>OZ020184.1:1517630-2717630 GCA_963971135.1 Stenus bimaculatus
GTTATTATTATTTACACTTCTTAAGATTTCAAAATTTTCAAAAAAGTTCAATGAAAAATTATCTATGATGGTATGCAAAATTTTATAATCTTTATTCAAATCAAAATTGTGACCCGTATCTAATATGTGATCTGCAAATTGTGATTTTCCCTGTCTTTGAAGACGAATTGAGGCTGCGTGTTCTTTCAGGCGAATCATAAATGATCGTCTAGTTTGACCCACATATTCAGCATTACAACTTGCACAGCTCAAACAGTAAATACCACTTTTACATAAAAGGGGGTCCTTATGCTTGTTATTCTTTAATGTGCTCAGTGAATTGTTGGTTAAGCCGGCTGTAACCTTTTGTTCCTTCACTGTCAGTCTAGTCGTTCTCATGTGATGGTTAAAATAATTTAACTAGGTTTAATGCTTTTAATCTATTTTAATCATCGTTAATTTTATTAAATTTTATTAGATAGGTAGTTACGTAAAACCCCGATCAGTATTATACCAAGTATATAAATACATTTTTAAATTTGTAAAATCATCATGTCGACTTAAATAAATTGTCGACTTCTTCGTGAAATAAACCATGAAAAAGAAACGAAAGAAGGAAATTACTGGTCAGATACACAAACGGCAGATGACAATATTTTTGTTTCGGGTAACCTTTATACTCAAAAAATTTTCACAATAATTGGTGAGTCGCTTAATCTATTTTTGACCTTGTTAAATGAATTTACCGTCTTTTAATCTTAACATATACTTACTTATACTATTTTTAGATTCCTACTTCGATACTCCTAAGTCACAGATAACTAGTCACTTTTGTTGTTTTAACCAAAAAAAAAAAAAAATTTTTATCTAGTCACAAACAACAAATTTTATCCTAAATTTTATATTTTAAATTTCAAGATTTTAAACTGTGATTGTCCTATGCAGTACTTATTTTTGTGATGTTTGTGATATAACGACAACTTTCTGTGATATTCGCTGTGATGATAACGACCTGTTTACAATTATCTTTATTTGCTGTGACCTTTTTTAATTTGTTGTAAGTATTTTAATCGATCTAATGTACAAGTTAGTCATTTAAGTTTTGTAGCGCCTGATGATGATGCAGTTGGCATCGAAACATGTAGCGTTAAGGATGGTTATGTAACCCTTGTAGTGGTCAACACATGGTTATCTAACCGTATAATAAAGTTGGAGCATAGGAATCATCAAGTGTTTTACTTATTTATAAATCAATTAATTAAAATGATCGGTTTTTCTCAATTAATTAAAATATTAAATACACACCGATAAATAACTATACTGTGTTTACGCCAAGAAACTAAATCATTTCAATTGTATCAATTTCTGTTTTTTTTTAAAGGAAACAAATTTAGTTTATTGACGTAATCTTGATTGCTGATTATAAATCTATCCGCGGACGGTACTGCAGTGTCAGTGGTGGGTTTTGAAATCGCCACCGTGTCACATATACAAACTTTAATGTGTGGTCCTTTCCTAATAATTCATCATTGCACAAAATATCAATCTAAAACATAATAATTACTTCATTAATACTTATAGCGTTTTGTGCTTCAATGGTGCAAGTGCAAACTGAATGCAATATGTGACGTCATAAGGACTTTTAAGGATAGCTGAAGAAGCTACTTACATCTCTATATTTTTCCATCCCATTTAATACTTTCTTAGCTACAAATTTCTTGAGATGTAAAATTGTAGCTTGTGCGGAGCACCGGATAAATCTTCTTTTAAGGGTTTTAAGGTTGCTACTAATGCATTCGAGACAAACGTTAACTTGTTCATCCTGCCGGTGGTAATCGGATTCAGCATGGACATCGGCGACTGACTTTTCGTCCTCTAAATCTCCTGGATTAGGTGGGATATCTTTGGGACATGGTAATCCTTTCATACGATAGAATTCCCTTTCTCTAGCGATTTCATCTACCAAACGATTGATTTATTTTAAATATATAAATTTGATTTGAATACTTTACTTTTTTGTAGTTCTGGAACTAATTTGTAAACGATATCCTGCATAGTCCGATCGAAGCTTATGTATTGCAGTGGATGCGATTGGTGGATTACGATATTGCATGTTGGACATGTGTTGTTTTCTTCTAAATGTTTTACCAAGCAACTCTTACAAACTAAAAAGATTGGGTTAAATTTTTATTCATAAATACACAAATAGCTCTTACAAGTATGAAGGCATTCTGTCACAGTTGTTGCATCTATCAAGTAACCTCTACATATTTTACAAGTTATGTGATTATTTAAAGTTTTTAATTTTATTCTTCTTTCCATTATCATAGTTCTTTAAATACATTTCTTTTAATTTATCATTACCCATTAGTACTCATACAAACAAACAAGTTTACAAAAATCTTCGGCCATTTTCGTCTAATCAACATAACATAACCTATATAAATCATCAACAAAACCGCCGCCATTAGTGTTCTGTCATGTAGCGGCCATTACACTTTTTAATGGCGCTTAATTTAAATCAACCAATCATATTGCAATCTACTTTGAAGTGCGAGAGAGAGCGCATACGATGCAAGTGAGAGAAGATGAACAACCCGAATTGGAGGGGAAATTAAAAACTTACCACAGAATACAACTGTAGACATATTGTTTTATTGCCAGCCACAAAAAGTTCTTTTACTCCGAATAAAACATGCTATTTTTTCTTCAAACGTCGAAATTTTTAAAATAGTAATATTATAAATAATTTTAAAATTTGACATTTAACACACAATACAATGTGGGTTACCTAAAATTCATTTCTACTTTTTTAAAATTATAATTTAATGTTAATTATAATTAACATTATTTAATTTTAATACATGTATATTGGGTTGCGGAATAGAAATTTAATTTCTACTCCTAGGCAGTACAAAGTGACCATAGAATCAACGAACATAAAAAATGGCATTTTAAAGCCTGTCAAACGTCACAGAAGACTGTACTTTAAGATGGGGAAATTGTGAGAAAGAAGTATAGCAACCATGTGTTATTTTATTTTTTTTGCATAGTAACCATTAACAAAACTAAATAAAATTTACATGATCCCCTTCTTTATAAATAACTCTTTGGGTTCCAGCATATTTTTTTAAAAATATATGCCCCTGGAAGAGAGTAGAAGTGGAACTAGCACATTTTTTTCCACATTTCATCGTATTTCCACTTCTACGCTTTCCCAGAATTTTATTTAGATGAAAAATTAGGTAAAACTTAAAGTACTACTTCTAATTACAAGGGTCAGATAGTTTTTATTTATTATTTTTTATGATTACTATGTAAAAATATTAAAATAACAAACGGTTGCTGTGTTTCCCTCTCTTTTTCACAATTCCCCAGTCTTAATGACGTTTTAAGAAAAAATAAAGTTTTGAAAATTTAAGGATTTGTAAGAAATAAAACATTATAACATTAAACCAAGTTTTTATTAAAAATTACAACAATTATAAAATTAAAATTTTTTATAAATTATTTGCACATATTTAACAAAAGACAAAGGACACAATTTTAAATTTTTATAGGCATTTGTTTTTTATTTATGATGTGTAACAATTTCATGGGTAAACATTTGAGTGATACGACAAAAATGAGTTGATCGTTAAAAATAATGTTAAAAATGTGCTTAAAAATACAGGTAGAAAAAATTTATATTAGCTATCATTTTATTAATAAAATGATTAAAAAATAAATAAAAATAAAGTTTTTACAATCTGGAAGCTTTTTTGGGGACGTTTTATCACAATACAAATTTTTGATCGTACTTAATACTTAATTCTGTCATGGTATAAAGTACATTTACATATATACAGTTCTTATAAACGAAGCAAAAGTTACTAAGTGTTAAGGAAGGTAATGATTTTGCAAAATAAAAAACATGTTGAATAATTTGTTCGGTTAAATCGTTTTAGTCTTATTAATCAGTTCCAAGTAAAAAGGAAACGGCAGTACTGTACCTTTTAACACTAGTAACACATTTAGGAATATTAACATTGAACACCAATGTTTTAAATTCTAAAAATAATTACAAAAATTTGTTCAATAAAATTTATAAAAAAATTGATTCGGTTAATAATTTTACTTTATTACTTGCTTTTTGGAATTAATATTTTCAATGATTATTTCCCAAAATACCAATTAATGCTGTTAAAATTATTGTTAAATAAAAAACTTTACGTGCAAGTTTGAGGTTTCGTAGGTAAAATATTGCACATTTCTTTTTTGAAGTCTTTTAACAAATTCGATAAAGGAATATTTTTCTCTCCGTCATCAATTACAATGGTTGGAATAAATTTGATACTAGGTTCCACCTTGTCAGTTCGTTCACCATGTTCTTTTAAAAGTATAGAGCTTTGTTCACTATTCGTGCATTCAACTATTTTGTTGTAATCCACATTGTTTTCTCGACAACACTGTTAGAAATAAAAAAGCACAATAAATAAATAAATCACCCCAAATAAAATCCGATCAAAACGAGTCTTTTAAATTGTTTACTAAAAGATTTGGAAAACTTATATACGAGTTGCTAAGAAAAAGGAATCTGCGAACGTAAAAATTTTATGGTTCAGCTCTGAGGCTATTTCTTTTGGGAGTGGTAAGTGGAGTAGTAAGTGAATTTGACATACCATTCATTTTCGCTTGAAGTGGTAAGTGATCGTGGTATGTCAACTCGCTAACCATGCTCTGTGTATATTAAGTGGGAATGGTATGTCAGATGATGTCAGTTACTTACTACTCACTTACTACCATACCACAATTCACTAAAAATTATGCTCAAAAGAAATAGCCTATAGTTTATGATTTGTGACACCGAGTATATGTAAATCAATACTTACACGTTCAGCTGCTTCGAAAGGTAATAACCCATCATCGATCATGCAAGCAACCATTTTTAACTGCTTTTCCATTTGGTCAGGTAAATGTTTGATAACGCAGGCATGAATTTTGTTCCCTAAACATTCAGTTTTGGTGTGTTGGCAAGTGAATTGTAAGCTGCCGTCACTACTAACTCTAGTCTACAATGAGAAAATGGATTATTTGAATTATTACAAAGAAAATGTATACCTCAGCTTTCCCATAAGGTATAAAATCTAAAATAAGGTGCTCCGATAGCTCGGCATACACCGGTACAAGATGTTTCAGTACAAAACTCCTCGAATCAGTGCATAGCGATTCGTAATAAACCGAAACTTTAATTTTATGAGCTGCTTTCGGGTTCATTTTTAATTTCTCTTGATTTACTCTTTTACTATTATTAACATCTGCATCGTAATACTGCATTGTTTCCCATAAAATGAAAAGCAGTATAAAGACGAGGATTAACAACCTGTATCTTACATTCATGTTTTTAGATTTTTTTTACTTAAATATTTCTACATGTTTTAAATTCACTACTTTTAGGCTGCTTTTGTGATGGGTTTGGCCATAGAATTGATAGAATCTTGTTTGATTTTTAAGTTCCAAGGTTCAAGTTTTAAAACAAGTTCTCCATTACCAAAGATTTAAGAGCAACTCGCTTCCGCTTCTGCGCATAATCGAACATTGTCAAACTCTTAAATCTTAAATATTTAAAAATTAGCACAAACACATTGATGTACCAAAAAAGGGCGGCGCTTAATATGTTTTGAGAAATAAATATTTGTCGTCCTAATTCCGCATTAGGCTCCTCGAAATCGAGCTAAATTCAGTAAAAACGAACTGCGCGGAGTAGCTAAACGAAAGCGCCTATTGAAAAATTGTTTGCAGCGCCCCCTAGGGTTATAAAAAAGAACTAATTTAAAGCTTAAAAATTATTTTAAAAAATCTTGTGATTTTTATTTCCGTTAATAAATTATTTATTGGGGTTTAATTATGGTGTTTATTTTAAATTAAACGATGTAGGATGAGTGTTTGTGGTATAAAATCAATATAAACCCCCTGAAAATAGAATATAGGTCAGTAATAATGTGCTTATCTGACAAAATGTTGGGCAGATAATAAAAGTAAAAAACAGAGATATCAGCAATTATTGGTTGATGTGTAATATTCGTGAAGTTAGCAATTGGCGTATTTATATATACGCATTTAAGAATAGAACATTGTGCGAATTGATCCAAGTCAGGAAAATGTGGTATTTGAAATTTTACAGCTTAGCGTGGCGGGGGACTTCCATGTTCTTTTTAGTACATATTTTACGGGAATGTTTTTTAAATTTGATTTTAACACCAAAATATACTAAAAGTATGTGCGATCACTGGTATATCATTAAAAATAATAGGAAACTTTGCACCAGGTAATATATCCAATTTCATGTTACATAAATATTACTAGATATACTGATATTCCAATACCATGACAAATGCGTTGGATGATAAAACAATGTTTATATTTACAAAATTAAGAAATGACAAAATAAAATAAAATGATGAACTCCATAAGAAAGCAAGTGAAAACAAATTCGCCATTAGTAAATGGGATTTTGAAAAAAAACTATTTTAATAATACTTTACCTGATAAAGCAAGAGTTGTGATAGCTGGCGCGGGTTTGGTGGCAAATTCAGTGGCCTACCACTTAACTCTAAATGGTTGGCATGATGTTCTTGTCTTGGAGCAAGATAAAATTGGAAGTGGTTCTTCTCATTTTGGTTCCGGGACTTTGGGGTTGTTTAAACCGATCTCTCATCGTAATTTAATTTGGTACAGTACAAAACTCTATCAGGAATTGCAGGAAAAGGGGTATGACATTGGGATGAGGCAATGTGGAAGTTTGAATTTAGCCCAAACTAAGGATAGACTAATAGCTTTAAGAAGAAGAATGGCGTATAATCTTCCAACAGGTTTACAATGCGAGTTATTATCACCGCAAGAGCTCGAAAAAATGCATCCGTATTTATACACTGCGGATTTAGAGGGAGCAGTTTGGGTACCCGAAGACGCCGTTGCTAACACCGCTGAAATTTGTAACGTTCTCGCAATTCTTGCGCAAGAATACGGCGCGGAATACCGAGAAAATGTTTTAGTCGAGAAAGTTTTTACAAAAAATCAAAGAGTTTGTGGAGTACAAACTGATCAAGGGAATGTAGAGTGCGAGTATTTTGTGAATTGTGCAGGGATGTGGGCTAGAGAATTGGGGCTTAAAAGCTCACCCCAGATTAGAATACCTGCTTTTCCTGCTGAACATTATTATGCGAAAACTGGGTACATGGATGTTAAGGATACTTTACCATGTATACGAGATTATGATTCGCATTCGTATATTAGGGAATACGAGGGGGGATTTATGGTGGGTTGGTTTGAACCCGAAGCTAAACCTGCCTTCGGAGGATCCAGGGTGATACCACGTGATTGGAAGAATTATCTTTCGGAAAAGTGGGATAAGTTTGGTTTGTAATTATAGGTGTAACCGTATTTTTTAGCTGATTTCCTGTTTTTTTTAAGATATGTATTGGGAAAAGGTTGCACATAGGATACCAATTTTAAAGGAATGTGTTTATCCAGAATTTGTTAACTCACCTGATAATTTTACACCTGATGGTCGCTGGATTTTGGGGGAAACACCTACTGTTAATAACTATTTTGTTGCTTGTGGCATGAATGGAAATTCTTTACAGGTATTAAAATTTAAAGTCATTAAAATATTTTAATTTATGCTTATTATAAGGGTGCTGGTGGTATCGGAAAAGCTGTAGCGGAGTGGATTATTGAAGGAAGACCAACTCAAGATCTCTTACCGTTTCATATTCAACGGTTCTTGGATGTACATAACAATAGACGTTATTTACAACAACGTGTTAAAGAAATCGTTGGGAGGTAATTTTTCAATTTTTCGACTTCCTATCATCACAATAATCTTTTTAATTCTAGACATTACTCAATTTTATATCCGCACCAATGTGAATATAATTATGCTAGAAAGTTACGCTGCTCACCCCTGTATAGCGTATTAGAGAGACGAGGTGCAATTTTTGGAATAAAAATGGCTTACGAAAGAGCACTCTACTTCGATACAAAACAAGAAAATTCTTCAATGCCCAGCGGAAGTTTCTACAAACCAAAATTTTTTGATTTCATGAAAGATGAGTATTTAGCTTGTAGAGAAGGTGTTGGGATCATCGACATGTCTTCTTTTTCGAAAATTAAAATAAAAGTATATTTTATAATAATTTTATACTGTCTGTTTTAAATACAAAAAATATTTTAGTCGGAAAAGGCAATAGACGCCTTAATGTACCTGCAAAAACTCTGTTCCAACGATGTTGACATACCGATAGGGGCAATTGTTCATACAGGAATGCAAAATGAACAAGGTGGATACGAAAATGATTGTATGTTAGTACGGCAGGCTGAAAATAGTTACTTTATGGTATCTCCGACAAGTCAACAAACGAGGGTTTATGAATGGATTACTCGTAACCGCCCCAAGGATTCAAAGGTGCATCTTAATGATGTCACATCGATGTATACTGTGATTAATGTAGTTGGACCAAAAGCTGGTGAATTGTTAAGCGAATTATCCAACAGTGATATGCTTTTGCGTCCATTTTCTTACAAGACTGTTAATGTTGGATACGCTTCTGATGTGATGGTTATGTCATTTACTCATACCGGAGAACCTGGATATTGCTTGTATATTCCTTCGGAATATGCCTTACATGTTTACTACAGATTAATGAGAGTAAGTTTTTTCGAAAAAATGTGTTCTGAATGATATTTTTGTATTTTAGGTTGGTACTGATTATGGGGCTAGAGATGTGGGCACTTTAACTCAACGTTTTATGCGTATAGAAAGATTTATACCATTTTGGGGTGAAGAATTGATGAGTTTTACAACACCCTTCGAAGCTGGAAATGGTTACATTGTTAAATTAGATAAAGTAATAGTTAAAAAAAAGTCGCAATTTCTATTACATTAACCATTTTTACAATTTTAGAAAGAATATTTCATTGGAAAAAAAGCGTTACAAAAGCAGAAACAAGAAGGAATTACGAAACAATTAGTTTTTTTCCATATTAATAAAATCAATGCGGATGAAGATATATGGCCTTGGGGTGGTGAACCGATTTATCGAAATGGTGAATTTGTAGGAACAATCACCTCAACGGGGTAAGCAAATATTTAAACCTTTAAATTTTTAATAACCTTGTACTGTTTTTAGTTTCGGATTTTCGACAAACAAACTTATTGCGTTAGGTTTTATAAAACGACCTCAGTCTTCGAAGATTAAAACAATTACCACTGATTATATTACATCAAAAGAAGCCAAGTATGAAATTGATATTGCAGGGACGAAATTTCCAGCTGTTGCTTTCGTTCGTGCACCAACACTTGCAGCCAATGTACCTATTAGCAGAAAATACAAACCAACTCTTGTAAAAACTGAATTTGATATAACTTATTAATAAAAATGTTACTATAATATGATTATTTTTCTAATTTTTTCAACTACACATTATAAAAGTATTTATTCTTTAAAAGGTCAAACAATTGACATAGAATATAAGTCACAAAGTACATAAGTGTAATTCCAGATTAACAAGTGTGTTTCAAATTAAAAATTTGAAAGTTAATAATTTATATTTAAAGTATAAAAAAATTAGAAAAAAATTAAAAAAAATTCAAGTCTCTGCGATGTTTTGTTCAAAAGTTATGAATTTTTATAAAAAAATATGGCATTCTGATATTACATTTTTTTTAAATTTAATTATTTTTTCAGATACATTACCTAAAAAAATTTTGATTTTTTTTGAGTTTTTGGGGAGTAAAATTTTTTTGGGGGGGGTATAGAGGGCAGGTGAACCCGTACATTTCATCCATTTTTTATTATCGTTCATTTGTGAGGTTGATTTTGAAAAAATTCGAAAAAAAAATTGAAATTTTTAATGGAAATCGGTTTTTATTTGTTTCCTTGAAAACTATAAAAGTTACCGGTTTAAATTTTTACCAAAAATTTACAAAAAATATTTGGGTAAAAACGGTTAAATAGTTTTTTTGGAAAAAATTCGCAAAGTTTTGGCAAAATTTACAAGATGTGTGTCATCAGCATTCTTGTGTTCTCATACACGTTATCTAGAAATAGAATATTATTTTGTTATCGTACTTAATAGTTCAGTTTACAGAACCAAGATTAGGAAAAAGTGCGTAGTCTCAGCAAAATCACAAGGAAGAAAGTTTAGAATTGCATTAACACTTAACTTGTGTATTTTTATCATTTTAATTAAATAAAAAGGACATCTAAACCTTCTTCCATTGTGTGAAACTGAGGTTTGCTGTCAGTTCTTCGGGACAGTTATAGTTCTACTTTAGACACTACAACCCGTAATAGTCTTTTCGTGATAATACTTGAATGTAAACGCAACAGCATAATGAACCTACTTGCAAGAGTTGTGGAGAAAGATCGTTAATATACAATATGAACAAGGCTGGACCCAGAATACTACCCTGAGGAACACTTTGTTCTGCACCAATAACCTCGGATTGTGCATTTCTCCACACTACTCTTTGGTAACGACCGTCCAGGAAGCTTTCAATCCATAAGTATATAGTTTCTTGCTAAGAAGACTGTTATTGATGGTGACGAAAGCTTTGGAGTAATCAAAATACATTCCGATAACTTTCTTATTGTAAGCCTTTTCAAGAATTTTGGAGAAAACGGAGAGAACAGAAATAGGACAATAGTTAGCGACTGAGGTCAGTTTATTTTTTTTATGAATTGGCACTACCTTCGCAAGCTTTAGATCAGAGGGAAATTGGCCCATGATAAAAGTTGTGTTTATTAGGTTAGATAGTGGTGCTGTGATGTAAACGGCCACATACTTAAGTAAACTAGCGGGTATACAGTCGACTCCACTAGAGAATTTGGTTGCACAATTGATAATGATATTTATGTTACGCATTCAGTTAGGGGTGCTGAATTTTAAACTGAAGAAAATTGTGGGGAATAAAAATACGTTAAGAATAAGTGTAATCAATATATTTAATAATTTAAAAACTTACACTAAACTAATATTTTACATTTAAGTGAACAATCACAGCCAGTGAAACTCTTGAAGGAAAAATTGAGACTCACAGTATTAATTAACAAATATATATATATATAAGAAGCACATTTTAAACGTATGTAAGTGCATAAAATTATCAACAGAAAAAACCATTATAACATAAAATTTATATTTTATTATTTTTATAGTCTATAAATATTGTTATACTCATAATACTGACTTTTTTATATTATATACTTGTATATTTAAATAATATATGGTAATTTCTACAGTTACAATGGTTTTTCAGCACTCATGTAATTTTTTAATGCCAGAGGCAAGACTAGATCAACTTAAGTAAAATATATTCATTGCAAACCTCAAACTTTTAAATGACTCTAATTTATAACTCTGTTTACATATTTTTAAATCAAAATTAATACAATATACCTACTTTAATTGTCATATTTTATAATCTTTGGCCCCCTATCAAAAAATTAATTGATAGATACGTTAATTGGTCCTCATCACTGATTATTATTTAAGTAGCTACGATGATATCTTTAAGTACACATAAAAATTTACACCATTATTATGTTTAAATGCTCACTTGAAATTTTTTTAAGCTTCGTGTAAAACAATGAAACAAAAAGAAGCTACACTTGTGGAATAAGGACGTGATTAATTAAATATTCAATGACTAGTTTTGACTACATCTATCGAAAACTTGTAAAAAATCATGGCTTTTATGAGAGAATTCCTAAAATTATATAAAATGTGGTTATTTTTAAATATTTAATATAAATTTAATTTGTTATGCTACACATTTGAGATCGTTATAAGTTACTGGCCATTAACGAAAACCAAAAGCAGCCTATAACTATTATTAAATGTAAACAGAGTTATTAACAAAATGGTATTGGCCTTAGATTAAAAGTAGTCACGGCTTGTAAATATATTGATAAATTAAAAACGTAACATCTAAAGTGTAATTAAAAATAACACCCCTTTTTTTATAAAGATTATGTAAGTATGTATGTATATCTTTTTATAGAGAGAAAATAGTTTTAGTATGTAGTTTTGATAAAAATAAAAACTTACAAAATCAAAATTACAGCCTTTGAAGATTTAATTAGACTTGATGTCCACTTATAGCTGGTATTGACTGGAAATGGAAAACAAAATTATTCAAAAATTGCAATTTTTGGTCATAATAAAATTTCTACCCAAGTTTTGTAATTTGTTATCACTTTTTGTGTTTGCTTACCCCATAGAGACAAAAATTGCAACAAATAAAAGCCACAAGATCTTTTAGTACAGTCAAAACCTTCAGTAGAAAAAAGTTATGACCAAAAGTGGAATTTTAATCAACTCTTATTAACTTACTTTATTAGCACTTCTTTGGCAAGTTCTGGTATGTTCTTCAATAATACATAGATCAGAATCAGAATCCCGCAACGGACCATTAACGTCAGTCTGTAAACAAAGTTATAATTATAACTAGTTTGCGTGTTTTTCAAATTAAAAATTTGTAAATTATTCTCACTAATTAAACATGTTAAAGTATCACTTATATATTCATAGGTTTATGTGTCATTAGTATAATATCATCGAAGTTAGACCAATTCGAAACTAATTTTTTCGTAATATTGAACTATTTTAAGTACATTTTTTGGCTCATACAAATAAAGATTTTAATACATTTTTTTTCCTTTTTAAGAGGACTTAAATGGCTTTTAAATCAGCTACGAAATTTTAAAATAGCTGCGAGCTAAAGGGGTATAAACTTTTTTTCGTGATCAATACACCTACCAAATTTCAACCCTCTACGAGGTCGATTATTCTAGTTTAACAATAATTATTTTTTAATTTCAACAAAAAATAAACAATAATGTGTAATCGTTTACTTGCCTGTGTCATTTGTTCTGTGGTTGTTAATAATCTTGCTAGGGGATTACAACAAACAGGCAATGTTTCTAGTAGAGTAGGTCTCGAGTGGGTTAATAATGGCTTCATGTAGTGTGTATCGAAAGAAGTCCACCATCGAGCAAAAACAGCTTTTTCATTTTGCAAAGCAGATGGTTCAGCACCTAGTACCGCAGTCCACTCGTTACTACCAGGCGTTGTGCTACCCTAAAATAATGGATTATTCAACAAACTTAAAGCAATCCGTCATATGCCTTTTCCACGACAATTCACTTTTTGTATAAAACAAATTGTAGAAGAAATTAAAATTGCATAAAAATCAATTGTTGTGGAAAAATAAATTCAATCGATAATAAAATTATTACATTTTGCCTATTTCGAGTCAATGATTCAGTTTCATCATCAATGCCAACTCTAAAAAATAAAAAAAACGTTAGGATTTTATTGAAGCTTCATTTTAATATATTACGGTATTTGAAACCAGTAAAGTAAATTTAATGCAGCACCGCCTTGAATTATGACTGTAATAATAACTATTAATGAGGTTGTTGTTAACATTGCTTGACGTGCTTCAGAAACTGTATTACGTATTGCCAAAGCAAACGACATTGCACCTCTTAAACCTAAAAGAAATTTGAATAATTAAATGCTTACAATTACATAACATTTTGTATTGATAAAATATACCTGCAAAAAATAGCATGTGTTGGAAGTTTATTGGTATTTTTGGTTTTCGACCTAAATTCAATAAATACGATAATGGATATATGTTAGTAGCTCGACCAATCGTGGCACATATCTAATAGTGATTGTTAAGAAATACTTTTATTACGTTAGTAAAACAATTTTTCCATCGCTTTAAAAAAATTCGTACAATAAAAAAAGTCCCTCTTCAATTAAGAGTTTGTTTGAAGTTTAGAAAAATGAATGAAGTAGTTTGTAGTTAAAAAAGGATACAAATCCAGCGAAGATAAACAAGACATCAAAGTGGTGTTTAGGAAATGTGAACATAGAAACTCCAATGTAAGAAAAAATGAAGTTTTCTGCTAAAAAATTTAAAAGTTCAAACATTTGTTTTGTCCTCATTCTTGATTCATCTGATAAATTATTGTATGTATAATGTGCTTGACACATCCCGCAGAACAATACAGAAACAACGCCTAAAAATAACAACAAATCACTTCCGGAGTACTTTTATTAATTTATGTTACCTGTTAATTCTGAAGCTTCGGCTATTAAAAACGTACTGTATGACATTAATACAAAGAGCGCTGATTCCAGAAGTGGAAAATCACGAATACGAGTGAATTTCGTCAAGTGATATAATTAAGGAAACTTTTGTTAACACTAAAAATACTAATAAAAAATAAAATTAAAATAATTGGTAAAAAAAGGATATTAATGCCGTTAACATGCCCATTATTGCACCAATAATTAAACTGAGCATAAAAATTCCAAAAAAGTCACAAACAGCTTTAAAGAAGGCGACCGTTTCAAAACCTCCTGACCCGGATTGGTATCTCTGATCATAATTTTGTATAGATCTGTAAATAAATCGTATTGAAATCTACTGCAAATACTTAAGACTCCGAAGTTAGTCGAGTATAGTTGCTCAAATGTTCAAAAAAACGTAGTTTGTATTTTTTACATAAGAAAATTGGAAAAAATCTAAATTGAAAATTAATTTTCTTAAGCAAATTTATGTTTTTATGTTGTATCTTCTAATACTATCAATTCAAAAAGTTTTACTAACTAAACTAAGAGGCCAATTAAAGAATGAAGCTAATACAAAGTCCGCTTTTTAAATATTTACCGACTATACTCTTTTTGTTAGGATAAGTTTAACTTACCCACTTAATACAATAGCAACGGCATCATTTAAAACACTCTCTCCGAAAACAAGCGCATATAAATTAACGTCAACGCGTAGATCGCTGAAGATAGCGAGTACTGTAAGTGGGTCAGTTGAAGAAATGAGTGCCCCAAAATACAGCGTGTCTAAAAATGTGATGCTGTTTGCCATGTGCGCTGGCATTAATTGAACACAACCATACATTAAGGCCCCAACAACAAATGAGGAAACAGTCGTACCAATTATGGCGAATGTTAGTATTGCACCCAAGTTCCGAAAAAAATATTTCTGGAAAGTGTTAATTAAAATCAGAATTAACTAGAATTTAGCAGAAAGAATTTTTTGGTGCAACTCTCTGATTAAATAAAATAAAATTAAACTTACCCTTTTAAGAGAATATCCTGCGTGAAATATGATAGGTGGTAAAATGATGTTAAAAAATATTTCAGGATCAAAAGTAGCTTTTAAATCAATGGCGTTATCTTGTACGTTTTTGATTTCCCCACGAAACATGTATTCGTATGTTTTATTAAAATTTTTAACTGGGTAATGTAGCGACAAAGCATCAGGAGGTAGGCTTAAATTGTATTTTGGGTCATCGGAGATAACCGACATGTACATAACAGGTTCTGAACTTCCCGCATATCGAATTATAGCACCAACAATTAAACCTACGTACAATCGTGTTATTACTAAGATATTAATCGATTAAGTTACTTACCGTAGATCACAGCCAGGCCAGTTTCGTGCAAGAAACTTACTCTTCGATGTTTAAATAACCAAATTGTTAATACAGTAAGGATTAATAATAAAGTATAAGATAGTAGATTAAGTGTATCAATTCTGTGCAAAGACTGTGCTTTGGCATCAAATTTAATATCTGTATCACCTCCATAGGAAGGTGTCGGCATTTCAAAATACAGTAGGATTAAAAACATTAGAAACTGCATTTTCATAACAATTCAAAATCACAATTTTTAATATTTGTCAATTACTTGTCATTCCTTTTTATTCAAAACGCCGGCGCAAGTGCGCACTTATCACAAATACGTGCAAGTATTTGCAGAAAAAGCTAAAATATTTTCTTATCAAATCGAACAATGATCAGGTATAAATAAAGCTTATTCATCTTTTATTATGTTGCTGAACTAACATTTTTTAATATCCCTTTAATGTCAAGGGGAAACACATGATAGCGGTTAGGTAAAAACAGCAGAACAAAAAATAAGTTTTTATATTTATTAGTAAATTACAATGTTTATAATTACAAAAAAATTATTAAATATATTTAAATAAAGTTGTTCAATTTAAAATTTATTTATTGCTGTCAACTGTCAGTTTCTAGAGTCGCTTTTCAAGGTTAACCTTGAAGTTACATTCGAATGCATTCGTTTACATTCGTTTCCAAAAAAAAAAAAAAAAATCTATATTTTCCTAAACTTGCTGTAAAAAACATAATTAATTGAACATCCCCACTCCCATACGAGCCCCGTGATTAAATTTAAAAGATAAATGTCTCATAACAATTTAAGTTTTTTCAAAATATTTTCAAAACAAAAAAAAATAAGCCTTTCATTTTTTACTATGTTCTTACTACGGATGTAATACGCTAAAAATATTTGGTTTATTATCCCCACCCCCGTGATTTAATTTAATTGATAAATTTCTCATAGAATTTTTAGTTTTTTGAAAATATTTCGAAAACAAAAATTTTTTTTACTATGTTCTTACTACTTACTACGGATGTAATACGCTAAGAAATATTTGGTTTATTATCCCTACCCCCGTACGAGCTGCGTGATTTAATTTAATTGATAAATTCCTCATGAAATAAGTTTTTTGATTTATCAATTAAATTAAATCACGGGTGTCGTACGGGGGTGGGGATAATAAACCAAATATTTTTTAGCGTATTACATCCGTAGTAAGAACATAGTAAAAAATGAAAGGCTTTTTGTTTTGGAAATATTTTGAAAAAACTTAAAATGTTATGAGACATTTTTAAATTTAATCACGGGGCTCGTATGGGAGTGGGGATAACCAAACATATATTTTTTAACGTATTTGATCCTATATAAAAGATCACACTAATAAATTCAATTAATTAAATAAATTATGATTTATATATTTTTTTATTTGGGAAATATATTTTTAATAAAATTTGTTAGAAGTTTTTTATAGAAATTAAATTGAGGGGATGTTCAATTAATTATGTTTTCTACATATTTGAGCAAAGGATCATATAGAATTTTTTTTTTAAACGAATGTAAAATTGAATGTAACTTCAAGGTGGGTTCGGTTTATACTACTCGGAGTTAGTAAGGTGTGTTCTCGAAACGTTCATTCCCACAATCGACCCCTACTCAGTTTTTCAAAAAAACAACTATAATCATAAAAATCTTTATTGGGATACAAAATATTATAAAATCAAAATTTTCTCGTTAGAAAAAACAAAACATAAATAATCAAGAAACGCAAAACATAAAATATTAACTGTAGTCCAAATTTTATAGTATATAAATAAAAACAAACATTAAATTTAAAAAGACATATTTGGTGATAAAATTTGAGATTACGAAAGCATCAATTAAAGAATATTCTAAAATAAAAAAATCACAAAAATATTGGGACTCAGTCTTTTTTTGTATAAGAGTTTATACATATTAGGAACTATATGTTACAAAACAAACGGCAGGAATGTAAACAAAGGGTTTAATTTTCGTCAACCTGACCTAAAACTTCACCATTCTGAGTTTCATTCGCGGCTTTCATCTCTTGTTTTCGCTTCTGAATGAAACCTTCAGTACCTGCAAATTTTTGCCACACACTTAAATCCAAAGACGAGATAAACGCGTTGTTTTGTCCCCCTTCTTTACGAAACTTCTTCAACTCTTTTAATCTCATAGGGATTATAGCTGGTTTGCCATCATTTTCAAGAAGTTGGACTCTTCCATCTTTGAGTAAAAATGAAGTGTAAAACATATTATTAATGCTTTCTTCGAAACTACTTGAATCCATAGTAAGCCTATAATAATCAACAGGTTTCTGCCCATTCTTCTCGTATTCTTCTTTTAGTACACTCATTATGGTGTTAAGAACGTCATCAATACCATCTTCCTCGTTTTTAGTATTGTCAACTTTAAGTAATTCTTTTTTGACAACATTCTCCTGAGGAACTTCTTTTTTTCGTGCTTGTCTTACCTTTTTTTCAACCGGAACATCGAAATAAGCACCGAAAAGAGTTTGAAAACTGGGTGCTTCACATAATGCCTTACAAGCATTAATCGCAATATTAGAATTCGGACAAGCATCTTGATCTGCATATTGTAACACTAGGTGCCCAAAATCATATAAATCGTACGGTCGTGCAGATAAGTCTATCTTTTCTACGGTCCTTAAAACTAAATCGCTTACTGATTTACATATTCTTATATCATTTAGAGTTTCTTCTGGGCATTCAACTCGTTGCGTTATAGGATATTTATTTTCTAAATCGTTTAAGTCTTTTAAAATATCCTTGAGGCTTTCAATGTTTTTCAAACCAGATTCTTCATTGTATAATTCTTCAATCCTGTTATATATATGGTGGACTTGTTTTTGCCTTTCCTCTACTGTTATCTCCGGTGTAAAATCATCATCCTTTAAAGGCTCCATTTTAAAAATAAGCCCCTATGGAAAAAATAGTTTAGGTTATGTTTAGAATTATTTAAATTGGCTAAAAATACTATTACTGTTGGCTAGGACCACACAGTAGAATTTAGTAGAACTAATAAGAAATTGGTAGCCGAATATTAATTTGTTATAGCCATAACGTACCTAATAATTTATTATTTAAATCAATTTGTTGCTTTAAGAATAACAAGTAGTTGCTAAAATTTCAGTTTTTTTAGCAGTGAAGCTTCCCAAACTTTGTTTCTTTTTGTGAGGTTATGTTCAGTTCAGTTATGATACCACAGAACTACGGATGTACGGAGAAAACGCTACGAAAGCGGCTTTCGTTTGGAAGCTTCAGAGTACGTTCCACTTAACGCCCGCAACGATTACAGTTTTGTTGAATATGTAGTTATAACGTACATAAATGCAATTTAAACACAATTTTTGAGACTGACAAGTACTGAATATTCTCCATTTATAGCGCCCTCTATACGTAGTTAAAATTGCCAATGGGGTTTTGGACCACTTCGTAATTTGTCCACAGCAAAATTATTCTGTTGCTGTTTTTGTTTATTGGATCTTCAAAATTCGGGGCGTTGCGCTTCTAGCGATATCGTTGAGGTCGATTATTCGTTTTTAGCCGCTCGTAGCTACTAAATTTCGTTCGTTTATTACGGTCTTACTTTCCTCTTGCCCCTTAATTTTATTATTTTCTATGGTTTAATAAATATACAAAATTTTTGACATTTGAGAAGTGGTTTAGATTTAGAGAAACCTAAAATCGTGTTCTATTATCCTAAAGCTCGTGAAAACTTGAAACGAAAGGCCTTGTATCAAGGGCGTACCCAGGATCTAATCTAGAGGATGGCAGATCTTCATATTGGTTTTGAGGAAGTAGACCAGGCGTTATTTTAAGGAAAATCTAGAATTGCAGAAATATGAGTTTTTGATGTTGGGGCTGCAGGGAAGTTAATCTACCGCCTCAGGCGAAATTTTTAGAAATTGTCAAGGTCAAGCATCTTCCTAACACCTTAGAACTGCAACTCGGTATTGCCATTTTGAAAGAAACACCGGATACTGGATGAATTAACGTTTTTGGAAAATATCCAAAAGTTAAAACAAAAATAATTTAAATCAAAAAAGTACTGAATTTATTACTTAAGGTCTTTTTATATTCAAATATGTAAGACTTAAAATTTATGATTTAGAATTTAAGACCTAAGATTTAAAATTTAAGATTTCTCATTTCTTAAGGTCTATTTATGCTTAAGCTAAGTGTCCATTTGAGATAAAATCTCGAGAGAAAGTCTCGAGATTGGTCTCAAGGTGCTGTCTATTTGAGATCACTTGGGGTATCGAGATAGTTGTCGGAAACTCGAAAGTGAGATTGAGATTCAACAACGCGCAGTCCGCTGATTGACTTGGTCGGAAATTTATACGTTTTCAATTTTATTTCTGAATATGGATTCACGTCAGACTCTAACTTTTCTAGTTGCTTTCAAAATTGTCCAAAAACGGAAAGTAAAAAGAAAGTGTTGGATGAGAAAATGGGTGGATCGAAGACATGAATTGGGAGTTTGTTCAACACTCGTAAATGAGTTCCACAAAAATTACTGTTTCTCATAAAGGTGAATCAATTGGAAAACTTCCGAATAAAAAACTACAAAATATTTATGTTGAAAAAGTCTCGACCTGTGGTCTCAGCTTTTCCAACCAAAGCAAAAAAGTGGAGACTTGTTCACGAGAGCAGAAATTAACATGTAAACTTGCGACATGTGGAGTATCAGAGATCAGCACCGACTCGTCTCGGAGAGAGGTCTCAGGCCTTTACTACGTTCATCACATGTTGGGATATAAAGAAATCCACTTGACTTCTGCAGGGGAGTGCGACAGAGTAAAAACATAAATACAAAGAAACAGAGTCGTAGTTACCCCTTGCTTTAAAATGGAGCCTGCCAGAGCAAACATGATTAAAGTTTCTTTAAAATGGAGCCTCCCAGGGCATTGAAGTTTTTCATGCCTTTACCCTCAAAAATGACTTTGAAAATATGCGTCAACTTCGCATCATTTTATGCATTTTCCTGCTACATCTCCTCGATAAAGTTTGGATGGAAGCATTAGATGATAACTTCACATCGCTTGTGAGCGTTAAGTGGAACGTACTCTGAGTAATAAGTAGCTCTGGAGCAGTTGACATTCTTGAAAATCAAAGTTCTATGAGCCGATTATAAATCACAAAAAATACCAAACTCAGCTGGGCTGAGCATGTGTTACACAATATTTTTATAAATTAACACAACGCACAATTAATAAAGCAGTATTTGAGATAGTTTTTAAAATGGCTCTACGAATTTTCACTAAAAAACAAGATGTTTTTATGAACACAATTCGAAAGGTAAAAATTAATCGTTTATTAATTGTAACAGAAATAAACTTACATTAAATTCTAGGCTTCAACCACAAATTTATCCGCATTCGAGATTCAACACAAAACCCCAGTTGTAAGAAAACAGGTAAGTTTAAGGCTGTGGAAGGCACTTTTTTGGGGCTTTTAACTACCGGTAGAGGGCGCTGTAAATGGAGGTTATCCGACAAAATTCGTGTTTAAATCGCATTTTTTTGTACCTAAGAACTAGATATTTATTAAAACACATTCATAATGACTAAAATACACAAGTACTTATAAAATCATGGATTTTCTCAAGTTTCCATTGGAATTTTCCTACAAAAATTTAAGCCTTATTAAATAGTAGTATCATAAATTCATATTCAAAATTTTGTAAAAATATTACAATAAAAAAGTTATTAACAATTTTTTAGCTCAAATCATAAAATTCTTCAAAAAAAAAATACAAATTTTTCAAGGTTTCCATTAAAATTTTCCAGTAAAACGTTTTCCATTATTTTATCATGGTATATTAAACATATAGACAAAGTTTTGTAAAAATATTTATAACAATAAAAAAGTTATTAACTATATTTTCTTACTCGAGTCACAAAATTCGACTAAAATAATATTTTAAATCAAAAAATTATACCGTTAAATTTAATAATGGCGCCCAAGGAAGCTGGTGGCGGGTTTGGGTACATGTGCACCCCCCTCAACTGGCAAATAATGGAAATAAAAGAAAAAAAATCATTAAATTCACTAAAATGTTGTTTTTGTTTAAATGAAAGTAGAAATACATTTGTTTTTTTTACTTGTCAACAGTGCAGCTCCCTTTAAAAATTTCTGGCTACGCCACTGATCAATACTGTTCGTACGAGGGATATAAACTCTTTTACTGGGATTAAAACATGTTATTCATGGTCAAATGATCAAATACATGAGTTTTTTATTTTTTCTTTAAGGAATCGATTCCCGTTGCTCTTTATGGGGGACGTCATGCGGTAACAATGTTGCCAGGGAGTGGTATAGGGCCAGAATTAATGGGATATGTAAAAGATGTGTTTCGATACGCTGGTGCTCCTGTTGATTTTGAAACCATCGAAATTGATCCTAAAAGTGATGAAAGTAACGATTTAATTAATGCTATTATGTCTATTAAAAGAAACGGGGTTGCTATTAAAGGTAATTAATTTTACCCGTTGATATTAATAAATTAATTCGTAACTTTAAGGTAATATTGAAACAAAGAGCGAAGATACTCTTGTACAATCAAGAAATGTAGCTATCCGTAATGAATTGGATTTATACGTGAATATGTTGAAATGTAAGTCGTATCCAGGAGTTAAAAGTAGGCAAAGTAACATAGACGTGGTTATAATTCGTCAAAACACGGAAGGAGAATATGCCATGCTTGAACATGAAGTAAGTTACTTGGAAAACCGCGAAGATTATCTCATAGGTTATTTTTATAGAGCGTCGATGGTGTGATTGAGAGTATGAAAGTTGTAACCAAATCAAATTCAGAACGAGTAGCTAGATGGGCTTTTGAATACGCCAGGAGAATGGGGCGCAAGAAAGTTACTACAATTCATAAAGCTAACATAATGTGAGCATCAAAAAATTCATTAAAGTAATTTATTTACATAAATTAATTTTAGGAAACTTTCCGATGGTCTTTTTTTGGAAACATCTCGGAAAATAGCAAAGGATTATCCGGAAATAATCCATAATGATATGATCATCGATAATTGTTGCATGCAGCTCGTTTCAAACCCTCACCAATTTGATGTTATGATTATGACTAATTTATATGGAAGTATCGTTAGTAATGTGGTTTGTGGATTGATAGGTGGCGCTGGATTATTATCCGGTATTAATTATGGAGATCATGTAAGATTCAAATTATTTAATTTAAAATTATGCTAACCGTGTTTGTTTAGTATGCAGTATTTGAACCTGGAACTCGTAATACAGGAACTTCAATAGCTGGAAAAAATGTTGCCAACCCAATCGCTATGCTTAACGCAAGTGTGGATATGTTGGAACATCTCGGGCATCAACAACATGCGACTATGATTGAAAGAGCTATTACTAAAACTATTTCCGAGGATAAAATACATACACCAGGTAATATTTTTCTTTTAAAATTATTGAAATCTTTAAGGGGATAGTCTTGCTCATATTTATTTTTCCTTGAAGCTTTTTTAAAATTTATTTTTTTGGTACACAGAAGAGTCTTGTGGCTACCAACTTTTTCTTGTTTTGTCCTAGTAAGTCAAACCAAATACTCATATGGCAGCAGTAAAACGGGCACTTTACAAAAAACTTTCGCTTAGCGGCGTTTTAGATTTTTTTAAAAAACTAATTGAAATAATATATCATTTCCAACGATAACAATAAGTTAAGGTATTCTCTTCTTTGTACCAAAAAAAGAAATTTTAAAAAAGTTTCAATGGATAAAAAATTATGAGAAAAACAGCAAATATCAAGCGAATTTTAAAATAAAGCGCTCGCATTTGCCGAATATCCTCTTAATGGTTGATTTTTGTTTAAGATTTGGGAGGCACTAATTCAAGCACGGATGTTGTGCAAAGAGTAATCGATCATATTTTACAGTCGGATATCAGGCCTTGGTAAATTTTCTTTAAGTTTAACCTTAAACTAAAGCACAAATCTTATTTTGTGATTAACAGGTGGTGATTTTTTTCGTTTTATGTTTCCTAACATTCCTTTTATTTAATTAATATTTAAGTAAGTATTAAAACGTGTGTGCATTATTTATTTTTTTAACATAACACGCATGAGTGGAGCAGGTATTACTAAAAGGAAATAAATAAAAGTTAAAATGTGTAAATTATTTTCTTTTCAGATAAAACCAGTTTACAAAAATAAATATAAAAAGTGTCCGTTTAATAAAAATTTGTAAGTAGTGTTTACAAATAATGTAAAGCTTTCTAATTTGTTTATTTTATAAAAAAGTTTTTAACACACCGTGCCCGAAAATAATTTAAATAAATAACTAATATTGTGTACCACTAGCCATTGTTATTAATAATAAAATATAAGTAATTATAAGCTTGGTTTCCATTTGTATGAACCAGAGTATGTGAAGTTGTTATTGTACAGTAATTCGTCGGCTTCTTTAGGTCCACGACCACCATACCTACAATAATATGGAGGTTTATTAAATTATAAAATCTGTTCAAGCGAGAATATAAACTTATACGAACATTAAATTGTGTTTTATTGAAAATAAACTAACCTGTATGGAATGGGTTGCACTTTATTTTCTTCAATATAATGCAAAAGAGGCGTGAATATTCTCCATGCTTCACTTAATTCATCAGACCGCACGAAATGCATTTGAGATCCACAAAAAACATCTAATATCAAGCGTTCATAAGCATCGGGTAGTTTCACATTCTAAAAAATAAATAAAATAACGAAAATCGATGA
Organism: Stenus bimaculatus; assembly: GCA_963971135.1. Classification (NCBI taxonomy): domain Eukaryota; kingdom Metazoa; phylum Arthropoda; class Insecta; order Coleoptera; family Staphylinidae; genus Stenus; species Stenus bimaculatus. Next base: position 1,541,879 of record OZ020184.1, read on the forward strand.
CTTCTGCATTTTTGGGTCTCTTAGACATTCCAACAGCTGGGACGAACCCTCCCGCCCTTGAATGTTACGATTTGGCATAAAAAATCGAGAAAAACACCCGGTTTTAAACCAGTGGGCATTCTCTAGATTGTATTTTTTGACCAAATTGGTTGCCATTTGGTACCAGCATTCCTCAAACATGTTGTTTTCGTGTGAGAACCTCAATTACAAACTGATTCAAGATATGAAGGCCTATTTTTGTAGTTTAATTCAAATTTTAGTGAAATTTTCAAAAATCAAACTTTTTATGTGCATTTTGAACAAACGTTTCGTTCGATCTGGAGAATGCTCACCGTTTAAATTGATTTTCGTGCAAACCTATCAAGGAGAGGCCATAGCACTGAGACGGAGAACAATTTCTTTTAGATTTGAAGTTTAAAGACAAATAAACTCGAATATTTGCTCAGATTTTCATTCCGGTACACCGTTTACCCTCGAATTCACCCCAGAAAGCATCAATAAGAAATTATGAAACTTACAGCATATCTACTTCCATAAGTAAGATCGAGCTCAGTTTCCTCCATATCAAAAGCACTGCCGGGTGTTTTAACCATAAGTTTGACATAAAGTGCCTCGCCAGGTTGAACTCTAATAACAAGCTCGTTTCGTTTAGCCTTACCGTCAAAAATATCACCTGGAACTTCCTTGAATTGCACCCTCACCTCAGCTTTCCTTTCATTTAAAGCCTTCCCGCACTTTAAAATAAAAGGAACTCCGTCCCACCTCTCGTTATTAATCCTTAAAACGCCTAGAGCATACGTTGGTGTCGTTGATCCTTTAGGAACTGTAGGATCGTCTAAATAACCCAAAGTTGCTTCACCACTTCCGTTAGGATCACCAACATATTGCCCTAAAACCACGTCTTTTTTCTCCAACGGTTCAATACACTTTAAAACTCTCACCTAAGAAATTAAACATTATTTATGGTTTTAAAATAATTTAAACGATTACTTTCTCGTTTCTTATCGAATCTGGATGACAATTAACAGGTCTTTCCATGGCGACAAGTGTTAATATTTGGAGTAAATGGTTTTGCATTATATCCCTAATAATACCAAATTCATCGAAATAACCACCACGACCTTCTGTTCCAAATGGTTCTTTAAACGAAATTTGAATCGATGCTATATTGTCACGATTCCAAATCGGGAAGAAAATTCGATTACCAAATCTATAAATTATCAGTTTTTCATTTTAATAAAGTTTTTTAAAGTGAAAAAAAATTGGTTTATTTTTATATTTGTTTTATTTTGTTATTCAAACAAAATTTAATAGATATAGAACTTCGAGTAATAGTGTAAACATTGTGAATTAAGTAAACAGTACCTACCTTAAAGTCATTAAATTCTGAACCATCTCCTTTCCAAGATAATGATCGATTCTATAAATCTGTTGTTCGGTAAACAACGATGCTAAATGCTTGGATAATTTTTCTGAAGAATTATAATCACGACCAAAAGGTTTTTCTATAATAACTCGTGTAAATCCACTAAAAATTAATGTAATAATACATTAGCGTTATAATTATGTTTAAAAATGAGTACCTTGAAGACATGCAATGGTTTTTAATATTAACGGTAACAATATCAAAAATGGAAGGAGGTAGAGCTAAATAGAATAGTCGGTTTGCTACTGAATCGTTCTCATGTTTCGTCATTTCTTTATTTAAATTAATGAAAGAGGCAGAATCATCGTACCCACCGGAAACATAAAAATTAATCTTCCAGAATTCTTCATATTGAGTAACTTCGTGTGGTTTTACTTTCATGTAAGGCCCACACTTGGCTTTAATATCTTCAACGGAAGTTTTACTTCGAGCATACCCTATAAAAGTTGTTTTAGTTGGAAGTAAGTTATCTCTGTATAACCACCATAGAGTGGGGTAAATTTTTTTCCTCGCTAAATCACCCTGAAAAATAATCATTTGATTGATTATTAAAATATGATAAGTAGTGAATGTAATTATTAAAATAACATACAGAAGCTCCGAGTATGACAAAAACATGGGGAAACTGCCTATCGAAATGAGTGCCATCGTGGTCCATGTCTTTGGATTGCAGAGAATTTCTGTATAACTCCAAACATTCCTGTTTGCTTTTGTCTGGCGGATTTTAAATTAATATCAATTATGTTATTATTTATTATTAACCTTAAAGATGATTACCTTCCATTTTAATAATTATAGTTGGTTGGGGTATAAATAAAACAATTTAAATTTGAAAAAACTAATTCGGACGCGCACGATACAACAGAAACTTGTTTGAGGCACTGAGCTTAATTTTTCATGCTTTGCAGTATGACTTTCACCTAAACGAACACCAAGGTCGCGTGATGAACTAAATAAATATCATTGAATTATTTATGGCCGCCAGGAATATTGAAACCGCTTTAATAAACAATTAAATTATTGCGAAAATTTATATTAATATTGATTTGTAATAGCCGCGATATTAAATTTAATAGTTGTTAAAATTGTAGTAATAAAACTTTATCTTTTTAATATCTCAAAATTTAGTTGAGACGCAATACGCAATCTTAAGTTTAAAAAGTTTATAAAAATTCCCGCCAGAAGAAATTAAATATGGAAGATCAACTTAGTCAACTTTTTATGCAGCTTATATGTATGCTTTTTAAACAATTACAATAATTTTTCGTCAATTATATTAGCCATTGTGATTTTAATTAACTACATGCGCAAGAGGTTCTTTTAATGGTGGATGTGCAGTATCAACAAAAGAAAAATTACTGCACAGCTTAGTACATATTTTTTTCAAAAGAGGGCGCAGACAATTCAAATTTAAAAAAACGAATTGGAAGGCGAAATGAAAGTTATTTGCGTAGAGATTTGTAATTTTGTAGGTACACTTTTCGATCGGACCACCTCGAAAATAGTTTTTCAACCCTGAAGGTGTTTTACCACCTGGCGACCTGGTTTAAGTAATTCTTTTAAACGTCACGTGTAGGATTTTCGATATTTGCTCCTGTATTGTCTAAAAATGGAACACAAAATTGTTCGACGCGAAGTTTTTTGGCGTCTTTTTTCCACGACTTTGGGAAAATAATTCCGTACGCCACTGAAATAATCGAGAGGGACCGAATTTTTTTCCGGATATTAAGCGAACCCTGGGCCACAACTTGAGCAGCTTACGGTCACCTTCGGTCAAGTCTTGTGGAAACTGCGAATTTTCAAATTTTCTTAAAAAAAATCCAAAAACCGTACCCCAAATTTAAACTTATCAAAAAAGGAGTAAAAATCGAATTATCTACATAAAAACCCACCTACCCGGATTTCGCATGTTTCCTGATTAAGAAAATACCAACAACGATTTTTTCCCGTCGGCCAAAGTCTCGGTGAGAGTTGCACAAGTTTTTCCGCTAAAAAGGTCGTCATTTAGACGTTTTCGAAGAAAAATTCGCCCTCGCTGACGTGTAGGCCGAGGAAACTCGAAATTCCACCGACATATAAATAAGGATGTGCGAAAAAAAAGAGGCCCGATTTGGTTGTTTCGGTTCTGAACCGACGCTCGAAAAAATCGACTTTTTCGGGAGCGCATTTGAAAGCCTTCTCGTGGCTCAAAAAAATCCATTTCGATACGATTATAAAACAAACATTCTCCTTTAATTCGAGACCGAGTTTTTGAAATTTGGTTATAAAGTGTACTCGTTATCGTGAAAAAACCGAAATCGCTTAAAAACGTATTTTCGCGATATCTCGGCCGTTTTAAACGAAGTGGACAAATCGGGCTCAAAATTTTAAGTTTTAGATTCTACACTCTACACGACATACTAAAATTTGATCGCGATCGACTAATATTGAAAAAAGTTATTTGGGGACACCGGTTTACCCCTTTCGGGGCGAATAACTTTTTTCAGGGGGGTGCTAGAAAAAAATGTTTCCACCGTGTTCTAAATTTTTTTTCGAAATACATATACATATGTTTTAGCTACTTAGAATAATTTTAAGTTTATTGTATAATTTCAAGGGTAACTTTAAAAAAAACTGAGATTTCGTGAAAATTGCACTATTTTACTTGCTGAATCAGTAAAATCATTTTTAAAAATTTATAAAAAAATAGATAAGCAAGCTAGAATTAATTTTGTGATTGATTTGAATAAATTAGGGAATTCTGGAAAGAATAATTCTAAGTTTGTTGCATAATTTCAAGAGGAACTTAAAAAAAAATGAGATTTTGTAAAAATTGCACTATTTTACTTGCTAAAACAGTAAAATGAATTTTAAAAATTTATAAATAAATAAATTAGAGAACTCTACAAAAAATAAAGCAGTTTGTTGAAAAATTTAAAAGTCGCTCTTTGTTTTTCATGCTTTTTCGATGCGGAATTTGAAAATTCGTATTGTTGATCGAGACCACCTACAAATGTCGAATATTTTTTTATTTTCCTCTTTGCGTTGTTCTGTATAACCAAAAAATCAGCATGTTTCAATTTTGTACCACTGGTGCCCAAAGTGTACAAAAATGATACAATTTTTCTAAACTATCTTATAAAGGAATAATTTCTACATCTGGTAGCGCGTAGGGATTTTTTATTTTCGAAGAGGTTGGGAAGTTATAATTTTTTTAATGTTGATTTTAAATTGATGGTTGTGAAAAATGTAGTAAAAAATTGATTATAGGTATCTTATTACTTTATTCCAATTTCTGTCATTTACAATTAGGAAATAAAGGAAGATACATATACATTGGCAGTAATTATTATAATGATAAAAGAAATATATACATATTATAGCGTTCAATGAATAATAATAATAGAAATCATAACGTAAAATTGTAAAATAATACAAAATTAGATACTTTGGTTTCTAAAACAACCCAATATGAAAATCAAAAAACGTAACATTAAGTAAAAAAGTATTTTTAGTTGTAAAGAAAATATGAAAACATGTAATTCAAAATACAATATAAAGCACTAAAAAAAAATAACAAATCGTTTGTCACGATACAAATTAATTTTCATATTAAAAAGAAAATCGAAAGATTAATGAATAACACACAACATAAAAAATAACAATATAGATAATACATATATATGATAAAAGTGTATGATGGATGACGGTTGAACTAGGTTTGCAATGTTTTTCAATAGTTTTGTAAGTAAATGGCAGTGCAGTGTTGTACATAAACAAATAATTTAATTACAAGTTGTATTATATCGCATTAAAATTGAACTTTATACTGTACATATTGTTGGGGTAAAAAACACAGCCAGTAACAGAAAATGTAAATAAAGGGAACTAAATATTCCCCCGAAGTGATTAAATCTTAAGTTTCGATACAAGCACATAAAGGCCCAAATGAAAAAACGTTTCGATTGATTTCCTACTTATGGACGTTAAATTAAGTAATGTCTATATACAAGTGTAAAGTCCTCTGTTTACCTCAATTATATAATACAGTTATGAAGATCAAATATACATGTTTAGTATCTATATTACATTACTTTGAGTAATTTATAATTAAACCGCGTAAGGCAGTGATAGTCGTTTATACAATAATTTAATTTAAAAATAATTTACAATAAATTAATTACCGTAGTTTACACTTATATTATCCTAATACATGCTTATATTTATATAAGAACACAAATGACAGTCTACTGAGAAAACTTTTAGATTTCTTTTTAAAAACGAATTTTTACTAAAAATATTTAATTATAAATAAAATTTCCAATCATAATAAAACCTTCACTAATATCTTCAGTGGTTACTTACTAAAAAAAATTTATTTAAAATAGTCCTCTGAACTGAGACCAAAACAAGTTAATTTTAATATTTATTTAATTTAAAACAAATTATATTAATGTGCTTCATAAAAGAAATTTTGTAAATAAACTATCTGTCAGTTTTTCCAATTGTTGTTGCTGTACCTTTTTGATTGCCCCCAAGCCATATGATTTGAATCGGACTGTTGATCTTTTTGCCAATTCCAATCTTTACCTTTCGGTCGAAATTTATCCTTAACCATCTCGTCACTGTGCTTATTCCAACCATCATCTCTCCACTGCTCGCGATAATAAAACTTCTTCTTAAAATGTGTATCCGGTTTATTCTTCTTATCTTCGGGTTGCCTTTGATATTTTAAAAGCGCCGGGTTTCTGTTAGGACTTTTATCCGCTGCCACTGGTAATTCCGGACTAAATTGCACTGCTAAGTTATTTGGTGATGAGGGGGAAGGCGTTCTAGGTGGTCCAGATTCCTCACCTTGCTCAATTATTAAAGGACTTTCAGAATCTTTCTTTGTTGGCATTTTGAAAATAATCGGTTTGGAATTCGGGTTTAATTTTATCGAAGGTTTACTTGATGCTAATAAATGTAATGCAGGTTCCGGTGGAGGATCACCATGTCCGATCCCAGAATCAGGAGACGTATTACAACTATCGTTTCCTTCCGTTGATCTTCTTCTTTTATCCAATTCTGTCGATGCAAACGCCACTAGTCTATCAAATCCTGAACTTATCCGATCCTGCCATTTTGATTCCTCCCCTTCTTCCTCAACTTCAATTTCTAAATGTTAAATAAACATTTTAGTAAGTTAAATTGATAAATTGAAACGTTTTAATTAAATTTAATCTCGATTCATAACCACCACCGAAGAACCACTTATATTTTCAAAACCAAACACATCAAATTAAAGTACAATAACGTGAGTACAAGTAAGTATTAAATTAATGTAATTAAATAAGTTGATTGGCAAAATAAAATAAAAATAGCACTAAGCTACTTACCACCAAACTCTATCAGCCGTCTAAACTAGAATGGTAGGGATTAAATGCATGCGCGTTTTTGTGCACGAGAAATTGTGCATGCCTGTACTGTTCTGCTTCCTATTTTAACGCAAACAAACTACTGTAAATATCCAAATTTAATATGTCTTTATTATCACACGAGTAATTTTACTACGTTTAAGAAAATGTAATCGTGCCATAATTTAATTAATTTTACACAATTGTTAAGGCACTATAATATTTAAACCAATTAAAGTAGCAATACAAATAATTGCATTTCATAATAAAAAAATTTCTATTAGTACCTTAACAAAAAAGTATTTAAAAAAATCTGAACACAATTGATCGGCCATGCATTAAAATCTAAAGCTCTAAAAACCAATCAACGAAAGTACAAGATAATTTTTGCTATGTGCATTACATGCGCTTGGTCCAAATGAAGTAATAGCCACCAAATAATAAAAATAAGCTCTATAACAGAATCGAAATTAGTAAACATTTAAACAAAAATAATGACAAAATTTAGTATTGAAATAAACACATTTCTTTAAAATACATTTTTGAACAGTAGCTTTAATTGTTTTAAAAATTTAAGAGTATAGTCGGCAAATTTAAGTAGATGGTCTCGAAATCCTGTTGATACTTGCATTTTTTGTCATAAAAATTTTTCCATCGATTTACTTTAAAATTTCTTTTTTTGTGCATTAAAAAGTCTTGCAGCTATCATTTGTTGTAAATTCTGTCTTTATTGGGTAACCAAACAATTTTAGGGGCAAAACAAAGAGAGTACTTACTAAACGTTGCACGCTGTTGACTGTTTTTAAAAATACCATAAAAGAAAAAGTGATAACATACAGGATGAACAAAAAGTTCGGCAACGCCCGTATATTTTTGAAATGAAGCATTTTTGAGATTGCCTTTAGAGGTTTACAGGACATATTTTTTTATTTTTCTAAAGTAAATAGTTTAGAAGTTACAAAAGTGTTTCGTTTCAAATTGAAAATTTGAAAGTTAATAATTTATATTTAAAGTATAAAGAAAGTAGAAAAAACAAATAAAAAAAATTCAATTCGGAATTCTTAAAATCGGACGAAAAGAACCACCCTTTCGGCCGATCCTCGCAAAAAACGCCCGATTTCCGAACTTTACGTATTGAAAATTTAAACCCTTGTAACTTCTAAACTATTCATTTTAGAAAAATAAAACATATGTTCCGTAAACCTCTGTAAGGAAGCTAAAATAATATGCAATAAAAATAGTTTACTCCTATTTAAAAAAACTTAAGTGAGTATCGCCTGACCTTCATTTTACTGTTCAAGGTCATGGGCAATATTTCCAGATAGTGCGTCGGTAAGAATCGTACAACTTTTATTTGAAACATTTTTTTCAAAAATGCTTTGTTTCAAAAGTAAACGAGCGTTGCCAAACTTTTTGTTCACCCTGTATAATTTGCTGTGCCACTTTGAAGAAAATACTTAAAATGAAAACTTGTGCTATCCTGTTTTGTTTTAAGCGCCTTTATTAAGTTTTAATTATAAGTATTTTCTTTTGTTTGATAGTATTTTGAGAAACAGTCAAAAGCGCGCAACTCTTTCGAAGTGCTCTCTTTGGTGGTCCATTAAAACAATTTGGTCTACCCCATAAAGACAAAAAATGCATAAAATAATAGCTAAAAGATCTGTTAGTACTCCAAAGAAAGAAAATTTAAAAAAGCTTCAGCAGAAAAAAAGTTATGACTAAAAGCGCAAGTATCGACAGAATTATAAAATCAACCTCTTAGCCATATACATATTTAGGTACTGATTATAGTGAGGAGTTGATAAGCGCGTTGCTTTAGCAGCGCGTATTTGGAGCATTTGGATGCATTATCAGCAAACGAGCATTTAAATGCATGTGTTTGTTCCAATTTCTTTGCTCAACGCTATGTGAAACACGCTTATCAACTTCTTACTATAAACGTGGCCTTAGAAATAAACCGTTTTTAATTTTTTCATCCTTATAAAATGTGTAATGTAAAGTTAGTAGTTACATGTATTTAGTAAAATTAGAATATTAATCATTAAAAAACTTATGATAGAAATATATTTATTCCAAAAATTAATAATTAAGCAAAGTAAAGCGATTTTTTAAAAAAAATCATACATACCTTCCACAATCTTTCTTTCATTTTCCACATTTGGGTTATTACTTGGTTCGGGTGATTGCAAAAACGGGATGCGTCCTTCGGGAAGAAAATTAGCGGACGCTCTACGTATAACAGGTGACTCCCTTTTGTAGTGCATCTCAGCAGATGTACTTTCAGTCTTAATATCTTGATACTGTATATATCGTTTTTCATAATCGACTTCTTCCTTAATGTGCGGGCCATTTAAAACTCGAGCCGCTAAGCCTTCAGGTACAAAATTGGATCGAACTTCTGTGTTTTCGACGCAAATAGGAGGTTTGACATCGTTGAAGTACGATTCGTGATAGGGTTTAATGTCAGCTCTAGGTAGAGGAGTGTATTGGTCGTAAGAAAGTCTGCCTTGGGCAGGGTAAAGGACTGTGGTTCTTGGTGATATATGTGGGTGTTGTCTTGGAGATATTTGGCATGCCGGTGTGTTGAACATGGGGTGATTGTTGACTTTCATATGGGGGTGCATGTATGCTAAGCCTTCCAGCCCTTCAGCAGACGAAGGTCTTGATATAGGGCTGTAAACTTGTCGAAGAGCATCTTCTTTTGACTGATCTGGAGCTTTCACGTTCACCCTTTCAGGTCTTTGCACGTTTGTATTAACAACTGCTCTGCTGGTTAGGGCGTTTTCGTGAATATCGCTCATTTCAACTGCAGCGTTAATTATGGATTGGTTTGATATTTCTAACGTCCGTTCTATTTCACCCGACATTAAATCTCCGATAGTTCTAGTCGCGACTAAACCTTCGGATAACGGATTGATCATGTTGTGTTGAGCTGCTAATTTTTCTTGTGATAAATGTCTTCTTAATGCCAGTTTTGCTGGTGATACTTGTGTATAATCGGGTTGTTCAGGATGCGATGAACGAGATAGTTGTAAAGGTGAAATTAAAGACATTTCGGTTTCGTTATAATTTTCAATAATTCCCGCTAAACCTTCTTGTGTAATAAAACCTTTCTGATCTTCTGAAGGGCGTACAATAGTTTCGCATCTTGAATTACCATGTTTTGGTTTCTTGTCATCAAATTTATTAACGGGTTGATTGTATGGTAAAGCAGGGGTTGATGTGTTATAATTTTGACCAGGGCTGAAACCAGGTTGATTGTTTTGTGATTTGACGCGGACCTGCACGTCTTCATTCAAAACTGATGTTATTATACTTTTAAGTCGGTCTTCAAAATTATCAATTCTAGGGGGTTCTTGCGATCTTTGAGAAGTTTTTTGAGCGGCAAGGTTTGTTGTTTTTTGTCGTTTTGCCACTGGGATTGGAGCAGCCATGCTACTTTTAACTGAAATATTTCCTCGTTGATTTGTAAGATTGCATTGTTTTAAATTATTATTGGTTGGTGGCAATTTACTGCCTGATAGTTGTTTACTTGCTTCAATCATCCTTCCCTTTTCCAAGATTTTTTGTGCCAAAATTTCGGGGTTTTGCTCTTCAATCTTGGCAATATCAGGCACGTCGGGCCAGTCTTGAGAGCGAGCTCTATAATCACGCGATTTTCTCGTGCCTTTACCGGAAGCAGCTTGTTGCCTTGCGAGAATTACTTGAGCGTGCTTTCGTTCTTCACTCGATTTTTCTAAGGCCGAAACTTCTCCTTCCAAAAGACTTACTTTACTATGTAATTTTTTCCGCTGTGATAAAGTCGATGAAATTTCTCGCAAAATACACTCCTCTGCAACACGCGAAGATATCTCGTGAGTTGGATTTTGCTTCAAATACTTCTCAGTTATTTCTTGTTGGCGTTCTAATACTAAAGCCTTTTGTTTCTCATCTAAAGTCCCTACTTGCGTTTGTAACTTTGTTGCTTTTGCTTGCAAGTCCTTATGACGACAGACAATTTCTTTAGCTTTGGCTAAGAGATCAACTGGAGATGTGGCATTTATACCTAGTTCGTTCATACGGGCTTTTAATAATGCTACACTGTCGTCAATAAGGACTTTTATTTGTTTTTCCAATTGGGCTGCTCTGTTCTGAAGCCGTTGATTTCTTTCCTAAAATAATTATTATTTTAATAAAGAAGTATATGCAAAGAACGCGGAAAGTTACAAATTTCGCAAAACAACTGTGTTTTGATACCACGCCTCAAGTGGGAGTTTAATACAGGTAAACGTCGTTTTGCGCCGGTTTGATTTACGCCGGTTAATGCCGGCGTGGGATTTTCGAGTTTCCGAGTTAGTTTTCGTTTTGTTTTTAAGAAAAATAAAAATATATAATTATATTTTTTATTTTATTATAAAATTTAAAGAATATTCAATTTGTAGTTTCATTATGGGCGCCAATAGTGATTCAGAACCCAAACATTGTGCGAAAAAAGTGTGTTCATTTTAGGCCGGTGTCTCGGAACGGAACCCCGGCGTAAAACGACGTTTACCTGTAAAGTTGGTCCCAGCTGGAAGCCTACAAAGAATACGCGATCGTGATTACTTTTGTTCTACTTCCAGCTGGGACCTACTGTACATGGTTTTGTTGATATTTACCTTTTCATCCAGTATCAATTTTTGTACGTTTTCCTTATAAGCTGGGGATTTTAAATTCTCAATCATATTCATGTACTGAACCCTATACATGTCTAATAATATTTGTAGAGCGTATGGCGTGTTTCCGGGTGCTGAAGGAATGTCTAATTCGTCATGAACCATATCAGTACTTAAAGCAGTGAGTTGCTGATCAACACATCCTGGTGGGGGTGGCAGTTTCTTTCCGTTAGCTAAAAAAAAAAACAAAAATCGTTAAGAAAATCTTTATAATTTACCAATAAAGAAGTAAGCGGTTTATTAAGGTGATACGGAGTCAAATGTTGAAAAACCTACGTTTTTACCTTTCATGATTTTTTTAAAAGTGTTTCGAATTGGAAAGTCAAAAAAATAAGAAAATACCAAACTAAATTAAGAATTTTACTTTCATTTATAATTTTTGTGATTTATGTATCTACAATTACATTTGTGAAATTTTGCAAGAAAAACTTCTATATTTATATTTTATTTTTTGCAAAACTATGCTCGTATAAATCTAGATAAATGAAAAATAAATATTGCATATAAAAGTGCAATTCTTACTTAAGTTCAGTATTTAATTATTTTATTTAGTTTCCAATTTGAAACACTTTAAAAAAATTCAGGAAAGATAAAAACATCGGTTTTTCAAAATTTGACTCGCTATCAAAATTCAAAATCGCATCTCGAGATATAAGCGGCCTGAAAAACAAGTTCACGCTTTTATTCCCCTCTCCTGGAAACTATAGAACGTCGTTTTTTAGGACCGATAAAAAACGCGCGAGATTTTCCGATTTTTTTACGCGCTCAAAAATACTTAAAAATTGTAAAGATACGAAAAGATATCAAACATGAATTTTAAGAATTTCTGATCAAAACTTGTGATTTCAAGGCACATTTTGGAGGTTCAGTGCATAAAATACGCGGATTCGTAAAATGCGGGAGTGGTTAATACACGTGCCCTTAAATGCGGGTGGTTTATACACGAGTCCTTAAATTCGGTAGTGGTACAACTGACGAACTGACAAGTTCTTAAAATCGCAGGTGCCGTGAAAAGCGTATGTGAAGGTAAAATAGTAGTTACTGATGTATTGTAATACTTTAATGCTTATTACTTCAAATAGTACAGCAACGATTGAAAAAACAGTGGATTTTAATTGACAAAATATTCTTTTTTAGAGTTCGACAGCGTTTAAATCTTGTGCGTGAAATCCTTTAGTGCCGATGATGTATCGTGCAGGGAGTTTTAAATACGTGAGACTTAGGCTGCCCAAGTTTACAACACAGGTGAGAAGTTAGAATTTAAGTGTTCAGTAAACAGCAACTTACACCAATTATTTTCAGAGGAGCAAAGTTTACTTGTACCGGCTAAAGAATGTAAAAGGTCACAAAGTAAGGTTAATTTGTTTACGTAAAGTAAGGGCGTCAAAGCCCAAGTTAACAAAATCTGCTCAGGTGAGAAGTTAGAATTTAAGTGTTCAGTAACAACAGCGACTTACACCAATTATTTTCAGGGCTCAGTTAACTTGAAACGGAAGAAGTATATAAAACTCAACAAAGTCGCGAAAGTTACTTTAACTAAAGAAAAGGGGACATTCGTTGCCAAAGTTAACAAAACGAGCCCAGGTGAGAAGTTAGAATTTAAGTGTTCAACAGCGATTTACACCAATTATTTTCAGGGAGGAAAATGAAAAACGAAGACTGTATTAAGATGGTAGTCGATGTAGTGAAGAATTTCCGATTTAAAAAGTCACAAGAAGAAATCAGTTTATTTTGCGCATAAAAATTTTTGTACCATTTATTTTTTTGTGGCTAATGGGTGACAACCATACATTTGAGTTGTATTAATAAAATAATTTTATAACCCATAAGTACGTTTTATTTATTTGTCCGTAGTAGTTGCAGGTTAATGTAACGTTGAGACGAATCAATCAATGCAAAATTGTCCTTGGAGGTCCCAGTTTCGAATCCTGGCCAAGGACAATTCTGCAAAAATCTTTTTACTCAACGAGAATTTGCGAACATACCAAGGAATTTAAAAAAACTAGCAAATCCAGGAGTGTACACGAACGACTGTAAATTTAAATCAAATCAAACCAAAACAGACTTGCTATAACTGTGAAAAGATTGGGTACAAAGTGATTTAACCGCTGATACGAGTAATCTTTGTAAATGCATGCCATAAAGGCCATTTTAGACTAGTTCATTTTGGTTCCAAAATCTTGTACAAGATCGACTCCACGTTTCAAGTCGACTTGAGACACAATTTGCTTACCAAAATGTGCTAGTCTAAGACATCATACAGTGTATCCAGTATACTCACACACACGATCACAGTATTAATGACTGTGATGTGACGCGCACAATCTTCAACTCTATTACAAACTCAACTGATGCTAAATTTTTTTGGCACAAAACTTCAAACTCTGTTCGTAACCAATCTTCCAAAGCTTCTTGTGTAAGTTGTTGTTGATAATGATATGCAAGGAGGATGAATAAATTCAATAAACATGTGCAATAACATAGTCATCAATGTGCATGCAATAACATCCATTTGGAGACCAAAAGTTGATTACATTGATGAAAGGACATTCATGCAAGTGTTCTGGATTCGATACAAAATTTGCACGATGTTTGTACGTGTGGAGATACAGTTTGCATTATGGCAGTGTCACGATTTAATGTTGGAAATCGGTGAGGCATACAGGCACACCACTGCTACTAATGCAACTTCCTCGTCGTACATTAATGAATGACCAATTGTTATGAAACATCACTTATATTTGGAAAAGTATATTCTATAATTTGGGTTAATCAAATTCTTTACACCAGTTAACTTTGTCTAAAAGTGCTGGTGTATAAACTATTTAAAATATTTGATGAAGCCGAATCATAAAATATTTGATTGATATATTAATATATTGCATTGATTTAAATCACATTGATTTTTTTGATGATTAAAAAATCATTGATTTAAATCATTTTTTTCAAAAGTTTCATCTTTATAAAAACATTATCAGGGTTTTATTAACGAGACACGAGATGTTCCTTCACTTTATACAACGTGATTGTGCAAAAAGTAGAATATTTATAATCGGTTGTCTGTACATGCTTACTTAATGCAAAAAAACACAACTTAAGTATCGATCGTAGACAAACTAGTGTATGCAACTCGTGCAAAAAGCTTCACGTCGCACTATTAGAACTTGTTATAGCTACGTCATATTGTTACATGTCTTGGCTACATTTGCAATTTGATAAACAAATTTGTATGCAAATTGAATTTTATTGTTGATTATCTGGAATAATTTCTGGATTTTTTCATTTTTGTTTGAAAAAATCAAAAAAATCCGATTTAAATCAAGTGTTCTGATGTTTTAAAAAAAAACCGATTCACCCCTGTAAATATGATTTTCCAAAAAACCCACATGAATTTTTTTTTAAACTGCATATAGTTGAGAAATTTTATAATAAGAGTGTCCCAAAAACCAGATGTGTAGAGTATTTGAAGAATTGTTATAACAAAGCCGAATTATTCAAAGCGCATGTAAGCTCATTGCAAGTGAGTAAGCGTGTAGTAAATAAGAATGTGTAGGTTGTTGAGTAAATATTTCTTCTAAAACTGTAAAGTTGGCTTTGCTTGCACTTTTGGTGTTGTGTGTAAGAGCGAGGCAGTTGGTCACATCCTTACATAGTGATTATTATAATAAGAAGCATATGTTAAAGCTGATTGTATGGTTGTGAACAATAGGTAAAATAAAAGGCAGTTAATTAAAAAGCTTATAAGGGTAAAAGTACAGGTAACGTCGTTTTGCGCCGGTTGGTGCCGACGTGTTTCCGAGTTAGTTTTCGTTTTATTTTTATAAAAAATAAAAAGGTATAATTATATTTTTTATTTCATTATAAAATTAAAAGAATATTAAATTTGTAGTTTCATTGTGGGCGACAATAGTGATTAAGAACTCAAACATTGTGAGAAAACAGCACGAAGAACAATATGCCTGGAGACTTATATCGTCCATTATATTAGTGTTCATTTTATGCCGGTGTCTCTTGGAACGGAACCCCGGAGTAAAACGACGTTTACCTATATTATCACTAGTCCATGTAGTTTAGCTTATAATGTGCAATAATAATAAAGCAAGATTTATAAAAGTGTGGAAAATTTATTTATTTATCCTACACCGGTAATGATACCAAAAACTTTTATTAAAAGATTATAAAACAATATGAAATAGTACAGTGCCTATTGAGATTAAAACAGTATGTATCTGATTAGTACTAGTTTTGGTAATATCAGGATTACCATCGTTTATGTACTTTATGAAATAGTACAGTGCCTGTTGGGATTAGAGCGGTATGTATCTGTATTAGTATTAGTTTCAGGATTACCATCGTTTTCATTAGGATGAGAATCTTTTGTAGTATTAGTATCGTTTGTGTTAGTTATGGAATTGTTTATATTAGCATCGTTCATATTAGTGTTAGTTATGGAATTGTTTATATTAGCATCGTTCATATTAGTGTTAGAATTGTCTATATTAGAATTAGATTCTCTTAAAATCGGAATAAAAACCTTAACAACATCACGTAAATAAATTTCTATATAACGATTAGGATTAGCAATAGCTACAATATGACTAGATTGATTAGCATCAGTGGTATTTGGATTATCACTGTGTGTATCAGGAGTGGAATCCTTTATATTAGGATTAGCACTGTTTGCATTAGTATTACCTTGAGGTGACGTGCTCAACAAAGTTTGTGAATGTAAAAGATCCAAACCATTGATTTTAATAGTTTTCTTTGGCTTAGCCTTCTTGACTCTTCCTCTTCTTGGCTTATTAATAGGCTTGGGTGGTGTATTTTGATTTTTACCCCTGGATATTTTGCGTCGCAATTTTTTAGGTTGCCTTTTGCCCTTAGTAGTAGCAGTACTTTGCTGGGAGTTGTCTTCTTCTGATTGACTACTTTTCCCTTTATTTGAACACCAATCAGACCAAGCACGTCTTGTGGTAGTACCAAAATTACCATCCAAATCGTAAAAATCAGAATCAGATGATGAATCTTGAGTAATCGCTTTAGTGCCATCTCTTCTAATCTTCTCCCTTGAAGCTCTGTTATTAGCAGGTTCTTCCTCTGCCTATAATAAATAAATAAATTAAAGTATGATGCCCTCAATAAGGCGAAACTAGTCACATGAACATGAACACCAAATAAATATTGTCTGGAAACAGTTGGGATTGATTTATTTTTCCTAGTGATATTAAATAAATTAAATTCTGTATTGTAAATAGTAGGGTTATTATTTTTACCTTAGGATTCCTGAGTCGTTGGAAGTAACGCTCGAGTTTAGTCCTATCAATGATGTGCAAGTAATAGGAAACAGGCTTTCCTGTCCATGACACTGAACCTCTCAATGGTGACATTTCAGAAACATGCATAATCGTACCAATGTCACTCAAATTTCTATCAGTTATACGAAAATTCAATGGACAGAAGCTTTTAGAAGAAACAATTCTGGCGCCATCTTTCAAATCAGCGAATCTCTCCTTCAACTGATGATCAACATGCGGTCCAAAGGCGAAGTTGTTTACAAAAACAATAGTGGCCGAGTTGATTTTCTCTCGATGTTCTTCTAGCAAGAAGTCTCCCTTCATAATTTTGTACTCACCATATCTTTTACCGTACCACTCCATCCAAACGCGAAAATACTTATTCATTGCCTATAAAAAATCACTAACTTAACTAAACGAAAATGATATGATTTTTTTGGTTATGGTAAATAATTACTTACGCTATAATTCATCAGATTATACATAAAAAATATAATTTCAACTTTACTAGCAAATCGAACAAATTTACGCCAACTATTTCTATTTTAGAAAGAAATACATTTAAATTTTTTTATTAATAATTTCTCGTTTATTTTTGTTTTACTTTAATAATTTCAGGTTTTAATTTTGATAATGAAAAATTAATGCTTTGAAACCTTGAAAAAATATTTACTTTTTTCGGCCAACTACCAAATTTCCATTTATTCTTCCATTTCTAATTAAAAATTAGGTAAATAAATACACCTGGGCATTAATATAAATTCAATTATGTACTTTAATTCAATAATTTATCATAGGGTTAACCAGATGTTAATTTTAACACAAATAACTGAGGTGAAAACTTTAGAAAAAATAGTTATTAATTTTTTAAACTAATGGTGAAATTCTGTGCAAACCTGTAAGTCCTTATAGGAAAAATCTGTAAGGTTCGTTATATTTCCTGTAAGGACTTACAGTTTTGCACAGAATTGCAACATAAATCATCTACTTTTATTTTATTACAAAAACATGCTCATTTACTATTCTACTGTGCTTAAGGGGGGATTCCAGTACAGTTGATCAAAAAAAATCTATTTCTTTTTTGAAGTTTTGGGTCCCCCAGTCCTCCAAACAGACGGGAAGAAGCCTTCTGTGCTTGAATCTATACTGTCATACGATTTGACGAAAAAAATCAAGACGCGTTTTCAAACTGTTGGGCGTTTTCCAGATCATATTTTTTGACCTGATAGGATGCCATTTGGTACCAACATTCCTCAAACATGTTGTTTTCGTGTGAACCTCAATCACAAGTGGATTGAAAATGTGAAGGTCCATTTTTGCCATTTATATTCCAAATTTTAGTGAAATATGTAAAATTCAGATTTTATGTGCATTTTAAAGGCAATTGTGTCTTGGCCTTAGCTTAATGACCGAGGTTGACACCTGAATTACATCCCTTAAGATTAAAAAAACTAAACCTCATATTTGACAGACATTCCGTTCGGTCTGGAGAACGCCCATCATTTAAGATTGATTTAAGAAACAATTTTTTTTAATTTTAAAGATTAAAGCCTAATATACTCGCATGTCAGCCCAGATTTTCATTCCGGTACAAAGTTTAGGCACAAGCTCGCCCCCAATCAATTTTTTAAACCTCTATACTGGTATCCCCCCCCCCCTTAAAAAATTAAGCCATGTAAAGTAGTGTACTCTAGCAACTGGTTAACACCTTGTAAATTATCCCCTGTAAATTATTCGACATTACCTCTGAATATCTGCTGGGCACTTCCGCTCTCTCAATACCAAGACAAATTTTGCAACGCGTAGCTGCGGCCATCTGCAAAACAACCTGTCCAACTCCTGATCCTAAGTCAATAAAAACGTCATCCGGAGTAATATTAATTTGATCAATCATCTGACTGATCAGCTCATAAGATGTTTCGCCGTAGACCTACATAAATTCCAAAGTAATTAGAAATGAAGATGTTGATGAAATAAATATTAGACCAATAATATTGTACTCGTATTTTAAAAAATATCAAAATAAAAAAAGTATGTAAAATTAATAAAATTAAAGCTCTGTAGAAATTTTGTGTTTAAATTTACCTCCGGTGAAAACGGTTCATATTGATTCAATTTATCAGGATCAGTAACAGCTTGATTGTAAGTTTGTTGCAAGATATGTCTTAAGAGACCTCTGCTAGGATACTTATTCAAACGTTCGGCTAAAAGCGGTGTACCCTTTTCCTTAAAAATAAAATAACAATAAATTTTACATAATTTATTTTTATAAAATAACTTACTATTGCCATCTGGTTATCAACTGCTTTATTGAAACGATCACATAAGGCTTTCATGCTATCATAACTTCTAGTATCATAATCACATAAAATTTTATTTTGTAATGGCAGTTTTAGGTCTGGCACTTCTTCACAAACCCATCTAATTGAAAAAAAAAATAATTATCATAAAAAATATTTAAACTTTTTGATAATAGTGTATTTTTATTTTTATACCCACTTGATTGTTTCGACAATTTCAAGTGCACCGTCATGACGGTCCTAAAAATAAAGAAAAATATTAGTATTTAAAATTATTAAAATAAGTTTTAATCATTTCATTTATAGTTTTGTATTTTTAAATTTTATGTAGCTATAAATATTTTAAAAGCAATCGAAATGTAATATCATAGCTATTGTTAGTAACAATCGATAAAAAACTCATAATTAATCCGATACGTGATTAAAACAATTATCATGAAACAATGTTAAATATTATTGTAGAGTTTCTCACGCAACCTCGATCTTGATTCATTCTATTAATCTGATTAATCATGTTTGATATCACTCCTGATTAAAAAAATATTTATGGTCATAGTCATTTGAGTCTGAACTTGAGTCATGTATGGAAGTTATCAAATAATTTGGTTAAGTACAGGATATTAATTACCATGACTAATTATATGTTTATTAAATTCATTACCGAGAATTCAAATGAAAATTGTTTCTTTATAACAATCTTTTTGGTTATTATTACTTGCTTTTTCAGTTTTTACAAATATTTGTCATGCACGCTTGTGGTTTTAGTGGAAATATAATTTTTTTAAATTTAAAATTCCCCTATTCTAAAATTTTAAAAAAGTACACTGGCTTTCCCATTAAAAATGGGCTTCTTCCTATAATAATTAATAAATTATAAAACAGATGGTTTTCAAAATAGTATAAAGAAAAAAAAACACAATTTGACAGATTTTGATGAAACTAATTGAACATTAAAAATAATTTATATGTTCATGACTACAAATAATTTCAAATTAATTTTAATTGGTGTTAATTTTTTATATCAAATTCTGTTAAAAAAAGCAAGATGATTTTTAAAAAAATTACCATGAGAACTAGAATTAATTTTGCGGTTGATTTGAATAAATTAAAGAATTCTACAAAAAATAAATCCAAGTTTGTTGAAAAATTCCAAGTGGAACATTAAAAAAACTGAGATTTTGTAAAAATTGCACTATTTAACTTCTTGAAACTACAAGATGATTTTTAAAAATTTATAAAAATTTACTTTCTGGTCGATTTAATTAAATTAGAGAATTGTACAAAAAATAAATTCGAGTTTGTCGAAAAATTCCAAGGGGAACTTAAAAAAAACTGAGATTTTGTAAAAATTGCACTATTTAACTTCATTGAAACTGCAAGATGATTTTTAGAAAATTATAAAAAAATAACCACGAGAGCTAGAATTTATTTTCCAGTTGATTTGAATAAACTAGAGAATTTTGCAAAAAAATAAATTCGAGTTTGTTGAAAAATTCCAAGTGGGACATTAAAAAAACTGAGATTTTGTAAAAATTGCACTATTTAACTTCTTGAAACTGCAAGATGATTTTTAAAAATTTATAAAAAAATAACCATGTGAGCTAGAATTTATTTTCTGGTCGATTTAAATAAATTAGAGAATTTTACGGTTGATTTGAAGAAATTAAAGAATTCTGCAAAAAATGAAACCGAGTATATTGAAAATTTCTAAGGGGAACATTAAAAAAATTGAGATTTTGTAAAAATTGCACATTTGAGCAACTATACTTAACAGACTTCAGAGTCTTAAGTATTTGCAGTAGATTTATTTACAGATCTATACAAAATTATGATTTGAGATACCCGTCGGGGTTTTAAAACAGTCGCCTTCTTTAAAGCTGTTTGTGACTTTTTTATGCTTAGTTTGATTATTGGTGCAATAATGGGCATGTTAACGGCATTAATATCCTTTTTTACCAATTATCTTAATTTTATTATTTATTAGTATTTTTAGTGCAAATAAAAAATGTCCTTGATTATATCACTTGACAAAATTCACACGCATTCATGATTTTCTACTTCTGGAATCAGCGCTCTCTGTATTAATGCCATATAGAACATTTTTAAAAGCCGAAGCTGCAGAATTAACAGATAACATAAATTAATAAAACTACACCGTAAGTAATTTTATGTTATTTTTAACCGTTGTTTCTCTATTATTCTGTGGGAAGTGTCAAGCACATTATACATACAATAATTTATGAGATGAATCAAGAATGAGAACAAAACAAATGTTCCAACTTTTAAATTTTTTAGCAGAAAATTTAATTTTTTCTAACATTGGAGTTTCTATGTTCACATTTCCTAAACACCACTTTGATCTCTTGTTTATCTTCGCTGGATTTGTATCCTTTTTTAACTACAAACTACTTCATTCATTTTTCTAAACTTCAAAATAAACTCTTAATTGAAGAGGGACTTTTTTTATTGTACGAATTTTTTTAAAGCGATGGAAAAAATGTTTCACTAACGTAATAAAAGTATTTCCTAACAATAACTATTAGATTTGTGTCACGATTGGTCGAGCTACTAACATATATTCATTATCTTATTTATTGAATTTGGGTCGAAAACCGAAAATACCAATAAACTTTCAACACATGCTTTTTTTTACAGGTATATTTTATCAATACAAAATGTTAAGTAATTGTAAGCATTTAATTGTTCGAATTTCTTTTAGGTTAAGAGGTGCAATGTTGTTTGTTTTGGAAATCACGTCAAGCAATGTTAACAACAACCTCATTAATAGTTATTATTACAGTCATAATTCAAGGCGGTGCTGCATTAAATTTACTTAACTGGTTTCAAATACCGTAATATATTAAAAAGAAGCAATAAAATTCTAACGTTTTTTTTATTTTTTACAGTTGACATTGATGATGAAACTGAATCATTGACTCGCAATAGACAAAATACTTGGTTTTATCCGACCCGTCCATCGGCATCGGGATTTTTTTTTCAAAAGCATAGAAAAATATCGATAAAAAACAGCGTGTAGAGAAATGAGCCCAAAACGGGACAAAAATGAAAAATTGCTACATGTAATGTGCAAGAGGATTGTCTGAGCGAGGTCAGTTTGAAATTTTGAAATCTACTAAAATCAAAATTGTGTATTTTCAACCCCTCGCGGCTAAAATAATCGCTGCAAGGTAACGATAAATCGCATTGTCGAACTAAAATATGTGTTGAAAAGGGCTTTTAAGCACTACAACAGGATCTATCGACTTTTTGAAATTTAAAAAAAAAAAACAACTTTGTAAAAAAAATTTTGATTTCGACGTTTTTTTACCCCGCTTCTCCTTTATCGATTTTTAGGAATTGTGGCTGATTTTAAAGGTCTTCGTGTGAGTTTTAACACAAAAAAGATTCGTTTTGATATCTCTTTTCATTTAGAATAACTGTTGAAAATTTGAAAATATCACATTTCGACAAAAAAATTGGTATAAAATTTTTGATTAATCGGAAAATAACAATGATTTTGGACGAACCAATTGGCCGATTAAGACGCTTTATGGCTTAACATTTGTGAAACACTTTCCTCCATTAATGAACGCGAAATCGTTTCATGTGGTATGAAAAATACCCCCTCCAGGGTCGGATTTATTTGGCCGATTTTCATCAAATTGGATTTAAAATACGCCTCTTTTTGGTCTTTATCCTGAGTAAAATTTTTAGCTTGCTAATGTGAATACTTTTTGAGAAATCTAAGAAAAATGAAAATCATGAGAAAAAATCAAGTCAAAAATTATTATGAAAAAAATTATTTTTGAATTTTTACAAAAGCGACCAAATCAAGGATAATTAAAAACTGATTAAAATGAATCACTCAGTTTCACTTTTGATCTATTATTTCTCTGAGACCTATTTTAAAATTTTGTAGTTCATTTAAAAGCCATTCAAGTCCTCTTAAAAAAATGATTTTAAATCGAGCCAAAAAGTCATTTTTCGATTTAATTTTAAGTAATTCAGAAACTTAAAAAATGAGTTTTATAATTTAAATCAAAAAATGGGCGTTTCATGTGTTGAAAGAATTAATTAAGAGTATAATCGGTAAATCTAATAAGTTGATTTTTAAATCCAGTTGATACTTGGATTTTTGGTCATAATAAGTTTTTTTAATTTAATTTTTTTTGGAGCAAAAATTGAGTAAAATTTTAAGAAAATTTTGAAGAGCTGTAAAAAGTTTTAAAATATACTTAAAACGAAACGTCAAACTCTTCGTTTATATCTTAACTTATTACTAGTGTTGGAAAAAAAATATTATTTCGATTAGTTTTTGAGTTTTGTGGAAAACGGCGCTAAGCGAACGTTTCTTGTAAAGAGCCTGTCTTACGGCTGTCGTATGAGTATTTGGTTTGACTTACTTAAACAAAAAAAGAAGAAATTGGTAGCCACAAAACACATCTGTCTACCAAAAAAAGAAATTTTAAAAAAGCTCCTTTAGAAAAAAAGTTATGACCAAAACCGCAAATATCAAGGGAATTTTAAAATTAAGCGCTCTATTGCCTTAAGACTCCAAAGTTAGTTACTCAAATGTTCAAAAAAACAGTTTGTATTTTTTTTAGGTTAGAAAATTGAAAAAATGCTTCACCTATTATCAATTCAAAAAGTTTTGACTCCTGATTTTAAG
This sequence comes from Stenus bimaculatus, assembly GCA_963971135.1. NCBI lineage: Eukaryota > Metazoa > Arthropoda > Insecta > Coleoptera > Staphylinidae > Stenus > Stenus bimaculatus. The sequence continues at coordinate 1,565,637 of OZ020184.1, forward strand.
TGCTAATATCTTAAAAACTAAATTTTTACAGTTTATTAATGCGTCATAATTTAATTCAATTTATTAATTTCAAATTTTTCACTAAAACATTTTGCAAAGTTTGATAAATCAAAAAAAGTACCATATTTTAGTTAATTTTCCAATTTTTTTTGTTTTAAGTTTCTATATATTTTTTAAATTTTTAAAACAATCAAAAGCTCGCAATTTTTATGAAGTACCCGAGGTTGTTGCTCCCTCAAAATTTAATGATTTACCTAACAAACACAAAAATTGCAAGGAATAATATCCAGAAAACTTAAAATTTTTTTTTTTAAAAAGCCATGACAGCAAAAAAGTTATGACCAAAAGAGTACCAACAGAATTTTTCTAAAAAAACTTTAACCTTGTAAAATACAGAATCATGTTATTTTTTAACAACCAAAAATACTAATTTTTTGGCATAAATTATACATTTTAGAAAGCTCAAAATAAATATATATTATTACAGTGGATTCCGCTTAATAGGACCACCGGATAATCGGACATGCCGGCTATTTGGACGAAAATATTAAGTCCCGATCCCAATCTATAGATATAATACAAAATTAGGCCGCTTGCTTGGTCCAAAAAGCCGCATAATTGCACCAATTTTCATGAAAATTTGATCAAAAATAGAAAATTGGTATTTTTTTAAAATGAATATTTTTAATTTTTAAATTAATGCAAATTTCAATTTTTTTCAAATTTAACTTCGGTTTTTCGGACCAGCCGCTTTATCAGCCTCTGGTCCCGATGTGGTCCGAATGCTCACCAAAATTTAATGATATCTAATCAACTTTTACCTCGTTTCATAAAAAAATATGAAATCGAGGACAAAAATCATTCGTTTAAGCATAGCTGTCAAAAAAACGTCAATTTAAAATTTTTTGAAACGACATATAATTTTAGTGAGGGAATTTATAGGGCGCAAAAAAATTATTTCCAAGGATTTTTAAACATAAACTACACTTTAAATTAATTTTCATGTTAAATACTAAATTATGAATGTAAATAATCGAACCAATCTAAAAATTTTGGACATAGATTACCTCTAAGGGGGGTAAAATTAAATCTCCTCTAAAATAATTATTTTTATAAATAAACGCCATAAAAGTGGATCATACTAAAGTGTTAGTATATAATTTACGATTATTCACCGAAATGACTTCGGTTTTAAATTTTGAGCGAAAGTTTCAGTTCTTAATAATAATTTAAGCGAAATAAAGGTTTCGTAGAAGTTTTATAATGATAATTGATTGATTAAGGATGTTTTAAGGTGTTTAAATGTAAGTGCATCTACAGAATAACAACAATAAACAAATAAAATGAATGTCCATTGCATTTGTTTTTAGTGAGAACAGAACAAAAACATTTCCAGAGGTTACATGATTAAAATTAGGACATGGTTTTGCGTCAGAAGGTGAGTCTAGAAAACGTTCCCGCTGCATTAATCCGAAGATATCAAATCTATTGTTGATTATGGATTGTTTTTTGGAAATACTTACGTTTCCACGTCCTGAGGTTAACGGCCAAGTATATAAGACAGGTTCAGCCCCCGCGGGAGAATGTAATTTCAGTTGTAAAGCCATTTTTGCGTATAAAAAAACTACACATCTAATAACTTGAAAATGTCGTTCCTACTTAAAATACTAATAAATGATTACGAACACATTTTCTATGAAAATAATTAAAATATCACACAACGAAAACACGCCATCGTCTAGGTTCATCCAGCGCACGCATTACAGACACAGGCTGTTCTCCACAGTTGCCAGATCTTACACGATGTCACTACAAGCACAGTAATTTTATACAGGGTGGCTCATAACACGTTCAACTGTATGCCTACCTATTTTATTATTCAATCGACAAACTATCGTTATAACGATCGTCATATTAACAATACGTTGACAAAACAGTTGAATTTATCGCCATCTTGATATAGAAAGAATAACCATTTTTTTAGGTTATTTATTTATAGATTATTTTTTCTTCATTTTTTAATTTATTTACAGAGGGATGCACAAATAATTAATTCCAAGAATAATTTTAACCAATAATGCAAATAATTTTTTAATTATTATTTTTTACTTTTTTTATTATTAAATATTAAAATTTTTTTTTAAATTTATTTACCCCTTTAATAATAAAAACAAAATTTTAATACCTATAAATTCTTGTAATAAAATATCTTTTATTTTTTGCAAATAAAAATAAGTTTAGTAATCATAATTTTAAAAAAATATTTAAAATAGTACCGTTTCGGTTTAAGTGCATACAGATTTTTCGTGGAGCGAACTGGCAACAACGCACATCACGTCTGTAATCTATCAGTGCTACCACTCTAAAATATTACTAATAAGTATTGACCTCAAAAACTTTCTTATTTATGCGATAAAATGCAAAACAATTCAGTTTACACCACGGGGTTATCAACAAAAAACGTTGAAATGTAAATAAACCATGTTTTTGCGTTTGATTGATTAATAAGGTACATTTCCGTGTTTAAAAAAACAACTTTACATTCACATCAAACTGCATGAAGTATTATGTGATAAATCTAAATATGGACAATGCATAATAAACTTCAAAATATAAGATATTGGTGCTTTATTATTGTTTAAACATAAGAAAATCAACGACATAAAATAAACTTTCATACAATACAAATCATTATATTAAAAAATAAATTAATAAATCATATATAGTGATTTTCCTCCATTTATAAATAACAAAAGCGCGATTTCTTTTTACTTTTCAGTTATTTAGATATACAGAAACTAATTTTGAAATATGCTATTTAGGTTGCCTAATAATCAGGCGTTATATAAATTTACAGTTCGTTTGGTTGCCTACGTTTCGCTACTATGATAGGCGTGAGATTGGGTGCGAATGGCTTGAAAAGGTTGAAAAGATTGTTTTCCTGCGAGGCTTTTTCTAGAAATTGTATGGATATCGTTTCAAAAGCTTACTCCAAGTAGCTTTTTTTTGGAGAATTTTTATTGTTTAAATAATTTATAACATATTTTTTGTAATAATGTTTTATCTTAAATAAATGCATATATTACTTTTTTATTGGTTTTATTTACAAAATCGGTGGTACAAAAAAATCATCCAAATTCAGAAGATTCATAATCATCCAATCTAATCCAATTTCAAAATAGCTCTAAATCTATTTTGAAGTTCATCTTCATTACTACTTTCAGAAAGTCTATCTTCATTCATTGCAAGTGGAGGTTTAAAGTCGACATCATGTCTGTGTATTTCAAAGTAATCTACGTAATCATCATTGCAGCTGCCTAAAATTTCATTAGGTTTAATTTGTTTGATTGCACATTTAGTCGTATTGTTCCCGTTAAAGCGTGTATTCCATGATATAACTACATATTTCATGAAATAGCAATCTACGGTACTTATATAATAGTTTGTTATTTTATACTTTAACTAGTTATTCTAAAGAATATTAGCTGCGTTCTGTTCCAAGTATGAAATGAACTATATTGTCGGAGAGCTGGCGACGAATTTTGGGAAGGTGTTTTAGGCAAGTTCAAATATCGAAAAAATTGTATTTTATGAATATGAGAATCTTAAATCGTCAGTCTGGCAGCCCAATAGCGGTTATTTCGCAACTGCGCAGCATATAGAATGTGCAAAAAAATCAACCAGCAAAATATGTTTTCGGCAACTTTTTTTATTTTTTACTTTAGGATATATACAGTCCACATATAAAAACCCCAGACTATTTTGTCGATTTTAAACCATGACCAGAACCCCCTCAATGTATAGGGTGTCCCATTTTAATCTTATCGGGGGAATTTCTCGAAACCAGTACATCAGACAAAAAAAATTTCCGAATAAAAGTTTGATGGTTTGGAGGGGGACGTTCGATGCTGTAACAAATTTCACCCCCAAACTCTCCAGGGGGTGGGTAAGGGGGGTGACTTTAAAATCTTAAATGGAACCCCCTATTTTTTATAACAGATTCGAAAAGAGCATCAAAAACTATGTAGGTTTTATCCAGGAACATTTTTGTTTTTCGCAACAGGTGGCGCTGTAATCGCTAAAACTTGTTTTTTTCGTGAAACGTAAGATTAAGGTTTTGATGGCAATTTACAATGAAAAAAATGTCATGATCGCTTCAAATGAACTCTTTTGTAACCCTTTGCGGGTATCGAACAAAGTTTGATTGATGCCTAAAACATATTTTGCTGGTTGATTTTTTTGCACATTCTATATGCTGCGCAGTTGCGAAATAACCGCAATTGGGCTGCCAGACTGACGATTTAAACTTCTCATATTCATAAAATACTATTTTTTCGATATTTGAACTTGCCTAGGACACCTTCCCAAAATTCGTCGCCAGCTCTACACTACAGTAAATTTAATCAATAAAAAACAAAAAAAATGGGATCTACATGGAACACCCTGTATATTAATTATTTTGTGTTTCTGTTTTGGTCAAAAATAATGTTTAATTATATTATACAGGGTGAATCAATTAACTTGAGAAAAATAGATTTCGATAAACTAAAAAGTTTGGAGAAAAGCATTTCAAATACCGGAATACTTAATACGCTTTAACAGTATCATTAGCAATTTTATCGGTTTTGTGTTTTTTTTAATTTATTTGAGTATTGAGCGGAGTTTATATATTACCTGGATTAATAGAATTATCGTTGGTTAAAGTTTCTTCAAGTTTAATTCGTTTAGTGGTAGGTTCAGTGGTATCGCAGGAATTTAAAAATTCTATCATTCGTTTGGCACTCATTTGTTTAGCAATTTTTTTTTCTGTTTTCCGTAGCGGTGGTTACTGAATTCCCCACTTGACATTCATACGTAAATATTTTCTTATGATCAGGACCAGCTTCGGAGAGTGAATAAGTCGGTGCTTCTTTCTTATTGGTCTCATTAAAAATACGAAGTTCTTCGATGTATTTTTTTACATTTTCTTCAACTTCATTACAGGTCCCTAAAATTTCATTAAGCTTAATTCGTTTGAATGCACATTTAATGGTATTGTCACCGTTAAGGCATGTAATCTGGTATTCCATGATATAACTAGTAATGTCATGAAATACCAATCTACAGCAGTTAAATTATTTAATAGTTTGTTATTTTATACTTTAAGTAATAGTTATTCTATACAATATCGGCTGCGTTCTATGTGGTTGGAAACTACAGTAAATTTAATCAAGAAAAAACAAAAAAAATGGGATCTACACAGTTTTCAATTTTTGTAAAAAATCACTAAATACGCCCAATTTTTTGTTTTGTCTCGATTAAATTTGCTTTAGTTTGGTGAACCACGAATGGAACACCCTGTATATTAATTATTTTGTGTTTCTGTTTTGGTCAAAAATAATGTTTAATTATATTATACAGGGTGAATCATTTAACTTGAGAAAAATAGATTTCGATAAAAGAAAAACATTTGAAATACCGGAATACCCTTTAACAGTAACGGTATCATTAGCAATTTTAATTGGTTTTGTGTTTTTTTAATTCATTTGAGTATTTTCGCATTTTATAAATTACCTGGATTAATAGGTTCAGTGGTATCGCAGGAATTTAAAAGTTGTATCATTTGTTTAGCACCCAAAAGCATTTCAAATACCGGAATACTTAATACGCTTTAACAGTATCATTAGCAATTTTATCTGTTTTGTGTTTTTTTTAAGTTATTTGAGTATTGAGCGGAGTTTATATATTACCTGGATTAATAGAATTATCGTTGGTTAAAGTCTCTTCAAGTTGAATTCGTTTAGTGGGAGGTTCAGTGGTATCGCAGGAATTTAAAAATTCTATCATTCTTTTCGCACTCATTTGTTTAGCAATTTTTTTTCTGTTTTCCGTAGCGGTGGTTACTGAATTCCCCACTTGACATTCATACGTAAATATTTTCTTATGATCAGGACCAGCTTCGGAGAATGAATAAGTCGGTGCTTCTTTCTTATTTCTCTCACAAAAAATAAGAAGTTCTCCGATATAATTGTTTTTATCGTTTATTTTGCTTCTTTTTGGAAACGATTTAAGTATTTCGAGCATCATTGTAGCTGCTGATTTCTTCGCAAGCTTCTTCGATTTATCTTGTGCAAATGCATATAAGTTCATAAATTCTAATTCAAAAGTAAATATTTTTTCTCCTTTCCAATCATGTTCAAATAGCAGCTTAAAATTTGGGGTGCACATATATTGAGGGCCTAATTCGTAAATCATCTGCAAAGGATTCTTTTCACACATTTTAATTTTAATTTTCCAACGTTCAATTTTAAACACTGCGGAGCTAAACGACACGTCATCAAATCATAGAACAAAATCCATAGAGCTAATAGGAATAGTTGTGTTCTTTTGACATGATCCGTTCAACCACAGAATAATAATACTCTTTCAACAGTGCGTTCCACTAAAGACCCACAACGCCCACGCCCAAGACGAAATGTTAAGTGGAACGGATATTACTGGTGGTTATTTACATTTACAGTATTGGAAAAAAGTAGAGCAACATATCCTTTTTTTCTATAACTTTTAAGAATAGTGAAAATAATGTTTAATTTTAACACTCAGTATTTAGTATCGAATTTATAAAGTTTATTTTAAAATAAATTTCTTTGAAAATTTAAGTATTTCTAAAGAATTTTTATCATTCACGCTTTATTGTTGGAAAAAGGTAGAGAAACATGTGCAACATTTTATTATAATACACAAAATAATTAAAAATTTTATTTCACATTTTACTCAAATACTTAGTTTATGCTTATCCATCATGCCGCAAGGAAAAAAATTTCAAAAGAAATTAAAATTTAGATAATTAGTGATTTTAATAAAAAAGTGTCACAAGCTGATATTTCTAGAAAGTATTCGCTGCATAGATGCATTATATCCAGAATTATAAAAAGGTATAATGAAAGTGGAACAGAAAAAAAAAAGTCTGGACGGCCACGAAAACAACATTAATACGTGAAGATAGAGCGTTTATAAATATTTCAAAACAAAACCCAAATTAAGCCCCAATTTGATAACAATCAGTTTTCAAATATTACATCACGCACTGTCAGAAATAGACTAAGTGAGAACAATCTTATAGCTAGAAGACCAGCAAAGAAACCTCTACTTTCAAAGTAAAACAGACGTGCCCGAATTAAATTTGCTCAAGACCACATTAATTGGACTTTGAAAGATTGGAATAGGGTAATATTCAGTGATGAATCAAAGTTTAACTTGATAAGTAGTGATAGAATCCAATATGTGAGACGTCCTGAGGACAAAAGATTACATCCCAAATATGTTCGACATATACAGTAAAACATGGTGGTGGATCTGTAATGGTTTGGGGGTGCTTCTCTGGTTTCGGAATGGGCCCCATTCATCGTATAAATGGCACAATGGATCGTTTTGTGTATAAAAATATTTTAGAGAACGTTATGGTCCCACATGCTGATAGCACTCTCCCATTACGTCACTTCTTTCAGCAGGATAATGATCCGAAGCATACATCAAAGTTTGTAAAATAATGGTTTGCGTAAGATAAAATTAATTTATTGAAATGGCCATCACAATCTCCGGATTTAAATCCAATTGAAAACCTTTGGAGTATTTTGGATAAAAAAATTCGCTATAAAACTTACAAAAATTTGGACGAACTCTTTTCAGCGCTTCAAAATGCTTGGGATGAAGTAGATCCAATTTTAATTAATAATCTTTTAAAATCAATGCCCAGAAGATGTGCTGATATACTTAAGAACAACGGATATTGGACAAAATATTAGTTTACACTTTAATTTTTGTATTTTTATATGAATAAATAATAAGTTTCTAATTGTTGCTCTACTTTTTTCCATCCTTATTACTAAATTATTTTACTAAACCTGTAATGTTTATTTAATAAAAAAATTATGAAATAATGTAGATTTAAAGCATTCTTATTTTGAAATATTAAAGTTATTTATTACAGAATATTATAACCTATATATTAAGAAAATGTAAATGTTGCTCTACTTTTTTCCAATACTGTACATAACCTCACAATTTTCTTCTTCACATCAATAAATGATATTTATGAATTATTAATTTATTATTTATTGTTACTATTTAGCTCTGTTATAAACATAACTATTTTTCGGTGTTTAATTGTATTAAAAGCTGACATTTTATTACTTACCCCTATTGATAGGGGGCGCTTTAAATGGAGGATATTCGGTACTTCTGTGTTTAATATGTATTTTTATCCCTAATTACGACATATTCAATAAAACACAAATAGATTTATTATGTATATCTTAGATAATACCCATACAACATGTACTAAAGCGTTAAATGAAAAAAAATATGTATAGAATTGTAAGTTTATACTTTTGCCATCAGTAAGGATAATTTATCATTCATCTATTATCTCTGAGTTTCGGTTATCAATGTAACCTTTATCAAGCTTTAAATAATAATCATTAAGTTGATAACCATAATATCACAGTTTTAAAATAACAAACGCAATTTTTGGGAGAACATCTAGGTACTCTTTTAAAAGTAGTTCAGCGCGCTTTCTCATAGATGTCGCCACGTGTCTTCAATAAGCCATTTTTGGTGCATTGCTGATTTCTTTTATAATTTTATTGGAATAATTTGTTTAATATTTAAATTATTTACTTACCTCTTTAATAATAAAGGATGTAAAAATGAAAAAAATATATTTTTTTAGGAACGACAATAAAGGGATTTTTTTATTTAGTGTACATCACAGAAATAGTAACAATTAATTAAGTAAATAATACCCATTATTTTATAGTATTTATATGTTATGATGGTTTAAATTTTATACGTTTATACAACAATTGTACTAATAAATAAACGATGCCCTTAAATAAATAAATAACGCTATTTAATTTGAAAAAATTTAAGCTTAATTATATAATTAAACATAAAAGTAGCAATTAATTTAAATCAGTCATAATAATTTTACTACGTATTATTAACAATAATTACACTAATAATAAACTATTTAAATATATAATATACATATTAAACATACATTATAAATAGAAGGAATCACTGGCGCTAAAGAGTACCTTTTTCGCTAATAACACATATATTCTTATTGCTGAAGCGAAGATAAGATATTAGGCATTTATACTCAAATATAAATTTTAGAAAGTGCTCAATAAAAATCTTGTTTAAAAAAATAAAGTTGTATTGTGCGCTGATTTTTATTACTGCCAAAAATTTTTACAAGAATAATTGATATGACTTTATTTTTTGACATGTTATTTTCATTTTTATTAATATATTTTAATAGCCGATGATAATTTATTAAAGAAATAAAACGCGATTGTCTGTACGTATTTTCCATTAACTTTTTTCGAGTTTTCATGGAAATAAATTGATTATTTAAAAAATATTATACAGGGTGTATCGTTTAGTCTTATACGTCGATATAAATCAGTGATTGAAGTGCAACGTATGTCATTAAGTAATACACCTTGCTTAAAATATAAAATCAATTTACACTAAGAAGTATAAAAGCACTTCACTGAGATTATCATTGCATTTCAATTCCTAAAATACAAAAGATAATAAATCCCAATATTATTTATTAAGTATTTTTTTGCGTTTGAGTAGAAAAGTTAATACTTCTATTTTTGTTGAGTTATTGGACAAAATTTAATAGCGGATCCGAATGAAATAGTCGACATATCCGTTTTATCAGCAAGCGATTTTATCGATACTTCTATTACTCCAAACGTTTTCTTCCCCACACTCATTTCATCTCAACTAGACTTTTTATTGATAATTTCAGCCAGGAAACCCCTTTATTGAAAATAAATCTCATCTTGAAAACCACAAAATAACCAATTTTTTAGATCTACTCTTTAATTCCTACCAATAAAGTCTTTCAGAAAAATTTAGATTTTGTCCAATACTCAAATTATGAGTATTTAGTGATAAAAAAATAGGAGTAATTAATAAATATTATTGTGATTCGTAGTACAAGGGCAATAGATTCTATAAGAAAGGCTTTTTTATAAATTCTGGTCAATTAAACACGTACGAAATAAGTGATATAGCATTTTTGAGTAATTCATGTACACTTAATTTTCTAATAATTCCTAAATAATTCGGGTAAATTTTAGACTAAATACACTGGGGCGATGATAATCTAAATACTCCCTCGGTGATTCTCGTCATTTTATAGTATACATTTTGAGTCTATCTCTTAGCAACTTCATCGAAGTGATCTTCGTCGGAAGAATCTAAATGCGACTCTGCGAGCGACGATTGTTTTGAAAGCGACTAGAAATCAGCAATTTTTACTTGCGGGATCAAATTGTTGGATATTGTGCGAAATTTTAATTGAAGATTGAATTAAAAGCGTGCTCATTTGATTTTCTATTCAAACAAATTTGCAAGCAAATCAGCAGCAAGCCAAGCACAGGCACACAAAACAAAATAAAAATACAACCAGTTTCTCAACTTCATTCCACAATTCAATTAAAATAAGTTTTTCATCTTATTTCATAAAAATTCAAGAAACCTCGCTTTTCAAACATACTCAACGGAAGCTTTAATTACATTAAAGTAAAGTCGACGGTGAATACTTTTAGTACATCAATTATGCTTTTTATCATAAGTCATTTTAATACCTTGTCAAAATGTTAAAGAATTTTAAAAGACATTTTATAAACTTCACGTTTTATTATTTTTACTCTCACCGAAGTGAAAGATGAAACTTTTTATACCTTACTTTCCCAATCAATAATTTATGGAAATAAAATATTCTACAAGCCACCTGCAAACTTTATTTTACTAAAACAGAGTCACAAAAAAGTTGCTAAGAATTTTACAAATTTTTAATGTACACCTCTCTCAGATCTGTTTGGAATTAAAAAGTAGAAACTCAAAAAATCCTCTACGGTTTTGAATAAATATTTTAATGATATTTTTTTTACAATTTATATAAAATGTTAGTAATTAATATTTGTTTAATTTGTAAAAAAGAGTGTTTCCTTTCAAATTAAAAATTTGTAAGTTAATAATTTATATTTAAAGTATAAAGAAAGTAGAAAAAATATAAAAAAAATTCAAGTCTCTACGATCTTTCGTTCAAAAGTTATGAATTTTTATATAAAATATGGCATTCTGGTACATTTAACAGCATTAGTAAAGGTGTATTTTGAAAAATTAATATTTCGTACAGATAAATTTCTAAGAATTACTGATATTAACATATTAATTTTTTTAAATTTAATTATTTTTTGAGATACATTACCTAAAAAATTTTTGATTTTTTTGAGTTTTTGGGGAGTAAAATCTTTTTGGGGTGAACCCCTACATTTCATCCATTTTTTTCATCTTTCATTTGCAAGGTCGATTTTGAAAAAATTCGAAAAAAAATTTTTGAGATATTTTTAAGGCTTGAAATTTTTAATGGAAATCGGTTTTTATTTTTTTCTCGAAAACTATAAAAGTTACCGGTTTTAAATTTTTACCAAAAATAAACACCGTGAATAGACGCGTTTTAAAAAATATTTGGTTAAAATCGGGTAAATAGTTTTTTTGGGTGAAAACGAAAACAGGTTCGGGGCCGCATAACTTTTTTCAAGGTGATCCTATCGAAAAACCTTTCTTCTTCCATTTTTCTACAAAATTTCAATTCTCTAAACATAATACTACTCACCCCTCTCCTTACAGTTTTATCCAAAAAAATTTGGTTAAATAATTTTTTTGAAAATCCTATGAAATGATAATCTAAAATATACAGGGATCAGGGATAACCTACTTATTAAAAACGTTGAATATTTTGGATTCCAAACTTTGGTAAACATCGTTTCTCTTAGAAAAAACTAAAAATCGATTTTCCTAAAAATAGGAAGAAAGGAGCTATAAAAAATGGATTTTAATAAATTTGAAATATTAAATATGGTGGAGTGTGAGATAAGTGCTGACCGGTTTTGCTAAATTAGAGTTTAAACAGTTATTATGGTTTAATTTTAATTAAATAGAAATTGTAAAATGTCAACTACACTGCACTTGCTCCGAAAATGCGGCAAGTATATTAAATAGTTATTAGAAGCTTTAATTCATATGCTACGGGGCAAGAACAGAATTGTAAATGAACATTCCATGAAAAGCTTTTTGCCGCATTATAATCGCCCCCTCCACTCAATCAGATCCTCTTGATCTAATAAACAAGATTCCAAACAAACCAGGGAGTTTTCTCCATCCAGCAACTCCTCAGGAAATTGAGAAGGCAATCAAACGAATAAAGAACAAAGCCACGCCAGACCATTTTCAATTGAATGCAACAATTATCAAAGACGTATTGCAATAATCCGTCTTCCCTGAGAAACTAAAACTGGTTAAAATCTACAAAAGTTCTATGCTGCAAATTATGGACCAATATCGACCCTCCTAATATTATCCAAAATATTCGAACATGTGACAGCAACACGGATAACTGAATATATGAAAACATAGAATGGAAGCTATGTGATCTTTCAAAGGCTTTTGATCTAATGTCACAAAGCAGTCTTCACCCAGGAATCATAGTAGCCTCCTATGAAACCATTGTACTGAAGTTTATCTGGATAAACTATGGTTTCAGAGCAACATCACTGCAGTAGAAACCTGGTGTGCAGCAAACAAGTTAATGTTTAATCCGAATAAAACTGTAAACATACTGTTCACATCAAACAGGAACGATAACGAGTCAAAAATCATAGCTAAATATAACTGTTGACTCACTACTCACATGGAAGTCACATGTTGATCTACTACAAAAAATTCAACTAGCAATTTTTGCTATAAGAAGAATTAGTATGATTCTTGGGTGACTCACATACAACACCATGTTCCACTAAAAAGCTACATATGGAATATTAACATGGTACAATTCAGCCCATATGAGGAAAATTTTGCTTCAATCTATCACAAAAATATGTCAAAAATTCTGATTCCTGCAAACCACTATTCAAATCTAATAACATGTATAAGCATATATGATTAAGAAAAGGAGGAATGTTCATGACCTATGACCGAGTACCCGCCTAGCAGATCAAATGAATATCGACTTCATCCAGACTACCAGAGAAGTTTAAAAATCTATCAAGAAATCACTAAAGAATGTATAATACTAGAATGTACTCCTTACACCATGGAAGATTATATAATATATTTAAATTGTAAATGAATTATTCTGACATTTTGTTATAACACTTCAACAAATAAATTAAATATATTTTTATTATAGGTTTGTTCCAACAGTCCGAAAAATCGTATATTGGCAATCACGGTTATATTGGGAGTTTTCTATAAAAGAGCTGTTAGAATTATGAAGATTATGATTACGGTTGTATGTCACCAATAATAATTGGAATGGCTTGTATTGTTGAAAAATGGTTAACGGGGTATGGGGTAGCGAAATGACTCGTCACGTAACATTATGCATTGTATTTGGAGGTTGACACGTGTATTGGAAATGTGTGATTGACGGTTACACGTAAGCGGGTCTCCTGCGAGGCACAACTTTGAATATAAATTTTAAAGCTTAAAATGGTTGCTCTTCGCTGAAGATAAATAATGCGCGAAGTGTTTCTTTAAATATCCCGTCCTTCTTGAATTATTTAGAGTGGTTACTTTGAAAAATACGAGAGATTTTTAAAAGACATTTAGATCCCGACATAGAGTTAGAGTTTCAAATTTGAACGTGGGTTGGAAAATGAGTAAATATTTTTTAAAGCCATGCGGTTTGGGGTGTTCATCATGCGAATGCGGGTTAGTAATAATTATTTGGATTAGTAACAAACCTGCTGGAGTTTACGCCTGGGGGGCGAGCGTTTATTCCAAAGAGCCTCTAATTGGTCGAAATGTTGGGATTGAGCCAAGGATCCTTGTTTAGAGGGTAATCCTCCCTTTAAAAAGAAAGTATTAAAGGGAATAAAGTGGAGTTGGAAAATATATTTGCTAACCTGACCGTCTTTATTCTGCGGAATCTTTGAAATCTCTTCCATGCTGGCGGAAACGGAGAAGCGTCGTTTAAATCGTTCATCGACTGCAGGAATAACCAGATTGGAAGTCAAGTGAGCGTATTTTTTCTGCCAAGTGTATGTGTCTAGGGAAACCTCCTTCTTTAATAAACGCCGCATTTGTCGTTTAGGAGCTGGTTTGGGATCTGAAAATTGCGTATTAAAAACTAATTTTCAAGCACGCGCTCGGATAAATTACTTTCGATGATGTCCTTGTCAGGAGCACAATACGTTGGAAGTTTAACATATTTTGCAGGGGTATTGTGGAGGCAAATAATTGGCAAGTATTGGGTATCTTTAAGTTGCACGGATATTCGGGAAAAGTCAGAGGATGGTTCAACGCGGATTATTGGAAAATGCATTTGGAGGGATGTCAGTGGTAGACCACGCTTCGTATCCCATATTATAATACTTTTATCGTCCGAACCTACAACACCAATTTATGGATTAACGAAATGACCTATTTTTTATATAATCACCGGAAATAGCTATTGTTCCATCACCGGAACATTTAACGCATGTAATGTAACTTAGATGAGCCGACAAAGTGTGCACATCTGCTCCAGTGTTAATATCCCACACGATTAAATTACTGTCGCACGAGCCTGATATAATTAAACTTTTGTCAGTTGCTGAAACTGCCACGCAAGTTACGGCATCAGTATGCCCGATTAGCACCTTAAAAATTAAATTAGAATTTATTAGCCCAATTTACACCACTCGGAATTTACTTGCGACAGTTTTCCTCCAGAAACCTGCCAAACCTTTAACGACATATCACGCGACCCAGTTATCACATGCAGCGAATCCACTGTTAACACAAAACACGTTATTTCTTCCGAATGGCTCACGCTGTACTTCTCATCATCTTTCACCAACGACCAAATCTTCAACGTCGTATCAGCGTTCGTACACAACTAAAAACACAATCGTCACAACAGTATTAACCCACAATTCCACTATAGGTTAGTAAAATTTGGTGGAAAACAGGAAAATCTTTTGATCGCTTCATTTGATGTATGCACCAGTTTTTTGTGGAAGACACTCAGATTTTTCCAAATAACTGCTCCGAACTACGAGAGTGTGTTTCAAGCAGTTTGGAGTGAACTGTTCCGAAGTACCCCATTTTACCTTATCTACCCAATTTTAGAGCGAATTACTACAGATTTCTTACTTATTCCATGCATGTTTTTAATTTAAGTAGTT
This sequence comes from Stenus bimaculatus, assembly GCA_963971135.1. Classification (NCBI taxonomy): domain Eukaryota; kingdom Metazoa; phylum Arthropoda; class Insecta; order Coleoptera; family Staphylinidae; genus Stenus; species Stenus bimaculatus. The sequence continues at coordinate 1,580,873 of OZ020184.1, forward strand.
TCTAGTAATTCACTCCGAAGTATCTAAGTAGAATTTACTTGGAAAGCCCCTACTGTAAGAGTTAGGGATGGCTAGGTTCACGACAGGTGCAGAATCGTGTGATATATGGGATTTGGGGAAGACTCACCCAAGGTAAGGAAGACCGAGATAAAAAATATTTAACCAGTCAACTCACCACCGCAACCAACTCGGAAATCGGAGTAATTCCACCTAAGGTTCGTAACAGATGCAGGAAATAGTACTTCAAGTGATAGCTAAACTAGAGGATCAAATTTTGATGACCTTCTAGAATTCATACAAAATTATGTGATTTGTGGGGAAGACGCATCCGAGGTATTTTTCAAAAAATACATATAAATTAAAAGGCGAAAAGCAGGATGAAATAGTGTATACTGCAGGAGCTTTCCAGAGCTGGTTTCTTTTTGTGGCTACGAACTGCTCTGAATAGTTCGGAACAATTCCAGAACATATCGCGCTTGGTCCTTTTGACTAGCTTATCTGTTCCAGAGTTGCTCGATTTTGTAATATGATCAAAAATTAGGAGGATGTTGATAAATTTTGCAATTTAATGAAAAGAAAAGTTTTTTTCCGTTCATCTCACAAAACACGAACGACGTCAAAAAAAAAAACGAAAGTAGCTAAACAGGAAAAGCCGTTTAATTTCGCGATAAGAAGATTTGGAGTTTTGATTCGCGCTTTTCATTGGTTATCATTCTGTTTTCATGGTTAACAGAGTTGACTTCTTAAATTTTACCAGAATAACAATGCCGTTACTACTAAAATTGAACCCAATTGATTTAGTGTGTTATCAGAAAGACTTAGCGGATACGGAACATCTACAGTCAACAGTAACATAGTTATCCTCTTGGCCACTACAGTAGTAGCGATCAAAACGATTTCCCGCTTTCCAATATGCATTTCCAGGTATTTTACGATTATTCGGAAAGAAGCCTTTCATTTAGTGACTGCTTTAATTATTCCGAATAGTGGAATGGGGTTTTATGGTCAGCTTCTTTGTGATTCTCCAAAACCAGGAGAAAGGAAACTTGATATTTTTGATAAAAATAAATAGTTTCCTATATAATAATGCAAGATGAAAATTGAAAAGTTTTAATTGTGTTCATCAGTCATGTGTAGATTAGAGTTTCTGAATCTGACATCCCCTAGATCGTTGCTGCTAGAATATAATAAATCGACAAACCGCATATTTCATGTTATTAGTAACATTAACGCAGCTGCTGGGGCCGGAGTATGTGTGTATTAAATTTCCATTATCGGCGAGCCAAATGCATAAAGTGTCACTTCGGTCGCTGGAAATAATCCGAGTTGAATCCATCATTACTAAAACCGTAGAAACTGGAGCTTGATGACCCTTGGAAAAAATAAAAATAAAAAAATCATCAATGATGGGTGGTTAATATTACTTTGAAAGTAGCCACTAATGATCCGAGAGTCAACCCCCAGACTTTAACAGTTTTATCCTCGGATGCTGACGCTACGAAAAGGCTGTTAGGTGCAAAACTGACGTCAGTAATTGCACCACTGTGATTGTTAAGCGTCAGCAGTAATTCATGCGAGTTTAATTGCCACACGTTTACTAAATGATCGCTTGATCCTGTTACTGATAACTGCCCATCGCGAGAAGTGTCCACGCAACTGATATAACCTGTATGGGGTAGCAAATGATGTTGAGACTTTTTATTTAATTTAAGCAAACTTTTGACGTTATCGTCCCTCCTGAAAGGGTAAAACAGCACGCGGTTTCCACCTAAAATAAAATAAAGTGGTAGCTGTAACTTAAAATTAATTAAATACCTGCGGTTAATAAAAAATCATCTTTATCAGAAATACGCACAGCGCTAACCTCGCCGTTTTGGCCTGATAGAGTTTTTGATAATTTCCCGCTGTGCACGTCATAAATGTAGACTCGACCATCAGCGCACCCCAAAACCGCTCTACAGCTATCTTGAGCCAAGGAAATTGACTTCACCTGATAAAAGTGCACTTGAAGAAATTGGTAATTAAAACAAACATTCGTACCCGTGATTTATGGTCTGATAACGAATGAAGCTCTGTCCCCGTCGCTAAAGTACGCAAATACAAGTTATTATCAGCACATGCAGCTAATAAAAAGACCGAATCTGCAGAGACATCTATCATTGTCACCGGTGATGCTATTGTTATCGTATTCAATACTGTAAACGTTTCCAACGACCAGAGACATACGGTAGAATCTTGGCTGGCAGAAACCAGGACATCACCAGCAGATGTGACTTTAACTGACGTAACAGGACCACGGTGGTGATCAATTTTCATTACCTTAATAACACGACATCCTATTACTACTACGTGAATAAAATATTACAAGTACTTACCTTTTTACCCTTTGCCAGCGACGAGATGATGATACTGCTGTCCTCACCTCCGCTGACAATCACAGAGTTATTGAGGGCACTTGTTATACACAATATCGGTGCAATGTGTTCATTAATCCGCAATGTCATCGTTAGTGCTTTAAGATCCCATACAATAATACTAATATCCTCGGAACCCGTTAGCAAATATTGGGACTGCTTTGTTACCGCCATACATATCACTTTTCCACTATGCCCTGCAAAATATTTACACACCTAACAATCAAACCCACCACACAAAATCTTATTATTCCTTCAATAAAACCTACATTACAACTAAATTATTAAAGACTACAAAATCATGTCCAGAATTTAATTAATTCCCATTTTAGCTGCTTCGTTGCATGATTTAAAGTTTACAGTAGTTCGAATACAAGTATAAAACCACTCAAATAAAGGGTTTCAATTATCTACAGGGTTTCCGAACAAGCGCCGAATAATCTAGGACTGGACTTTTGGATCAATTTTAAGACAAAAAGTAAGAATAATTTTTTCCACTAAAAAAACTCGAATAACTTCACCCTAACTTTTTTTTCGAAAATTTGCGAATTCATCTCAAGGCGGTTCCAAAAAGTAAGGTATGTGCAAAATTTGACCCAATTATCATCACTTTTTAACGGATTTTCAATTTTAAAAATACTTTAGAATCTACTCTTTGAACTGAAAGTTCCCACGCATAGGGTATTTTAAATTTCAAAAAAAATAACGAAAAAAAAACATTTTTTTATATCGCATTTTTAAAATCGTATTTTTGGGTCAAATTCAGCCTTCAAATTACATTTCAATCCTACTTTATGCACCTTCCCTAAAAGCTCTTTAGGTCCACTTTACGTCAAAAAAAGAATCACTACGCTATCTCTTTCCGTTTTCGAGTTATCACCGAAAATGTAGCTAAAATTAGCAAAATCTCCGTTTGGAGCCAAAATTTCGGTCTGAAAGTTTTAACTTTTCACAAAATAATTAATATCTTCGAAACTATTAGCACCACCGAGACGTTTAATAGCTTATAATTCGCACAGTCACCTCCTCCACTAAATTCCGTAAAAGTTTTAATTTTCGGTTTAAAATTGCGCCGTCCAGAACCGTATTTGTACCAAATTTTTGCCAAAACTTTGCGAATTTTTTCCAAAAAAAACAATTTAACTGATTTTAACCAAATATTTTTTAAAACGCGCCTATCCACGGTGTTTACTTTTGGTAAAAATTTGAAACTGGTAGCTTTTATATTTTTCGTGAAAAAAATAAAAACCGATTTCCATTAAAACTTCAAGCCTTAAAAATATCTCAAAATTTATTTTTCGAATTTTTTCAAAATCGAGCCTGCAATTAAAAGATAATAAAAAGTAGATGAATTTTGAGGGGGTCAGTTACTCCCTACACCCCCCAAAAAAAATTTTACACGCCAAAATAAAAAAAAAATACAAAATTTTTAGGTAATCCTGGATGTCGAATGGTCTTCAACGAGTTAACTAAAAAATTGATTAAATTAGAAGTTCCAGTGGCGTACCCAGAAATTTTAAGAGGGGGTGCACATTTAAACAAAAACAACATAAATATTTCATTCATTTTAGTGACTTTAATAAAATTTTAGGTTATTTTCGTATAAGTCAAATAAAAATTAGTAGAATCCAAATCCTTTTGAGCTTTTAAGAGGGTTTTAGTTACAATGAATATACAATTTTGAGGTTTAAATAAGAAATAAAATAAATGAATCTAAAGATTTAAAGTTGTTTGAAGTAGGTATGTTGAGGAAGTTGAATGTAACTTTTGATGAAAGTCCAGTGTTCTAAGGGAAGTGATTTTATTTATGAAATTCTATTATACCCCGTACGTCGTACGTTAATAGAAGTTGGGAAGTTTGCCGTGTCAGGTTTGTTTTGTATAAAATTAGATCTACAGAAACGAATTTGGGATGCATGCAAATCCCTTATGCGCACTGTTTATTCCACTTTATGTTAGCGAAGTGTAAAGGGGAAATTCGGAAGCCTATCCGAGGAAATTTTTATAGACTTCATCTTTATTCACGAACGCCGAATTTAATTGAATTTTATCCCAAATAATTCCCGCATTTCACTTAAATTACAATGAAATGTTTAATTCAAAAAAATTGTATTACATGTCGTTTAAGTACTTAAACCAATGTTGTACAATGCTATTGTGTTTATAAACAATCATATTGATTTTTGATCAATTTACGAATTTTAAATTCGAGGAACAAAGAACGATAATTTGCTTTTGTATAAAATGTTTTATCGTTAAAAGGTTTTTCAATAAAGTTATTTCCATCAGGGAAATGCCTTTTCGCGGAAACTACGCGTGGTTAACTTTATTTACTTTCTATACATCCTCCACCAAATTAGATGAATCTACTATAAATAATAAAAACTTTCTTTCTTTCATTCATTTATTAATCCCGGTTATTACCTAAGAATAGCTAAAGTAAACAAAACTATTCTGATGGAAGAAATTAATTACACAAATTTTTTTTCGTTTTTCCAATCATCATTAAATAGTGTCAAATTTTTTAATTAAATCTAAGCGAAAATAAATTAATATTAAATTAATAAATCTAAGAATGTGTAATAAATCAACTCATATTATTAAAGTGGGTTTTCACTCATGGTGGGGGTTTTCTCTAGTTAAATATGGGTTCATTATAGAAGTAGAAGTGCACTTTTTCACCCTCACTGCAAATGGAAAAATGAAGGGGTAGCTGGTGCGGAAATACGCAATTAAAAAGAAAATCTCGCGTCATACACTTCAAAAAATCGATAAAATTGTACATGATTTTATTAGGATTTTTTTTTTCAGGAAAGTCACTATTGTCAGTGCGGTATTTTATTTTCATTTATTAATGTATTGAAAAATTTGACATAAAGTGACAGGAATTTTCAAGTGAATTTTCATCAAATTTTTAACGAATTCTAACGTTTTTATAAAAAAAATGCAGTAGTTTTTGTGAAGTTACTGCAAAATTTTATCAATTTTGAAAATTTTTAATATTTAAAGCTGGTTTTTGTATTTGAAATTTTATTTAATTTGTGTTATTTGCAAATTTCCAATTATGTCTTGTAATTTTTATAAAATAAAATACAGAATTTTTCTCAAATTTCAAGTAAACTTTAGGAATTTCCTTTTTCGAAATAAAAAAAAACCTGTGCGTTCGAGGAAACCTTTCAATAAAGTTTTTGAAATTGAAAATTCATAAAAAATATTTGATAATCTGATGTAAAATTGAGATATTTTTAAAAACTGCCTTTCCATCGGTACAACCAAAACAGCGCGAGTTTTGTGCTTTTTTTGGAACATTTCACTTGGGATTTTATTTTCGAGTCCAGGGATAAAATTTTATCAAGCTGATTTTTTCCTGCATAAATATTAAAGCAAGGAAGCAAATAAAAAATATTTGACGATAATACGTGGTCGGTATCAAAAGTTATAAATTTTCAAAGTCGGCGTCGAAAAAGCACGAAAATCAAACCGTAACTTTGAGGGCGTCAAAAGTACAGAAAATTGAAATATCAAAAGAAAGCTTTCGTTTCAATGGGATTTTAAGTATGCAAATTGGGAATAAAAAAACGCGATTTTTTTGGATTGGCCGAACTTTAGATGCTTTTGATACTTTTGTCGCTCAAAAAAATGCTTAACTAGCGTTCCGGCGCCGTGACGTCACACCGTGGCATCTGGAGGTTGAAAATTGGTCTGGTTAATCCTCAGAATGTGCAAATGAAAGGGGCCAAATTTCGTCGCTTTCCTATGAAACCGAAAGGAGCTGTGATTTTTCAAAGTTGACGCTGCCGACGACCGGAAAAAAAGATTTTCAGGATTTTTTTCAAAATATTTCTGTTCTCCTAAAAAATTAAATTTAGTAGAAGAAATATTCCTCTTTATGATGCAACTCAAGTTTTTCAAATCGAACGAAAAAAAACACCCGTTTATAAGTTTTATTCTCGTAGTATTTATCTATCAAAATTTTCACTTGATTAACTAAATAATCTGATGTTACAACTAAAAAATAAAAATAGCTGTAGCCCAGATGGAATTAGCTGTAAGATTCTCAAAGAGAATAGAAACGTCCTAAGCACGCCTTTAGTCTCGCTGATTAATCTATCCTTTGAAGAGGGATTTTTCCCAACGCTCTAAAATGTTCTTCTCTAAAGCCAATATTTAAAAAACGAAATCCTAAAGCAATTATCGCAAACTACTGATATTAACATAATTATTTTTTTTTAATTTTATTATTTTTTGAGAAAAATTTTGATATTTTTGATTTTTTGGTAAGTAAATTTTTTTGGGCGGGTGTAGAGGGCAGGTGAACCCCTACATTTCATCCATTTTTTATTATCTTTCATTTGCGGGGTCGATTTTGGAAAAAATCGAAAAAAATATTTTTGAGATATTTTTAAGGCTTGAATTTTTTAATGGAAATCAGTTTTTTTTTTTTTTCAAAAACTATAACAGTTACCGGTTTCAAATTTTTACCAAAAGTAAACACCGTGCATAGACGCGTTTTAAAAAATATTTGGTTAAAATCGGTTAAATAGTTTTTTCGCAAAGTTTTGGCAAAATTTTGGTACAAATACGGTTCTGGACGGCGGTGGAATAACTTTTTTCGGGGCGGTCCGATCGAAAAGGGACAGTTAAACTTTTTTCTTAAAATTTTCTCCTCCTTCCACCTACGAAATTTCAACTCTCTATTAGAACTGTCCGTTTTTTGGAAGTTCAAAAAAATCCAAAAGAGGGCTTTCGGAATTCCTTCGCAGCGCCTCTATCCTCTATCGAAAATTACAAGAAGTATTTCAGAGTTACAAAACAGAAAACCAAAGTCACTAGTGTAGCAATGATAAATTTTCTAAACCACTAATATGAATGACATATACGATTTTCTCATATGGTCGTCGGAAAATATATTTTATGGGAATGATTACCAAATCTGGAAGAAGTCTTTTTAGCACAGAAGCGTATTATCATGTATCCTCAATAAGTACAATTATAAGTCGTGCAGACCTCTTTTGAAAGAGCTTCAAGTAATGATTTTACCATCACTACTAATACTTGAACTTGCAGTATTTGCCTGAGAAAGTCATTTTATTCCTGACTAAAAAGTTTTTTATACTATGAGTGTCAAAGTATTTATAAATCTTATAGTATGTACATCTTTGAAGATGAATAAAATTATATTTTATTTCATTTGTCACCGAAGATCTACTACTAACGTCATTTTTAATGGGAAAATTTAATTTGAATTGCTAATAGAAAAAAAATGTCTGGGATTTTGTAGACACCTATATTTAGATGACTTGAGTAGTCTTCACTTGAGTAATGCAAAGGTGAGTGGTTTAGTAAAAAAGTGTTTGTTACCTTTAAAAGTGTGAATAAGTTGGTTGGTCATGATGTGCCACAGCTGTGGTTCGGTGTCTGCGCAGCAAATGACGTGTTGACCTGAAGGGGTAGATTCAACAAGTCTAACACTGGGGATGTTGAGTGTCCTCGATTGTGAAGGTAAGGGAGGTTGGAGCCAGTCGGTGAGTGGAACTACAAGAGGGAGAGTAAAACCATCACACCAGGCCATGGCAGAAGTGATCAAAGTGTTCATAAGACCACCCCCACGTTCTGTCACCGGCCGCAACCACGAAATGAGCTGTGTTCCGAGCTGATAAGTATCCCTCGTTAATATATCAGTAGCTTTCCTGATGGTGTGATAAATCAACTCGATTTCCCTATCCAATAAGTAGCATCTAACGTGTTCTAAAATGCAGCGTAAGTAACTGACGGAGATGGTTTGCACCTGGAAATTAAATAAGCATAAATCGGTAAATCGGTAAATCCGAAATCCCATGGAGGATACTTACAGCAGCAAGCATAAAATCGTAATTACACATAGTTAAGCTTTTCAATTTAATAACATCCCCCGATTTGAGCAAATGTATCCAGGCTTCCTCGACGTGTCGAAGACTGTAGGTGACATCACTGTGCAGAGTAGATTGGAACGGCGTTTCTTTAATATCACTAGGTAGCGGTGCTAAAAGTATAGAATTTATAAGCAGGCTTTAGAAAAAGCAAAGCTCCTTAAATACCCGGTTCATCTTCCGACTCGCTATTTTCCTCGCTGCAGAATTCGCTGAAAAAAACATTTGCTATTTCCGCGTGCGTGCTGCGAACCACTTCTTGGCTGTTTAAATAACGAGCCCTTGCAACTTCTTTAATACTCTCGTGACTCCACACAATAACGAGTTTCCCATTCATTAATTTTTCACGAAGAAAAGTACCTTTAAAATATTAGAACAAAGCGCACATTAAAGTTTTCCTCTTTACCTCGGAAAACTTTTAATAAAATAATTTGAAAAGGAATTTTATACCCAATTTTCGTCGCACAGAGCACAGCGAGGAAAAATTAAAATTCGCATTTTCCACGCTAATCACTGCTTCGATGTTGTTCGTAGGCATCAGAAGCTCCAATAATTCAGTTTCTGTTAACCCAAATTCAGAACACGTTATGAAGGATGATAGTCTGGCTATAGCTGCTTGACCGAATGTGTTTTCCAGCTCGAAAAACTTTTTCCGGATTTCCTCTGCAAATATTTACTACTTTATTACGTTTATACATCAATTTCCACAACAAATATTGATTTCACCCTCTTATTTTTTAACACGAATTAAATTCCATACTTACGTATTTTCAAATTAAACGGCGGGAGGTCGATATAACATTCGGAATTCTTGAAGCGTTCTTTTTGCACGGGGGTTAATCGCAAATTCTCCAACTCAACTCCACTCGTGCAAATAAGATAACAATTTTTGGGTAAACTTATAGGTAACCAACTAAGGGCTGACGCTGCTTCCGAGTCGAGCGGATTAAGAAGATGCAAGTCATCTATTAATATAACCAGCATCTGATTCATATCCTCAAACATTCTCAACAGAGACTGAAACCAATTATTTACATAAAGAGGATCGAATGAAGCATCCTTTGGTAAAAACCCATCCGGTAACTTTAAAGCGATGCAAATTTGTTGGCAAATTATTCTCAATAACTCCAAATTAAACGACGATCTCGGAGTCGCCGAGATGAACCGAACTATTCTCAACATCTTACAATCAAACCACGTTTCAAAATCTCTGTGAATCGTCTGAACTAGCGAAGTTTTCCCACTTCCACTTTGTCCGTGTATTAAAATCGGACTGTGACGTGAATTTACCGTACTCTTCACTATTTCCTTCACCTTTTTCAACACATCTGCGTTTGTAAAGTCTTCTTTGATTGGCTCGAAATTTAATGTCAGGTGCGTGATATTTTCCTGAAAGTTTTCCTAAAATCTACTTTTTAACACAAGTTACATCCCCCACTCCAACAAATTACCTCTACGATTTTCTTACGTGACTTCAATTCGGGAAACTCCTCCAAACTCTTTTTAATTATTGCCTGCAGCTTGTTTAGAATTGTATTTTTAAATTTATTTAAGTATAATTCATGATCTTCATCATCAGGATTTATTTTTCCCGTTTTCCAAGGCACTCTACATTTAATTACCAATTAATTTTCAAGTATTTTATACACCAATACTTACTTAAAATAACATCTATTTTCTTCTGAAATTATTGTATTAACGTTATTCTTAAAAGTTTTTAAATTTTCATAAAATTTTTCGTTGAGTTTATCTTCAATATCCTAAAAAAAATATAAATAAAAACCACACGATTTAAAATTTTAATACTGACGATTTGCTCATTCGTTTCTTCCTCATCCCTGCACATATCCCTAGTAACACTCAACATGTGTTGAGAAGTTTCAGGAGCTAGGCCTAAAAATTTGAATTTAATTTTTTAGTAGTAACTTTGATGTATTTACCTAGGGCGTAATTAAATTGTCGTTCAACATTTGATTCAATAAGAAAGTTAAAGTTGTTCCTCGAATTTTCAGGAATATTCATTACTATGCTATGCAAAACCGTTATTATTTTATCGGAAATAGCTTTCCATTCTAAAAATTGTAATTTCCTATAAACGAAAATTGATTATAGTTATCCAATGAATAATTAAAACGCACCTATACGGTCGTATTCTATATACATCAACATCTTTCTCATACCACTCTACTAAAATATTAGCATCCAACTCAAATTCTTTAGCTATGCACATAATTTTTTCAAAAATATCACTAGGTATCCTATTAGGCACCGAATATGGCAAATATTTGTTCCCTATCAACAACTAAAAAATAATACATCAAAACTAACCTAACACAATTATTTTATAATACCAGGAAAAAACAACCTCTTGATAGTTTATGACAGGTTTTTATTTCTTCTAAGTGATCCTCCTGAATTTCGGGATCATACAAATCTTTCTCAGGTGCACCGAAATGAATATCCACCATCTCAACCTACAAACGCAACCTTTAATACCTTTAAGCAATTACCTAACCAGCTTTTAACTTCGATTTGATGTTCATCACAAACTATTTGGAGATCTGGTCCCACAAATTCTAGAAGCAAACGACGCTCTTCCACAAAATCTATAAAAAAAAACACAACGATTTATACACAAATTTAAATTTAAACTTAGGGTGTTTTTTTTTTATATTTTTGCAATTTTTGACGGAATAGTTTTTGATTTGGACATTCATCATTTTTTACTTTTGCTAGCAATATTAATATCTTACTCAATTCTTTAAAAATAGAAGTATGGGATGCAATGTATAATGTTAAACTTTGTGAAACCAGCAAGTCAAATTATTTCAATAGTATTATCTCAAACTTCTTTTTTCGAAATTAAAAAAAACCTATGCGTGGGCGGTTCGAGGAAAATTCATTAAATAATAACTCGACGGAAGCCGGCTACCCCTAAATTCAAAATTTCGACTTTGTTATTTTATATGTACGACAAAAGATTTTTCCAAGAGTAATAAGGTGTTTATCCAATCAGATCCAATTTCTGACTTATGGATACCAACTGTAGTTGCTATTTTTCCATGGGAATCGGAATTCTATTAGTTATGGTCGTCCATAGACCATGCTTTGTAGGCAGTAGGTAGATGAGGTAGATGTCCAAAAGGGTGGTAGTCCTAGTATCACGTCTAGTGCTATTCCAGATGTGCTCTTAAAGGCTCCTGTGATACATAGATTTGCTAGGTGTTGTATCCTGCTTAACTTAGTTATGGCAGTTGATTTAGTTCACTTTTCTGGAACCGCAATTTTAATTATAAACAACAACAAAAAATGACGAAAATTTGGAATTTTCAAAACGCCATATCTCGAAAGCTACTCATCCCACCGTAAAGCGACTTGTTGTTTTGGATTCAGGAAGCAAAACTCTATAAAATAAGCTTTTAAAATTTTTTAAAAAGCGTTGATTTTGCGTTTTCGCGAAAAACCGTATAAAACTTTTTTATTTATTAGGTTAGGTTTGGGAGTTGATGTTGTAGTTTTGGCCACCAGGTGACAATGCTTTATGTTAGTATAGGTCAAATTATGGGTTTATATATCCAGTGGATTAATCATTGGAATACTTAAGGAAAATATATTTTGCTGAGGTCCAAACCAGATTGCTTTATGGCAAAATCTGGAAGCAGTCTTCTTAGCACAGAAGCGGATTATCAGATGTATCCTCAATAAGTCCATGAGTCGTGCAGACCTCTTTTCAAGAAGCTCCAAGTAATGATTTTATCATCACTACTAATACTTGAAGCTTAACAAAAGGGTCTGCCGCACTCATGATACTCGACATTTTGATGCCTTGTTATCTGAGAAAGTCAATTTATCCCTGGCTCAAAAATCTTTATATACTATGAGTGTCAAAGTGCAAAAATTCCTAATTTACAAAACAAATCATTGGGCCACAATACTTTTTAATTTTAGAAAAAATTGTTATATTTATCAAAGGCGTAATAATATGGTTTGTTTAATTCGAAAAAATCGTTTAAAAATAGTGAACTGTAAAATTGGTTTAGTTAAAACGCGACGTTAATTGGGTAAAAAGAGTTATTAAATTACAAAAAAGGTTTATAAATAAATGAATGTAAATGGAAAAAAATATGAACAACATGTATAAAATTATTGTTACAATAGTAACAATTTAATGTTGATATTTATAGGTTTAAAGCTTTTAATCTTCTACTTAACCGAGTGTGAAATCGATTTCTATTTTAGTTTCTGGAAAATGAGAACAATAAAATTTATTATTTCTGTTTTAAGAGTGGTTTTTATGAGTTCTTTTTTAGCTGTGATTGGGAGCGGTTTTATTTTTGGTTTTTAGAAATGCAAGAATAAATAAGGCACATATCCTGGTGGAGGAAAAAGGGAGGATGCGAAGAATAAAACACACACGAGGATTAATTTTCTTCTTTGTAGGATACTTGAGAAAAACTCCTCTCTGTATAGTTTTATTTTAAAGCGTTGTAAAGTTTTGAGTTTGATGCGAATGGCTTTAAGAAAGGCGTTCTGTTTGAAAATAACGCTTTTAAAGGGCTTTTAAAACGAAGTAATTACAATGGTAGTTGTAGGTTTTAAGCGATACTGTTACTCGGGGTATAAAAATTTTATTTATTGCATTACCTAAGTGCATTTAAGTATATGCAAGGTGGGGCGAGAAGAGAGAATGTAATAAAGTTATATGTCTAAAATGTCAGTATTATTCCAGATAGTATCATGACATGGGTTAACCCATTTTCCTCATCACGTTTAAATAAATTTGAACCCACAAGACACCTCACGTATTCTGGAAATGGATCTAAACTTGTTTGACATATGTCGCTCCCTCCTTTTTGCCAGGATATTATCTTTATTAAAGTAGATCGAATTTATTCCATTATTTTGTCTTCATTACGATAATGCATTTAAAAAAGATTTATTTTAAAAAACTTAAAACTTGCATGAGTATTGTAAGTAATGATGTGGCTTTCAGCTACACCTGGGAGATTTCCCTCACTAAATTGAACATGAAAAATATACGCTCTGCTTTTCACCTACCGCTACTAAAGTATAATAAAATACTTTTTATACACATTTGATTTGTTTTTATTACCTTGCCTAGCCACTATTTTTACGTCCACCGTAATTAGTTTACTTAATTGAGTTTATATAATTAGGGATGTGTGTTTATATTAGGAACAGCTTTCAACCCCAACTTAATTTACCAATGTTTACTTTGCAAACTTAAGAGTGATAGTTTATAATGAGTTTAGCATGTTTCCGCATTTATTACGCCCTTGTTATCACCTTTTTTACTTCCAAGGTTTAGTGCACTGAAAAAATGCACTCACTTTTCAGCAATTGAAAAAGTGTAATTAGAATTAATTTGTAAGGAAATAGGTGCTACAAAAAATTTAAATAATATTAACCTTCTTTTCCACTGGAATTTAGGGGAGTTGAAATACGTTTGAATTTCGCTTTAAGATTCTAATGAATGTAGGAAAAGCTTTTTCTCATTTCTGGTTTCTTTCAAGTTTTTTTAACAAAAGATCCTTTTGAGGCCCAAACATTTGCATGCAAATTAATTGTGTTATTATCATCTTCAGTGGGGTTAATTTTTAATACAGCAATCGTTTGTGATTAAATTGATTGGAAGAGGGTGCTCCTATCTATAAATAAAATTGGGGAATGTGGGTGGATAACCCAACATCGGTCAGTTGGATCATCGAAAAGCTATCACACAATTTCAAATAAGGTGCTTAAGTGGAAGCGGAAGAAAATTACGATCGTGTACCGGAAAAAGAAGGACAAGGACTGGAAAGCAATCCTTTATTCCAAGGGTGCAAGAGAGAAGCTCTGGAGCACCTGTGGCTAGGGAATACTAACCACTCCAAACACTCTAAACACTCCGAATACTCCGAACAGACGAGAATTGAACGATGAATGAAGGCTTATTAGGAAAATGAAGGGTCGCTAGTTTTCATTACGTTTCAATTCAAATTAAAACGATTTTTACTTCTTTTATCTCACAAGAATTGGGTTAATTTCATTCAAAAATCATTTCCATCGCCTTAAAAAGGTCAATAACCATGCGGGTTATCAACCACCTTTATGGGACACAGCGTAAGTCTTTAAATTTTCAATTAACTTAACCTCAAAACATTTTATTGTGTTATTAAACTTTACCGAGGAATGCATAAATATTAATAGTGCTTATAAGAATTTAAATCCTTAAATTATCCTTAGAAACTTCGACTTGGAAATGATCCAATTAAAAGTTAAAGCCTGCTTCACTCGAATCTTCTATTAGTTATTTCCGTTCATTTATAAATATAATTAAACCAAAAAATAAATTCGCTCTTACTAAACTATAATCAAAACCAAATAATACTCGCTCATCCATTAATAAAATATAATTACTTGAAGATTAGGGTTGAAGGAAAAAATCATCCATTATATTCATCCAAACCCCAAAATTTGTTTGTTATTTATTTGAACGATCTTCAAAATTCCGATCGTATGTTAAAGAAAAATGTTATAAAAGACTAAATTTTTTGAAGTACAAGAACTCTTTTTAAAATGTTCCGGAGTCAAATTTGAAAAATCGTAGCATCGCTGGGTTTCTAATCGAAGTGACCAATTCGGGGAAGTCCTAGAGTTTGATCCCCCCTGGTGCTTTATTCTTGAACCACTCGACCCGATATCGTATAAGAGTTTCATCATTGCATCGTTATCATTTAAATAAAAAAATTAGACTCTGTCTTTGTCGTGTCGAATTACTCAAAAATAAAGCTCTTGGTAAATCTCGCGGTGTCGCTGAGTTTCGATCCTTCCTGGAACCATATTCTTGAACCACTCGACACGATATCCTATACGACTTTCATCTTTGTATCCTTGTCATTCAAATATAAAAATATAAGTAGCTCTTTCTCATCTCGTATACGATATTATTAGGTTTCTGGACAACCTAGCGAGGTCGCTGAATTTTTCTTCGGAAACGTCAAAATAACGTTTTTTAGTTCCGATTCTCCCTGGAGTCTTATTCTTGAATCGCTCGACACGACATCGTATACGACTTTCATTCTATACCCTTGTCATTTATATAAAAACTCCATCTATGTCATGTCGTATACGATATCGTGTCGTGTGCTACATTTTTCTTCGGAAATTCTTCAAAAAGTTAAAAGAGGTTAAATATTTTGAAAAAAGTTAAAAAATTTTTCAACTTTTTTAAAATATTGAAAGATTAAAAATAATTGTGATAATTCTGTACCTATTTTTATGTAAAAATTTTTTTTTTGTATTACACTTCTGAGGATGGCCTAAGACCGAAACCGGTAAAGTGAGAAAATAAAATAAAATTTGGTTATATAAGGATAAGTACGTTTTATTCAACCACCAAAATAATGTAAAATACTCCTATTCTCCAACTTCTTCGTTAAAAATTTAATAAAAAAATCTCTACTAAAAAGTAGCAGGAATGTTTTTTAAAAATAGTTAAGTTTTCACGGTTGACGAGTGAAACCCAGATTGTACAAAGCATCAGATATAAAAATTTATGTTTGATATTGTTGAGGATTGAAGTTCTATAAATAGTTATCTGTAGTGTTTGGAGTTTTTTTTAGAGTTAAGATGAATAGTTTGTTACATGAACTTCAACAAGTCCTTTAAGTGGTCGAAGTTGGAAACACCTTTATCTTCTCACAGTAGCTTCAAATACCGAGACATTATTTAAATTGAAAAATAAGCTTTAGTGAGGTGCAAGCTACAAACGTAAAACATTCTTGTGTATTCCCTCGTGGATTTCTGCTGAAGCTTTATTTAAAATACCTCAAAATGTCTTTCTGTAAATAAAATGGAATTGATGTAGGTAAATTGAATAAAACGTAATATTCGGTGTGAAATTGTATGCATACAAATTCAGACCAACTTTTCTCACGATAACTGTTGATTCAGATTCTAGGATTTAACGCTATTTTCATATTTAATGCCTGATTTAAAATGTAACTTTAATCACGAAATAAATTATTAAAGCTTTCATGAATACACCCCAGGTTTTTTGTAGTTGTGTAAGAAAATGCTGTCTACTCTATTATTCCCTTGGAAATTTATGAAAAACAGCTTTTTTAGATGTTTTCTACAATTAGATTGGATTTTATAAAAGCTATGGCGGGGTATGTGGTGTACTTCAATTCCTTTTACTTGTTATCGTGGAATCAGATTCTTTTATCCCTGATGTGTTTTATTACAACCCCCTAGTTCCTCGGGGAGAAATTTACTTCCCAGATATGTTGAATTAAATTGAGACTTTCCTTTTCTATTATATTGTTCATCTGCATTTTAAATTCGACGATTTAATTCGTAAATTGAAAATCTGTTAGTATAATTATTAATGCATTATAGCGTTTTTTAATTAAAGAAGATCTTTTGTTTAGGTGGAATAAGGAGGTTCATGGAATTGAAAAGGAAAACCGCGAGGCGGAAAACGTCGACAACTTTTAATTAAGGCAAATTGCAAGGTCGCTTATTTCCCAATGGAAAAGTGGACGGGTTACAAGTTTCCGTCATTATTTATAATAAACTCGCTTGGATATTTGCAGTCCAATCCTTCGCATTTACTCTACTACTCTAATGACTTAATAGGTTAATACATTCATTTCCTCTTTTGTTGGAGCCAAATTTAGTTTAGTTTATTATTAACTCAGCACTAAGCTACTTTATATGGATTTTTCATTAAATGTGTACGTCATTATTTTTATTTAATATGCCCTAGATTATAAACTTCTTGTAGCTCGTTTTCTATTCATCTCACGGATAAAATCGAAGAAAATTGCACTCGATTTTCCTCCATTATCAATTTTATACTTCCTTAAAGTTAATTTAGAAACCTATCATGAGATTTATTAGAGTTTCAAAAGAAAAACTACACGAGTACACGATATCTTATTTTATTCAAAAAAAGTTTTTCCTAAGAAAACTTAAAAAGATAAATCAAGTAATTTTTACCTAGCCTTTGATCATTTAACTAATTGGATATGGATTTTTTATATTAATAAAGTGAATTCAAACGAATGTAGTTCTTTATGAATTGAAAATTGGGGTTTACTAAATTTTAAATTCATCAAAGCAAGATGTTGTATTTGTGTTTTCTAACAATAAAGAGAATTGTAGAATCCTTTAAAATCCTTTTATTTTTTGTTCCTCGTGAGCACTTTCAGGATGAGGGTTTAAAACATAATTTTAAACTTTAATATTTACAGCATGAGTTGTTTGAAGCTATATATCTATATTATTATACCTAGTAAAGTCTACAACGGTTTATAACACCTGTGGAGATAGTCTAACTGGTATAAATTATTACACACAATCTTCGAAATTAATTTTCTATATTTATACCCTTTTGGAACGAGGTGTGATATACAAACGTGCTCACATCTATTACACCTTCAATTTTTAATTAAAACATTATTTATCTTTACAACTTTCATTTTATGGAAAAATATTGGAAATTAGGAAAAAAATCAAGTCTTTCGTTTCAAATAAAAAATTTGAAAGTTAATAATTTATATTTAAAGTATAAAGAAAGAAAAAAAAATCAAATCTCTACGATATTTCGATACTGATATTAACATAAAAAATTTTTAAATTAAATTATTTTTTAAGATACATTACCTAAAAATTTTTTGATTTTTTTTAGTTTTTGGGGAGTAAAATTTTGAGCGGGGGGAGTATAGAGGGTAGGTGAACCCCTAAATTTCATCCATTTTTTATTATCTTTCATTTGCGGGGTCGATTTTGAAGAAATTCGAAAAAAAAATGTTGAGATATTTTTAAGGCTCGGTTTTTATTTTTTCTCTCGAAAACTATAAAAGTTACCGGTTTCAAATTTTTATTAAAAGTAAACACTGTGAATAGACGCGTTTTAAAAAATATTTAGTTAAAATCGGTTAAATAGTTTTTTTGGAAAAAATTCGCAAAGTTTTGGCAAAATTTTGGTACAAAAACGGTTCTGGACGGCGCAATTTTAAACCGAAAATTAAAATTTTCACGGAATTTGGTGGAGGAGGTGACTGTGCGAATTTTAAGCTATTAAACGTCTTGATGGTGCTAATAGTTTCGAAGATATTAATTATTTTGTGAAAAGTAAAAAATTTCAGACCGAAATTTTGGCTCCAAACAGAGATTTCGCTTATTTTAGCTACATTTTCGTTGATAACTCGAAAATGGAAAGAGATAGCGAAGTGATTCTTTTTCTGACGTAAAGTAGACCTAAAGAGCTTTTAGGAAAGGTGCATAAAGTAGGATTTAAATGTAATTTGAAGGGTGAATTTGACCCATAAATACGACTTTTATAAATGCGATATAAAATTTTTTTTTTTTCGTTATTTTTTCGAAATTTAAAATACCCTATGCGTGGGAGCTTTCGGTTCAAAGAGTAGATTCTAAAGTGATTTTAAAATTGAAAATCCGTTAAAAAGTGACCCGGCAGGAGGCAGTCACCCCTAAAATTAAAATTTAGAGTTTATTTGTACGTAATTTCCCAACCCTACCAAATATAAAAAATCTGAGTAGCTTATACACTGTAAAAAATATTCCTTTTTTAAGTTGCGAAAGAAAATTGCAAAAATTTTGAAAACTGCGGGAACCAGATGAGCCCAGGTTGGACCGCGTTTTACCCGATTTTTTTAAAATTTTACGTTCGATTTTTTTCCACGGTCCAAGGTAAAAATTTCAAGGTGCCGATTTTTTCTCTCATAAGTAAATACCAAATAAGTAAAATAAAAAATATTCGAGTATTACAGGTTATTCCGATGAAGAGTTACGAATTTTTAAAGTCCGCGTTAAAATAGCGCGAAAAATAAAGCGTCACTTTGGGGGCACGAAAACGACATAAAGAGTAAACGCATCAAAAAAAACTCCCGTTTTAAGGTATAACGTGGAATTTAGATGAGGAATAAAGCAACCAGGATTTTTTCCTCCTGGCGATCTTCTAATCGAAGCTAAAAAGTTTTGGTAGGTGCTTTATTTTAGGGGTATTTTCTGGATTTTGTGGAAAATTTAATTTTCGATTTTGAAGTCACATGTGGAAATTTTCGAAAAATTTTGATTGTGTTCTATTAAGTACATTTTCCCGAATCGATTCCAACCATTTTCTTTACTTCAAAATCAATAACAAATTAATAATTAAAGGAAGAGTTGAAAAATCAGCAAAACAATTGAAAAATTTTGATTTGACTCGTGTGCGGTCAACTTTTAAGATATCAACATCGAATATACTCTTCTGGAGACTATTTTCTGCGCCCTCCGAGGAGACCTAACCTAACCTAATCTAACCTGTTTTACCGAATTTTTATACAGCTCTTTAAACCGAAGGTATTTAGGGTGGATCGTTCTCAATGGATCACCCTGTATGATATTTGAACAACAACAAAAAATGAAGAATAAATTTTAATTTTGCGTCGTGTTTAAAAATGTGTGTGACAGTTTCGTACAAAGTAAAATACAGTTGATTAAAAAATGGTAAACACTTAAAAAATGTGAAATCTGAAGTATCCATTGTGGTGATATTAATAAAAGATTTTTTAATGAAAAGCATGATCTTAATTAATTTTGAATTAAAATTTCGGTTTTATAACAAGGAGAATATTAATATTCATATTTTTAAGTTGGCTTAATTTATTTAACAGCTCTCAGAGATTAACCACCTGCAAAGTTTTAATCATTTTTAATTACTTTTGAGAAGAGTGCCCTTGAATTAACGAAACTTAAGCATAATTAAAGTAATTTTTTATTTATACTTGTATCTTGACGTTTCATCTTTTGAAAAACTAGCGCCCTAATCCAGTAAGTGCTCGTGGGTACATGAGCTTTCATGGTTTTTTATCAAAGCGCAGGCCATTGTCTAATTTATTTATTTACGCTTATTTTAGTGGCGTCTTCAAAAAAAACGGAAGAAAATAATGAAAAAGTTTTACCTCAAACATTTTATTTTATAAGTAAATAAAAAGTTTCATATGTTTGATAAACATCTTGAAAGAAAATCAATAGCATGCAATACTAGAGCTAAAGCCTACTCAGCGCTCTTTTGAAGACATGAAATAAAATTTATACGTGTTTAATGTGCATGAATAAAAATCTAAACTTTTTTTAAAATCTCCTTTAATTTAGCCCTTTTGATAAACTTTGATTTTACGTCCAAATACATAAAACGCATCCAGTCGATTGGAAAATTTAACACTTTTTGATGTCAATCACCAGTTTTATAATTTACCACTCGATGAAGTGTTGAACTAAATTAATATTGACAAATATTTTAAAAAAATATGTCAAATTATACGTGTATAAGTCGTAAGGTGAAACACGCCAAGGAAGATAATCTAGATTCAACTCCTTGACGTGCTTAGATTTAATGGAACATGTAACGTCGTATAGACTTTGATCCTCTTGTAATCTCTATCCATTTCCTGATCTTTAAATCCACGAGATCCATCAAACTTTCATGCGATCAACTCACATAAATAAAAACTCACCGTAATTGGTGCTGGCAATAAAAATTTTGACAATCCTTGCTGATGGCCATTTCGCAGTGCGATGTCCTTGAAGGATTTCAAGGATAGTTTCATCGTTAGTCTTCATTATTGCTGACATGTTTTTACTTCTACGTTTATTATTTTGTCTCCATTTAAAGTTGTGTTATAAAAATGATGGATCACCTCTAAACTTTATGGCACTACAATATTGCTCCTAGTATCATGTCCCTCCTTAACATCTGATAATCTGAAACAAACAAAAGTATTTATTACATATAGCTTTTTAATAAAACCAAATTATTTTCGCATTATTTTTACACTACTTTAAACGACAGTTATTACTTGAACATTTATGTAAAACATTCTTAAATTATTTCTATTAAAACGTAAAGTTTTATATCCATATGTTCCAACATAAATTTCCCTCGGGCACCAAGTTATAATTTATACAAATATACTTTTACATCACCACCAGCCAAAAAATTATCATTATCTGTACTATTAATTACTCCCAAAAGCCCAATTCCACAAAATTTTTCAACACATTTTTATAATCGAATTTTTTAAAACGCTAAAAATGTTGTAAAGAAAATTATTGCAGATTTTAACTACTAACTTTCAAGTGAACATAATTTAATAAAATAATTAACAGGAAATTCTATATCTAACTTTATTATATAGGTTGTCCGTCGAATTAATGGATTACAATTTTGCTCACTTTTTTTTACATTTAAAAATCCGTAAGCAAGGCTACTTTTTTGTGTACGGATGTTGAGGTGCGTGAAGTTAGCGACAGACTTGAAGCACGTTTTTATTCAATATATTCGTTAGTGCATCGTTAGTGCTCGTCAGTGCAACAATTAGTAAGATTAGCAGCTAAGTACAAGTGTGTTCCGTTTCAAATTAAAAATTTGAAAGTTGATAATTTATATTTAAAGTATAAAAAAATTCAAGTCTCTACGATGTTTCGTTCAAAAGTTATGAATTTTTATATAAAATATGGCATTCTAGTAAATCAGTAAAGGTGTATTTTGAAAAATTAATATTCGCTTAATAACTAAAATAAAGAAAAAAAAATTCGTACAGATAAATTTCTAAAAATTCCTGATATTAACATATTAATTTTTTTAAATTTAATTATTTTTTTAGATACATTACCTAAAAAAATTTTGAGTTTTTGGGGAGTAAAATTGTTTTTGGGGTGTAGAAGGCAGGTGAACCCCTACATTTCATCCATTCTTTAGTATCTTTCATTTTCAGCGTCGATTTTGAAAAAATTCGAAAAAAAATTTTTTGAGATATTTTTGAGAAATTTTTAATGGAAATCGGTTTTTATTTTTTTTCTCGAAAACTATAAAAGCTATCGGTTTCAAATTTTTACCAAAAGTAAACACCGTGGATAGATGCGTTTTAAAAAATATTTGGTTAAAATCGGTTAAATATTTTTTTTGGAAAAAATTCGCGAAGTTTTGGCAAAATTTTGGTACAAATACGATTCTGGACGGGGCAATTTTAAACCGAAAATTAAAACTTTCGCAAAATTTGGTGGAGGAGGTGACTGTGCGAATTTTAAGCTATTAAACGTCTCGGTGGTGCTAATAATTTCGAAGATATTAATTATTTTGTGAAAAGTGAAAAATTTCAGACCGAAATATGGATCCAAACGGAGATTTTGCTTATTTTAGCTACATTTTCGTTGATAACTCGAAAATGGAAAGAGATAGCGAAGTGATTCTTTTTCTGACGTAAAGTAGACCTAAAGAGATTTTAGGAAAGGTGCATAAAGTAGGATTTAAATGTAATTTGAAGGGTGAATTTGACCCATAAACACGACTTTTAAAAATGCGATATAAAAAAAAAATTTTTTTGCGTTATTTTTTCGAAATTTAAAATACCACATGCGTGGGAGATTTCGGTTTAAAGAGTAGATTTTAAAGTGATTTTAAAATTGAAAATCCCTCAAAAAGTGACCCGGCGGGAGCCACTCACCCCTAAAATCAAAATTTCGAGTTTATTTGTACGTAATTTCTCAACCCTACCAAATATAAAAAATCTGAGTAGCCTATGCACTGTAAAAAATATTCCTTTTTAAAGTTGCGAAAGAAAATTGCAAAAATTTTTAAAACTGCGGGAGCCAGATGGGTCCAGGTTGGACCGCGTTTTACCCGATTTTTATGAACATTTTACGTTCGATTTTTTTCCAAGGTCCAGGGTAAATATTTCAAGGTCCTGATTTTTTCTCTCATAAGTAAATACCAAATAAGTAAAATAAAAAATATTCGAGTATTACAGGTTGTTCCGATGAAAAGTTACGAATTTTCAAAGACCGCGTCAAAATAGCGCGAAAAATAAAGCGTCAGTTTGGGGGCACCAAAACGACATAAAGAGTAAACGCATCAAAAAAACTCTCGTTTTAAGATAAAACGTGGAATTTAGATGAGGAATAAAGCAACCGCGATTTTTTTCCTCCTGCCCAAAACTTCTAATCGAAGCCAAAAAGTTTTGGTACTTTTGCCGTCCGAAAAAACGGTAGAATTGTACAGTTTGCCTCTCGGGACCGTGACGTCACACCTTTACGCCGGGAGGCTTAAAAATCGGTCACGGTAATCCCCAGGATGTTAGAATCAAAGGGGCCAAATTTCTTCGCTTCCCTTTAGAATCCGACGGAGTTGCGATTTTTCAAAGTTAACGCCGTCGAAAAAAAGCGAAGAAAATCGACCATTTTCGGGAATTTTTTTGAAAGTGTCGGGGAGGTCCAAAAAATTTAAAATTCGAACCACACTTGGAATCTACATCCCTCTTTGCATCGGAACCGGAATTCTTAAAATCGTACGAAAAAAACCACGCTATCGGCCACTTCTCGCAAAAAACGTC
This sequence comes from Stenus bimaculatus, assembly GCA_963971135.1. NCBI lineage: Eukaryota > Metazoa > Arthropoda > Insecta > Coleoptera > Staphylinidae > Stenus > Stenus bimaculatus. The sequence goes on from OZ020184.1 coordinate 1,604,600, forward strand.
CGATTTCTGGGTAAAAATACGAAAGGAGTGATATTTCGGCAAATATCAGTAAAACGATTGAATCGCATCGCTGTAACACCCTGTATGTATTTTTATTGTTTATTGAAGTATTTGTGGAAGTCATATGAAATAACTACGGGAATAGATTTGATCGTAAGAAGCTGGTTACCCAGGACGGTTGGGCAAGACATCCCTTAAGTGCAAAGCTATATGGGCAAGAAAATAAATAAAACGTTCTTTACAAGACAAAACTCTTAGAATAAATATTAGAAAAGGGAGTTTGCGATTCACAAAAATCTTTGAGTATCTAGTTTCAGAAAATGATTAATTTCTCGTATTTCAATATGAATTATTGATCCCCCAGTTGAAAACTCAAACAGGGCGGAATAATTTTATTTATATTTATACATTCGTTTAAAATGAAAGTGAAAAGCTTCATGATTTCAGTTGCTTTTATTTATGTATTCACACGTAACTGTTTTTAATAACAAAAGGAAAAAAAGGGCATATTTTAGCATTCCGAATTATTCAACTAAATATATTAATCATTCATTTATGGAAGATAATAAGGGGCTTTATTGATTGATTTTAATCTTAGCCACAATAGATGTTCGGAATTTAATTACGGGTTCAAGTTGGGTACAATGTGCTCAAAATCCTCTAAAGTATTCACTGCGATTGACAATTATCTTAATCCGAACGACTTTTAATACTACTTTCATTAACTTTGTATAGAGTGTGGAATGAAATTAGTTTGGTGTTTCATTTAATTTTTTCGTGAAAGAACACAGAAATTGCGTGTTTTGGTTTTAATTGTTACACAGGACACGTTTTAAATGAATTGCCATGCTAATGGCATCAAACATATTAGCATTTATGATGTACGAGCTTTCCTATCTAAAAGAAAGCCCTATTAAATGTTATTTATGCATTAAAGTAGCGCTTTATTAAGAAAAGTAGACTCTAATAAATATGTATTATACCTAAATTGCCATAAATTACATCTTCATTATTTTTAAAATGACAAAATTATACACAATTTTTCATTTTTTAAGAAAATAAACTCACATAACCTTAAAACTGTTTCCTAAATAACTCCAGTTTTATGAGATGCAAAAAATCTGCGGGAGCCAGATGGGCTCAGGTTGAACGCGTTTTACCCGATTTTTTGAATATTTTACGTTCCATTTTTTTCCAAGGTCCAAGGTAAAAATTTCATGGTGCCGATTTTTTCTTTCATAAGTAAATACCATATAAGTAAAATAAAAAATATTCGAGTATTACAGGTTGTTCCGATGAAAAGTTACGAATTTTCAAATTCCGCGTCAAAATAGCGCGAAAAATAAGGCGTCACTTTGGGGGCACCAAAACGACATAAAGAGTAAACGCATCAAAAAAAAACTCTCGTTTTAAGATAAAACGTGGAATTTAGATGAGGAATATAGCAACCGCGATTTTTTTCCTCCTGCCCAAAACTTCTAATCGAAGCCAAAAAGTTTTGGTACTTTTGCCGTCCGAAAAAACGGTAGAATTGTACAGTTTGCGTCTCGGGGCCGTGACGTCACACCTTTGAGCCGGGAGGCTTAAAAATTGGTCACGGTAATTCCCAGGATGTTGGAATAAAAGCGGCAAAATTTCGTCGCTTTCCTTTAGAATCCGATGGAGTTGCGATTTTTCAAAGTTAACGCCGTCGAAAACTTAAAAAAGCGAAAAAAAAACGACCATTTTTGGGAATTTTTTTAAAAGTGTCGGAGAAGTCCAAAAAATTTAAAATTCGAACCACAGTAGGAAGCAACATCCCTCTTTACATCGGAATCGGAATTTTTAAGATCGGACGAAAAAAACCACGCTTTCAGCCGCTCCTCGTAAAAAACGTCCAAATTCGGGGTAAAAATGCAAAAGTCATTTGCACGTTTCAGAAAGGTATCATCAACGTTTGTGATTAAGTTTCCTGAAAAGTAACAGCAACATAAAATTGTCCGCTGCCCAAACTAAGCAACTTTATATAATACTAAGTCATGCGTGGTAAGCTGTTGTAATGATCTTATACAGGGTGTACACAGGGTGTCCCATTTGACGTTGGACTGTATGGGTATCTTTGTTATTATTGTAAATAGAAGGTCGGTTAAATGGACAAAGTATTTTTTCAAATATTAATAATTCATTTACAAAAAATTTGAATATCGCATCGTTCCAACGCTATCTTGAAAAAACAAGAAAATGCGATTTTCAAAATATGGCAATAACTTCGTTATTTTCGGTGGTACCAAAAAAGTTTTTTGTGTAAAATGCAGTAATATAAATGAATATTTTTTTTCGTTAACGGATTGACCGGAAATGAACCAAACTTATTTTTTTCTTATGGCAGCCATATTGGATTTACACATATTCGGAATTAGTGTATTTTTCTGAGTAATTTGATATATCATATGTAATATTTTAAGAAAAATAGAAATAATTTTATTTTACTAACCAAAAATGGCCTTGAATAGATGTAAACCGTCAATACATATGTGTTAAGATTTATTTTACATTTAATATTTTAAATAGTTACATTTATGTTATTGACAATTTACATGTCTTAAAGTCCAATGTTAGTTTGTAAAATCAAATAATTTTATTTTTTTTAAATATGACATATGGTATACCAAATTACTCAGAAAAAAATACTGATTCCGAATATGTGTAAATCCAATATGGCTGCCATAAGAAAAAAATAAGTTTGGTTCATTTCCGGTCAATCCGTTAGCGAAAAAAAATATTCATTTGTTTTAGTGCATTGTACACAAAAAATTGTCTGTATTATGTCAAAAAACTTTTTTGGTACCATAGAAAATAAAGAAGTTATAGCCATATTTTAAAAATCGCATTTTCTTGTTTTTTCAAGATAGCGTTGGAACGATGCGATATTCAAATATTTTGTAAATGAATTATTAATAAACTACTTTGTCCATTTAACCGACTTTCTATCTCCAATAATAACAAAGATAACCATACAGTCCAACGTGAAATGGGACACCCTGTATAAAGAATTATAAATTTATTAAAAACAAAATTATATTTTTTAATAGTCCATTAAAAACGAAACGTTTGGTATTTAACGAATTAACCTGTAATTCGAAGTAGAATTGAAAAGAAGTGTAGTTTTTCAGAGCGAAAATCTAATAATGGGAAATTCCAGAAAAACGAAATGCCGGTAAATACAATTAAGCGCCAGGAAAGAAAAGCTCGAAGTTTATTAAGAAAGTTGCTGGAATCGCTTTGATTTTTGTGCTACTTATTGTTTTAAAATAAAATGGGAAGAGAAAACTGTAAGCAATTAACTAGAAATACAAATTGATTTTATTAAAAAAGAAAGATTTACAATTTACAAACAGAGAAATTAAAAGCTGGAAGGATATGTCCCTAAGGAAGGTTCAATATCAATCTGTACTTTTATCTCGTTTTACCTTGATAATAAAATCCCCGGCAAAAATAAATCCTCGGAGTTTCTCTAGATATTTCTTGTCCTCTCGACTGTCGACTGTCCTCAACCCTCGCTTCTCCATAAAAAAGCAGCATTTTTTATTAAAAATATAAATTCAAATATAAATGTTTTCAGCGCGAAACTTTGGTGAATTCCAAGTGTTTTTATCGCGAAAGTTTTTTACACTTGTAAACTCAAACTCAATAAATTGTAAATTGATATTTCGGCCTCGCGCGGATTTCCATTGCTTTACACCCGATAAGAACTTTCGCACTTTAACTTCATCATGTTTTTCTTTCATCGCATTTATTTACACAAAAATTTACTTTATTGCAACCGTTTATTTTTTTAATCAGCCTAAGCTATGATCATTTATTGCTCATAAATTTTATTTTTATTATATTTCCCTTGTTTGCTTACCGGGGTCGTAGAAAAAGTATAAAGATAAGGGGGTTGCTATTTGGCCCGAAAATACCGCCTTTTATTCTACTTGCCCCAATTTCGATTCACAAAGGATATTTTTTATAACCACAATGCTATTTTTTCCTACGCAAAATGATTATTTTTTTATGTCAGAATAAGCAAAAAATTAATCACTTTTTACTTTTTACAACTTGACAAGTTTTTAAATTAAACTCCTCCAAAATCTCGAAATTAAATTGAACGATGATTTTAAATTACATTAACAATAAAGCCACATGAGTATTTTGGTATCAGACTTTAAGAATCGATTTGATCCCGATTGAAATTGAGCTTCTTTAAATTTGATTTCATGTATAATAGTGCTATGAATTTAATGGAATCGATATGGTTGGATATTACGAGCATAGACCAATTTCTGGATTGATCACTATATCAATTATAGGCTATTAGTAATTGATGTGGGGTGTTATACGATCATTCACTGAGTGCATTTCAATTAAAATCATTTTTCGACTTTTTAAGAATTAACGAGCTCACTTTAATCAACGCATAAAAATTATGATGCAAATTTCCTGCTTTAAAAAATAAAACGTCAATCACTACTTAATGGGGTCGTAATTGATTACGAAAAATTAAAGGAATTTACTTGTCAACAAGAAACTCATGATGAATGGAAATTTACGACCCACTGCCTTCCATTTTAAAAGATTACACTCACTTCCATGAGAAAATTTTTAATCAATATCACGAAACATTTTTCTTTAATTTTAATAAAATAAAATGCACTCCACTCCAGACTTAAAAAAACCGTTGAACGTTTCATGAGTTTCGTTTAAATTTTAACTAAGTTTTAAACTTGAAAGATTCCTAATGGAAATTTTTACCTAAAAGTTTTCCGTAAACATGATAAAGTACGTCGGAGTCAATGGCGTAGTCAGGAGGGGGGGTTTTCACCCTCTGACGTACAAATCCAGTCCAAGGCGCCTTTTTTTTGGCATTATATATTTTTTAAATCAGAAGTTAAAATATATGCAAAATTTAACATTAAAGTTAGAGCAATATTATCTAAAAGAAAAAATTCAAGTCTCTACGATGTTTCGTTAAAAAGTTATGAATTTTAATATAAAATATGACATTTGATTTGAAAATTTCATTTTTTTGAGTTTTTGAAGTGTAAAATTCGGGAGGGGGTGCAGAGGCCAAGTGACCCCCTACATTTCATCCATTTTCAATTATCATTCATGTGCAAGCTCGATTTTGAAAAAATTCAAAAGAAAATTTTTTAGATATTTTTAAGGCTCAAGTTCTTCATGAGAATCGGCTTTTCTTTTTTTCTCGAAAATTATGAAAGTCACCGGTTTTAAATTATTACCCAAGGTAAATACTCTGAATAGACGTATTTTAAAAAATATTTGGTTAAATTCTGTTACATAGTTTTTTTGGAAAAAAATCGCAAAGTTTTGGAAAAAATTTCGTACAAATACGGCCCTGGACGACGCTCTTTTCAACCGAAAATTATAATTTTGACGGAATTTGGTGGGGAAGATGACGTTGCGAATTTTGAGCTATAAAACGTCCCGGTGGTGCTAATAGTTTCGAAAATATTAATTAATTTGTAAAAAGTGAAAAATTTCAGACCGAAATTTGGCTTCAAACATTTTCAGTCATAACTCAACATCGAAAAGAGAGCGAAATGATTCTCTTTTTGTCATAAAGTGGATCTAAAGAGTTTTTTATAAAATAAGACAAGCAAGGGTGCAAAAATTAGCGTAGAGCTAAAAATTGGTATGAATGTTTGGAACACCATTATAAATGAATGCTAAAAAGTCCTCATCGATCCCGTACCTGGAAAATATTTTATTCACGGTCAAAGGTCTTAAAAATGGATTTTTCGCGTTTTTCAGCAAAACGGTAAGTTTTATCATAAAATTAGGTCAGACAAAAATTGTAGATCAAATAATTATCTATGAAAAATGTTTTAGTATTAGTTTCTGAGATATAACGATTATAAAAGTTGTAATCTTCATAATATGCACATTATTCGTCAGATTCATAATCGTCTAATATTCGCGATAACGGGTACATTTTTTAACCAAATTTCCAAAAAACACGGTCTCGAATTAAAGGGGAATATTTGTTTTATAATCCTATCGGAATAGATATTTTTAAGCGACGGTAAAGCTTTCAAAAGCGCTCCCGAAAAAGTCAATTTTTTCGCGGTTTTTTTCGAGCGTCCTCAGCGCCAATTTTGAAAAATCGTAGCTCCGCCAGGTTTGGAATCGAAACGACCAAATCGGGCCCCCTTTTTTCACACATCCTCATTTACTATATCCAAAATTTCCGACCCTCCTAGGTTAATCCTGTGGCGAAAGCGAATTTTTCTTTGAAAACGTCAAAATGTCACGTTTTTTAGCGAAAAAAACAAAAAGCTAATATTGCTAAGCTTTTGACTGTATAGCCGAAGGAAAAAAATGGCGAATGGCATTTTCGTAAAGAGGAAACAGACTTACGTACCCATAGCGGAGCACTTTTTCGAAATTTTTGTTTGTATCTCATATTCTGACGTTTGAAAATCGGGATACAATTTTGGAAATTTTTTAACGAAACTTAAAAAATCGTACCTACCAAACGACTGGACCGATTTTAACGAAACGCGGCTTATATTGTGGATAAAAATACCGTTAATACCCAGAAAAATAATCGGTTTTATCTGGCGCGTCCAGCGGTGTCGGGATTTTTTTTTTCCAAAAGCGTAAAAATATCGTTAAAAAACGGCGCGTAGAGAAAATTGGTAGAGGAAATGGGACCAAAACAGGACATAAAATGAAAAATCGCTACACGTGACCTGCAAGAGGATTGATCGAACGAGATCGGTTTGAAGTTTTGAAATCTCTATCTTTTCATTTCACCCCACACCGATCTATTAAAATCAAAATTGTGTTTTTTCAACCCCTAGCGACCAAAAAAATCGCTGTAAGGTAACGACACATCCTATCGTCTAACTAAAATATGCGTTGGAATTAGATTTTCAAGTACTACTACACGACGCGTTGACTTTTTTCAATTTCGAAAAAAACTCAAAATTTTAATCGCGCAAAAAAACTTTGGAAAAAAATGCGATTTTGACAATTTTTTGACCCCCCTGTCCCTTCAGCAATTTTAACGAATGATGGCTTATCTTAAAGGTTTTTGCGTAGGCTTTCAACAAAAAAAGATTCGTTTTGATATCTTTATTCGTTTAGAAGTTATGACCGAATAACCGTTGAAAATTTGAAAATTTCACTTTTGGACGAAGAAATTGCAATGAAATTTTTGATTAAACGGAAAATAATTAATTTTTACCGAACCAGTTGGCCGATTAGAACGATTTATGGCTTCATTGACCGATAGAAAAATATTTTTACTTGTATTACAGCTTCAGTGATGTGTATACGTGGCATACTTATGCATATTATGAAAATTACAACTTTTTCAACTTTTATAATCGTTATATCTCAGAAACGGTGGCTCTTAGGTGAAAAAGTATAAAGTCATTTTTTATAGATAATTATATGATCTACAATTTTTGTCTGACCTATTTTTATGATATATCTTACCGTTTTGCTGAAAAACGCGAAAAACCCATTTTTAAGACTTTTGAGCTTGAATACATTTTTTCTAGGTACAGGATTGATGGGGACTTTTCAGAATTCATTTATAATGGTGACATGGTAACAGTGTCTTATTAAACTGGTGTGTGGTTTCAATAATTCTGATTTTATTGCCGATTTTCTAAGAACCTGCAAGATGTTAAAATTACAAAAATCTAAAAATTACACTAAAACATTAAAATTTGTTTTTTTACATTTACACCACGGCATAATAAAAACTTTTAGGAACAAATTGAGTACAAAAATATCAATTTTATCTAAAAATCGTTGATTGAAATTCCTGGCTACGCCACTGGTCGGAGTGTGGAGAAAAACCGTTTGGAATAAGAGCGAGGTTTTCTTAAAACGCTTTCCACTTTACACTTTGTAATTAAATGAATTTAAGCCGCACAAGATTAAAGAATAATCGGAAAACACGAGTTTGCTGAATAATTCAATACGTAATATACTTTAGGATCGATGTAAATGTCATAACGTAGACCAGTACATATCGAAAGTGTTTATAATACACCCCCTGGATCAACGCTTTTATCTCTAGAGAAACATACGTGAATTTTAAACTTTTATCTTTCAATACTAAAATTTTTCACTCCAGTTTTACTATCATAAATATTGATTTATATGTGTATAAAACTCCAGTTTACTTTTATCTATTGCATTTTAAAATAATAACATAAAGCAACTTTTTCTGGCCATAATAAACTCGCTTTTCAAGAGCATTTTAAAACCCCAACTTTAAAATTTTAATGAAATAATAAGGCTGCATTCTCGCTACCCGCATCATTTTTGAAATCCCTACACAAAAAATGAAATAAAGGCACTGTAAATCCAATTTTGTCTGCATGGTTTAAATTATTTGAATTATGAATAACCAGCTGTGCTTTAAAAACGTATTTTCTCCTCAAAAAAACACTAACTTAATTGAGTTACCTTGTACACACTTTAATTATTTCCAGTTATTTCATCATAGCTTTACTACTAATTTGAATTTTTTTGTAGGGTTTTTTTATTACAATAAATTAAAATTAAAATGAATGATATGTTTCATTTAATAGGTCAATCGTATAAAAAATACAATTTTTCAAAAAAAAATTGAATATATTTTTTTTTAATTTTTTTACTTCTGGACTGATTTGTAAAAAACTTTTTATGCAGTTTTACTAAGGGCTGTATATGTAACAAAATATAAAAAAATTGAGCCCTTACATTTTTTTGTTTTTGATTAAAAAAATGAAATGTGAAAAAGTAACTTATTATTTCCATTCTTTTTTAAATTTTTTGACTCCTGATCTGATTTTGAAAAAACTTTTTATGCAGATTTACTAAGGAGTGTATGTGTAACAAAATATAAAAAAATGAGCTCTTAGATTTCTTTTGTTTTCGATTAAAAAAATAAAATGTAAAAAAGTGACTGATTATCTTCATTCTTTTTAAATTTTTTGACTCCTGGTCTAATTTTGATAAAAAACTTTTTACGCAGATTTACTAAGGACTATATGTGTAACAAAATATAAAAAAATTGAGCCCTTACATTTTTTTGTTTTTGATTAAAAAAATGAAATGTGAAAAAGTAACTTATTATTTCCATTCTTTTTTAAATTTTTTGACTCCTGATCTGATTTTGAAAAAACTTTTTATGCAGATTTACTAAGGAGTGTATGTGTAACAAAATATAAAAAAATGAGCTCTTAGATTTCTTTTGTTTTCGATTAAAAAAATAAAATGTAAAAAAGTGACTGATTATCTTCATTCTTTTTAAATTTTTTGACTCCTGGTCTAATTTTGATAAAAAACTTTTTACGCAGATTTACTAAGGACTATATGTGTAACAAAATATAAAAAAATTGAGCCCTTACATTTTTTTGTTTTCGATTAAAAAAGTGACTGATTATCTTCATTCTTTTTCAAATTTTTTGACTCCTGGTCTAATTTTGAAAAAAAAAATTATGCAGATTTACTAAAGGCTGTATTTGTAACAAAATATAAAAAATGAGCTCTTACATTTCTTTTGTTTTCGATTAGAAAAATAAAATGTAAAAAAGTGACTGATTATTTTCCTTCTTTTTTAAATTTGTTGACTCCTGATTTGATTTTGAAAAAACTTTTTAAGCAAATATACTAAGGACTGTATGTGTAACAAAATATAAAAAAATTGAGCCCTTACATTTTTTTGTTTTCGATTAAAAAAGTGACTGATTATCTTCATTCTTTTTTAAATTTTTTGACTCCTGGTCTAATTTTGAAAAAAAAAAATTATGCAGATTTACTAAAGACTGTATTTGTAACAAAATATAAAAAAATGAGCTCTTACATTTCTTTTGTTTTCGATTAGAAAAATAAAATGTAAAAAAGTGACTGATTATTTTCCTTCTTTTTTAAATTTGTTGACTCCTGATTTGATTTTGAAAAAACTTTTTAAGCAAATATACTAAGGACTGTATGTGTAACAAAATATAAAAAAATTGAGCCCTTACATTTTTTTGTTTACGATTAAAAAATAAAATGTGAAAAAGTGACTGATTATCTTCATTCTTTTTTAAATTTTTTGACTCCTGGTCTAATTTTGAAAAGACAACTTTTTACGCAGATTTACTAAGGACTGTATGTGTAACAAAATATAAAAAAATTGAGCCCTTACATTTTTTTGTTTTCGATTAAAAAAGTGACTGATTATCTTCATTCTTTTTTAAATTTTTTGACTCCTGGTCTAATTTTGAAAAAAAAAATTATGCAGATTTACTAAAGACTGTATTTGTAACAAAATATAAAAAAATGAGCTCTTACATTTCTTTTGTTTTCGATTAGAAAAATAAAATGTAAAAAAGTGACTGATTATTTTCCTTCTTTTTTAAATTTGTTGACTCCTGATTTGATTTTGAAAAAACTTTTTAAGCAAATATACTAAGGACTGTATGTGTAACAAAATATAAAAAAATTGAGCCCTTACATTTTTTTGTTTACGATTAAAAAATAAAATGTGAAAAAGTGACTGATTATCTTCATTCTTTTTTAATTTTTTTGACTCCTGGTCTAATTTTGAAAAAAAACTTTTTACGCAGATTTACTAAGGACTGTATGTGTAACAAAATATAAAAAAATTGAGCCCTTACTTTTTTTTCGTTTTCGATTAAAAAAGTGACTGATTATCTTCATTCTTTTTTAAATTTTTTAACTCCTGGTCTAATTTTGAAAAAAAAATTTATGCAGATTTACTAAAGACTGTATGTGTAACAAAATATAAAAAACTGAGCTCTTACATTTCTTTTGTTTTCGATTAAAAAAATAAAATGTAAAAAAGTGACTGATTATTTTCCTTCTTTTTTAATTTTTTGACTCCTGGTCTAATTTTGAAAAAAAACTTTTTACGCAGATTTACTAAGGACTGTATGTGTAACAAAATATAAAAAAATTGAGCCCTTACTTTTTTTTCGTTTTCGATTAAAAAAGTGACTGATTATCTTCATTCTTTTTTAAATTTTTTAACTCCTGGTCTAATTTTGAAAAAAAAATTTATGCAGATTTACTAAAGACTGTATGTGTAACAAAATATAAAAAACTGAGCTCTTACATTTCTTTTGTTTTCGATTAAAAAAATAAAATGTAAAAAAGTGACTGATTATTTTCCTTCTTTTTAAATTTTTTGACTCCTGATTTGATTTTGAAAAAACTTTTTAAGCAGATATACTAAGGACTGTATGTGTAAGAAAATATAAAATAATTGAGCCCTTACATTTTTTGTTTACGATTAAAAAAATAAAATGTGAAAAAATATATTAGAAAAAAAATCAAAATAATTTGTTTGTGTTAAAAGATGCCCGTGATATTTTTTTCTTCGGAAAGGATAAGAAAATCATCCCACTTTTATGGAGCTTCCTTGAAAATTATCAGCGAATTAATGCGGACCGCTAGAGGGCGCATGAGTTTGGATAATCGAACATTACGGGTGCTACGAGATCTCTAGTTTGCTATGTCAGATTTTTATTTTTTTTTCTGATTTATAAGCGTAACAAATTAGGCTACCATTTGAGAACAATTTTTGTGTTGAAACTCTTTGTAGAAATAATTAGAAGGGGCCAAAGTTAATGTATTTTTTAGTTGCCAGAATTTAATAGAAGGACTTTGAAACCTTCTATAAAAAATATTTAAACATATCTTTTTTGCAGTAGCAAGTAAATGTAAAGCAATTACAGCAATGTCTATCCACTAAAATTATAAATTAATAATTAGTAGAGTATTTGATACTCTATCATCTTTGAAGATGTGATTGGATTTGAAACTATTGAGAGATGTAAATAAGTAATTCCAAATTGCAGTGAATTTGATGAAAGCTGCATCTTGTAGTAATTACATGCAGGTAAATATAATCTAGAAAATATAAGCAATTTATTTTGATATTGTTACACACTTCTTTTATGGTTGGTTCATTATTATTCATAGGTTGAATCTTATATTGGCATGCAAGTAAAAATCACAAAGCGAAGATAAGTTTTCCATTTTTATAGGAATTTTATCATCCGCGTAAATTGAAGATTCGCAGCAATTTTTAATGACGCGTTTTAGTTGAAGAACTTTAATTGCGAAAATCTATAGTGAATTTTACATGAACTTAACCCTGTTGTGATACGTCAAATGAACAATAATAAGATTAATCAAATTTCCCTGATAATTGTGTTATAGCAAAACAGCGGCGATGAAACAACATTTGGTTACAAATTTAATTACGTCTACAAACAATAATGCATTAGAATTATTTCTAACTAACTCCAACCATAATGAATTTAATAAAATATTTGGTGATTTATTTAATGCAATAGGGAATGAAAAATAATAGCTGCTTTATATTTCAAAACGTTAAATTAAAGGAATGAAAAATTATACCAAGATTCGTGGTTTAAACCAAAAACCAAGCTTATTACACGCGCTCTGAAATATTACAACAGTCTTATTTAATTAATTTAAATTAAAAAATAACACAACAATTTATCTCGCACCGAAATAATTAATATCACTAGTAGATAGCGGTTTTATGTGCTATTCCTTCCAAATTTTAAGATAATATTTACTGGAGCTTAAAAATATAATTTAACGAAAAATTTATAGCTGCAATATAAATAAATCCGCGTAAAATTCATACTTTATACACCTGCAGCGTATTGATAATTTTATTAAAAAATTTACAATAAACGCGAAAATTTGTTTTACAAAAATCTAATTGAAAGCGCGATAAACTTTTTATTACACAATAAGAATCATGTTTATCCGCTGCATTATAATTTTATTACCCCGTCAATTTTAATTAATTAAATTTTTAAATTCCATTACACAGATTTTTAGTGATCATTTTATAAAAATACCAAACATTTCACTGATATACAGGATGTCACGTTCGTGGTAGATAAAACTTCAAAGTTAGAAAGTAGAACACATTTCATTATCAAAAAACCAAAAACGTAGGGGTCGATCATTTATAGTTTTGGAGCTACAACGTTTCTAATTGTAGGTCTCCTATTTTTGACACACATCAGTAAATCGGCAAAAACTGTAATTCCAAAATAGTTCGGCCAATTAAGCCCTAAAAATAGTAGTAAAAATGCAAAAATTAGCGTGGAGCTAAAAATTGGTATGAATGTTCGGAACACCATTATAAATGAATTCTGAAAAGTTCCCATCGATCCCGTACCTGAAAAAAATTTTATTCAAAGTCAAAGGTCTTAAAAATGGGTTTTTCGCGTTTTTCAGCAAAACGGTAAGTTTTATCATAAAATTAGACCAAACAAAAATTGTAGATTATATAATTATCTACAAAAAATGACTTAATATTTTTTCTCCTAAGAGCCACCGTTTCTGAGATATAACGATTATAAAAGTTGAAAAAGTTGTAATTTTCATAATATGCATAAGTACGCCACGTATACACATCACTGAAGCTGTAATACAAGTAAAAATATTTTTCTATCGGTCAATGAAGCCATAAATCGTTCTAATCGGCCAACTGGTTCGGTAAAAATTAATTATTTTCCGTTTAATCAAAAATTTCATAGCAATTTCTTCGTCCAAAAGTGAAATTTTCAAATTTTCAACGGTTATTCGGTAATAACTTCTAAACGAATAAAGATATCAAAACGAATCTTTTTTTGTGTGAAAGCCTATACAAAAACCTTTAAGATAAGCCATCATTCATAAAAATTGATGAAGGGGCAGAGGGGTAAAAAAAATTGTCAAAATCGCATTTTTTTACAAATTTTTTTGCGCGATTAAAATTTTCGAAATTAAAAAATGTCAACGCGTCGCGTAGTAGTACTTGAAAATCTAATGTCAACGCATATTTTAGTTAGACAATAGGATGTGTCGTTACCTTACAGCGATTATTTAGGTCGCTGGGGGTTGAAAAAACACAACTTTGATTTTAATTGCTCGGTGTGAGGTGAAATGAAAAGATAGAGATTTTAAAACTTCAAACCGACCTCGTTCAATCAATCCTCTTGCAGGTCACGTGTAGCGATTTTTCATTTTTTGTTCCGTTTTGGCCCCATTTCCTCTACCAATTTTCTCTAGGCGCCATTTTTTATCGATATTTTTCTACGCTTTTGGAAAAAAAAAATTCCGACGCCGTTGGACGCGCCGGATAAAACCGATTATTTTTCTGGGTATTAACGCTACTTTTAGTCACAATATAAGCCACGTTTCGTTAAAATCGGTTCAGTCGTTTGGTAGGTACGATTTTTTAAATTTCGTTAAAAAATGTCCAAAATTGTGCCTCGATTTTCAAACATCAGAATATGAGATACAAACAAAAATTTCGAAAAAGTGCTCTGCTATGGGTACGTAAGTCTGTTTCCTCTTTACGAAAATGCCATTTTCGACAGTCAAAAGCTAAGCAATATTACCTTTTTTTTTCGCTAAAAAACGCGACATTTTGACGTTTTCAAAGAAAAATTCGCCCTCGCCACAGGATTAAGCTAGGAGGGTCGAAAATTTTGGATATGGTAAATGAGGATGTGGGAAAAAAAGGGAGCTCGATTTGGTCGTTTCGATTCCGAACCCGGCGGAGCTACGATTTTTCAAAGTCGGCGCGGACTTTTTCAGGAGCGCTTTTGAAAGTTTTCCCGTCGCTTAAAAAAAATCCATTCCGATAGGATTATAAAACAAACATTCCCCTTTAATTCGAGACCGGGTTTTTGAAATTTGGTTAAAAAATATACCCGCTAGCGTGAATATTTTATATTTTATCTATTGCGCATAACCGTGATCGCCAATGTACGGTTCTTCGGGCTGTTGGAACAAACCTAATATCTCACCAATAGTTTTTTTTTACCTAAATCTAAAGTTTTATCTATCACCCTGTATTTTAATTTTTTTTTCTATTATTTTACACGGTAATACAAATGTTGGAATAATTCTATTTTTTTATTTTTTAAGTATTTCGTTAGATTTGCATGTGTAATTAAAATTTTAATTGGATAAGCGTTAACCCCCGGCATTTGTAATCAAATATTAACGATATTCTTACACCCTTTCATTAAACTTTTTTCGAGTGTATTGATATTGAAACACGAAATGTGCATTAAAATCGGAATAACCAATTCGATCGTACACAAATTTTCAGGCGCATGAATTATTTATACCTAAGCACTGAGCTTCACATTTCATCCAAATATTTCACCTTCACCTCCCTATTCACGCTCAAGATAGGTTATTGTTTTATGAAAATTTAAGACATCAAATATACATAATGCATTTTATTTTCAGCATGAAACATGTATCACATGTCGACACACTTTACATAGATTAATCCATCAATACGCCATCATTTCTTAATACCACCGGTGTCAATTACCACTACAATTTCACGATTAAACCACATATCAATTTATTAAAATATACACTTCTTCCTGTTTTTTTTTTTTAATTTAGAAGTTGTTTTTGCAAAATTTTATAAACCCTACGCAAAGAGAACTTTAGAACAAAAGAAGCCAGTATTTAGTTTTCCAGGATTTCAAATCTGGGGTTCCTTAGGATTCCAAACTAGGGCCTCTTTTATTTTTGATTTATATTAATACAATCAGCTCTATAATTCCATCACCACACCTAATATATGCTGACCCGAAAAAAAGCGATAAAAATCGACCATTTTCGGGATTTTTTTTCAAAGTGTCGGGGAGGTTCAAAAAATTTAAAATTCAAACCACACTTGGAATCAACATCCCTCTTTACATCGGAACCGGAATTCTTAAAATCGAACGAAAAAAACCACCCTTTTGGCCGCTCCTCGCAAGAAGCGTCCGATTTCGGGGTAAAAATACGAAGGGGGTTGTATCTCGGCCCCCTTAATAGATAGGTCCGGGCGGGTCTTCAGAATACGGTCCCCCAAAACATACTAAAATTTCATCAACATATATTAGGTGTGGGGATTGAATTACAGAGCTGATGTTATTAAGAGCCATTTCCCAAACGGCGAATATAGTGGTTTAGTTCTGCAGTCATAAAAGCTAGTATGAACAACATTTTTGTATAATTTTTTTGTAGTTGATTTAGAAGTCATTTCTTTAATTTTTGCCAGAAGGAAAAAAATTGGAGAATGTACAAAAAAAATATATAATGATCTAAAAGTACCTTAAGTTTGGACCCCTATAATTAATTTTTTGCTAGGTTGCAGAAGGGAACTCTCTGGCAAAATTTAGCCTAATCAATTTAGATTATAAATCTGAAAAAAATTGAAAATCTAACGAGGGAAACTTGAGTTATGACTGCAGAACTAATGCTCGATTTCATGATTTTTCACAATTTTTCCTCCAAAACTCGTGCGCCCTCTAGGGATTCCCATAATTTGCAAAGAAGCTCCAAAAAAGTGGGATGGATTTTCTATTCCTTGTTATTATCTCCAAAGGAAAATTTATCGCGGGTGTCTAGGAAGATGCTCTTAATATAAATCAAAAATAAAAAAGGTCCCAGGTTGGAACCCTGAGGAACCACACTAGTCTTCTTATTTCTACGGAAATGTCCTAAACAATTATTAATAGTTGAAGATCTATTTACATTACCCAATATAATCAGGAAAATTGTTGAATATTTCCGGTGGATTATCAGTCGTTATTATTAATCATAATTCCGGGTAGTAGTAAGAAAATGCATGATGACGCATGACACGTAAAAATTCGAAATCAGCACGTGCAAAAAAACATGATAAAACTAATAAATCAATACTGTAATTATTAAACTCTCATTTATGTTCCAATAATTTGAATTGCTGATTTTTTTAGATTAATAAAAACGATGTACCTTTTTAATCAGAGTGGGATGGTGATTAATAAAAGTTGTGTTTGCAAAGGATTAAATTGTAGATGTTTGTGAGAATTTTGCTTTGCCCAACTCGAAATCGATGTATACTTTAGTGAAATTAAATTCCCCTGGGGCTTTGTTGCAGCTCTTAGTCAATATAACTTTTAACAAGCCACCGTTAATGTTCAAAAATTAATTTCCTTAATGATTGACTAGCATTTGTTTCTCGTTTGGACAAAATTTAATCCCAAATAATATAAGATCAATATTTGCAAAAGTTCTTCTTAAAGAAATTTAGATTACATGGGCTTAAAGGAATTTAAGCATGTTGCAAATAAATTATTCTGGCTATTTTATTCTTTTTAGATTTTGGGGTTTAAAGTAATTATTTAGAACGATAGCTACAAAATGATGTAAATTGCTGGAAATTTAATGAAATTTTCGTGCAGTATTGTGGAGTAAGCTTATGAATTGTTAATTTACAGGTAAAGCATTAAGACTTTGAAATATTAAAGCACGAAATGGAATAAACATGTTAATATTCTACATGATGCTTGAAACTAGCAGAAAATTATATTATTTGTTTAACTGAATCACGATTTATCTCCAGCATGAAAGCACCACAGATTATATTTTGAATTTAACGTTAACTAAATATCGAATGTGCTAAATGTGATCATAATTCTTAATTTATTACCATGTCATTAAATGTATATCCCGCGTAAATACTATTAATCCCTAATCAACATCAAAAACAATTTTATACCAATGCTAATTACTAATTTCACCCAGTAAACTACACATACAAAATTATTATTTTTAACCTCAAAACTATTTTTTTTCCATTTTAATATTTAGAGACACTTTTTGTCAGTGACGTACCCAGAAATTTTTAAATTGGTTTTCCACTTTCCACCATAATTAAAAAAAAAATAATAAACGATGGGGACTTGAAAGCAGTTTCTTAATTTTTTTCGATTTTTGATGAAAATTAAAGAAGAGTGAGTATAAAAAAATATATGAAAATGCTGTTGAAAATATACGTTAAATTATAGGTTAAAGGGAACTTTCGAACAAAATAAGTCAGTAATACAGGAAAACATCGTTTTGCGTCGGTTCGATTTGCGCCGATTTGTGCCGGCGATGGATTTTCCGAGTTTCCGAGTTAGTTTTCGTTTTGTTCTTAAGAAAAATAAAAAGATATGATTATATTTTTTATTTTATTATAAAATTAAAAGAATATTGAATTTGTAGTTTCATTATGGGCGACAATAGTGATTCAGAACCCAAACATTGTACGAAAAATGTGTGTTCATTTTACGCCGCTGTTTCGGAACGGAACCCCGGCGTAAAACGACGTATACCTGTATTTTGAGAATAATGAAAATAAAATTTAATTTTTGTGGGTGAAAATTTGATTATTAAAATATGGGAGATTAAGGAGGATGAATATTTAAGGATAATGGGATGTTGTGGTGTAAATTTGATTTCGAAAATTCATTAAGATGTTTAACGCGTCTTTTATTAGGACAAACGCTGTTGGGAGGTAATAATTCCCAAAACATATTAAGTGTAATGGGATGAAACTTAAAGCAACAAGTGTCAGAGGTGGGAAAACAAAAATTTAACGTAAATAATAATAGTGATGAGGCCAAAAAATTTTTGGGTGTATAAAATTTAGTTAGAAACAAATGAATTTAACATGGTTGAGTGAAGAGGTGTAACCCAAATTGGATTTTTTAGTATTTAACTTTTGAAGTTGCAAGCCAAGCAGTTAATTGGTTTGTTTTGTCAACCGACAGGATCAATTGTACTGGTTAAAATGGCATGTTTTAATTTAGTAATTAAAAACATTCATTTGCAATTTGGGTATGAAAATATTTAATTGAATGGAAAACGCAGTATTAATTGAATTTTCCAAATATTTATTGTAAACTGAAAGTGGTTGAAAGTGTAAACTGTTTGATAAGGTCACCGAATAATTATAATCGTTAAAGCAGAATACTTTATTGATTTTACTTCAAATATAAAATCATGCGGGGTTTAATTTAATATTTTGATGTAATTATTTACGGTTTTTAATTTCCATTAAATAATTTAATTTTCAATAAAACCATTTTTGTAGCCTTCAATTTATTGAAATAAATGACATGAGACATGATTAGTCCATCTGCGTTTTGCTGCTTCGGGCTTAATTTAGTAACTTTGTGAGTTACTCAACTATTAAAATCAATATTGGGTGCAGACCACAAAATATACTTCATAACTAAACTGTTTACATGTTGATTTTATAATTTTCTACCATTCTCTTCCAAGTTAAGCTTTTGGTTTATTAAATGCTTGTTGATCCTCTGGGAGATTTAAATCTTCCCTCGAGTCTTAAATTAACGCAATATCATCACCAGTTATCCCTGACTTTTCTTAAAGATCCTAGTTTACGTTAATTAAGTTTCGAGGACAAATAAATCGATGGGATAAGGAGACGAGTTTCTTCCTAAATAAAATATATCCACTAAAATTTTCTCCTCGGAAAATTAATCACAAAAATGCTTTTTATAAAAAAAAACAATAAAGGATGTAAGTGCAGGACATTTAACCTTCAATGATATAGTCCTTTGACGCACGTAAAAGACAATTTTGCGCTAATATCAAAGTATTTGCTGGAAGTAAATAGAAAGCAATTTTACAGCTACTTTTTTCTGATCAATACTCAATTTTAACACGTTTTTATTTTATTATGAGGCGAGATATTTTACAAATATTTGCATCAGAATTTTCATTTATTTTTTATATTATGAAGGAAATTTTATTATTTTATCAACAATACTCATAAGGAAACAGGAAGAACAATAAATAAAAACATACCATCAACAAAAACCCAAAAGTACACTTCTTTCATTAACCTTTGGAAGGTTTGTACCAAAATTGTGCTAAAAGTTTGCGAATTTTTTCCAAAAAAACTATTTAACCGATTTTAACCAAATATTTTTTAAAACGCGTCTATCCACGTTGTTTACTTTTGGTAAAAATTTGAAACCGGTAACATTTATAGTTTTCGAGAAATAAAATAAAAACCGATTCCTATGAAAAAATTCAAGCCCAACAGCCTTAAAAATAACTCAAAAAAATTTTTTTAGGATTTTTTCAAAAGCGACCTCGTAAATGAAAGATAATAAAAAACGGATGAAGTGTAGGGCACCCCTCAAAAAAAATTTATACCCCCAAAAACTCAAAATTTTCTTAGGTAACTTACCTTAAAAAATAATTAAATTTTAAAAAATTTAATAAGATAATATCGAAAGCTTTTACAAATTTATACAAGGTGAATTTAAAAAAAGCTTATCGCCAAATTCTTATTGATAAAGCAGTAACCACAACTCCTTTTGACTCTTTGAATACCTTAAAATGCCGTTTGGATTAACAAACGCGCCCAAACTTTCCAAAAATTCATGAATGACGTACCACGTACCCAGACTATAGAATAAATTAGCAAAGTTTCCTTGCTGAAATATTAAATAAAATAAAATATTCGATTGTTTCCTTCATTTGATTTCTTTGTGATAAAAGCAAATATAATAAATATATTTCGTTTAAAATTGAAGCTGCAGTTTTTTTATTGTACGAGAAAGGCTTTTAGACGTAATGTTGCTATTTACTTCCTACTTGCATGTAAAAGTAACCAATTTATCATCAGCGCACTTCCTTTTTTGTGCAAATGTGCAAGAAGCAAGAAGAAATAAACTGCACACTAAAGCATGACTTGTAATTTAAATGTCATTCGCATAAGCTCACACATTAAAGCTTCTGGAATACAAAAACGCCATTAACTATTAATTAAAAAAACACTTTTCCACTTTTCGTAGCTTAATTACTTATTAATCAATAATTTAACCCATAATAAGAAAGTTTTAAGTAAAATCGGTTGCAGTTATGAAAGTTTTGCAGCTCTCACAACTTTTCGCTGGAAACTTTTGTTTAATAATTATAATTTATTTAAGGAAAATTTATTATCTAAACATTTTTTTTTATTTTGTCACATTTGAAAGGTCCTCGCTCCTTGGTGATGAAACTCATTCCCGCACAAAACTTTGTCAATTTCAATTAAAATTAAGCTGAAAATCTCTGGCAGGAGAATAAAAGTAGAGACGAAAAACAATAATTGTATTAAGATTGCTTCGTTTCATACTTAACGGCTTCCTGGAGATTTGTTTCATCGGCCTAATTTAAACCAATATTTAATTTATTTCAAGTGACGCTCCAGACATAAAGAGCACTTTTCAGTTTCGCTTCTTCTAATCAAATTTTTATTATATTGTAATTTGCTTTCGCATTCTTCAACGATTATTTTTCTTAATAATGGAACATCATCAACCCTTATTTGTCCTCAATTAATTTACACTCGTTTATGCTTTTATTTCAAGAAATTCCCACACATTTTTTATATACACCCCAAACATTTTTAAAATAATAACGCACATTCTTTAGCTTTTTTCCTTGAGTTAAAAAATCGCCCACAACCACTTTTTACAAAAAATTATATTTTCATATAAAATTTTTATTTTTCATTTACATATACAGAGGGTTGCACAAAAAACGGCCAACGATGTAGCTTCGTTATTTCTTCAGATTTTAATAAGTGAAATGTCAAGTGATATGTCAAATTAAATGGTTTGAAGAATACTACTATCACTATGTTTTTTAATTTATTAATAATAACACCCTGTATAAATAGTTTTCTAAAAATAAAAATTTTAATTAAAAACGTATTTTTCAAAACTACGTTGATATAGATAATAACAAAAACTGTATACCGGGTGTACATGTACTAAATTTAAACTTAAAAAAAATGGATTTTTTGGTAAAAAAATTAGATAACTTGAGGTTTGTTTCGTTCATATTGGGTATTACTATAATTAGAAAAAAAAATCCTCTTTCTATTTAGGAGGTGGAACCACTATCGTGCCATTAAAAAAACAAAATATTTGCAAAAAACGCTTTTTCAAAATTAAAACAATTAATTTCCTAAAAACGGCCAAATTAATTTCATAAATTACAATTGTATGTATCTACATTATTTAAGAGATTTTGAATACGATTAATTAATTTTTTTGACCAAAAAAAAACAAAAATTTTTTATTAAAGATTTGAAAAAAAAATTGTCGGTGATATTCAATTTTTTTAGTTCATTTACTGCGTTTTCTTAGCCCATATAACATACAAAAATTTCAAATTTTTATTTCGATAACTAAAGAAATGACAAGTTTCGTGTACACTCGGTATACAGGGTATACAAAAAATTCGGCAACACGCGTTTATTTTTTAAATGAAGCATTTTTGAGAAAAATGTTTTAAATAGAAGTTGTACGATTCTTAGTGTCGCACTATTTACAAATATTTCTATGACCTTGAACAGCAAGTTGAAGGTCTGGAGATAATCACTTAACTTTTTTTAAATAGCTACCACCAATTTTTATTACATATTATTATAGCTTGCTTTGAGAGGTTTATGGAACATATTTTTTTATTTTTTTACAGTAAACAGTTTGAAAGTTACAAGGGTTTAAATTTTTAGAACTGGCAACGCTGCTTTATTTTTTTAATTAAGCATTTTACAGAAAAATGTTTTAAATAAAAGTTGTACGATTCTTTGTGACCCATTATTTTGGAATATTACCATGACCTTACAAAAGCAAGTTGAAGGTCAAGTGATAACCATTTATCTTTTTTTTAAATATCCACCTATTTTTAAAAATATTCTATTGTAGCTTGCTTTTAGAGGTTTACAGATCATGTTTTTTTTTATTTTTTTTTTGAGTAAATAGTTTAGAAATTACAATTTTTAAAGTTTAAATTTCCCATAGAAAAAGTTTCGAAATACCCATGACTTTCAACTTGCTTTGTCAAGGACATGATAATATTCCAAAATAATGTTCATACAACTTTTGCATTTTTCTAAAAATGCTTACTTTCAAAATAAATCGGCGCGGTGTTGCCGAACTTACGTATTAAAATTTAAACTTGTAACCTATTTAGTTTGGTAAAATAAAAAGATATGCTACATAAACCTCTGAAAGCAAGCTTTAATAATACGTAATAAAAATGGGTGGTTACAATTTATATAAAATTAAGTATTTATCGCCTGACCTTCAACCAGCAGGTGAAGGTCATGGCAACATTCACAGATACTTCGTCACAAAGAATCGTACAACTTTTATATGAAACATTTTTCTATTAAATGCTTAATTTCAAAAATAAAGCAGCGTGGCCGAACTTTAAGTATTGAAAATTTAAAACCTTCTAACTTTCAAACTATTTACTTTAGAGAAATAAAAAAATATGTCCATTAAACCTCTGAAAGCAAGCTATAATAATGTGCAATAAAAATGGGTGATTGCTATTTAAAAAGAGTAAAGTAATTATCGCCTGACCTTCACCCTTCTGATCAAGGTCATGGCAATATTTCTAAATATTGCGTCATAAAGAATCGTACAAATTTTATTTAAAACATTTTTCTCAAAAATGCTTCATTTCAAAAATAAACGGGCGTTGCCGAACATTTTGTACACCCTGTATAGAATGTATACAGTGTGTTCCACAAAATTTGAAATTTTAAAATAGCTGTAACTTTTTAGTGTGACGTACAAAAATATAGTTATTCGGAAAAAAAATGAGACATTATGTATTAATCATATTTTTTAATTTTCCAACGTAAAAAAATTGAAAAAGGTATTTTTTAATATTTATGATTTTTTTTTTAAGTATTTTAAGTTGGGTAAGCTTGGTTGAATTAAAAAAAAATTAATAAATTAATAAATCTAATCAAAAAAAAATCTAAGGTTTAAAAAAAATTTTTGGTAAAAAAGAGGGGCTATATACAATTTTCCCTCCAAAACCAAATTTAAGATAAAAATACCGTAGTTTCTTATATTTTTGTTAAGTTTCAGTTTAGTAGATTTTTTGGATTTCAAATTTTGGTCATTCAAAATGTATTTTATGAAAATCTATTTTTTTGTAGGATTACAAAAAAGGCGATAACTTTTAAACTATTGGTCGCAGAGCAAAAATTTTTATTTATCCATAATCAGCAGATCAGAATCTAGAATTTTTGATTTTTAGTCCAAAATGGCAGTTTTGAAGATTTACCACAGTAAAACCACAAATGAAAATTTTTTAGAATTAAAAGTGAATTAGGTGTTAAAATTGTGACTGTATACTCAAAATTTGTATTTTTTATCCACGTTTTAAACAAAATTTGACCAATATTCAAAAGAAACCAACCCTGCAGATTTTCAGTCATAAAATGATTGAATTTTTGAGAAATTTTAATAATATTAATTTTTTAGTAAAATGTGGTGTTTCTGCAGAAAATTTTTGTTGGGTTGAATATTTTTGTCAAAACGAAAAATGAATCTTTTGTGGTTACAGTGGATAAATATATACATTTTTCATTCAGTTGTCTGTCAGTTCAAGTTTAGTTAGAGTTGTGATCAAACGCGAACTGAATTATTTAAAAAAAACAGCTTAATAGTAAATCCTTCGGTTATAAATGGAGTAAAGTAACTGAATAAGTGATCCCTCTCTAAGATTATTTAGGGGAGAGGGGGAGAGGTTGTAAGAAAATCGTTCAATTCGTTCAAAGCGATACCGAAGTGATTGAATAAAAAGAAAACACATTACTCGAAGACATGATCTATCAATTTAATAATTTCAATTAACTTGATGCGTTCTTGAAACTTGACAAAATACCACACTACCCAAACGGAAGTTCGCTATCAATTGACTCACCTTGCCTTGTATCATGAATCATACCGCAAGCCACGACGATTTTTTAGTGGGGGTAACTTCTAATGACACATGTTTAAATTCATGTTTCTTAGAGGAGGAAACAATGAATTTGTGGCATATTAAGTAGAAAAAACGGTCAATTTTTTTCGAAGAACTAAAATTTACCTAACGACTTCTGGAAAAAGATTTTCTATGATTTTTTCATACAATTTATTATGAAAAAATCATAGGAAAACTTTTTTATAAAAAAATTAAAGCTCTTTATTTTTGGTCTAATTTTTCAAAATTTAATCCTAATTTGCCTGGACTATTAGCAAATATAATTTTTAGGCGTTTAAAAAACGGTTTTAATAGGATAGTCGGAAAATTTGAGGGCTGGATTTTGAAGCTCGCTTGATCTGCGGTTTTCGTCATAATTTTTTTTCCAGTGGAGATTTTTTAAAATTTCTTTCTTTGATACACAGAAGAGTCTTGTGGCTACTAATTTCTTCTTTATTTGTTTTAGTAAGTCAAACCAAATAGTCATAAGGCAGCAGTAAAGCGGGCTCTTTACAAAAAAAAAACGTTCGCTTAAGAAGATACTCGGCGAAATGATTGAAAAGCGTACTTTTCGGTAGTAAAAATTGATTTTTGGGCATTTGTAATCAAAAATTTTACAAAAACGATGCCTAGTGCCATACAAATTGAATTTAGTTTTCATATAGAATTTTTGTTTTTCATGTAGATTCTATGATAGCCCCGTACTTTTTGAACAAAAATAAAAACGCATTTTTTTATCGCCCCTATCATAGACTCTACATGAAAAACAAAAATTCTATATGAAAACTAAATTCAATTTGAATGGCACTAGGCATCGTTTTTGTTAAATTTTTGATTACAAATGCCCAAAAATCAATTTTTACTAGCGAAAAGTACGCTTTTCAAACATTTCGCCGAGTATCTTCTTAACGGCTTTTTGAAAAATTCTAAAAAACTAATTATAATATTTTTTTTTTCAACGCTAGCAATAAGTTAAGGTATCAACAAAGTGTGTATAGTTTAGTTTTTTGTTGTAAGTATATTTTAAAACTCTAAAAAGGCGTTCCAAAAATTTCATAAAATTTTTACCAATTTTGGGAGCACTGTAAAAAGTTTAAAAATATACTTACAATAAATAACTATACTATACATTCTTCGTTTATACCTTAACTTATTGTTAGCGTTGGAAAAAAATATTATTTCAATTAGTTTTTTAGAATTTTTCAAAACGCCGCTAAACGAACGTTTTTTGTAAAGAGCCCGTTTTACTGTTGCCTATTTGGTTTGACTTACAAAAGAAGTAATTGGTGGTCATAAGACAAAAAAATATATTTTAAAAAAGCTGCACTGAAAAAAAAATATGACCAAAACCGCAGATGTAAAGCGAATTTTTAAATTTTAGTTTACTGACCACAGAACAAAAATTTTTAACCCTCGGTAAAAAGTAGGTAAGCAATGGATTTTCAATTTTTAAGGTAGCACAAATCAAAATGTATATTCCAAAAATCCAGGATTGTTTAGTGTAAACAGTTTTGTGTGGAAATTGTTGGAGAATTTTTAAGATTTTAAAGGCAAATATTCAACCAGGAATCGTTTCTATTTATTTGAACTATTTGGTTTTATATCAACAACATAAACAACCTGACATAAATTCCATGAAAATCCAACTTTATAATATTGTAATAAAATTCTTGGAATTTATGTTATTAAACGCACAAGTTTGAAACCGTATACCATACTCCTAATTAATATCGAAAAATCATATTACGAAACGCTGTTAAAGATAAGAATTATTCAATTGATATGAGTAGCTCATTTTTTATATTCGATTGTAAATTACCTAGAATTTAAATTGCAAAAATATTATTGTAAGTTTTTACTGGAATCTCAAATATTTCTTTTATAAATAAGTGGTAAAATAAAAATAAACAATGACATATAACGGGGATTTTTTTAAATATAAATTAAAATAAACGATTTAATAATAATAAAAGCTATTAACCTTAAAATTCTTCAATATTTCATCGAATAAAAGCCCGAAAATTTGCTTTCAAACACATACATAAATGTTGTTGCTTTGAAGTGGACGAGTAAATAAAAAAATCCGGAACGTTCAAAGTATTTTTTTAAAAAGTTCCAATTTAATATGAAAATCGTGGCCGGGTTTAATTCCAAGTTAAAAAAAATACATATATTGATTAATGTTTATTACGAAACTTTGTTGGATGCAGACGTAATATAATTTATTACGAGGAAAATTTTTACGATTTTTAAAAATATTAAAAAAAAACTCGCTTAATAATGGCAATAAAAACTTTATACTCGAAAGTAAGTTTATTACAAGAACCCACTGTTGATCAATGTTGCATGTTAAACACCTGTTAGAGAAGCATGCGGGGTAAACTCAAAAAATTTAATGGTTAAATTAAAATAATTTTAGATATTAATTTTTATCTAAAAATAAAAAATGGCGGGTGATAAATTTAATTAATAAAAAAAATATAAAAATTTAATTTAATGTAATAATTTAGTAGGTGTGTGTTTTTGTATTTTTAATATTTTTTATTTAAAGCGTTTTTTTTTAGTTTTGATTATTTTTTTTGTGTTTTTTTTTTTGGAGGGGAAATATTACCTTTATTTTTTTGAAGTTGAAGGTTAATAAACTTTCTGCGTTCGCTGTTTGGTGAGAACTGTTGTACAAAGTCCAAGACGCGAGCCGGGAAAGCAGCAAACTGACGCCGGGACGCTTTTCCGCGTTTGCAGGCGGCGCATGATTTTACGCAAGCGTCGCAGGTTTTCATACCTATCGATACACCTAGCACCTAGCATTCTCTTTTCAACCTAAAAAGACACTCCCCAATTATCTCTTTGCTAAACTTACACATCGAGACAATTCTTCAAATTAGCTATTTTGAAAACATTCACTTATCGCGAAATTTCCTGCTCTTAAGTGCTTAATTAGCGTAATTAATTAATTAAAACTTATCACACACGCAACAGTTGATACTATCTATACTATTCACTCACCGAACATTAATCAAATTAGATAATTTTCATTTTTTAACCCGGGATTACGAAATAAATTGATCACACTCACTACACAATAACGAGATACAACACTATCATTCCCGGCACGTGTTCCGGACCTTTCATCGCTACAAATCCTTAAAACTCGTGTCAAAAATGATAACTAATAGCACCTTAGTGAAAAGGAATGATTTATTTTATTTTGCTCCCAGTTTCACAAGTTACGCGACAAAGGGAATACGTAATATCACTCATAATTTTCCAGAACTACGAACTTACTTTTCAGAAAACAAACAACTCTTTAATTCCATGCTAATTATATAGAGTTTTTATCAAACGAACCTTTACATTGATTTGTTATTCTAAGAAAAAATATTACATACAGGGTGTCCCACTTTTTTTAGCACACTTAAGGGAAAACAGAGGCCAAAGGACCAATGGAAATAATGAAACGGAAGACGATATTACTCTTGATAGAACTGGAAAAAGAAGAGCAAATGGTAAAAGCTATGTAAAGGCTGCAACAGATGAAAAAAATTATTTTGCTGCAGCAGGATTTTCTTGTCTAGAGCCTAAAAAGAAGCCAAAGAGGATAATCATCATATAGTCGAAAATCTTCACAAAACTAGTCACACCTAAAGTCCTCTGTTGTTGGGGTTCATTTTAACTATGTATATGAAGTAGTCCGGTCAATTTAGACATGCAAGGGTGCACAAATTAGCGTATAGCTAAAAATTGCTAAGAATGTTCAGAACACCATTATAAATGAATGCTGAAAAGTCCCCATCGACCTGGAAAAAATTTTATTCAAGGTCTTAAAAATGGGGTTTTCGCGTTTTTCAGCAAAACAGTAAGTTTTATTATAAAATTATATCAGACAAAAATTGTAGACCATATAATTATCTATAAAAAATGTCTGAAACTTTTTTTCCTAAGAGCCACCGTTTCTGAGATATAACGATTATAAAAGTTGTATCATAATATGCATATTATTCGTCAGATTCATAATCGTCTAATATTCACGATAACGGGTACATTTTTTAACCAAAATTCAAAAACGTTGCAGACCCATATTATTATCAGAGGTAGCACCAAGTTGCTACAAAGAACATCATTTTTAAGTCATTGAAAAACGCGCACGAGGTACAGAATTTCGAAGATTTTAAACAATTCCTAGAAGGGAGCTTTCAATAACTAGATAACTAGAAACTACACTGGTCAACAATTGATAGGGATCGAGATGGAGTTTACTAGTAATTTTGGCTAAAATGTTGAAGTTGAATGGGGTCTAAAGGTCTTCGAGGCATAAAATTAATTGTGGAAAGTATCACAATACTTCGTTTTGAATACAATTTAACATATAGTAACAATTTTACCCATTGTTTTATTTCGATAATGTCGAAAGAAACAACTCAAAAAAAAACTTTCATGGAGAAAGATTATTTTAAATTATGTAAATTTGGTAACAAAAACATCATCAGGGCATATTTTCAAAAATATATATATTAAGAGAATTTACCTTGATCCCTATCAATTGTTGAGCAGTGTATTTCCAACACAATGGGCAACAGTAGAAAAGAAGCGGCGAAGAGAACCAAAACTTCGAAATACTGCTGTGGACTAGGTACCTCTGTTAATACCTCAATATTCTCATCTGCAGAACTTTTTGCTCTGTATATAGGGTTGTGGCTAAGTGTTTTCAGTTAGCTGCTACCAGAGTAGTATTTTTTTCTGCTTCTGATTCCATTGTAAGATTCATTTTTGTTGGATTCATAGTTACATCAAAGTAATGAAGTGGCGGATTCATTGGCTAAAAAGGATTTGACAGAGGAAATAACTGATATTAAGTTACACTATTCTGAGTATTACAAAATTTTTAAAGCTCATTGCACTCGAGAATGGCAGTTGGAGTACGATAATTCTGTTCATTTTAAAGGAGTCCATTTGCTTTCCGCCTCTACTAACTCTTGTGGGTTTATGTTTACCTAAAGCTCTGGATGTTGTTGTCTTACGTCTCACCCTCTCCGGTGTAAATGCTGATAGAAAAACTAAACACTCGTGCCTGGAAGAAGGGACGTACTGTATGGTATTTTTCTAAGAAGAAGAAGGAGACAATTCGCCAGATTTTGCCGCCGACGCCTACTTAGCCTAAATCCCCCCAATGTACATTTTTTCAGGTTGTTGGAACAAACCTAAAACAAGTGGAAAGTTTGAACCAATTTTCCTCCAACTTCAAGGAACATGTATTTTCTTGCATCTTACGTCTATTTTCCGTGGCGACACAATCGTGTATGATGTGTAGGTGATCTGGGGGGTGATGGCAGATGATTAACAAGTTAACGTGGCTTTCTCCTCGAAGGCTCTATTTAAGATGTTAAATGTTCGTCGCTCATTTCGTGGTGGTACGTGGTGAAAAATCTTGAAAATTTTGCTGCATTTTTTTAGTTTAAAACGTTGTAACAGCCAAACAAAAAATTCAAAAAATACATTTATTTGCTTATTTTGTTTATTAGTTATAATTGTAGTGATTTTACATAAGAAAATAAAATTTCTAATTTTTTTAAATTTTTTATAATTTTTTTCTCAATTTTTGCTGCATTTTTAAGATTTTTTTAGTTTGGAGCATTGTAACGGCCAAACAAAAATTACCAAAAATATATTATTTTTTCTTTTGTTTATTAGTTATAATTGTAAGAATTTTACATAGAAAAATAAAATTTAATTTTTTTTTTTCATTTTTGATGATATTTTAGCATTTTTTGCTGCATTTTCAAGAATGTTTGCGTTTGAAAAGTTGTAATGGTGAAACAAAAATAGCAAAAATCTTCTTTTGTGATTAAATTATTTTAAAGTGCAATTTGTGTGATATAATACCCGCAGGTATTAGTACAATAAATTAATTAGTTATTTGAGTAGATTTGTGAAGAGTGAAAGGATGTGTGGCATCAGTAACTAAAATAATGAGTTAATTTGGAAATGTGTCAATTGATGATCAAAGTGTAAATTTTATGTATACGTATATATAAAAGAGATAATTGTAGTAGCTGCCTTTGTGATGTGATATTGCCTAGTAAAAGTTCGCATTCGCGGATTCGCAGTTCGCACTGATTAAATATAGATTACGAGAAAGTCGAGGGTGATGGTTTTATATTTAATTGCTTTTACTGCTTCTTCTCGCTTCTCATAATTAGTGCAATTGAAATTACAAATTATATTCTCATTATCACCACCACAATCATTGCATTAATATAAAACGCGCCTCGGATAAACATTTACATTATATTTCCTCAAATCAATTTTTTTACTTTTAAAAGGGTTTAATTTCATTTCATTTTGAATTTGTTAATTGACCCGTATAGAGTCGGAATACATCTAAGAAAATTCTATTTATTCATGCGAAACTAAACTGAAAATCGATAATTAATTCCTCTTTAAATACGCGACAATCCAATTGAAAAGAGCTTTCCATGTTTTTTTTATTCCAAAAAATAAATTAAATTTCTTTTTTCTACTTCTTTTAATTTACTTAAGAGTTTTCATAATTTTACAAAAGCCAAAAATCAATTCCCAATCATTTTAATTAACTTCATTAGTTTTCTTTTTTCTGTTTTTATAAAATCATTAATACTATAAAGATTAATTAAAAATTATACCAAATTTTCATGCTCTTTGGCTTGAAATTTTGATAAAATATTTTAAATATCGTCTAATAATGTTACGAAGGAAATCCTGCTTATTTTGTCGAATTTCGTTATTATGCTCTTTTCTGTGCTTTTTGATAATAGCTAAACTGAAATAATGAACTTTTCTGAAGAAAATACGGTAAATATGCGCATGCTGAAGCTGAAAGAAATCTTCTTGATTTTCAGAATTTATAAATTGGTCTCTAATCTCAGATATTCAGACGTTGCTAGCCTGATAACCTGGATTTTGAGTTTATGTCCACGTGTTTCATCCCGTTTCATCCAGTGTTGGTGCTTTGATGTTGAAATATCTCAGTGTTTTGAAATGTAGGTTGCAGGTGCCGTTAAGATGTTGAATTGCCTGAATAACCTGGCTTGCAGGTCGTGGTTGGTGGGATTTTTACTATAGGCTTCTAACAGCCTTCTTTTGAGTTATGAGAATTGTCCCATGTAGCTAGAGTGTCGAATATATCCCTAGAAATTTGACAGGATCATCTGGTGTTCTCCGTCTGTCCATGGTGTAATTCAGGTTCAGGGATACCGTTTTGAGCTTGAGGAATAGCTGGTTTCCTTCAAACCATACTCCAGCTTCCTGTCGTGTATAGGCTTGCATTGCTTCTATCCTTGGCTTCTTGTAGGATGTTATCTTCTGTGGTTATTGTTGTGTCATCTGCATATATAACTAGGTGTCCGGGAGCGTTTGCTGGCAGGTCATTCAAATATATAACGAAAAGGTCCTAGAAAAGAGCCTTGTGGAACAACCTTAGTGGGATTTCTAAGTTGACTTCTGTCGTTGTTGCATGTGAGCTTAATCAACGAGAATTCTAATACCGTTTTCGGATTACTTGCACTGGCATGCACTGGTGCAATTTTAAGTGTCAAATTTTAATTATAACTTGCATTTTTTCGATGTAGAAGTTAAATTTGCCTGACCTATTCGGTTTTTCGCCTTTGTCAGCAATGGTTAATGTCAAGGATTTCTCTGAAATTGTCCAAATAATGTGCTTTAAAGGAACTGTCAGTGCAAATGTGCACTGAGTGCAGTTAATCCGAAAACCCGCACGAAAGCATCTGCTTATTGGCTGCCTTAGCATTTCTTTTGTGTCCCACATCTAGGTGGAGTAGATTGTAAAGATGCTCCCAGCTGGAAGTAGGACAAAGTATACGCGATCGTGATTACTTTTGTCCTACTTCCAGCTGGGAGCAACTGTACGTCTCGAACTCTCGTTAGCTTAAACCTAATTACTTTCCATTCTTAACAATAGCCATCAAACCGTTACAACACGCGGTCTTATGAAATAGACCATAAAAAATTGGCGCAAGCGCATATAAATTCGATCCAAAAGTGGTCTTTTGTTACGGTTTTCTGACGGTCAGAAAACTCGTTGTGGGAACAAACCTATTTTTACCCTTAATAAAAAAACTATATACATTTTTAATATAACTTTTTTAATTTCCCTGGCTACAACTTTCGGTAATTTCAGTTTCATTTTACTTCCTTTTTTATGGTAATTTTTTCCTGCCCGTTAGCTTTATTAAAGTTGTAATTTTCAAAAAACAATAAATATATTTTATTTTTACTGATTTATAATTCGCCTATTTTTCATGTTTTAAAAATGAGCAGCAAATTTATTAACTACTTGCACCATCTTCCAATTAGTAGCAAAATTATTTTAAGTGCAGTGCACTGAATGACTGAACTGAAAATATATTGATTTATAATATACAGGGTCCGCCTAAAAAAACGATCAAATCCCAACATTTTTTTTAAAAGACGTAAATTTTTGCATGAAATTTCGAGATTTGTCAGGTCAGGCGATCGTACTGGTCAACCAACATTTTTATTGTAACACCCTGTTTAATATATTTTCCAAATCTTATGCCAATCAAATTTTAACTTATTTTTCAGTGACAATAATTTAAGATAGTAATAAAATAAAGCATATAGAATTTATCAGTGACATCTCTTGATATCTCCATATTTTAAAATTAAATTGGTTCTTCAATGTTTGTTCCATATTCATTCTTGATGGTATCTGCTTTCATTTTACTTTCATATCTTATTTATGCCTCCTCGTGTGCCCTGTGCACTATAAAAACAAAGCATGAAAAATTGCTTCAGCAAATCTTGTTAATATTTTATTTTTCTTTAAAAAACTGGTTTCAATTTACTTTTGTCTTTAAAATATTGCATTTTTAAGTCCAAGTCATCATTTTATTTTAATTAAAAAATCCTAAAAATTTTAGATAAAACAAAAACTAACGACATTCAAATTTAAATACAGGGTGTCCCCAAATTGGCAACCAAGCTCTTTTTTGCGTTATTGGGAACCCTTAGTAGAGTACTGAATAAATGAGTAAAAAATCTTTTTGGCTATTTAAGATGAGAAAAAGTTCCAATTTATTAAGAAAAATATTTATTTTTTTTTGGAGAATGTTATTTTATCTGAATTTTAAAAATCCAGTAAGTTAAGTTCAATTTCTATTAAAATAGGTAAGTTCTTTAAATTTTTTTCTGATCTTTGATTACTCTGTTGTTTAATTAAGGTGCAATTAAGTGTTACCAAATTTCCATTTCTTTTTTGTTAATAAGCGAAGAGCGGGAACACCCTGTACAGGTAAACGTCGTTTTGCGCCGGTTCACAATTACATTGGTGGGATTTTCCGAGTTAGTTTTTGTTTTTAAGAAAAATAAAAAGATATGATTATATTTTTTATTTTATTATAAAATTAAGAGAATATTGAATTTGTAGTTTCATTATTGGCGGCAATAGTGATTCACAACCCAAACATTGTGCGAAAAAAGCACGAAAACTGTGTGTTCATTTTACACCGGTATCTCTCGGAACGGAAGGAACCCCGGCGTAAAACGACATTTACCTGTATAATAATTAAATGAATATAAAAAAAAATGTCTGTGAAAAAAATAAATAAAAAAAGGTAAGTATAATACCTTAAAAAATATCGTTATATCTCGGTTGTTTATTTACATATATTTATATACTTACAAATACAGCGGGCACAACTTGTTTGGTACTTTAAGAAGGCAGCGAAGACCATTACAGTATAATAAAACAGTAATAATAGAAGATAAAAGTATTAACTATATAGTTTATTACATATGTGCAAAGTTATAGAAAAGAGGATAATATAATTTATTTAAGTTACATAGTTACCCTAGTTAAATTTGAATAATTAGGTCATTAGGCAAGAGAAGATCTTCCATCTTCAACACTCGAAATTTGAAACTCAATTTAAGTACCAATTAGTGGGATATACATATTTATATCTATTTATTAAAAGATAATACAAATAACATTCAAATTAATATTGAGGGCCTACTATATTTTAAATAGGCCCATAAAGGTAAAAAAATAATTAACAAAATAGTAACATTGAAGAAATACTAAGTTAGTAACGGTTTGCATTTTGGTTAAATTGTGATTGCAGAGTTGCAGCGGCCACGTTTGTTGCAGCGCCTCTTACATGAGGGTTTCTCAAGAATTCAGTCGTGAATTCAGCCTGGGCTTTCGCAAAACTTGCTCCACTGCTTCTATACATTCGATGAATCTACAAATAAAGTAAAGTAATTTATTTAAATGTACATTAAATGACACCCTGTATAATTTGTATTACACAGTTATAATTTTAAAATGTTTCACGTTTTATTGAGCACCCTGTATAATCAAAAGGTATCGGGTATATAAAACTTGTTGACATTCTTCGAGGTTTATTTGCACTTGAACAGAAACTTTAGATTTGTTTAGTGAGAAAAACAAGTTTTTGTTTGGGTTTTATTACCATATCAGATTACTCATTTAATTACTTAATATTGGCTCAAAACATTTAGAGGAATTATGAAAGGTGATTCATTAGTTTTATTAAAAATATTAGTAACTAAAACCTGATAACAAAATAAATTTTTTAAAATTATTATTAAAAATTTATTTATTAAACTACTATGTCTTAGAACATTTACTCAAATAGCCTCTAGATGGCGCAATTAAATTTTTATTAAATTATTAATTTTAAAATTTGTTTTTTGGGAGGACGTTTAGGTTTAAGTAAAAAATTATTGATTAAATAATTGACTGGTGAAGATGGCTTAAGTAGCCGAGACCGCATCAAAAAAAAAATTTATTTGTTAAAATAATTAAAAATAATTACCTTTGATATTAAAAATAAGTCTGCAGCTGCAGCACAACCAAAGCCAATGGCGATAATAAGAGCAAAAACTCCAGTCACAATCCCTCCAGGGGTTGAAGTCTTAAATTCTTCTAAAGCTGTTATAATGCCACTAAAAAAATTATTTTAAAAACAATCCTAATTTCCCCCGAGGGCTTTTTTTTTAAAGATGTCATTTTGTATTCAAATCTTACCCCCACTCAAATATAAGTCGGTGACTATGTTTATCCCACAACTCTTCTGTATACCAAAAAAAGAAATTTTAAAAAAGCTCTACTGGAAAAAAAATTATGACCAAAACTGCAAATATCAAGCGCTCAAATTTGCCGACTATCGTGTTAAGCAAGTTATATTTTAAGTCAAGTGAAACATATGATTGTTGCCAACGTTGGGAATACAATTCCCTGGTAACTGTCGCTTAATCCGATTGTAGAATCCGATCCGAGTGTGTTTAAACCAGAAAAATTACAGGTTTGAGGAATACCAATTTGAGTAAACCTCTTTAAGGGATAAACATAGTCAGTTTGTAGTTTTAAGCATTTTAAATGACGGATAAGCAGTACTATGAATTTCGTACTTTTGCCACCAGGGGGCGAGCGGAAGAAAAAATTCGCGATTTTAGAGTAGGAGGAAGATAACAATGACACTTTTGGGAAGCTTTAAAAATCACTTACACTGTTCCAGATCCTGGAATTCCAATGGTTTGTATTGTCGTGATTACAAATTGAAAGAAAAACACGAAGAAGAAAACCATGAAATTAAAGGATGAATCGGACTTGAATGCTTTGTAAGCAGGACGAAACCAGCACAAGTACGAGAACGGAGTGAACATTATTAAAAATAGTATACCCAGACCAATTATTGTAAAATTTAATAAAACTATGCCTCCAATCACGTTTAAAATCATTATCATACCATGAACTAAAAAAAAATAACACCAAATTAAATAAAACCGACAAAATTAGTTTTACTCAATTTTAATACCACATTTTTCATGACTAAAATGGGACGAAGTTAAACAATTGTATTATTAAGAGGATTGTACCGTGTGACAGGTCAAAATACTTAGTTTTTTGTTTCTTTCATAAATAAAGGATTTTTCGATAATCACTTTAAAAATTCTATTTTAATTTGGCTAACAAGATTTCTCAAAAACTACTGAATCGATTTTGCTCAAATTTTTATGGTTTCTTTGTTTAACACACTTATAGTTCTCGCCTGAACTAGGATAATTGTAATATCTGTCACAGTTTTTAGCAAGCTTAAAAAGCCAGGTTGAAAAAATTAAAATAATCAAAACCCAATTTTCAAAACCGTACCAAAAATTTACTTTAAACATTTTCACTTTTATTCTAGTTCCCGTTATAGCCACAGATTATAATATGGTTCAATTTTTCGAAATAGTGAAAAAAAAAACAGCTGTTACATGGTAAGACCTCCTTAATGATAAATTAAATCCAAGGTGTTCCATTCATGGTTCAACCAAACATCAGGGTTAGAAAATAGAGGAAACCCAACCCCAAAAAAGCGAAAAAAATAGGGTATCTTTTTTAGTTTCCGAGATACAGCATTTTCAATAGTAGATCATCGATTTTTGTTAAGAATCAAAAAATCGCCAATAATAATTTTACCAATGTGCGTTTTTAAATTTAATTATTTTTTGAGATACATTACCTAAAAAAATTTTGATTTTTTTGAGTTTTTGGGGAGTTTTTTTCATCCGTTTCTTATTATCTTTCATTTGCGGAGTCGATTTTGAAAAAAATTCGAAAAAAATTTTTTTAACATTTTACGTTCGATTTTTTTCCAAGATCCAGGGTAAAAATTTCAAGGTGCCCATTTTTTCTCTCATAAGTAAGTACCAAATAAGTAAAATAAAAAATATTCGAGTATTACAGGTTGTTCCGATGAAAAGTTACGAATTTTCAAAGTCCGCGTCAAAATAGCGCGAAAAATAAAGCGTCACTTTGGGGGCACCAAAACGACATAAAGAGTAAACGCATAAAAAAAAAACTCCCGTTTTAAGGTAAAACGTGGAATTTAGATGAGGAATAAAGCAACCTTGATTTTTTTCCTCCTGCCGAAATTCTAATCGAAGCCAAAAAGTTTTGGTACTTTTGCAGTCTGAAAAAACGGTAGAATTCTAGTTTGCGTGTCGGGGAGGTCCAAAAAATTTAAAATTCTAACCACACTTGGAATCAACATCCCTATTTACATCGCAACCGGATTTCTTAAAACAGATGAAAAAAAAACACCCTTTCGGCCACTCCTCGCAAAAAACGTCCGAATTCGGGGTAAAAATACAAAACACCCAAGTAGTTAACAGCGTTACTCGAAGCCAGTGTCACACCCTGAATGTGATGAAGATGAATTGATCCGGGGATACCCCTATCAGACTTTTTAGAGGTAATGAAATTCCGAAATTCCAGAAAGGCTCGACATTGTTTACCTTCAAATCATCCTGGATGTTGTGTGAGTAGCAGCTTCTAGCTTGAATCTTGCAAGCAGCTCTAAGTTCGCTAGATCTGTTATAAGATTCCTCTGATTTGGTGGACTTGAAAACTTTATGCTGCTTATTCTTGCGAGCGATGTTTAATTTTAGGTCAGAATCGAACCATCTGGGAAACCTATTCCCATTGTAAATTGGGACAAGTGGAACGTAACGATTGATGTAGAAGTACAAGATGTCATAGACGCTCGCGATGGAGTCATCTACCGAATCATAAGAAAATAAGTTATCCCAGTCAACAAGACTGAAGGCAATATTGTGTTGAAAGAAGTTTTGAATGCAAAGCAGTATTCACTCATATGAAACACTGGCGCATGAGAGATATACGGGATCTACAATGCAGGATGGTAGGAGTCACACTTGATTAAAAAGAGTCACTAGCCTCTTCAACTGAAATGGTATCGTTATCATTGGTGAAGATAAGATAGAGGATAGCACCAGAAATGTTAGGAACCTCGTTGATCTGCTGACAATCCAGGAAGCTCATAGTTTCAATGAGGGTATCAGCATTGCTCAGAATAAGTACATGATATTTTCAAAAACTGAAAAAACCTTTTTTTTTATTTTATTTTGCGATTTATTTTTTAACATTTTATAAACAGTTTTTGTATTACTTTGATTACCAATTGAAAGAGGGTAGCTTCAGCTTTTTAGTGATTATTTTTTTAAGTCTGTACGCAAATTGGATAAATTTTTATTAACAATTTTCTGATTTTTATCAAAAATCGGAGACCTAAAATTCAAAACGCTGTAACTCCAAAACTAAAACAGGTAGACCCCTACTTTTGTTTGTTGATTTTTATCTAATTTCTAACCCTCACGTTTGATGAACAGATCACCTTGTATACAGGGTGTCCATTTTTTGAGGCTAACGCAATTTTTTTTTTTTGCAATAACATAAAACTAAAAATAGTAGATGAAACTTCTTTTTAGATTAATAATTAGCATAAAAATAAGCAACTTTAACCGACTAAGATTTACGAGATCCCCTGTGGACCACCTCGAAAAACAAGCACCCTGTATAAAATGAATTTTTTAAAAATTTAAAAATGTTAAAAGCATCTTAAATATACTGTTAACCACCAAATTATTGGCTTTGATTTATTCGATCTTCGTTCTTTTAAAAGTTTAGTATGTCGTTGCGCTATGATATTGTTGTTGTATACTTACACAGCCATAAATAGTAGAGGTGTCTTACAATTTTCTGAAACTCAAGCCTTATATCTACTTGAATATCCTGATAAAAGCAAGGTTGAAAGCAACACTGCTCGGGAAGAGGCGGCCAGTTATTGCGGCGAGCGTTGTAAGTGCCTTGTCTCATTTCTTCCTCGCGACGAGCGAGTTCCTCTTCTTTCCTTTCCAACTCCTCCTGCTTCCTCTAAAGAAAAATTGAACAAATGCTTAAAACGTTAAAAAATAAATACCTGAAGTTCGGCGGTGTCGAGGGTCGGTTTCATTTGTTGGGCACTTCTTGTGTAAACTGGAGGATCCTGCGTAGGCTGCATGACAGCCGGTTCTGTATTTCCCCGATTATAATCAACCTATAACGTACTTATTAGCGCTTTAATTAATTGAAAAACATGTAACTTACAGGTCTTTGTGTTTGGTTTTCGAACGGGTTGTAGTCTTCAACTCTAATTTGTGTACTAGAATTCCTAGCTACTTGCTGGACGGCTGGATCCTATCAACACAAATTATCAATCAGATTACAATAATTAAATTTTATTGACAATAGGTTTAATCATTGTTTAAAACTTACCGCAAAAGGATTATCGATGGTCGGCTCGCCGAAAGGATTATCGTCGAACCCCGACATTTTATTATGAATTATTTCTGATTAAATACGTGGAGGTATCAACTGTAATATCAGAAAACAATAAAATTTTCAACGTTTTCAGTGCACCCTACATTTTATCATAAGAAAAACATGACAAATGACAGCTTCGCTTAAAAGCGACATCTCTTGCAATTATTTTCAACCTTCCAAGAGCTGCTTTCGTTTTAATTTTATTTATTATACAACTAATTTTATTATTTATAATTCAAATTATTCGGGATTTTAAAATTTTGCACGTCCTCTGGTTGCAAAAAAATTATTTGATTACACTCATTAGTGCCAAATGTTGTGAATAAAAATTCGAAAACTAGGCAACTAAACGAACGGTACATTTATCTAACGCCGGATTGTTAGGCAACTTAAATAGCATCTTTCAAAATTAGTTTCTGCATATCTAAATAACTGAAAAGTAAAACGAAATCGTGCTTTTGCTATTAATAAATGCAGTAAAATCACTATATGTATATGATTTATTAATTCATTTTTTAATATAATGGTTTGTATTTTATGAAAGTTTATTTTATGTCGTTGATTTTCCTATGTTTAAACAATAATAAAGCACCAATATTTTATATTTTGAATTTTATTATGCATTGTCCACATTAAGATTTATCACATCATACTTCATGCAGTTTGATGTGGATGTGTAAATAAAAATAAGAAAGTCAATGTTATTTTTATATTTTTATTAAATTTTTGATTAAATATACTCAAATATTAATTTATATCCTGATGAGTTTCGTATGCGGGCATGCGCAATGTGTAATTTGGGTATTCGCAGATTAAGGCCGATTTATAACTTTGCATAACCACCAATTTTTATATCACTTGTCATTGTTTAACATTTAATTTAATGAAAATGTATATAGATAGGTACGTTTCTTCAAGAAATGTAGTTTTATTTTTAAATCTATTTGTAATAAATAAATGTTTTAATTAAAATCTTTATAGAATGAATAAGCTAATTAGTTTTCTAGGTTAGAATGCTTTTGCTTATGTTTTTATGTAAAGTTATAGGGTGCCTTCCGAGTGGAGCATATGCTGCATATGTAGCCTGCTATGCGTTTCGTGTGGGGCATTTGCAGCATACGGTAGGTTTCAAGGTCGTGCATTTCGTACATACCGTGCACTACCTCTTGAGGTGATGCTCTGTATGCAAGCATGCGCAGTGCACACTTACTATTTCTTGATTCTATTTCTTCACCTGTTACATTTAGTTGAGGGTTCTAGGTGGTTGTTACTTGAATTTTTAGGTTCCATTTTAATAATTTTTAACTGTTCGCGATTTGAGAAATATTTTTTTGTTAATTGCTAGTAATACCAACTACAAGGAATAAACAGTTGACGATTGACAGTTCAAAATTTCAAAAAAGCGTTCCGAGTGAACTTCCTACATATTCGCGCATTTTACTCGGAACGCAACATACGCATATGCGACATATGCAGAATATGTTCCACTCGGAAGGCACCCATAAATCACCCTTTGTCCAACATAAACAGTTTTACTTTTTTATCCTGTCTATTGTTTTTGTGGTTAATTTTTTTAATTTTCAATTTTCATCATGAGTAATAATAATTCTAAATTAATCCAAATACCATTATTTGTGGAAAATTTGGCAGTTTCATATTCAACCAATTGTCAAAATCAATTGACTGATGTAAATTCAGAAATGGAAATGAGTTCAAAAGATATAGAATTATATTTTGTATACTTATTTATAAAATTAAATATTAATTTTCGAAACAGAAGCGTATTACGTACATATAAGCGTTCCGAATTGAATTACTGCATATGCGTGTATACCATTCGGAACACTATATGTAGCGTATAGCGTATGCACTAAAAAATGCATATGTCCCACACTCGGAACATACCCCTTGAAACCTTTTATGCTGCAAATGCTCCACACGGAACGCATAACAACCATAAGCTGTGGCGGCCCCTATAGGTAGTTAAAATTCCTAGTAGGTCTATGCATTATTTTATTCCATGATTTCAATACGTTTCATTAAGCGATTTCGAATGGCTTGTTTGGTTGGTTAGTGGTTAACGTTGTGGTTAACCTAAAATTTGACAGCTTCTTCGGTTCTTTCTTCCCCACTTCAAGAACCGAAGCCTGCCGAAGCCAGTCGGAATCGCTTTTTCGTTTTGTTTAGTTCTAACCTCACTTATTTTATTTTCTTGTGCGATGTTGTAAATTGAAAAACTTTAGATAATTTAAAATGAGTGACGATAAAAGAAATCCTTTACAGATTATTAACGAAATTTGCACTAAAAACCAGAGCACCCCAAATTTTCAACTGTTACTTGAAACTCATGCCTTGTCAAATGAATACTATATTCAACTAGATTTTATGGGAGTTCGTACAGTTGGAAAAGGTACATCAAAAAAACTGGCCAAGCTAGATGCAGCTACAAAAGCACTTGATTTGGTTGGTGAAAATAATATTAAACTACTACTAAATACTACGGGACACGAAGATTATAGAAATTATATCGGAGAACTTGATATTTTTTGCAGGCGCAATAAAAAACAAACCCCGATTTATTCACTCGTTGAAACTGGTCCTGATAATAAGAAAACATTTACGATGGAATGTCGAATGGAGAATTCACCCGTAACCACCGCTACGGAAAACAGAAAAAAATTTGCTAAACAAATGAGTGCCAAACGAATGATAGAACTTTTAAATTCCTGCAATACCACTGAACCTCCCACTAAACATGAAGAAAGAGAAACCGATAAAATCGCTAATGATACCACTGAATGTCCAATAAAAAAAGTTAAACTTGATGAAACTTTAAGCAGCGATAATGTTATTAATCCAGATAAAGTCGATGATAATGTAAAAATCAGTGATGAAGATTCAAATGAAGTAAAAGAAAATAAATCCAAAAGAATCGCTAATGATTCCATTGATCATGCAATTAAACGGGTTAACTCAGATGAAGCAGAGGAAAACGTAAATATCGGTAAACCAAATGTAACATCAAATATTAGTATTGAATTGGATGATATATTAAATATATTTGATGAGTACATAAACGAATTAAATGACACTGATTCTGATAAAGCAGCAATTGAGGCTTATAATAAATTTTCTTTTTCAAAACGACGATGGGATGTTAAAGAAGAAATTGATGGTATGACCCTTGAATCGATTTTAAAATGGGATTCATTAAAGGTTAATGAGGATGAATGTCTAGAGTTGTTTCAAAACGATTTCAAGGAAGAAAAATTCAATACGTTTTTAGAAAAAAACAATTTTCAAAAACATTACGAGACTTTAGGTGCAAAGGAGACGACAAGTGTAGTAGGCCTTGAGATTGCAGCCAATCTACTTCATCCTTATTGTGTGATAGCTCAAGGAGCAACGATTGAAGAGGCGCAGAAAAACGCTTTGTACAAAATGTTTAATGACTTTAAAGTTATTTTTAATAAATGATGTTTTTACACCAGTTGTATATATGCATTTATATAATTTGATAAATAAAAGAAATTAAAAAATGTTTTGCATTTATATCATATTAATCCAAATTGATATCCTAAAACTTTTCGATTTGAATTATTGCACGATCTCAGGAATTTAATTGACCGATCAATAAAAGTTAATCTTTTCATGTAAAATCCTTACAATTATAATTAATAAACAAAATGAGCAAAGAAATATGTTAAGCCATTATTGCAACGCTTCAAACCTAAAAATTCTTGAAAATACAGCAAGAAGTTGCGAAAAAAAATGATAAATTATCCTTACTGATGGCAAAAGTATAAACTTACAATTCTATACATAATTTTTTTCATTTAACGCTTTAGTACATGTTGTATGGGTATTATCTAAGATATACATAATAAATCTATTTGTATTTTATTGAATATGTCGTAATTAGGGATAAAAATACATATTAAACACAGAAGTACCGAATATCCTCCATTTAAAGCGCCCCCTATCAATAGGGGTAAGTAATAAAATGTCAGCTTTTAATACAATTAAACACCGAAAAATAGTTATGTTTATAACAGAGCTAAATAGTAACAATAAATAATAAATTAATAATTCATAAATATCATTTATTGATGTGAAAAAGAAAATTGTGAGGTTATGTACAGTATTGGAAAAAAGTAGAGCAACATTTACATTTTCTTGATTATAATATTCTGTAATAAATAACTTTAATATTTCAAAATAAGAATGCTTTAAATCTACATTATTTCATAATTTTTTTATTAAATAAACATTACAGGTTTAGTAAAATAATTTAGTAATAAGGATGGAAAAAAGTAGAGCAACAATTAGAAACTTATTATTTATTCATATAAAAATACAAAAATTAAAGTGTAAACTAATATTTTGTCCAATACCCGTTGTTCTTAAGTATATCAGCACATCTTCTGGGCATTGATTTTAAAAGATTAATAATTAAAATTGGATCTACTTCATCCCAAGCATTTTGAAGCGCTGAAAAGAGTTCGTCCAAATTTTTGTAAGTTTGTAAGCGATTTT
The DNA here is from genome assembly GCA_963971135.1 of Stenus bimaculatus. Classification (NCBI taxonomy): domain Eukaryota; kingdom Metazoa; phylum Arthropoda; class Insecta; order Coleoptera; family Staphylinidae; genus Stenus; species Stenus bimaculatus. The sequence continues at coordinate 1,648,968 of OZ020184.1, forward strand.
TTTTATCCAAAATACTCCAAAGGTTTTCAATTGGATTTAAATCCGGAGATTGTGATGGCCATTTCAATAAATTAATTTTATCTTCCGCAAACCATTATTTTACAAACTTTGATGTATGCTTCGGATCATTATCCTGCTGAAAGAAGTGACGTAATGGGAGAGTGCTATCAGCATATGGGACCATAACGTTCTCTAAAATATTTTTATACACAAAACGATCCATTGTGCCATTTATACGATGAATGGGGCCCATTCCGAAACCAGAGAAGCACCCCCAAACCATTACAGATCCACCACCATGTTTTACTGTATATGTCGAACATATTTGGGATGTAATCTTTTGTCCTCAGGACGTCTCACATATTGGATTCTATCACTACTTATCAAGTTAAACTTTGATTCATCACTGAATATTACCCTATTCCAATCTTTCAAAGTCCAATTAATGTGGTCTTGAGCAAATTTAATTCGGGCACGTCTGTTTTACTTTGAAAGTAGAGGTTTCTTTGCTGGTCTTCTAGCTATAAGATTGTTCTCACTTAGTCTATTTCTGACAGTGCGTGATGTAATATTTGAAAACTGATTGTTATCAAATTGGGGCTTAATTTGGGTTTTGTTTTGAAATATTTATAAACGCTCTATCTTCACGTATTAATGTTGTTTTCGTGGCCGTCCAGACTTTTTTTTGAAATTTTCTGTTCCACTTTCATTATACCTTTTTATAATTCTGGATATAATGCATCTATGCAGCGAATACTTTCTAGAAATATCAGCTTGTGACACTTTTTTATTAAAATCACTAATTATCTAAATTTTAATTTCTTTTGAAATTTTTTTCCTTGCGGCATGATGGATAAGCATAAACTAAGTATTTGAGTAAAATGTGAAATAAAATTTTTAATTATTTTGTGTATTATAATAAAATGTTGCACATGTTTCTCTACCTTTTTCCAACAATAAAGCGTGAATGATAAAAATTCTTTAGAAATACTTAAATTTTCAAAGAAATTTATTTTAAAATAAACTTTATAAATTCGATACTAAATACTGAGTGTTAAAATTAAACATTATTTTCACTATTCTTAAAAGTTATAGAAAAAAAGGATATGTTGCTCTACTTTTTTCCAATACTGTAAATGTAAATAACCACCAGTAATATCCGTTCCACTTAACATTTCGTCTTGGGCGTGGGCGTTGTGGGTCTTTAGTGGAACGCACTGTTGAAAGAGTATTATTATTCTGTGGTTGAACGGATCATGTCAAAAGAACACAACTATTCCTATTAGCTCTATGGATTTTGTTCTATGATTTGATGACGTGTCGTTTAGCTCCGCAGTGTTTAAAATTGAACGTTGGAAAATTAAAATTAAAATGTGTGAAAAGAATCCTTTGCAGATGATTTACGAATTAGGCCCTCAATATATGTGCACCCCAAATTTTAAGCTGCTATTTGAACATGATTGGAAAGGAGAAAAAATATTTACTTTTGAATTAGAATTTATGAACTTATATGCATTTGCACAAGATAAATCGAAGAAGCTTGCGAAGAAATCAGCAGCTACAATGATGCTCGAAATACTTAAATCATTTCCAAAAAGAAGCAAAATAAACGATAAAAACAATTATATCGGAGAACTTCTTATTTTTTGTGAGAGAAATAAGAAAGAAGCACCGACTTATTCAGTCTCCGAAGCTGGTACTGATCATAGGAAAATATTTTCCTATGAATGTCAAGTGGGGAATTCAGTAACCACCGCTACGGAAAACAGAAAAAAATTTGCTAAACAAATGAGTGCCAAACGAATGATAGAATTTTTAAATTCCTGCGATACCACTGAACCTCCCACTATACGAGTTAATCTTGAAGAAACTTTAACCAACTATAATACTATTAATCCAGGTAATATATAAACTCCGCTCAATACTCAAATAAATTAAAAAAACACAAAACCGATAAAATTGCTAATGATACTGTTAAAGCGTATTATGTATTCCGGTATTTGAAATGCTTTTGGGAGCCAAACAAATGATACAACTTTTAAATTCCTGCGATACCACTGAACCTATTAATCCAGGTAATTTATAAAATGCGAAAATACTCAAATGAATTAAAAAAACACAAAACCAATTAAAATTGCTAATGATACCGTTACTGTTAAAGGGTATTCCGGTATTTCAAATGTTTTTCTTTTATCGAAATCTATTTTTCTCAAGTTAAATGATTCACCCTGTATAATATAATTAAACATTATTTTTGACCAAAACAGAAACACAAAATAATTAATATACAGGGTGTTCCATTCGTGGTTCACCAAACTAAAGCAAATTTAATCGAGACAAAACAAAAAATTGGGCGTATTTAGTGATTTTTTACAAAAATTGAAAACTATGTAGATTCCATTTTTTTTGTTTTTTCTTGATTAAATTTACTGTAGTTTCCAACCACATAGAACGCAGCCGATATTGTATAGAATAACTATTACTTAAAGTATAAAATAACAAACTATTAAATAATTTAACTGCTGTAGATTGGTATTTCATGACATTACTAGTTATATCATGGAATACCAGATTACATGCCTTAACGGTGACAATACCATTAAATGTGCAATCAAACGAATTAAGCTTAATGAAATTTTAGGGACCTGTAATGAAGTTGAAGAAAATGTAAAAAAATACATCGAAGAACTTCGTATTTTTAATGAGACCAATAAGAAAGAAGCACCGACTTATTCACTCTCCGAAGCTGGTCCTGATCATAAGAAAATATTTACGTATGAATGTCAAGTGGGGAATACAGTAACCACCGCTACGGAAAACAGAAAAAAAATTGCTAAACAAATGAGTGCCAAACGAATGATAGAATTTTTAAATTCCTGCGATACCACTGAACCTCCCACTAAACGAATTAAACTTGAAGAAACTTTAACCAAAGATAATTCTATTAATCCAGGTAATATATAAACTCCGCTCAATACTCAAATAACTTAAAAAAAACACAAAACCGATAAAATTGCTAATGATACTGTTAAAGCGTATTAAGTATTCCGGTATTTGAAATGCTTTTCTCCAAACTTTTTAGTTTATCGAAATCTATTTTTCTCAAGTTAATTGATTCACCCTGTATAATATAATTAAACATTATTTTTGACCAAAACAGAAACACAAAATAATTAATATACAGGGTGTTCCATTCGTGGTTCACCAAACTAAAGCAAATTTAATCGAGACAAAACAAAAAATTGGGCGTATTTAGTGATTTTTTACAAAAATTGAAAATTATGTAGATCCCATTTTTTTTGTTTTTTCTTGATTAAATTTACTGTAATGTAGAGCTGGCGACGAATTTTGGGAAGGTGTCCTAGGCAAGTTCAAATATCGAAAAAATAGTATTTTATGAATATGAGAAGCTTAAATCGTCAGTCTGGCAGCCCAATTGCGGTTATTTCGCAACTGCGCAGCATATAGAATGTGCAAAAAAATCAACCAGCAAAATATGTTTTAGGCATCAATCAAACTTTGTTCGATACCCGCAAAGGGTTACAAAAGAGTTCATTTGAAGCGATCATGACATTTTTTTCATTGTAAATTGCCATCAAAACCTTAATCTTACGTTTCACGAAAAAAACAAGTTTTAGCGATTACAGCGCCACCTGTTGCGAAAAACAAAAAAGTTCCTGGATAAAACCTACATAGTTTTTGATGCTCTTTTCGAATCTGTAATAAAAAATAGGGGGTTTTAAGATTTTAAAGTCACCCCCCTTACCCACCCCCTGGAGAGTTTGGGGGTGAAATTTGTTACAGCATCGAACGTCCCCCTCCAAACCATCAAACTTTTATTCGGAAACTTTTTTTGTCTGATGTACTGGTTTCGAGAAATTCCCCCGACAAGATTAAAATGGGACACCCTATACATTGAGGGGGTTCTGGTCATGGTTTCAAACCGACAAAATAGTCTGGGGTTTTTATATGTGGACTGTATATATCCTAAAGTAAAAAATAAAAAAAGTTGCCTAAAACATCTTTTGCTGGTTGATTTTTTTGCACATTCTATATGCTGCGCAGTTGTGAAATAACCGCAATTGGGCTGCCAGACTGACGATTTAAGATTCTCATATTCATAAAATACAATTTTTTCGATATTTGAACTTGCCTAAAACACCTTCCCAAAATTCGTCGCCAGTTCTCCGACAATATAGTTCATTTCATACTTGGAACAGAACGCAGCTAATATTCTTTAGAATAACTAGTTAAAGTATAAAATAACAAACTATTATATAAGTACCGTAGATTGCTATTTCATGAAATAAGTAGTTATATCATGGAATACACGCTTTAACGGGAACAATACGACTAAATGTGCAATCAAACAAATTAAACCTAATGAAATTTTAGGCAGCTGCAATGATGATTTCGTAGATTACTTTGAAATACACAGACATGATGTCGACTTTAAACCTCCACTTGCAATGAATCAAGATAGACTTTCTGAAAGTAGTAATGAAGATGAACTTCAAAATAGATTTAGAGCTATTTTGAAATTGGATTAGATTGGATGATTATGAATCTTCTGAATTTGGATGATTTTTTTGTACCACCGATTTAGTAAATAAAACCAATAAAAAAGTAATATATGCATTTATTTAAGATAAAACATTATTACAAAAAATATGTTATAAATTATTTAAACAATAAAAATTCTCCAAAAAAAAGCTACTTGGAGTAAGCTTTTGAAACGATATCCATACAATTTCTAGAAAAAGCCTCGCAGGAAAACAATCTTTTCAACCGTTTCAAGCCATTCGCACCCAATCTCACGCCTAAATTTTTATCCAAACACTTCCCCATAAACGTAGCTAAGCTAACAGGATTTGGCTCACATAAAAATCCTGTAACGTCATGTTCAATAGTCTCTCGTGGCCCACCACTATTGCAAGCGATAACAGGCCTTGAAGCCATCATTGCTTCTAAAGGAACAATACCAAAATGCTCATTGGTTGGAGTATAAATCAAGCAATTGCACGCTTTTAACAACCGTACTTTTACTTTATCTGAAGGTGATTTCAGGAATGTAATTTTTAAAACTAAATCTTTACGATGAGTGAGATCAACTAGTTTCTTGAAATAAGTCTCGTTGACTTGAGATTGTGGGTCGAAACCTCCTGCCATGATTAAATGCACACGATTCCAATCATCACTGCTTAATATTTGTCGTAGCTCGTCCATAGCGTTGATTGCAAGCTCCAATTCTTTCGCCGGATGAAAACGATTAATGGATAAAAACACTACGTCGTTGGTTTTGATTTCTCTTATCTCCGGCGTTAATTGATTGGGTGGTATTCTAGAAGCGTGATATAAATCGTTTTTTAACGTATGTGCTATTGTAGGGTATAATGTTATAATTTCTTTGGTGATTGAGGGGAAAGTTTTGTTAAATATCGATGCTGTGTAGTTACTGTTTACTAAAATTACATCAGCACGTTTTGTGCCATGTAATTCCAAATAATCAATTGGTTTGCGATATAACGCTTTTAAAAATCCACCAGCAGGGCTGCTAAGTAAATCAGGGTGATGACAATAGTAGATAACAGGTGTGTTTGTCCATTTTAAAATTGGGACCGCCATGGGGATTTGATCCACGAAATAAATATCGGGTTTATCAAAGAATCTCGTGAAGAAGCAGTAGACTAACGCTAAGTATAGCATCCGTATATAAGCGCATAAAGCTTGGAATACTCCACAAATGCTACGTGGCAACCAATCACCGATTACTTCAATCGGATATTTTCCCGATTTCAATTCTTCGAATGCATGGGTTCTGTCAAAGTGATTCGTCACGAATTTTACCTTCACACCTTGATCAGCCAACGCCACAGCCACATCCAGGACTAAACGCTCAGCACCTCCAATACCAAGATCAGGGTGGATGAAAACAATATTCAGCGGTTTCAATTTAACCTATAAAATAAATAAATTAATATGTTTATTTCTGATTTACAATTTTTGTTACCATTTTGTTCACATAAATGCACTCTCATTCATATGCTAATGTATGTAGGTTTTATTGAAAAATTATTTAAACGAATGCAAATTTTCGTGCAGTTTAAATTTTTTAACACGAGCAAAACACGAGTAAGTTTACGGCACAGCTGATTCACTTTATTGAAGTGACAAGCGACATCTATTGCGTAATTATCTAAGGTTAAGGTTATTAAGAATACGACGAGATGGCGCTAGTGATGTTCGGTGATTAATAATTGGAGTGATTTTAATACACTAGTGCGTTAATTGTGGAGATTATGAATCGCTTTTGAACATACTTACGAGTTGTTTACATTTTATTAATATTATTATAAAAAAATTTTACACCCGAAATTTTCTATTGATTAGTTTATGTAATGTCATTTGATACGAGAGAAGTTACTATTTTTGAACAGTTAATAAAATTATATACCGGGTGTTAACACATTATTTTATTTTATTTTGTTAATTTCGATCAGTTTAAAATAAAATTTGATTTAATAATTTAAAATGTAAAATTTATAAAAATGGTATAATTTTTGTTTTAAAAATCAATATTTTTTAGGTCTTCACATTGCTAATTAAAAACGATAAAAATTTAAATTTAGAACCAAAACTTTGAATTCTTCAAAATGTAAAGTGAACCTAACGAAACTTTTGGTGTAATTCGTAATTTCCAAAACAACCCGGAACTACCCGAAACCGGAAGTAACTTTGAAAGTTTAAATGGCAACCTGCTAGGTCGAGTATGTTATTGTTGGAAAGGTGTCTTTTAAAAAGAAAAAACTTTTATTAAAATATTTTTTAATGTCTTGCATAATTAACAATTTAAACGAAAAAATATATGCAAACAACTGACAAATGTTTTCTTAAATTTTGGAAAAATGAAAACACTACCATCATCCTCAATGGGTGAGGGTAGAGGCAATAACTATGATTGTTTAAAATGGAAGGTAGTTTTGCATTTTTCGCTTGGTTCGTTAAAAATAATCAACTTTTTTAGGTTATGTATTTTAATCAAAAAATTATAGTTGATTATTTTTAACGACTAAAGCGAAAAATGGAATAGAGTTTACTTTTAAAAAATGTATGATGGTAATTTTTTAATTTTTCCATAATTCAAGAGACTACTTGTCACTCTTTTTCTTTTAATCTGTTAATTATACAAGATATTAAAAAAATATTTTAATAAAAGTTGTTTCTTTTTAAAAGCCCTTTCCAACAATACTATACTCGACCTAGGTTAGCTTTTAAAATTTCAAAATTACTTCCGGTTTTTTTTTTTGGAAATTACGAATACACGAAAGATTCTTTAGATTTACTTTGGTAGTAATTTTTTTTTCTCATCAATGTACGACAAAGGGTTCTCGAAATAAAGAGATGGTTTGGGACACCCTGTATATGTATAAATACGAGTGCCACGAAACTAGGACCACCTCTGTCATTTTTTTATTTATGAAAATAGAAATTTTACTATGTTGCATAAGAAATCGCATTTATAGAACTAAAAAAAAATCACCGGAAATTACATCAACCTTCTTATTTTAAATGTATAACCCATTTTTTGTACTTATTATTAAACATTGGTGAGTTCCAAGTATGTTTGTGACAAAATAATTTTTTTCTGCACTTTCATAAAAAATTTTCGATTTTTTTTGATATTTTTTTTTAAATAAAATCTATTAAAATAAATTGTAAATTATGAAATTCATTCAGCCGTTTTTTTTAAAATAAATTTTTATAATTTTTAAAAAGGGGTTTTTTCGAATGTCTTTATATTTTGAAATGGCATGATAGTGGGGCCACCCCCCCCATTTTGATAGAGGATTTTTTTTCGATTACAGTAATACCCAACATGTAGGTATAAACGTTAAGTTTACTTACTAAAATTTCAAATTTTTATTTTCATAAATAAAGAAATTATAGGAGGGGCCCTAGTTTCGTGGACACCCGGTACAAACTTCTTTTTCTTATGTGAAATCTTTACAATTATAAATATAAACAAAGTGTACAAAGAAATATATTTTTGGTATTTTTTGTTTCGCCATTACAACGTTTCAAACTTAAAAACTCTTGAAAATGGATCAAAAAAATCATAAAAAATGAAGAAAAAATATTACCTTCATTTTCTTAAGTGAAATTCTTACAATTATATCGGGAGCTGGAGAAATGAAAAAAGCCGAAAGAAAAAAGCCGACTATGTCAAAATGGCGAAGGAGAAAAGGCCGAACGATAAAAGGCCTACTTGGATAAAAAGTCGACGGGCAGAATATGAGCACAAAATTTAAAAAAAAATGTTCATCCTGTTTCTCCTTTGAAAACAAATGTTTACTTGAAATATTTTTTCATAAAATCCTTAAATATTTTGATTTTTAAGTTCATACTTTTTTTCGACGAGATGAGGTCAAGCCAAGCCGAATTCCAGCTGGCTTGATAAATTGAAAAATATTTTGCATATAAGAACACCCAGTAAACATGTAATGTTTCGTTACGTATTTTAAACGTTTCATTGCAACATTAATGCAACGTTGCAATGAAACATTGAAATCTTGTAAATAGTTAAACATGAGATGTTTTATAATATATCTTAAACGTTTCTAAATAATATTAATGTAATGTTTTTTTGTGATGTGTAGGAAATGTTTGCAAACTACATTTGTAAATTTTGCCAAGCAAAATAGGGGCGCGGTTGCTAAGTTCAAGTTACGTGCAGCGTGCAGTTACATGATAGAACTAGATAGAACGACACCTGCATTTGCGTAACTGTTTTTTCTGGGATTGTTCTTTAACTTTTAAGGTTAAGCCATAAATTTACCTTTGCAGTATTGCTGTTTTTCATAATGTGTACGACGTACGAGAGGATTTTCCAACAAATGACGTAGATTTTGTAACAATTATAATGAACTGCTTTCGATATTCTAAATTAAGAAGAGGAAGATTAAATAAGCAGGTTTAAGTCAATTTCAAGGAATAACTGTGATGTTTTTTAATATACCTATACATGTGTTTTAATCAAATGTTGTTTTATGAGAATTTATATGAGTTAAATTCTATTTTTATACAGAATATTTCCAAAATACAATGTAATTTTTATATACCAATGTCTTTTTTTGAAAATCCAACCTTCTTGTTTAATCAACGTTCTATTGTAATATTTATGAAATGTTTAATTTGAAACGTTACCGTGACAACGTTGTCGCGCTACGACATGTAACCGTTTATGAAACGTTACTGCATTGCAATTGTATCAATACATGGTAACATTGTATATTTCCAGGAAACATTTATAATGTTATTTTGTTTACTGGGCATCTTTCAGCATTTTCTTTTCGTCGACCTTTTTTCGTTCGGCCATTTCTCCTTCGGTCTTTTGTGCGCGTCGGCCTTTTGTCCTTCGGCCTTTTTTCTTTCGGTCTTTGTTTACGTCGGCCTTTATTCCATGTCAGCCTTTCATGCGATTCGACATTTTTTCCATCGGTCTTTTGTCCTAGTTGGCCTTTTATGGTTCGGTCTTATGTCCTATTGGGTATTTTGGCCATATCGGCCGTTTGTCCCTTTCGACTTTTAGGGATTCGGGCTATAGGGATTCCGCATTTTGAAGTAGAGCCAATTATATTCTTGTACAAGATCGACTCAGATGCTACTGCACATTGCGAATTCTTATTGCGCAATGTGCAGTAGATCTGAGTCGATCTTGTACAGGTATACGTCGTTTTACGCCGGAGTTTCGTTTCGAGAAACACCGGCGTGAAAAAAAATCGGCGTAAAGTGAACACACATTTTTCGTGCTTTTTTCGCACAATATTTGGATTGTGAATCACTATTGTCGCCCATAATGAAACTACAAATTACATACATATCTTTTTATTTTTTTAAAAAAGAAAACGAAAACTAATTCGGAAACTCGGAAAATCCCACGCTGGCACCAGCCGGCGTAATTGTGAATCGGCGTAAAGCGAACAGGCGCAAAACGACGTTTACCTGTACAAGATTTATGTGCTCGTCTAAAACGGCCTTAATACATAAAATGAGGAAAGAAATATATTTTTGGTATTTTTTGCTTGGACGTTACAACGCTGCAGACTTAAAAATTCTTGAAAATGCAGCAAAAAGGTATAAAAAAAATCAGTGGAGTACCCAGAAAATTTTAAAGGGGGTTCACTTTTGGTAATTAAAAAAAATGCGAAAAAATATCATGGAAAATGAAAAAAAAATAATAATATAATATGTGTATTCACTCAGGCTTCAGTAGCATTAAAAATTAGTGGGGGGAATTGGAGTGACGTTAAGATCTTTGTAGATATGCGCATGATTGTACAATAGATAAATTATAAAATATTTTATATATTTATTATTAAATTTTTGTATGCAGTTCGGTGTGTATAAAGCGAATAAAATGACGTGAGTTGCTCTAAATTAAATAAATAAAATAAAACAAAAAGCGTATCTGCATTTAAAGTTGTAAGTATGGCGAATGCCTTAATGACATAGGACACGAAACAACTACTATAAACTCCATTATATGAAGGCAAGTGAAGTGTTTTCCTTCTCTGAGCAAAGTACTCCTTTACCTCAATAAAACGAAAGGCACAAAAGCGCCCTCTATTAATGAAAATTTAATGTCTATAATTTATGTTTTGGCTTGAAATTATGTGAATGCCATCGCATGTAATTATGCGTCGTAACGATTTTTGTAACGTTTATGATGGGGGGTGGCAAATTTAATACTCCTATTTATTTAAAATATTATATTTTCAATAAATCTGGTTTAATTTGATAAATGTTGCGATAAAATAATCTAATAAAGTTATTATAAATTGGAGTATGTAGTTAAATAAATTTCGGATGGATAATAGAGATTAAAACGTTTTTTTTTTTTTTTAATCAAATGTAGAGCTTAAAGGTACACATGTTGTGATGTATATTAAAAAGAGCATCAGGCTCTATAAATGTGTATACGGAGCTTATTTACCTTTTGCCTTTTTCTATTTTTATTTGATTTTCGTTTGTCGCGACGAAGATCCGAAGATTGGGATCAAAGCATATACTGGTCCAGATATTTCAGCGCAGTAACAGTTTTCTTATCTCTCCTATCATCCTATTCAAACAAACCAAATTCTATGCATCTAACTTCATTTAGCCAACCGTAAATAACCTAAAAATACCTCCCATTAACTGATTATATAAATATTTTATTTACTAACATATTTTTTCCTGAAGATATGCAATTTTACATATTGAAATTTGACGATTCTAAAATGACATATACTTTTTATTAAAAAGAATACAACGCAATATTTTTCAAATTTCCAGCTACCTGTTCCAGACAAGTATAATAAACAAGAATAAATAAGAACTACATCGAAATTTCAACATTATTCAAAAATTTTCTTATATGAAATTCTGCACTTATTATATCTAGATATTACACATGTGTAAATAGTGTATTTAATTTATTTCTTCATTTTTCCTGCTCGCATTCTCTTGTTTAAATGTCAAGTAATAGCTTTGCTAATGGGGAAGATCTTAATGAAGGCAAAAAATTTAAACTACTACCTACTAGCATACTCAAACTCAACATTTACCTTATTTCCGCCGGTGTAGCTTAAGGCCTATTTCATTTTAATATGCCACGTGCTGATCCCTCTTACTTCCCTTCAAAAGGTCGCTAGCATTTCACGATATTTAGGTTAAATCTATTATTTATTACTTATTACCCCCTATTAATTAATTTGCATATTACAATGCACATTTCAAATTGATTTATAATTATTAACAGCATTATTTTATTATGCATTCAATTGCTTTTATTACTTATTTTAATATTAACATTAATTTAATCTCCTAATTTTAGAACCCAGTTTGCACGGTAATATACAGGGTGTCCCAAAACGCTACATTGACGGAGACTCTTGGCAACAGTGGTATAGCCACGAATTTCGGTCAGCAGGGTACATACGCCCAAGTGGGGGTAGTTACTATTTTAAGTACTAAATGTCATTCTAAAAATTTCCTATAAACTAATATTTTTTGGATTCTTTAAGAAGTATCACCATTTTTAAAATTGTAAAATATTCAGATTTTTGTAGAAATTTTTTAAATTATTTTCGGATTTTTTCATTTTGTACCTAAAAGATTTTATTATCCCGTGGTGCAAATGTAAAAAAAATAAAATTTGATGTTTTTGTATAATTTTTAGATTTTTGTAATTTTAACATTTTGCAGGTTATAAAATCAAAATTATTGAAACCACACACGAGTTTAATAAGTCTCACTGCAAAGATAATACTTATTAGTTTTTATTGATTTTTTAAAGTCAAAAATTGGTCAAAAAATGGCGGAATTATAACTTTTTCTAAAAAAAAGATGTAAAATAATCAATTTTTAGGATAACTCGCGACCTTAGTGCTAAAAAAGGACTAAAATTACAAAACCTACAATCGTGGCTTAAATTACAGTACAAACTTTAATTTGAGTAATTTTTGCAATTCTATTAAATTTCGATTTTAAACCATCCTAAAAATCAAAATTCTTTCATAACTTCTTTGCTTATCAACCGATTTTGATTCTTCTTCTTTCATTTTGTATTTAAAATCTCATGTGATAAAATAAAAAAAATAATTTTCAATTTTTTTGCAATAATTTCATTTTTTTTTTTGTAATTTTTAGATTTTGCAGCTTCTAAAAAAACAGTGATAGAAATGAAAAAATAAATACTCAAACAAATTTACTTTTCCAATTTAAAACCAACAGTTTTTTAAATGTGTTTTTAAAATAAAAATTTGTTTAGGAAATGGCGGAGTTATTAATATTTACCGAGAAATTTTGACTTGAAATTGACTTTTTTTAAAGTAAATAGCTTAAACCCAATATAACCCAAAAATATTAAAAAATAAATTACAAAAGATATTTTAATTACAGTTCCAACTTCAATTTAAGTAATTTTTATTTTATTTATGATTTTGAACCACTTTTTTTACAAAAATGAAAAAAATTCTGTTTAAAAATCGAAATTCTGGTTTATCAATATATAATTAATTTTGTGCATCAAACCTTTAATTTTTTCATGAATTGAGCCAAAATAAATTGTTTTGGTTGTAATTTTTATTTTTTGTAATTTTTAAAATTTAGTAGGTTCTTAAAAAATTGTCGATACAATCCAAAATATTTAAGACTAAAACAAGTCTAATATTCCATTAAAAAGTCAATAAATGTTGGTTTTTAATATGCGTTTAAAATCAAAAACTGGTTAATAAATGGCGGAGTTATTAACGTTTTTTTTTCAAGTTTTAATTTCGGTTGGCAGGGTACAGACTGTAACACGCCGAAGTGGGGATAAGGGGTCAACTTGCCCCCTTTCGGGATTATTTGAAAGTTAAGATTTTTTTTGAAATCAAAATTATTCATAATACCGAGTATACGTATTCAAATTTACTACAGTTGTAATTTTTTTTAAATACCAACATTTAATGTTAAAACGTGATTTCTAAAAAAAATTATTTTTTATTTATTAAAAAAAGATAAAAATTTATACAGGGTGTCGTAAAATTCTGGAGAATGTTCTACTTAATTTAATGTCTTTAATTAAAAAAATCCTTTGATATCGCTAAAAAGCGAATAAAAATTCACAAGTTGTCATTACACAATTAATTTTGGCAAAATTTTTTAATTTTTAAATCGATATCTTCTTATACCGCATTAAGAGTTCTGTATATGTCCAATATTTTTTTTTTAATTTAGGCGATTTTTTTTTTAAATTTGAAAATAAAACTGGAGTCTTAAAGACCTTCAATTATTGTAAAAGCGATATAAGTTAATATATGCAATGATGATAAATATTTTAGTAATGATTGTTATACATTTCAGCTTACAAATTGTGCTTAACTAAAATTTGCAATAAAAACAACTAAATAACTGAAAAATTACTAACATTTTAATAAACAAATGACGTAAGGTAAAATTGCAACCAATCAAAAACGCAAGTGCTAAAAATGACGCAGTATTAAATGAAAATTAATTATTTTTTTGGCCTAGAAACAGCTTTAAAAAAATTAACACCACAAATAAAATTAAAAAAAAATTGTAATAAAAAAACTCATTTTTTGTATGAATTTATTCCAAAAATTTTGGTGTATAAGAAGAGTTTGGATTTTGGAGCTTATTTTTCATTTGCTTATACAGGGTGTTCCATAACTACACCGCCTTAACTGGTGATAGTTGACCTGAAAATAAGTCGTTTTGGCCCTATTTATCTATATCCAAAAATAAAGGCTGCCAAAGTACGAAAAAATTTTTAATGAAATTTTGCATGCACGCATTTTTATAAAAAAAAAACGCTCATTTAGTAAAAAACCGTATACCGAAAATACGGAATTATCAATAGAGCCATAACAGTAAACGAAACGAAAAAAAATAATATTCTAAAACCAAAACTGGAACGAAATATTATTAACAGTTAATTCGGTTTGAACAAAAGTAACGAATAACGATTAATGATGGTTTAAAATGCGTTTATTAATATATTATTTAATTTTTTTATAATTTTCTTCAATTTCATGGTTTTTTGACAGATTTTTAGTTTATATGTATAGTTTAAAATTATATTCGGAATTAGGATCGTAACCAGAAAACGAAACGAAGTAAATTTCGATTCGATTTTGAGGAAAATTGATTAAATATTGTAATTAAATTAGCGTTTAATGAAACGAAAAATAAATTAATAACTCGATACGGATTGAATTGAAAAGCGATTGACTCAGTCCGCATTTTTTGCGATATAAACACGTAGGATTGGATTCACTTTCAGGATTCAGTTGAATAATCAATCCTATAAAATCATGGGATTGGACTGTGTAATCGCGTTTGAATAAAAATTTGTAATGACATAAACGCGATTGACTTTACAAAAGTTACTAGTAAATTGGACCATGCTTATCAAAAAGGGACCAAGCAACATTTTTAGAAAACTGGGATTATGGCTCCAAAATAATTCTGGAGTTCAACTATGTCATAATCCCATTTTTCTAAAAAATGTCGCTTGGTTCCATTTTGATAAGCATGGTCCAATTATGTTATCAAAGTATCTGATTGCTGACTAACAAAGGCAAAATACACGTAATTTTCTTCCATTTTTCTTGTTTTAGACGTTTTGAATTAACATAACCTCTTCAATAAATTACGAAACAACAGAAATAAAATCAAAGTGAACAGACCACTAAAAGTCGAGGCAAAAACTATTTTAGGAATTTCCTTTCTCTTTAGTTGGTAACTAATATAGAATTAATCATGGATTGAAAAATTCAATCCAGGCCAAATGAACTCTGTCGATATAAACGCGTTATTTACGTGATTGACTGAATCCTGTCATAATCCTATTTTCAATCCAATCCGAATCGAGTTACACGAGATAAACGTAGTCTCAGTTACGATTTCAGTCGTATTAATGATTTTGGTTATTTTCGTTTTAGGGTTTTCGGTTTGGTACGGGTTCGACTCGGCTTTTTGGTCGAACAGGATGTTTTATCGACCAAACAATTTTATCGTCAAAGCCGTAACGTCGAAACTACTTCTTGATCGAATAGACTGTATTATCGATACTATTTCTTTATTTATCGACAAGACAGTTTCATCGAAACTACTTCTGAATCGGCTGATAATTTCATTGGTTTTA
Source organism: Stenus bimaculatus (assembly GCA_963971135.1). Taxonomy (NCBI): domain Eukaryota; kingdom Metazoa; phylum Arthropoda; class Insecta; order Coleoptera; family Staphylinidae; genus Stenus; species Stenus bimaculatus. Next base: position 1,664,659 of record OZ020184.1, read on the forward strand.
TCGATACTACCGCCTGATCGAATAGACACTTTAGCGTGTATTCAACATCCGTGATGAAAAATTTAGAGACGTCGTTATTCTTAATCACGTGATTAAAAAATATTTCTTCATAAGAAATATTTTCTTAAAGACGTGATTAACTTTAACGACGTCTCTAAAATTTTCATCACGGTCACTGAATACATGCTTATGTCTTCATCAACACATCCTCTTTATTGACTTGTCTCTGATACAATTTCCTAGTGAAATAGTGGATTTCATCGACATAGCCCCTTCATCGACAATATCATGACATCGAAACTACTTCTTAGTCTAATAAGCAGTTTCGTCGATACTATACCTACGTATCGACAAGACTGTTTCATCTAAACTACTTCTTAATTGACTGATTATTTCATTGGTTTCATCGATACTACCGCCATAACGAATAGACACTATGTCTTTAACAACACATCCTCTTCATCGACTTATCTCTGATACAATTTCGTAGTGAAACAGTGCATTTCATCGACATAACCCCTTCATCGACAATACCATAACATCGAAACTACTTCTTAGTCGAATAAGCAGTTTCGTCGATACTATACCTACGTATCGACAACACCGTTTTATCTAAACTACTTCTTAATCGACTGATTATTTCATTAGTTTCATCGATACTACCGCTTGATCGAATAGACACTATGTCTTCATCAATACATCCTCTTCATCGACTTATCTCTGATACGATTTCGTATTGAAACAGTGCATTTCATCGACAATACCATGACATCGAAACTACTTCTTAGTCGAATAAGCAGTTTCGTCGACACTATACCAACGTATCGGCAAGACCGTTTTATCTAAACTACTTCTTAATCGACTGATTATTTCATTGGTTTCATCGATACTACCGCTTAATCGAATAGACACTATGTCTTCATCAATACATCCTCTTCATCGACTTATCTCTGATACGATTTCGTATTGAAACAGTGCATTTCATCGACAATACCATGACATCGAAACTACTTCTTAGTCGAATAAGCAGTTTCGTCGACACTATACCAACGTATCGGCAAGACCGTTTTATCTAAACTACTTCTTAATCGACTGATTATTTCATTGGTTTCATCGATACTACCGCTTAATCGAATAGACACTATGTCTTCATCAATACATCCTCTTCATCGACTTATCTCTGATACGATTTCGTATTGAAACAGTGCATTTCATCGACAATACCATGACATCGAAACTACTTCTTAGTCGAATAAGCAGTTTCGTCGACACTATACCAACGTATCGGCAAGACCGTTTTATCTAAACTACTTCTTAATAGACTGATTATTTCATTGGTTTCATCGATACTACCGCTTAATCGAATAGACACTATGTCTTCATCAATACATCCTCTTCATCGACTTATCTCTGATACGATTTCGTATTGAAACAGTGCATTTCATCGACAATACCATGACATCGAAACTACTTCTTAGTCGAATAAGCAGTTTCGTCGACACTATACCAACGTATCGGCAAGACCGTTTTATCTAAACTACTTCTTAATCGACTGATTATTTCATTGGTTTCATCGATACTACCGCTTAATCGAATAGACACTATGTCTTCATCAATACATCCTCTTCATCGACTTATCTCTGATACGATTTCGTATTGAAACAGTGCATTTCATCGACAATACCATGACATCGAAACTACTTCTTAGTCGAATAAGCAGTTTCGTCGACACTATACCAACGTATCGGCAAGACCGTTTTATCTAAACTACTTCTTAATAGACTGATTATTTCATTGGTTTCATCGATACTACCGCTTAATCGAATAGACACTATGTCTTCATCAATACATCCTCTTCATCGACTTATCTCTGATACGATTTCGTATTGAAACAGTGCATTTCATCGACAATACCATGACATCGAAACTACTTCTTAGTCGAATAAGCAGTTTCGTCGACACTATACCAACGTATCGGCAAGACCGTTTTATCTAAACTACTTCTTAATCGACTGATTATTTCATTGGTTTCATCGATACTACCGCTTAATCGAATAGACACTATGTCTTCATCAATACATCCTCTTCATCGACTTATCTCTGATACGATTTCGTATTGAAACAGTGCATTTCATCGACAATACCATGACATCGAAACTACTTCTTAGTCGAATAAGCAGTTTCGTCGACACTATACCAACGTATCGGCAAGACCGTTTTATCTAAACTACTTCTTAATAGACTGATTATTTCATTGGTTTCATCGATACTACCGCTTAATCGAATAGACACTATGTCTTCATCAATACATCCTCTTCATCGACTTATCTCTGATACGATTTCGTATTGAAACAGTGCATTTCATCGACAATACCATGACATCGAAACTACTTCTTAGTCGAATAAGCAGTTTCGTCGACACTATACCAACGTATCGGCAAGACTGTTTTATCTAAACTACTTCTTAATCGACTGATTATTTCATTGGTTTCATCGATACTACCGCTTGATCGAATAGACACTATGTCTTCATCAATACATCCTCTTCATCGACTTATCTCTGATACGATTTCGTAGTGAAACAGTGCATTTCATCGACAATACCATGACATCGAAAGCAGTTTCGTCGATACTATACCTACGTATCGACAAAACCGTTTCATCGAAATGACTTCTTAATTGACTGTTTATTTCATTGGTTTCATCGATACTACCGCTTGATCGAATAGACACTATGTCTTCATCAACACATCCTCTCTATCGACTTGTCTCTGATACAATTTTCTAGTTAAACAGTGCATTTCATCGCATAACCTCTTCATCGACCATACCATGACATCGAAACTACTTCTTGGTCGAATAGAGAGTTTCGTCGATACTACCTACTTATCGAAAAGACCGTTTCATCAACTGATTGTTTCATTGGTTGCATCGATATTACCCTCTGATCGAATAGACGCCACGTCTCCATCGACAATTCCTCTTCATCGACTTATCTCTGATTCTATCTCGTAGTGAGACAGGGCATTTAATCGACATAACCCCTTCATCGACAATACCACGACATCGAATCTACTTCTTGATCGAATAGGCAGTTTCGTCGATACTACTTACTTACCGACAAGACCGTTTCATCGAACGTACTTCTTAATCGACTGATTATTTCATTGGTATCATCGATACTACCTCCTGATCGAATAGACACCACATCTTCATCGACACTTCCTCTTCATCGACTTGGCAGTTTCGTCGATACTACCTACTTATCGACAAGACCGTTTCATCGATACTACTCACTGATCGAATAGCCACTACGTTCTTCATCGACACTTCCTCTTCATAGACACTTCCTTTTCATAGACACTTCCTCTCATAGACACTTCCTCTTCATAGACACTTCCTCTTCATAGACACTTCCTCTTCATAGACACTTCCTCTTCATAGACTCTTCATAGACACTTCCTCTTCATAGACTCTTCATAGACACTTTCCCTTCATAGACACTTCCTCTTCATAGACTCTTCATAGACACTTCCCCTTCATAGACACTTCCTCTTCATAGACACTTCCTCTTCATAGACACTTCCTCTTCATCGACACTTCCTCTTCATCGACTTATCTTTTGAAATCTTAGTGGAACAGTGGATTTCATCGCCGGTAACATCGAAACTACTTCTTGATCGTATGGGTTGTTTCTAGGATGCCACCGACTTATGGAAAATTGATCGAATTGATCATTTTGGCGAATGGCGAAGTAACTTTTGGAAGTGTTAAGTTGAGCGGTGTTTCTTATCAAGAAGTTATTTAGTAGTTGGTGTTGATTTAGCAGTAGGAAAGTGACCTCTGGATGTATCGGGATTCGGGATGGAGAAGTAAGAAGTAATTAGATAAGCTCGGGGCATTTGTAATGTTATGGGTTTGATTTGGTTGTGATAAGAATGGCGCAAAGTAGTGGGGCCGGGTGCCGGGTGCGCACGACTATGCTCGGTCTCGGTTGTGATAGTAGCGTAGCTTGGATGGATGGATGCGAGGTCGGTATCTACAGCCACAGCACAGCACAGGCCAAACGAAACGAAACCAGTTAGTAAGGTTAGTCTAGCGGTGTCAGTAACATCCGTGAGCTATTCGCCGAATACGGTTACGGCTCGCCAGAATGTGGACGTATACATGTGTTAGGTTATCTTAGTGTGCTCCTACTAAATTCCCAAAAAATGTGATCAGCACCGACAGTTCACCAAAAATTACTTTGTGCTTTTATCCTTAATCGTCCTACGTGCTTTTCTTTTTTTCCACGATTTCAAAATAGGAAAATTAGGTAAAAATCTTCTTCACTCCTAAATTTAAGCACGAAAAATTATAAATAAACCCACAGCAATAAATAACTTTAAAACAATTATAAATATAAATAACTTAAAAAAGTTATCATTAAACTTTACTTATATTTACAAAAACGCCAGAACAATTTAGATAAAACTTAAATGCAAATTATGTTAAAAATAGGTTTTAATAATTTTTAGTTCGAGGGTATGAATATTACATAGCACGTTTTTATCAAGCGTGGATTTTTTGCTCTTAAGCCGCGCCACCACACCCCCTCTTAAAACTCAAACTTAAAAATCCTTTGTTGGAATTTCAGGAACTGGAATTGCTTAGAACTACCTGCCGGGGGTAATAACACCCATACACCAAATTATTTCATGCTAAAAACACCTAAATACCTTAAAACTATTTCATTTAAATTTTGTACAAAAAAGTACATAAAAATCATATTTATTCTTGATAATTATTTTAATCTTTGAAGGTTTTTTTGTTAGACAAGGGAAATCACAAGGCTGATTAGGATAATAAAATTCATGGAAAAACAACATCATCGGGTTAAATAAAATTAATTACACAATCAGGGGATTTTTTTGATTTCAGCGCAAATTTTTCGGAAAATCCTTTAAAGTTGTTTTTTTTTGTAATTTTTGTATTATCTAAATAATTGATTTTTTTTTAAACTTAATAGAACTTGTAATTGAAATAATTTAAATGCTATGGTAGTTAAAATATATAGAAATATGAGGTTAATCCAAATGAACATTGATTAAAATATAAAGAAAATTCGAAATTTAATTAAACAAGGTAATGGAATCGTGGTGACTGGGAATTTAATCTCTTGAAATCCTTTAGTAGATTTGTATCGCAATTAAAATTCAAAATAATCCAATGAAAATGACAAGTGTCAAAAATTAAGCCCAAAATACGTTAAAAAATTTTTTTAAATGGGCCACAAAAAATCAGAAAATTAATAATAAAAATGTTTAATTAAAAATCAAATGAAAATTTTATAAAATATTTTAGGAATTTAAATTTAAAAAAACAAAAAAAATCAAAAATGTGATGAGAATTTTTTTTTTGATTTTTTATGATTTTTTTTTTGCATCTTTTTCCTGCATTTTCAAGATTTTATTTGGTAGATATAATTGTAAGGATTTTACACAAAAAATGAAGTTTATATTTTTTTTCTTCATTTTTTATGATTTTTTTCCGCATCTTTTTTGCTTTATTTTCAAGAGTTTTACTTTGAAGCGCTGTTACGACCATACAAAAAATACCAAAAATATATTTCTTTGCTCATTTTATTTATGAGATATAATTGTAAGGATTTTACGCAAAAAATGAAGTTTATATTTTTTTTCATTTTTTTATGATATTTTCCGCATCTTTTTTGCTTTATTTTCAAGAATTTTTAAGTTTCAAGCGATGTAACAGCCAAACAAAAAATACCAAAATTATATTTCTTTCCTCGTTTTATTTAGTAGATATAATTGTAAGGATTTTACGCAAACAATGAAGTTTATATTTTTTTTCATTTTTTTATGATATTTTTCCGCATCTTTTTTTGCTGTATTTTCAAGAGTTTTAAGTTTGAAGCGCTGTAACGTCATACAAAAAATACCAAAACTATATTTCTTTGCTCATTTTATTTATTAGATATAATTGTATGGATTTTACTCAAAAAATGAAGTTTATATTTTTTTTTCATTTTTTTATGATTTTTTTCCGCATCTTTTTTTGCTGTATTTTCAAAAGTTTTAAGTTTGAAGCGCTGTAACGACCATACAGAAAATACCAAAATTATATTTCTTTCCTCTTTTTATTTAGTAGATATAATTGTAAGGATTTTACGCAAAAAAATGAAGTTTATATTTTTTCTTCATTTTTTTATGATTTTTTTCCGCATTTTTTGCGGTATTTTCAAGAGTTTTAAGTTTGAAGCGGTGTAACGACCATACAAAATATACCAAAAATATATTTCTTTGCTCATTTTATTTATTAGATATAATTGTATGGATTTTACGCAAAAAAATGAAGTTTATATTTTTTTTCATTTTTTTATGATTTTTTTCCGCATCTTCCTGCTGCATTTTCAAAAAATTTTAAGTTTGAAGCGTTGTGACAGGCAAACGAAAAATACCAAAAATATATTTCGTTGCTCATTTTATTTATTAGATATAATTGTAAGGATTTTACGCAAGAAATTGTAATTTATATTTTTTTTTTCATTTTTTATGATTTTTTTTCCGCATCTTTTTTGCTGTATTTTCAAGAGTTTTAAGTTTGAAGCGCTGTAACGACCATACAAAAAATACCAAAAATATATTTCTTTGCTCATTTTATTTATTAGATATAATTGTAAGGATTTTACGCAAAAAAATGAAGTTTATATTTTTTATGATTTTTTTTCCGCATCTTTTTTGCTGTATTTTCAAAAGTTTTAAGTTTGAAGCGCTGTAACGTCAAACAAAAAATACCAAAACTATATTTCTTTGCTCATTTTATTTATTAGATATAATTGTATGGATTTTACTCAAAAAAATGAAGTTTATATTTTTTTTTCATGTTTTTATGATTTTTTTTCCGCATCTTTTTTGCTGTATTTTCAAAAGTTTTAAGTTTGAAGCGCTGTAACGACCATACAAAAATTACCAAAATTATATTTCTTTCCTCATTTTATTTAGTAGATATAATTGTAAGGATTTTATGCAAAAAATGAAGTTTATATTTTTTTTTAATTTTTTTATGATTTTTTTTCCGCATCTTTTTTGCTGTATTTTCAAAAGTTTTAAGTTTGAAGCGCTGTAACGACCATACAAAAAATATCAAAATTATATTTCTTTCCTCATTTTATTTAGTAGATACAATTGTAAGGATTTTATGCAAAAAATGAAGTTTATATTTTCTTTTCATGTTTTTATGATTTTTTTTCCGCATCTTTTTTGCTGTATTTTCAAAAGTTTTAAGTTTGAAGCGCTGTAACGACCAAACAAAAAATACCAAAATTATATTTCTTTCCTCATTTTATTTAGTAGATATAATTTTAAGAATTTTACGCAAAAAAATGAAGTTTATATTTTTTTTTTCATTTTTTTATGATTTCTTTTCCGCATCTTTTTTACTGTATTTTCAAAAGTTTTAAGTTTGAAGTGCTGTAACGACCATACAAAAAATACCAAAAATATATTTCTTTGCTCATTTTATTTATTAGATATAATTGTAAGGATTTTACGCAAAAAAATGAAGTTTATATTTTTTTTTCATTTTTTTATGGTTTTTTTACACATCTTTTTTGCTGTATTTTCAAGAGTTTTAAGTTTGAAGCGCTGTAACGACCAAACAAAATATACCAAAAATTTATTTCTTTGCTCATTTTATTTATTAGATATAATTGTAAGGATTTTACACAAAAAAATGAAATTTGCATTTTTAAGTTTGAAGCGTTGTGACAGCCAAACGGAAAACACCAAAAATATATTTCGTATTTTATTTTATTTATTTGAGTAATTTTAAAAATTTTATGCAAAAAAATAAAATTCATATTTTTTTTTTTCATTTTTTCATTTTTTTATGATTTTTTTCGCATCTTTTCCCAGAATTTTTTAGTTTGATGCGCTGAATTGGTCAAACAAAAATACTAAAAAAATGAAGTTTACATAAACAAGGCACCTATTTAGGTTTGGAAATTTCAGGAAAAAAATTTTTCAAAAATTATTTTTTTTTTAAATAAAAGTGTTTGAGGTGTGAGTATAGGTAACACAAAATGTTTACCAAAATTATAGGTTTTCTATTTCTATGTTTTTTTTTGAAAATTAAAAAAATCAGTAGTTTTTTTATAAAAAAAAATTTGGGAGAATTTGGTCTTTGAAAGAATAACTTTTAGTGGTGTTAATAATGAAAAATAAAATATTTGAAAAAAATTATTTTTTTTTTGAATGGTTATTTAAAAATGTTTTCAAATTCAGTAATGTACACATTGACATTAGAGTGACATTGAATTTTTTTTCTGGTAATGTGATATAAAATGTATGTTGATGAATAACAAGGTTAATTGTCGGATATATTAATTTATTTTTATGTAACATGTTGAAAAGTTTTTTGAAACAAATTAGCAAGTTTAGGTAGATGCGAAGTACAACAAGCGTCGCATGCATTTGTAATATAATTAAAGTTTGACGGAAATCCGTCGCGTTTCCTTCCATTTAATTCCAAACAAAACATTTTAGAAAATTTCAATGGTTATTTTTTGCGATTTTTAATTAAAATGTATAAATGTAAATATGAAATCGATGACAAGCTGTAAATTTTGGATAAAACTGTGGGCTTATCTTTTATGCCCCTAACAATTATTCATGTTTTAAAAGAGAATTAAGCAAAACAATTAGTTAAACGTCTCGTTAAAAAATGACTGCTGATTAAAATCCGACACGTCTGTTGGGGTAACTAAATGCTATCAGGCATTGTCCGGCAATTCACATATTATCATGATTAATTGTGTGCCCATAAATCCATAAATATTGGAAATTCGTTACCGTCTGCCATAATCCGCATTGGAGGAAAAATGGAATAGCTTTTCGAAACTTAAATAAGCTTTGTTTAGAGAATTTTTGTAGCAGGTATACACGGTATACTTTTACCTGGTTGCGCATTCATGTTGTATTTTTCTCGATGACAGGTAGTAATTTTATTTCATTTGGCCCTGAAAAAGGTAATATCAGTTAGGAGTTTACTTGAAACGTTTTCAGATTTTATCGTTTCGTTTTAGCCATAAACTAAACTTTCCTACAATAACGTTATTATCATTAGAAAAATCGAAACCAATCTAAAAGTAAAAGAAGATTACCCTGTAAAAAAATCATAAAATAAATAAATAACTCCTAGTGATTTTAATATTTCATTACGTCGAAATTAAAAAGCGAAGGATTGAATAAATTATAGTTAAATTTAATTTTCATAAAAAACAAGCTTATTTATTCTACGTCAAAAATCCATTTTTGTTACGCGAATAAACAAATCAGGGGACGTAAACCCTTTTATCCGCTTTATAAATTTACATTGAATCACTGAAAATAAGTAAAAAACTCTGTCATTTTAGTTTTAATACGATTAACGGTTTCATACGTGCTTAATTAAAAGTGCAAAATTTTAAATCAACGTGTTTTCCCCCAAAATTATTTCATTTTCCACTTTATTCTATTATATTTAATTTACAACAATTTTCCTACTCGCTTCATATTAATTATTGTTCATTTATGTTACACTCATAGTTTTAATTATTAAACACCAAATTAATCAAATAAACTAAACTAACTTTATTTGCTATTCTTGTTATTATCATGTGTTAAATGTACACGTGTATAAATTTACTTAAATCCTTAAACAAATATAGACATTTTAATAAATTTCCTTTGAAATTATCCATTTTATTTTCAAATTATTCATTATTGGTCCATATTTAAATTAAATTATTGTTTTTACATTTTCAACTTTATAATATTGTAAAGCAACTTTTTATTATGATTAATGCTGTTAATAGTTGAGACTCTGAACTAAAATTCAAGCTATTTTACATATTTGTACCTTCATCCATTAAAAAATGACAGATATACAAAATACCGACTAAAAAACCAAGAAAATCAATGGTCAAGATATTGCTATTTTTTCAAAGTTATAATTTTATAAAGCAACTTTTGATTAATGCTGTTAATAGTTGGGACTCTGAACTAATATTTGAAGTTTATTACATGTGTGTAACTTCACCCGTTATAAAATGACGGATGTCAAAAATTCCGATCAAAAAAAACCTAAAAAAAAATCAATGTTCAAGAAATGGCCAATTTTTCAAAATAATAATGTTTAATGGCAACTTTTGATTAATGCAGCTAATAGTTGAGACTCTGAACTAAAATTTAAGCTATTTTACATATTTGTACCTTCATCCATTAAAAAATGGCAGATATACAAAATACCGACTAAAAAACTAAGAAAATCAATGGTCAAGAAATGGCTATTTTTTTTAAGTTATAATTTTGTACAGCAACTTTTGATTAATGCTGTTAATAGTTGGGACTCTGAACTAATATTTGAAGTTTATTACATGTGTGTAACTTCACCCGTTATAAAATGACGGATGTCAAAAATACCGACCAAAAAAAGAACTAAAAAAAATCAATGTTTATGAAATTGCTATTTTTTCATAATTATAATTATTTAGAGCTACTTTTGATTAATGCTGTTAATAGTTGAGACCATGAACTAAAATTTAAGCTATTTTACATATTTGTACCTTCATCCGTTAGAAAATGGTGGATACACAAAATACCGACTAAAAAAACTAATGGTCAAGAAATTGCTATTTTCTTCAAAGTTAGAACTTTTTAAAACAAGTTTTTATTAGTGCTGTTTATAGTTGAGACTCAATTAATATTTGAAGTTTCTTACATGGGTGTAACTTCATCCATTAGAAAATGGCGAATATACAAAATAACGACCAAAAAAAACCTAAAAAAAACCATTGTTCAAGAAATGGCCATTTTTTCAAAATAATAATGTTTAATGGCAACTTTTGATTAATGCTGTTAATAGTTGAGACTTTGAACTAAAATTTTAGCCATTGTACATATTTGTACCTTCATCCATTAGAAAATGGTGGATACACAAAATACCGACTAAAAAACTAATGGTCAAGAAATTGCTATTTTTTCAAAGTTATATTTTTTTAAAGCAACTTGTGATTAATGCTGTTAGTAATTGAGATTCTGAAGTTTATTACATATGTGTAACTTTATCCATTAGAAAATGGCGAATATACAAAATATCGACTAAAAAATAAAAAAAAATTAATGCTCAAGAAATTGCTATTTTTAGAACTTTTTAAAACAAGTTTTTATTAGTGTTGTTTATAGTTGAGACTCTCAATTAATATTTGAAGTTTCTTACGTGGGTGTAACTTCATCCATTAGAAAATAGCGAATATACAAAATAACGACCAAAAAAAAAACCTAAAAAAACCAATGTTCAAGAATCGGCCATTTTTTCAAAATAATAATGTTTAATGGCAACTTTTGATTAATGCTGTTAATAGTTGAGACTCTGAACTAAAATTTAAGCTATTTTACATATTTGTATCTTCATCCATTAGAAAATGGTGGATACACTAAATACCGACTAAAAAACTAATGGTCAAGAAATTGCTATTTTTTCAAAGTTATATTTTTTTAAAGCGACTTGTGATTAATGTCTGTTAATAATTGAGATTCTGAAGTTTATTACATATGTGTAACTTCATCCATTAGAAAATGGCGAATATACAAAATAATGATAAAAAAACCTAAAATAAACCAATGTTCAAGAAATTGCCATTTTTTCAAAATAATAATGTTTAATGGGAACTTTTGATTAATGCTATTAATAGTTGAGACTCTGAACTAAAATTTAAGCTATTTTACATATTTGTACCTTCATCCATTAGAAAATGGTGGATACACAAAATACCGACTAAAAAAACTAATGATCAAGAAATTGCAATTTTTTCAAAATTATATTTTTTTAAAGCAATTTGTGATTAATGCTGTTAATAATTGAGATTCTGTAGTTTATTACATATGTGTAACTTCATCCATTAGAAAATGGCGAATATACAAAGTAACGACCAAAAAAAACCAATGTTCAAGAAATGGCTATTTTTTCAAAATAATAATGTTTAATGGGAACTTTTGATTAATGCTGTTAATAGTTGAGACTCTGAACTAAAATTTAAGCTATTTTACATATTTGTACCTTCATCCGTTAGAAAATGGCGGATACACAAAATACCGACTAAAAAACTAATGGTCAAGAAATTGCTATTTTTTTCAAAATTATATTTTTTTAAAGCAACTTGAGATTAATCCTTTTAATAATTGAGATTCTGTAGTTTATTACATATGTGTAACTTTATCCATTAGAAAATGGCGAATATACAAAATATCGACTAAAAAACAAAAAAAATCAATGCTCAAGAAATTGCTATTTTCTTCAAAGTTAGAACTTTTTAAAACAAGTTTTTATTAGTGCTGTTTATAGTTGAGACTCTCAATTAATATTTGAAGTTTCTTCCATGGGTGTAACTTCATCCATTAGAAAATGGCGAATATACAAAATACCGACCAAAAAAAATCTATGTTCAAGAAATGGCAATTTTTGATTAATGTTGTTAATAGTTGATACTCCGAACTAAAATTTAAGCTATTTTACATATTTGTAGCTTCATCCATTAGAAAATGGCAGATATACAAAATGCCGACTAAAAAAACCAAGAAAATCATTGTACCGACTAAAAAATCAATGGCCAAGAAATTGCTATTGTTTTCAAAATTAAATTTTTTTAAAGCAACTTTTGAATAATACTGTTAATAGTTGAAACTCTGAATATTCAAATTTTATTACATAATATGTGTAACTTCATCCGTTATATACAAAATACCGACTAAAGACCCTAAAAAATCAATGGTAAAGAAATTGCTATTTTTTCAAAGTTACAATGTTTTAAAGCAACTTTTGATTAATGTTATTAATAGTTGCGACACTGAAGTAATATTTGAAGTTTATTACACACGTGTAACTTCACTCGTCATAAAATGGCGGATGTCCAAAAAATATTTTTGTACTAAACATTTTGATGGCAAGACTTAAAGTATTACAATTAATGGTTGCGCAGCTGATTATTTTGAAGATCAATTTAATACACGTGTTGATAAACCCTCTGGGGTTTAGATTTTGTTATTGATATCTCTTTATTTAGTCCCTACACCGGCTGATTCTAAAAAAATCTTTTCCCAACCACTTTTTAGTAAGGTGTTTCGTATCGCACGTGTCACGTTACTTATCCATCTTCAATCTTAAATGAGATAATAAGCTCGTGTTTCTACTAAAGACAGAAGAAAGATTTCAGGATTTTTCCTAACTTTAGTGATTTTTCGGCCAAAGGTTTTTGAAAGGAAATTTTTCTTGTTAGACAATGTTTAAGTTATAGATTTGATGATACGGTTGTTAGAAAGGTTGGGCTACACTTTTCCTTTCTGCTTCGGTCAAGGTTTGCAACCTCACGCCGACAACGGACAAACTGAGCTTTCAATGTTGTTTGTCTCCGTTCCTTCTCGCTAATTATGATATACAGTCTACTCTAACAAAAAAAAGGTTCTGAAATATCCATACCGACATTAATGGGTGGGTACGTTGGAGATGCATCTCGAATTTCAAATCTAAAATTATTGAAAACAAACAAGGAAGCCGCACCTTCATTAAAAATAGATTCTACTATACTTCAAACGAAAATAAATAATAAAAGCTTTTAATCAACTGATCATTTATTAAAATTTTATTTATTGGAATTATTTGTCAATTTTATTGCGATAGTTAATAATACAGTAGTTACATAAATTAGAAATGTCCTTTAATTAAAATTTGGATGTGTATGTGTGGAAAGTAATTTATCGCTTATTTCGGTGATTTATGTTAAACGTGTTAATGAAAAAAATAAATTGTAATTAATAAAATAACACCTAGCATGCAAAATAAGTACTTTTCGAGTTACGCAATGTCATTTATGATGATATTTGCTGAGATTTGCGAAATGCTGTAAATGAGTTTTATTTAAAATGCATGTAAATAAGCGATATTAATTAATTTTTAGTTGCATAATTAATTTTTTGTTATATTGCGCAAGCGAGATCAAAGAAATGAGTTTTATAACATTTTGGAAATATTTTTAGCATTTCTGCTTGCTTGCACACTCCACCCCCTTAATTACACAAAAACAAGGCTTTCAGGATTTCAAACTTTTACTAAATGCGTTTATTTGAATAAAATTTTATTAATTGCATGCTTCGTGTGATGAAATTGTAATTATTAGTAAAAGTTTGCACCGAATTAATTTCTTGCTTTTAAATTCATAACGAATACGAACGGGTAATTTAAATTCCATATTTGTTAATCACTTGTTTCACACCATTATTGCTTTCTTTCCCTCGCATTTAAAATTCTAATTTTTATTTTCCATTTTTCCACATAAATATCTACTATCATGTTGTAATTACTTTGTTATTCCTACTGGGAATTTCACAAATTTATTTCACAAATTTTATTCTTTACTGTCAAAACTTCACTACACCTAATCGCTTATAATTTTCAATTTCATAAAAAGCATATGCACACCTGCATCCACATAAATTTCATCTCCAAACAATGCACTGTATGTATTTTTACCCCATTTTTTGCGAGGAGCGGCCGAAAGGGTGGTTTTTTTCGTCCGATTTTAAGAATTCTGGTTCCGATGTAAAGAAGGATGTTGATTCCAAATGTGGTTCGAATTTTAAATTTTTTGGACCTACCCGACACTTTGAAAAAAATTCCCGAAAATGGTCGATTTTTCTCACTTTTTTCAGTTGTTCGACGACGTTAAGTTTGAAAAATCGGAACTCCGTTGGATTTTAAAGGGAAGCGACGAAATTTGGCCCCTTTTATTCTAACATCCTCGGGATTACCATGACCGATTTTTAAGCCTCCCGGCGCAAAGGTGTCACGTCACGGCCCCGAGACGCAAACTGTACAATTATACCGTTTTTTCGGACGACAAAAGTACCAAAACTTTTTGGCTTCAATTAGAAGTTCGGCAGGAAGAAAAAAATTGCGGTTACTTTATTCCTCATCTAAATTCCACGTTTTACCTTAAAACGGGATTTTTACTCTTTATATCGTTTTTTGGTGCCCCCAAAGTGACGCTTTATTTTTCGCGCTATTTTAACGCGGACTTTGAAAATTCGTAACTTTTCATCGGAACAACCTGTAATACTCGAATATTTTTTATTTTACTTAATTGATATTTACTTATGAGAGAAAAAATCGGCACCTTGAAATTTTTACCCTGGATCTTGGAAAAAAATCGAACGTAAAATGTTAAAAAAATCGGGTAAAACACGGTTCAACCCATATGGTTCCTGTAGTTTTCAAAATTTTTGCAATTTTCTTTCGCAACTTTAAAAAGGAATATTTTTTACAGTGTATAGGCTACTCAGATTTTTTATATTTAGTAGGGTTGGGAAATTGCGTACAAATAAACTCGAAATTTTTATTTTAGGGGTCACTTTTTAACGGATTTTCAATTTTAAAAACACTTTAGAATCAACTCTTTGAACCGAAAGCTCCCACGCATAGGGTATTTTAAATTTCGAAAAAATAACGAAAAAAATTTTTTTTTAATATCGCATTTTTAAAAGTCGTGTTTATAGGTCAAATCCACCCTTTAAATTACATTTTAACCCTACTTTATGTACCTTTCCTAAAAGCTCTTTAGGTCCACTTTACGTCAAAAAAAGAATCACTTCGCTATCTCTTTCCGTTTTCGAGTTATCACCGAAAATGTAGCTAAAATAAGCAAAATCTCCATTTGGAGCCAAAATTTCGGTCTGAAATTTTTGACTTTTCACAAAATAATTAATATCTTCACCACCGAGACGTTTAATAGCTTAAATTTCGCACAATCACCTCCTCCATTAAATTCCGTGAAAGTTTTAATTTTCGGTTTAAAATTGCGCCGTCCAGAACCGTATTTGTACCAAAATGTTGCCAAAATTTGCGAATTTTTTCCGAAAAAACTATTTAACCGATTTTAACCAAATATTTTTTAAAACGCGTCTATCCACGGTGTTTATTTTTGGTAAAAATTTGAAACCGGTTACTTTTATAGTTTTCGAGAAAATAAAAACCGATTTTCATTAAAAATATCTCAAAAATTTTTTTTTCGAATTTTTTCAAAATCGACCCTGCAAATGAAAGATAATAAAAAATGGATGAAACGTAGGAGTTCATCTGCCATTTAGACACCCCTAATAAAATTTTGCTCCCAAAAAAATCAAAATTTTTATAGGTAATGTAATTTTTAGACAATTAGGTAATAATTTGATGTGACATTTAGATAACCTTTACCTTTGTATATCGTTACGACCTTCGATATGTTTAGATTGCTTGAAAAAACAGAACAATTGATGCATTGTTTTATGAGACTAGTGGAAGTACAATAATATATTAGATAGTTTTCATACTAAATTTGCAAATTATTAATTAAAATATTTTTAAGGTCATGAGTAAAATTGTGAACGTTTTTGGTATATTACTAAAAATCGTATAAAGATATCGAAATGATGTTATTAAATATTTAAGGGCTGTTTAACGATAAAATTTTTACGACAGCAAATATAAGAGATCGTAATTATTGATATTTTTTGACGTTGTTATTTTATGTATGTCACGAGTCACGAGTATTTGATCTTTTTGGCGATTGAAATTCTTTTTGAACCAACAGTTTGGATAAGAGTTGTAAAACATTTTTAGAGAATTAAAATTGATACCTCTTTGAACTAGGGGGCATGTTTGTTTACTTAGTCTCAAGTCAGCACTTAAAAATTTATCTTTCATTGACTTCCACTTTGAAATTGCACTTGAGTAAGTAAACCTGTTTTAAGTAACGATAGGGCACGCATCGTCCTCAATGTTGGTATTTTTATGACAGTCATTAAATGCGAGGCTAAAATTACGTTAAGAGAGTATATAGTATTTTTACGAGATTGATTAATATTAAATTTTCATCCATAATAAATATGGGAACTTAATAAAAATTTAATGACCAAAAAATTATTTATTAAAACCATCCTTGGATACCTCAACCAACTCAACCAAATAATAATATTTTAAGTCGATAATTCAAAAATCAAATAATGGTGACGTTTATTTTATTTTACGATATTTACTAAACCTGTTTATGTTTATAAAGGTGGTGCTCATGGATGAAAGATACTCTAAAGTGGGAGCTTTATTCAAATTAGCCTGCAGTTCATCATGTGCATACTCGTGTTTCGTCTATTCGTTCCTTATTCCTGCAGAAAGCAGTTTGATCAATGTATAAATGATTTATCAAAGAATACATAAACCTTCATTCTACTGTGTATTTTGATTTCGGTTTAATTTACTGCTTCATAAGTGGAAGAATCACTTAATTTGAAAGTTGAGTCATGCTAGCGCCTACACAATGTATCTTTCGAATATGATACTGTGATACTTATGGGACAGGATAATAAATTATTCCAAAGCGCATCTGGAAATTGGAGAAACTACTGGTGCTTCTTTTCATGCATTTAGCTTTAATTATTTAACAAGGTCGATCACGAAAATGAGGACAACTACTAAGATTTCTTCAAGTATATTTTCCCAAATACCCCTTTTCCTTATAACCAAACATTTTCAGGCGAATTTCGAAAATCTTCCCAAAGACCAATCCTCCTTTCCTGACGTCATAGGAATCGCAAATACCGAAAACTCATTATTTGCACTCAAATTTCAATATTTTGATAGTAAAAATCAGTCATATGAATTTGGGACTGTATTGGGGTCTAATCTACTAAGGCACATCCCCCACTCTCTGTGCAGGAGCACTTACAGCTTCCAGGCTTAAGCAAAATTTACCTTCAAAAAGACCCCTGTAACTTTGTTATTAATAAACAAAAAATATACAAAGTTGAATATATGCTCCTTCGAACGGACAGACTCCTTTTTTGATATTTTGATTTATAGTCTCTTAATTCACTCTTTAATTATGTGATAGATTAACCCTTTTTGATGGAACATATCTAACATAATTTTAACTTATTTAAAAATTGAGTCTGTCCATTCGAAAGGTTGATGAATGTACTTTACTATAAAAAAAAAGAAAATGAAAAAATATTAAGAGGGTCCCCAAACAAACTTCTAAAAATGCACCGGGATGATTGCTCTTAAAAAGGTTGGAAACAAAATGTTATTAAGATTTCTTCATAGAACAATGTTGTTCAAAATGTTGAACAAAAGAGGATCCCAATTTCGTCCAAATTTCTTCGTTCTAAATTTTAAATTTCCCCACACACCAAAATTGTTACAATAACACGTTCTTACTAATTTTCTAATATTCTTTAAAATCTCAAAATTAGAAGAAAAAAAGTACAAAATAAAACATGAAAAAAAAGTTATCCAAAAATTTTTCAAAAAACGTTAATAATTTTACCATTTTTTAACCAATTTTTGATTTTAATTTTTTTTTTTTGGCTTATCATGAAAAAATAAAAGGTTTTATGCACAAAATTAAACAAGAATTATTAAAATCGGTTGATAAACGAAACAGTTTTGCAAGAATTTCAAATTTTTGCACAGAAATTCTTTCATTTTTGTCAAAAAAAGTGGTTTAAAATCGTAATTTAATAAAAACGACTTTTATTGAAATTCGAACTGCAAATAAATTTTTTTGTTTTTTATTTTGGGTTATATTGGGCTTAAACTATGATTTAGTTTAAAAATTGACAATTATTCAAATCAAAATTTCTCAAAATATCCACTATTTTTAACCATTTTTTTATTTTAAAAACACATTAAAAACCTGAAACTATTGCTTTTGCAATTAAAGAGTAAATTTGTTTGTGTTTTGATTTTTTCGTTTTTTTCAGAGTTTTTTTTTGGAAGCTAAAATTTTAAAATAACAAAAAATCTAAATTATAAAATAAAAATGAAAATCATTTTTTTTAAATTATCATATGAGAAATTAAATGATTTTAAACACAAAATAAAACAAGAATAATCAAAATTAGTTGATAAACAAAAAAGTTATGAAAGAATTTTGATTTTTAAGACAAAATCAAAATGTAGTTTAAGAAAATTACAAAAATTGTTCAATTTAAAGTTGGTACTATAATTTAAGCTTTAATAATCTTGTTTTACAATTTTAGCTAGTACTGTTCACCGAACCTTAACTTTTTGAGGTTTGAATTTAAACTTCGAACTTCACAAAATAAAAAGTTTGAACTGTTCGAACCCATCCTTTTATAGTTGGATATAATAATAAAAATTCGAACTTTCAAGTTCGAACTCGATAAAGTTCAAACTCGATAAAGTTCAAACTCGATAAAGTTCGAACTCGTTAAAGTTGGAACTCGATAAAGTTCGAAGCCTACAATGTTCGAACTTAATATAGTTCAATTTTGATGTAATTGGAACCCAATAATGAATTCTACAATTCATAGTTCTTACAAACATACTTAGTCAGATCGCATTGTAACTAGTTTAGACTGGTTTCAACTTAATATTTTCAAACCCTAACTTTCTTCGAAATCGAACTTTTCCGAACTAGAACTTCTTTCGAACCAGAACTATTTTCGAACTCGAACTTTTTACGAACATTTGCATAAAGTCAATGAAAAGTTCGAACTTAAAAATATTTGAAGTTCTTACAGCAGTATAGCACTAATCTTAATCCTTTAATTTTGGAATAAATTGCTATTTAACCTAAAAATTGATAAATTTTATTTAAAACTTTTTCAAAAAACGTTAATAACTCCACCATTTTTTAACCAATTTTTTATTTTAAAAGCACAATTAAAACCTACATTTATTGACTTTTTAATGGAATATTAAACTTGTTTTTATTTCAAATATTTTAGATTTTATCGCGAATTTTTTAAGAACCTACAAAATGGCAAAATTACAAAAATTACACTAAAAAATTAAATTTTATTTTTTTATAGTTACCTACATCACGAGATAAAAACTTTAAGCTACAAAATAAAAAAAGAATTATTAAAATCTGAGGATAATTAAAAAAGTTATGCAAAAATTTCGATTTTCATGACACAAAAGTTCATCTAAAAATGGTGTAAAGTCAAAATTTCAAAAATTATTTAAAATAAAGTTGGAACTATAATTTAAGCGTTGATAATGTTTTTCTACAATCTTAACCCTTTAATTTTGGAATAAATTGCGATTTAACCTAAAAATTGATAAATTTTATTTAAAACTTTTTCAAAAATCTTTAATAACTCCACCATTTTTTAACCAATTTTTTATTTTAAAAGCAAATTTATTAACTCTTTAATGAAATGTTAAAATTGTTTCTGTTTTAAATATCTTAGATTTTATCCCCATTTTTTCGAGAACCTACAAATTTTCAAAATTACAAAAAATTAAAATTTATTTTTTAATAAATAAAAGGTTTTATGCACAAAATAAAGCAATAATAATCAAAATTAGTTGATAAAATGATGAACAAAAAAAGTTATGTAAGAATTTTGATTTTAGGACATAAAAATAAAAAATAAAATAATTTAAGCCATATTTGCAGTTTTTGTATTTTTGAGCGTTTTTTTGTTTTAAACTACAAATTGATAATTTTCCATCAATTTTTTCAAAAAAAAATAACGTTAACAATTCCGCCATTTCTTAACCAATATTTGATTTAAAAAAATCATTAAAAACCTTTGCAGTTCCATCGTAATCTCGTTTAGGTTTTTAATTATTTTGATTTTAGAGGCGATTTTATAAGAACATGATAAAAGTCAAAATTGTATAAAATCAAAAATTGAATAGACGTTTAATTCATTTCATGAGATTTAAGTCAAATTTCAATAAATGTGAAGTCAACTGTCAAATTTTGCACAAAAAGGTGAAAATTGTTGTTTAAATAGTCCCTTAAATGTCATTCGGGATTAAAAATTAAAACTTAACCCCAAATGACATTCGTGGTAATCAGTGGCGTAGCTATGACCCCGCGGTGCGGGGGGGGGGGGACGTTGATATTTTGGGGTTCAAGCCGAGCAATTTGCGATTTTCACATACAAAAGGGCCCATTTTTTAGCTATCGCTGAGGACCCCGAAATTTGACGCTATGTCACTGGTGGTAATGACATAAATTTGATCACTCGTGCAACATCATAAGATTATTTCACGCTTTTGTCTTTAACAAGCGTTCTGATTGGTCCATTTACATCCAATGGTATCGTGATAATTTGGGTTCTACCAAAATTATCAAGCCAAACGTTTTGACATTTACATGATATTTGTTTAAATTTCAGTTTTGAGAATTTGCGGAAATAAGGTTTGAAATAACCTAACCAAATACAATTCGTAGGTTGAAATCACTAATAATTCTGTCGCTTTACTGATAATTGATAATTCAGCATAGTGTTACTTTTTTGTCAATAAATTGATAAAATTATCGCGTGTGGCAACCTACTCATAATATTATCATCGATCATTTCAGTCCTTTGTCCCGTCAAGCGTTCTGATTCAGTGGCGTATCCAGAATTTTTGTTTGGGGAGTGCACTTTGTCATTAAAATAACTAATACTTCTTCCATGTGTTTTTATAATTTTTCTAAAAGTACTCTCATATAAATGAAAATATTTGAAATCAAAATATTGTATATCAAAAAATTTTGTTGTTAAATTTTTGATTGAAAAAAATCTAATTTTGGTGGTATTTCTGTAATTTTAAATTTTATCATACAGCGAACTTGTTAAAATTTGTTCAAAATTTTTATATCAATAATATAATTGTCCATGGTGTATGTATTTCTTTTATAAAAATCAAATCAATTTCTTTTCAATTATAGCCTTTATTTGAAATACAATTTTTTATTAAAAATAGCTAATGCATTTTCGATCCTTAGATCATCATCAGGCAAAATTTTTATATTTTTCAAAATTTTCAGAATTGTCAGTTGTAAAAATTTTCAAAATTGTCATAATTTTCAAAATTGTCAATTTTTTAAAAATTGTAAAGTTTCAAAATTTTTCAATTTTTTTAAAATTTGAAAATTTTCAAAATTTTTAAAATATTCAAAATTTTTAAAATATTCAAAATTTTTAAAATATTCAAAATTATTAAAATTTTCAATATTAGTTCATGTTTCATAAATCTTTCTTTTAGATTGTAGAATCCAAAAGGCATTAAAGAAAATTAAATAAAAAAGTACTAGCAGCTTTTGTAAACCCCCCCCCCCCCCTGAATTCGCCACTGTTCTGATTGGTCCATTTTCCATTAAGTTATACTGATAATTTGGGTCCTACCTAAATTATCAAGTCAAACGTTTTGACGTTTACATGACATGTATTTCAATTTCAAATTTGACATTTGAAGTAAAGACTGATTTACAACATTTTTTTTGTATTTTGCAGAAATAAGGCTTGAAATAATCTATCCAAATACAATTCGTAGGTTAAAATCACTATAATAATTTTGTCGCTTTATTGTCAATTTAATTGCTTTTTAGAAACACAATTTCATTTGTCAATAAGTTTACAGAATTATTGCGAATTTCATCATCATCGGTTTAACATCATCATCCCTGTAGTTCAACTCTATCATGTACCTCAGGGCTCGTCTTTGTAGCCTTTGTACTTCTAATCCGTGTGATGTATGAGACATAAAAAGGGAAAGAAAGGCAGTTAACAGGACTCTATTTGAGTTAGTTTTTTGCAAGTTTCTTAGCAGGAAAATGTTTTTAGACAGTGGAGAGGTTAATGAATTTATGTGGACTTGCCAGTCAATTTTTGGATATATAAAAATTCCCAAAAATTTAATTTTACAATCGTAATCGATTTGCGTTGAGTATTTTAGTGGAAAGTGAAATTTAGTACATTTGTCCATATTTAATGTGAGCCTGTTTGAAACAAACCAGTCCTCGACAGTCTTCAACAGATTCTTCTAGTTTTGTTGCAGTCTTATCCGGGTAAAATCGAGTTGTATCGTTTAGATTAGCAGGAAAATCATTGATATAGATTTGGAATAACATATGGCCCAATATCGAGCCCTGAGGTACCCCACACTTCCCTATGCTGATTTTGTACCGTTAAAAAACATGTACAGGTAAACGTCGTTTTACGCCGGGGTTTCGTTCGGAGAGATACCGGCGTAAAATGAACACACATTTTTCGCACAATGTTTGGGTTCTGAATCGGAAACTTGGAAAATTCCACGCCGGCACCAACCGGCGTAAAGCGAACCGGCGCAAAACGACTTTTACCTGTAATTTGTTGCTTCTCACTTAGAGAAGATTTAAGTGCGTCATCAGTTAGTGCATAATGTAATAATTTTGATGGTAGAATTTTGTCCTAAAAACGTACTTCTTGACTTCTCTGAAAAGTTTCGAAAATTTCATTAGGAATATGATAGAAGTGTTAAATATGTAATATTTGAAAGGAAAATTGTGTTTAGTATAGTTGGTGGAGTAATTTAATGTTTGGTTGTTTTTGTAGAGAATGTAATATAATAATTAATATGAATTTGGGGTGAATTCCACTGCAGTGGAGAGGTGAAATTATCATGAGGCTACAATTGCATGCACTCACGAATATGAAGTGGAGTTATGTGTGTATGCATGTATTTGTATATGGAGCAGGTAGTGCTAATCAATAATGTAAATTACGTGTTTGCTCATGTTTTAAACAACGGCTTTTAAATTTTGAAGAATTTTTGTGGTAAAAAACGTGTCCTTCATTGAGGACATTAAAGTGGCCTGTAATTTGAGTAATTATTCATGTCATAATGGGCCAACGACGCTTGCTTTCGTATTTTATGTTGTAGTTAGTCAAAAGTTGTTTGCATTTCTGGAAATTACATAGATTTTCATAATTATAAGAGATAAAAAATGAAAGGTCGTTAGGTAAATAAAATAAATTTGACATTGGAGTTTATGGCTCGCATTAAAGCCATAAAATAAGGCGAGTAAAGTTTAATTAATTTAAAAAAGCAGGTTTAATGTTATTTATGTTTTCTGTTTTTATTTCCAGGTTCAAATCGGCAAATAGTGTGAATTCGTCTAATTAACGTAATGTACCTCGTAGGATTTTCTCGAAATTAGTGGACTTTTAATAGAAATTAATGAGTTTTCTGAACTTGCGAGCGGAGTGCAATAACTTAATGATAGGATTTTTAAATTGTGTGTTTGTGAACGATGATGTATTTTGTAGTGAGTTTGTGTGCAATACTTATTCATCCAACTGCCTCTTATTACACGAAGCAATGGGTGGTTCATATCGAAGGTGGACGAGAACAAGCAGATCAAGTTGCTAGCCACCATGGCTTCATCAACTTAGGAGAGGTAAGTACTAAGTATACCAAGTATACAAACATACAAATACATTTCCGGTATTTTAAATTCTTCTTCCGCATTTACATTTGATATATGGAGAAAATAAATTCAGGGTCCATATTTGAATAGAACCTTGATGCAATTGGGCAACTAAAAGTAATAGTATTTTCCTTATATTTGTGGAAGGTTAGCATTCGACATATAAAGGTGACCCTGACCTTGTAGTCAACCAAATGAAAATTGAATCCAGGTTTTTTAGTTATGCAATATAATACTAGATTTGGGCGTTGGGCGTGTAGAAATCGATTTAAATTCACATTCCAACTAACAAACTTCTCATGCTAAACTGTCTTACTAATTTATAGTCCAGTCATACAAAATTACCTTTAATTAACCTTTGACACATATGCTAAGTAAATTAGAGTATAGGAATTTACGGGCTTTACCTAATTATACACACAGGAAATTTATGCACATGGTCCTGGAATTCTGCAACTCCTTCACCAGGATCACTACGTAAGCTCTAAGCCACTTAAACACATCATTATTTTATCATTTAAATTTAAGCAGAACCTGTTCGAGTATTTCAAGTGCACTTGTTAATAATAAAAGAAGCTGAACAACTACAGCTATCAAACAAGGGTATAAATGTTTACAACTTCCTACTTCATCCCAAATTTCATATGTACTTTTCCTATTTTTATAGTGTATTGTGTTGAATAAAAATGTATTTCTTCTTTTATTCATTTTTCTGCATTTGTATTGGGTTATGTCAGTGTGTAGAAACGAATAAACTGGCCATTCCAATTTCAAGCCAACGACCAACGACAACGGTACCTCGTGGTATAATATAACAGTTGTTGCTCGCAGTGACCTCACCAATCCCATTTGTTCACCTCTGATCAATTTTCTAAATGTTTCATTTTCTTCCTCGCTTTCCTTCCCTCTTCACAATTCCCGCACCATGTTTTCTAACATCTCATAAAACATCACAATCACATTTAATCAACTAAAAATATTTTCTAATCCAAAATTTATACTTTAACCCATTTTTCGCTCAATTAAAGTACACTGATATCAAAACGATTTAGAAAAATCGTTGGTGATAAAGGTAGAGCTTTTTCTTAGATAAAAAAGGGGGATGAAAAAGGGGCATTTAAATTTGATATGGAGGAATCTATTTATTTTCTTCCTTTGTAAATCCAGGAGGCCATTTTTCAAAGTAGTTTGAAGGAAAAATGATTATAAATGAATAATATTAAGAGTAAATAAACGGTTTGTTGTTGGTTGTTGATGAGAAAATATTTATGGTAATTAATTCGGTTGACCAGACGAAATGACATCATGGAATTTCTTAGCGTCTGAAGGAATGAGAGTGGTGCAGTTTTTGTAATTCCATTAAAGTCCCCATTGTTCATCGAATTACGTGATAGACTGTTTTGGTAGAAGCTTGAATTCCAGTAAAATTTCGCAACTTGCATGTCAAATAAAGAAGAGAAAAAATGGGAAATTAAATATTTTTACGAGAGGGAAGTTCTTAAAGTAATAATAAAGATAGAAAAATGAAGTTGGGTTTAATGAAATTTCAGTTGAGTTTGAAAGTAGCAAATCGATTAAAGTTTTTCCCGTTTTTAAAATAAAACGAGTTATTTTGTATGAGGTATAAGGCGATATCTGGTTGTCAGAAGGCAATTACCTTCGTGCTACACGCCCCTGCCCCGGCCCGTTAAAGTGCCAAAGGCAATTTAACTTCTCTCTTTACGTAAGTTTATTTTTGTATATCTCGCACGTAAAAATGATGTTATATTTTTAATCTTTTACGAAAATAGAGTGAAGCGTAACATCGCTGCCGTAATGCTACGTACTGCACTCAGTACACTAATATTTATCCGCTTCCTGCTGATAACTTCATCCTCCGCCTCTGCTTTTCCAAGCTGGAAACTTGGGAAGTAGACCTAATGACTTGACGGTTTCAATTTTGCATTGAACTACGCCAAATCCTTTTCATCTATAATACCAAAACCGTAAGAAACGGGGAAGGTGTTTTTTTTGGTAGAGAGTTGTAATTTTGTAGGTGGAAGGAGGACCATCCCGAAAAATCGAGTTCATCCCCTAAGTGTCCGAAATTCACCTCGAATCGCACCAAATCTTAGTATGTTATGAGGGACCAGATTCTGAAGATGTCGGTTTTGACCATCCAGGATCTATCTATTAAGAAGGCGGAGATACGACCACTTTTGTATTTTTACCCCGAATTCGGACGTTTTTTGCGGTGGTTTGTTTTGTCCAATTTTAAGAATTCTGGTTCCGATGTAAAGAAGGATGTTGATTCCAAGTGTGGTTCAAATTTTAATTTTTTTGGACCTCCCTGACACATTAAAAAAAATTCCCGAAAATGGTCGATTTTTCTCGCTTTTTTGGGGTTCTCGGCGGCGTTAATTTTGAAAAATCGCAACTCCGTCGGATTCTAAAGGGAAGCGACGAAATTTGGCCCCTTTTATTCTAACATCCTGGGGATTACCGTGACCGATTTTTAAGCCTCCTGGCGCTTTCAAAAAATTTCAGAGCTTTCAAAAAATCTGAAAAAAATTGAGAAATTATATCTTAAACGTATTAGTCTTCACACCAAATTTCAAATCTGTATTACCAACCGTTTTCAAATAAATGACAAAAAACCTAGTTTTAGTCACAATAGTTAAAGGGGTGTAGCTTCCTTAGTTTATAGGAAGTTTTTTTCTTAAAATTAGTTGTAGAATCGCCTCCTAATTTATCTTAATTTCGGGACACCCTGTATAAATTATTAACTTTCAAGTTTTTTATTTGAAACGAAACACTCTTGTATTTCTATAAAATTTGGGCTATTACGGAAATCCTCCTTGAAGATGGAAGATTTTTGCATGACCACCCGCGAGGTTCTTGAACTCTTCCAAGGAGAAATGAGCAACATTAAAGCCCGTTAGTGAATCACTACTTGTTTACTTTGAAAACGTCCTCGGAGCACCTATACGATAATCAATCTACTTGAAGAGCACTTATATTAAGTTTGAGATTTGGGATGTGAGGTAATTTGGTGTAGGAAATAATGAAGTTGAGGATAGATAAATGAGTATGACTTTTATTATGACCAAAAAGGTTATTGGGGTTGTGGAGTAAAGCCAAGGTGTTTCTAATTTTAGAATGATTGATGAAAATATTTTCGTAGGATATTCGTTGGCTGATGTTTCTCGTGCTTTTCGTGTAGGTACATTTGAGGTAAATGGGGCAACATTTCGCATTTGCATTTCGAGTTGTGGGTTGGAAATATAAAAGTGTAAAGCAGGAGTGTCTTCATGCTCGTACTTTATAAATAAGTAGTGGTATTCTTGAAGGAAGTAATGTACCTGGAAAGAGAATGGTCGGCATTTGAGAAATCTGGCAGGCTTTCGTATTTAGGTGAGCAATGTGAGCATGGAGCATTATGTTAAGCCAGATGTACATCGCTCATCTGGAATTGCCTGTCCACCGGATGCGGAGTTTGAGACTGCAAACTGAAATGAGCACTAAAAGATAATATGCAATTAAAAAAGTTGGAGTCATTGCTAGGAGACGAAGGGTGATGGCGGTCGTCGGTCGTCGGCACAAACAGATCTATGTGGTGTAACAATTATTAAATTGAGCGCTTCACGAATTTCCAACAAAGCGCATAGAACTCATAATGCTAATTAATTTCAACCTCGCGCGCTTTTAAAAGCAAACTCGAATTCACATTTAACTCTATTCAAACTTTAAATTAATTATATTCACTTAAATATAAAAATTACGACGAAAAATTAATACACTACAAAGAAATATTTACTTTCATTATTCTCAAGCCGCTTCGTATTTTCTTCTTGTACTCATGAAGGTCACCAACCGGTTTACTTCTTCACCAAAGTCACTTGCTCATGCATAACGTATCTATTGTAACTTTTGTATTTTTTATGTATCATCTAAACATACATCACTCATACAAAAATGAGCAACACAAATCGTTGAGCGTGCACAAAAAACGCCGGAAGCGCAAACACTTCATTCCTCTTTTTGTACAACTAATCATCTTCATTATTTTTTATTCAAAACGGATCAACACGTCAAAACTTCTGCACAACTCATCCACACTTCATTCTACATCAACACTCTCACTGAATTAAACTAATTTTACCAACGTTTACAAATCTATAAAAAAAAACTTTACCTACTACACTTTCAACTCGGAAATACTTAAATCTACAACTTCAAATATTATTAGCCGTAAGGCACCATGACTAATACCTCAAATCACAAGAAAATCATACTCCATTCATCCGGAAATATCGGTTGTAAGTATACCGTTTTATCGTATGAAATTGACAGTCCGTTTCATTCAAAGGTAATATATATGAAACGTTTGTGTCGATGAAAAAGAAATGTCGATGAAACATCCTTGTCGAAGGGAAGATTTGTCGATGAAAAGATAATGTCGATTAAACGTTTAAGTCGATGAAACGTACTTGTCGAAGATAAAGTTTGTTGATGAAAAGATAGTGTCGATGAAAAGGTCAAGTTGATGAAACGTCTGTGTCGATGAAAAAGTAATGTCGATGAAACGTTCTTGTCGAAGGAAAGATTTGTCGATGAAAAGGTAGTGTAGATGAAAAGGTAAAGTCGATTAAACGTTTGTGTCGATGAAACGTACTTGCCGAAGAAAAAGTTTATTGATGAAAAGATAGTGTCGATGAGAAACAGTGTCGGTGAAACGTTCTTGTCGATGATATGTCCCTGTCGAAGGAAAGGTTTGTAGATAAAAAAGTAGTATCGATGAAACGGCTGTCGATAAAAAGGTAATCTCGATGAAACGTCTGAGTCGATGAAAAAGTAATGTCGATGAAACGTTCTTGTCGAAGGAAAGATTTGTCGATGAAAAGGTAGTGTAGATGAAAAGGTAAAGTCGATTAAACGTTTGTGTCGATGAAACGTACTTGCCGAAGAAAAAGTTTATTGATGAAAAGATAGTGTCGATGAGAAGCAGTGTCAGTGAAACGTTCTTGTCGATGACATGTCCCTGTCGAAGGAAAGGTTTGTAGATGAAAAAGTAGTATCGATGAAACGGCTGTCGATAAAAAGGTAATCTCGATGAAACGTCTGAGTCGATGAAAAAGTAATGTCGATGAAACGTTCTTGTCGAAGGAAAGATTTGTCGATGAAAAGGTAGTGTAGATGAAAAGGTAAAGTCGATTAAACGTTTGTGTCGATGAAACGTACTTGCCGAAGAAAAAGTTTATTGATGAAAAGATAGTGTCGATGAGAAGCAGTGTCAGTGAAACGTTCTTGTCGATGACATGTCCCTGTCGAAGGAAAGGTTTGTAGATGAAAAAGTAGTATCGATGAAACGGCTGTCGATAAAAAGGTAATCTCGATGAAACGTCTGAGTCGATGAAAAAGTAATGTCGATGAAACGTTCTTGTCGAAGGAAAGATTTGTCGATGAAAAGGTAGTGTAGATGAAAAGGTAAAGTCGATTAAACGTTTGTGTCGATGAAACGTACTTGCCGAAGAAAAAGTTTATTGATGAAAAGATAGTGTCGATGAGAAACAGTGTCGGTGAAACGTTCTTGTCGATGATATGTCCCTGTCGAAGGAAAGGTTTGTAGATAAAAAAGTAGTATCGATGAAACGGCTGTCGATAAAAAGGTAATCTCGATGAAACGTCTGAGTCGATGAAAAAGTAATGTCGATGAAACGTTCTTGTCGAAGGAAAGATTTGTCGATGAAAAGGTAATGTCGATTAAACGTTTGTGTCGATGAAACGTACTTGCCGAAGAAAAAGTTTGTTGATGAAAAGATAGTGTCGATGAAAAAGCTGTGTCGATGACATGTCCTTGTCGAAGAAAAGGTTTGTAGATGAAAAAGTAGTATCGATGAAATGGCTGTCGATAAAAAGGTAATGTCGATGAAACGTCTGTGTCGATGAATTGGTCGTATCGATGATTAGTCCTTAATTTTCCACAATTGATCACATAAGGAAAGTAAAAAATTTCCAAAAATTCTTAGAGTGTACCATTACGCTGGTTATTAATATTAATTGTTTCGATTTTGAACTTCTTTTGTTCATTTCAACACAACTTTGATCAAAATTCGGCATTTTATTCTTAGTAAGGATCAAAACAATTTGCTTTCGTTAATCCCAATCTTTTTTCAAAATGTATACCAAATTTTCGGACGGAGCACCCTCCTATTTATTTTCAGCAACGTTTCGACATCCTCCCTACCTTCTTCAGGCTACAATAAAAGATGCTTGATTTGTGATTTGATCAAATTTACCTTCAAAACGATTTTATGAAACATAAGATGGCTGTATGAAAGGTGATAAATATAACCTCCCGGAACTAAGCACATAAACATTAAAGTTACACCCAAAGTTGTTGTGTATGATCAATTTGACAATATTGTAACCAGTGCAACCAATATCTCATACGCCATATTATCTTTGATAAAATCATTTTGAAGGTAAATTCGTGCATGATAATTTTTCATTTTTATTGTTGCCTGAAGAGTACCGAAACGTTGCTGAACATTAATATGATTTTATTGTAATTTGACGTTATATTATCTCTCGTTATTATCTAATGATATTTAAGTGAAATTTACAATAATAGCTGACAGACAATTGTCGTAATAAACGTCAGAAACTAGTTACTCCTATTTTTGACCTTCTTCTTAATTCGGATTTTTTTTCCATTATCTAAACAAACGTACATTAGAAAATATATATACTAAACGAGCTCATTTCATTTTTTTGATATTTGTAAGTAATTATACAGGGTGAGTCTGTAACATGAAATAAATTCAAAGAACTCCGAAACGGTTCGATTTTTAGAAAAACTGTTCGACACTTGAAATTTTGTTTTTTATTGCGGACATTTCCGTCACTTAAAAATTATTCACGTCATCGTACAATGCCCAGGCGACGTCATCACATATTTTTTAAATGGAAACCCACAATTTTAAATAAACAAATTCAAAAAATGTCTAAACTTGTGTATCCATGCAGAATTTTATTGACTGTGATATCTTCTCGTCCCGAAGATATGATCAATCAAAAATTGTAAATTAAATTGAGTCTGTAACAAGCAATACATTCAAGAAGGCCAAAACGGTTAGATTTGAAAAAAATGGCTGCACACGTGAAATTTCGTTTAGTCATTTTAAATTTATGTGATGTAATTGCACAACACCCCCGTGACGTCATCGTATTTTTTAATGGAAATTATTTTTAAGTCCAGAAATGGAAAGATAGTCTAATCATGATATCCATCCAAAATTTTATTGACTTATCTTCAGTAGTTCCGAAGATATGGTAAATCAAAAATTGTGAAATTGATAGTTTTTATTGATCATAATAGGTTCGTTCCGACAGCCTGAGAAACCGTACATTGACTATCACAGTCCTAAAACCGTTCCAACAACACTGTCTTGTCAAAAGTACTTCGGACGGTACAATGTTGGCGCAAGCGCATAAACTCGATCCAATCAGTTTTGTTACGGTTTCATGACAGTCAGAAAACTCGTTGTCCGAACAAAGCTAATATCATCGGAACGATAGGAGATAAGACAATGAAATTTTGCATGGGTACTCAAGTTTAGGCGTCCTTCCAAATTATTTATTAAAAATTGTGGTTTTAAAAAAATAGTGATGACGTTACGTGACCATTGTACGATGACGTTACATAAATTTTAAATGATGAAAAATGTCCGCAAAGATAATTTGACGCATCAACCCGTTTTTTTTTTGAAAATCTATCTGTCTCTGAGTTTTTGAATTTATTCCATGTTACAGACTCACCCTGTATCTATTTTCTAATGTACGTTTATTTAGAATCTTATAACTAAAATTAGTTCCCAGATGATGGAAAAATCCCGAAATCGATAGGAGATTGATGAATGTTTATTGGAAGTAACTGTATTGGTTACTATATCTTCTTTAAACGGAGATATTAGCCTACTTGTACTGGTTTCAGTAAAAATATCTTCACTACTGGTAATTTCTTTATTTGTTACAACATCAAAAATCTTTACTTGCAGTAACGTCACCTTTATTTGTTACACCTTCAGTAGTAGATTCTTGTGTAAAATCATTTTCTTTAGTGGAAGTCGAAACAAACAATGTTCTTCATAATAAAGTTGGATACAAGATAGAAGAGGTATTTGCTCGACACTCGACAATCGATCCTTTTTTATACCAACTGAATAAAGCTCTGGAATTCTAGAAGCGATAAATTCGTTGAATGCATTTTTGCATCGTCTTGGTAGTCATTGAAAGGTCTG
Organism: Stenus bimaculatus; assembly: GCA_963971135.1. NCBI lineage: Eukaryota > Metazoa > Arthropoda > Insecta > Coleoptera > Staphylinidae > Stenus > Stenus bimaculatus. The sequence continues at coordinate 1,697,224 of OZ020184.1, forward strand.
GTGAGAATAGTGGCTACACTTCGTTTAATTTTTGGATTGTTGGTTGTGCGACGTGCGGATGGGCGTCATCATGAAGAAGAATAGGAAAATTTCTGTTCACTAATGCCGGATACTTGATCTGGAGTTTCCTATGCTGACACTACTTGTTGTCATGACAGTTTCGTTCGAATTGAGGAAACTGTGATGGATTAGTACCGCCATCCACCACCATACGGTTTTTTGGTGCAGTTTGGACATGTTTCGGAGCTTCATCATGGTTTAACCATTGTACCAATCACTTTATATTGTCATTCAGAACCCATTTTTCATGGCACATTACAATGGCATCAAGAAACCGGACGAGTCGAGTAGAATTTTAAGGAGCCGAGTTCCCTCCCGTGAATTAGTACCAAAGTTGCCCAAGAACCGAGAAGAGTTTCACTATGTTTTGGACGAAAAGGCTTTAAAAACAAAAAAAGGGGAAAATCTTAGAGATTTGTCCCTTTCCAGTGAGGTTCCAACCGGGAGGGAACTAGGTTGGAATAGATCTGGACGTCGAATTGCTTAGTTTCGTTCAAATTGGAAACTGTCATGCATGATACTTTCAGTTCCAATGTTTCTGACCGTTATCAACCTTCCATAGTCGACGCTCTTTCACTACGAAACTTTTGGAACCACCATTTTACCGTACGTTTGTGAATAATTTCTGGACCAAATGCGAATTTGATATTGGTTTGATGGTGGAGATGATGAAGTTGGTGAAGTATCGAAGAATTGTCGTGTGTTAAAAGTGAGGATTCTTTTGTTTAGTGTTGAGAGGAGAGGAGAGGAATGTAGAATATGAGTAGTGGAATGTGAGTATTGGGTTAATGATAATGGTTGGAGGTATAAATGTGGTAAAAATATGTGGCGTGGTTGTTGAAAATGTGATAATTAAAGGCTTAAACGTGAGGAGGAAAGCGCGTAATGAGAATTAGAAAGGGGATATTTGGTATTCGAGCAATGCAGTTGGTGGCGGTGTAGTTTTAGGAGCGGTGAGGTTCTTGTCAATGTTGGTAGACAATACGCGGTTAAAACAAAACCCCAATTATGGCATTGTGCGCGGATTATTAGCTCACTATGCGCCTAGATGGTGTAGGGCGGGTTTAGCCTGACATGTTTTCAATTACCGCAACCGCGCCCCCTCGTGATCCACGTTTCGTATCCAGGATCCCAGCTTAGGCCTTGAATCATCCCGCACCCCGCACATTTAAGACATATTATATTTTAGGAGCTTTTGTTGTGCAATCCAATTATAAAGGTTCGCGTAAATCAACCGCTAATGGACCTTAATCACACCCCTGCACTCCGATTTCCGAATAATAAATCCTAAAAATTTATCATCCCATTTCAAACAAACCAATCACTTTCAGAGAAATCGCACAATCTCAGCTTTTTCTCGGGAATAATTTGTCGGAGTTGATTAATTAGCATAATTGATTTTACTCGATATTTAAGACATGCAAGGAATATGTATGAGGAAAATTGATTGACCTGAATTTATAGAAAATATGCCACGTTGCAAATACTTTTATAACCTTAGTGTGTGCATTGGCTCCGTTAAGAGAAGAAAATATTCTATTTGAAAGAGCTGAACGTTGAACGGCATCCTGCTCGATTCAAAGATCACATTTATAATGAGCGCTGGACCGGAACTTCCGGTGACAATAATGGCTCCAGAACGTTCAAATCTACGGATCACGAGGAGCCCAATGTCTTTTTGCATATAAGCAAAACTCTTTCACCAATTCACCAAATTTTATCATCAGAAAAACATTTTTCCTTAAAATAAATTTTACTCCTAGTATTATCTAGTATTCTAATTATAGGAAATTTAGCTAGGGTGTTAATTAATTAATTAATACCTTAATGATTCCCCAATAATTAATTATTTATTACCTTCCAGCTCAACAAAGGAAATGGTATATGAGGGTTGAAAATTTTCCTGCTTGTAAAGGGTATAAATGCAATTAAGATGAGATGCGCTTTGTGGTTGTCGGGAGTCGTTATTTAACCAAAGTTTTCGTCAAGTAGTTCGTACACCTCAGTCTCAGTTCCTTTCCTCTTCCAAACTTATTACGAACTTCTGCATAATTAATCCCGGTTTCTTTGTTTTCCAATTCAAATACTTAAACAAATTTTCTTTACCCAAATCACCGCATGTGAAGGTTAAAATATACCGCATTACTCTCGGGTAATTACCTAGCTTCCATTTTTTACGATGGGATAACTTTTTACTATTTTATTTATCGCCCAGAGTAATTGCAGGATACAAACGAGATTATTTTACTTTAAAACTTTTGCCCCTAATAAAAATGATATAAACTACTACTTTTTTTTACTTAAATCTTTTAAAAAATATACAGGGTGTCCCATCGCCTCGAGGAAGTAACATTACTCTAAAATGAAAAAATATATCGACATGCAGTTTTCGACAGAAAGTACAAATTGACCAATTAAACGACATTTTCAAATGGAACACTCTGTATATTTTAACATAAATCGATCACAATTTTAACAAGTTTTCTATTGATACAATATTTGTATATGGTTTAGGTAATAGTATAAAGTATAAAGAAAAAAAAAATAAAAAAAATTCAAGTCTCCTACGATGTTTCGTTCAAAAGTTATCAATTTTTATATAAAATATGGCATTCTGGTAAATGAGTAGAGGTGTATTTTGAAAAATTAATATTTCGCTTAATAACTAAAATTAAGAAACAAAAATTCGTACACATAAATTTCTAAAAATTACTAATATTAACATATTAATTTTTTTTAATTTAATTATTTTTTCAGATACATTACCTAAAAAAATTATGATTTTTTTGAGTTTTTGTGGAGTAAAATTTTTTTGGGGGGCGTACATGGCAGGTGAACCCCTTCACTTCATCCATTTTTTATTATCTTTCATTTACAGTCGATTTTGAAAAAATTCGAAAAAAAAATTTTGGAGATATTTAAGGGCTTGAAATTTTTTATGGATATCGGTTTTTATTTTTTTTTCTCGAAAACTATAAAAGTTACCGGTTTCAAATTTTTACCAAAAGTAAACACTGTGGATAGACGCGTTTTAAAAAATATTTGGTTAAAATCAGTTAAATAGTTTTTTTGGAAAAAATTTGCAAAGTTTAGGCAAAATTTTGGTACAAATACGGTTCTGGACGGCGCAATTTTAAACCGATAATTAAAACTTTCACAAAATTTGGTGGAGGAGGTGACTGTGCGAATTTTAAGCTATTAAACGTCGCGGTGGTGCTAATAGTTTCGAAGATATTAATTATTTTGTGATAAGTGAAAAATATCAGACCGAAATTTTGGCTCCAAACGGAGATTTTGCTTATTTTAGCTACATTTTCGGTGATAACTCGAAAACGGAAAGAGACAGCGAAGTGATTCTTTTTTTTGACGTAAAGTGGACCTAAAGAGCTTTTAGGGTAGGTGCAAAAAGTAGGGTTGGAATGTAATTTTAAGGGTGAATTTAACATATAAATACGACTTTTAAAAATGCGATTTCAAAATTTTTTTTTTTTTGCGTTATTTTTTCGAAATTTAAAATACCACATGCGTGGAAGCTTTTGGTTCAAAGAGTAGATTCTAAAGTGTTTTTAAAATTGAAAATCCTTTAATAAGTGACTCGGTGGTAGCCACTCACCCCTAAAATCAAAATTTCGAGTTTATTTGTACGTAATTTCTCAACCCTACCAAATATAAAAAATCTGAGTAGCCTATACACTGTAAAAAATATTCCGTTTTATAGTTGCGAAAGAAAATTGCAAAAATTTTTAAAACTGCGGGAGCCAGATGGGCCCAGGTTGGACTGCGTTTCGCCCGATTTTTTTAACATTTTACGTTCGATTTTTTTCCAAGGTCCAGAGTAAAAATTTCAAGGTGCCCATTTTTTCTCTCATAAGTAAATACCAAATAAGTAAAATAAAAAATATTCGAGTATTACAGGTTGTTCCGATGAAAAGTTACGAATTTTCAAAGTTCGCGTCAAAATAGCGCGAGAAATAAAGCGTCACTTTGGGGGCACCAAAACGTGGAATTTAGATGAGGAATAAGGCAAACGCGATTTTTTTTCACCTGCCGAACTTCTAATCGAAGCCAAAAAGTTTTGGTAATTTTTCCTTTCGAAAAAACTGTAGAATTGTACAGTTTACGACTCGAGGCCGTGACGTCACACCTTTGCCCCGAGAGGTTTAAAAATCGGTCACGGTAATTCCCAGGATGTTAGAATAAAAGGGACCAAATTTCGTCGCTTTCCTTTAAAATTCGTCGGAGTTGCGATTTTTCAAAGTTATCGCCGCTGAAAATCCGATAAAAAGCGAGAAAAATCGACCATTTTCAGGAATTTTTTTCAAAGTGTCGGGGTGGTCCAAAAAATTTAAAATTCGAACCACACTTGGAATCAACATTCCTCTTTACATCGGAACCGGAATTCTTAAAATCGGACGAAAAAACCACCCTTTCGGCCGCTCCTTGCAAAAAAACGTCCGAATTCGGGGTAAAAATACGAAAGCGTCGTATCTCCGCCCCCTTAATAGATAGATCCGGTCCCCCATATCATACTAAAATTTGGTGCGATTCGTGGTGAATTTCGGACACTTAGGGAATGAGCTCGATTTTTCATTCGTGGTGGAATAATTTTTTTCGGGGTAGTCTGATCGAAAAGGGACATTTAAACTTTTTTCTTAGAATTTTCTCCTCCTTCCACCTACAAAATTTTAACTCTAAAAGAGAATAATAGACAATTTTACAGAATAGACAGGATATACAGAATACACAGAATAGCGCTTTTGGTGACTTTTGTTGAAGATTTTTTTTTTCAAATTTTAAATAATTGGCTACCTAAACACTGGATTAGCAGAAACTGGCCTGTAAATCGCATGTCGATATCTGTTTTCATTTTAGAGTAATGTTACTTTCTTACATTTATTTATAAGATTTTTAAAATAAGATCGACGATGAAAATTTTGGGGTTGGAAATCGCTTACCAATTGTATGTAGAGTAAAAATGATAAATTTGAGGAAAACTAATACGTTGACTTTGTAAGGCGAAGCCAAGAATTTCCTGTAATAATTTCCGTAGTGATTTAGTACCATGAAGCAAGTTGTATTGTAATTGTTTCTTTGAAAATGGTTATCTTTAATAAATATTTTATCTAGGATGTCTTTTGTGTATGGTAGAGAGATGCAATTAGGGAAAATATGATAGGGCTTCGTCCAAGATTAATTAAAGTTTAACTGGTGGAAGAATAATCCTTAATTTGTTTTGCGAGCCCTTATCCTCATTATCCTGAATATCATGTACCTGAAAGAGATAAGCAGATTTGTCGCATTGCATGTTGTCCTTTTTATGTCCGAATAGGGGCTGGCTTTGTTGTAATTTTAGTTTGTTTAGTTGTGCCTGCGTGATGTGATCCTTGGTGTATTCCGGAGAAGGTTTATTGTTGAAGGGTCGTGCCCTTTGTGCACCTCCTGTTATTGTCGAGAAAAGTTCTTTTGTACTTTCAGTTGGCTGTTACTTTCGTAGAATTTCAGAGCGAATAATAGCACAATTGGTGTTCTTCAATTGCTAGAAATTTGCTTTTAAATTGGAAGCATTTGTAAAATTGAGAACGTTCATTAATTTGCTCGTGGAATATAAAAATTGATTAAATAAGTTTACATTGTAGCGATTTCGATACTTTTTAAACGACTTTTAACATAAGCAATTAAGTTAATTGAAACCTTTTAACGCGATAAATATTTAGTGAGCGTGTGTTAAATAAATTCAACTGTTTAATACATGTATTGTTTTAAATAGTCCGCAGCCAGCAAAAACGACTAAAACAAATTGATTTGCTGAAAATGAAACAATTGTTATGTTAAACAAAGGTGGATTTAATTAATGCGTTACGGTTTTTCTTTATAATTAATTGCATGTAATTTGCATTTGCACATTTCTAAAATTGAACGATCTGATGAAATGTGCATTGCTGTGTCTCGTAGTAGTGTAGCATAAGATCCAAGTGGTGCCCTACAAACGTGCCATTTCATCCTGCAACAGACTTTGATTACGTGACAGATCATATGTCACAGATGTACTGCCATTAAAGCTCAAGCTTCGCGAATGTTGGTACGATTGCTACGACATAACTTGATATTATTGGGTCGAAACGTTTCTCCCTCTTCCACTTTTATTATTACATTTTCCAAAATTAAATAACGTTTCCAAACCGGAATTGTCTAAATTCATTACCGCTAAAATATAATAACTGATATGATAATGTCCAAAAAATGCTTAAACTTTTCTTGTTGTAAATTTCCCTTGGGTAAAATTGCTCTTGATGATAAATCTTTTCAAGTTCACCATACATTCATTTATGCCTTTTTTGTAGCCAATAAAATTTATTACTCCCTCCCATATATTACGTAACAAGATTTTTTTATCTAACACTAAATTATTTTATGACAACTCCACGCTTTTCATTACCACCTCCATTTTCATCGGAAACTTTTATACAATTTACTCATCCTAAAAAAATTCTTTTCGATAAATATTTTAGTAGTAGAATAGATTAAAGTCGATAAAGGTAAAATATTTTCATACATTCTAACCACTAGTATGAGAAACAAGAAATTGAATTCAGTTTCGCCAGGGCACTATAACCGCCGCACTTTTGAAATTTTTATTCAAACGCTGCCAATCGATACAACACTTTATGCGCTTTTATGTGCTATGAATTATTCTTCTGTGCCAACTCGCCCAGAAAAAAATAACAAAAAGATAGCTGAAATTATAAAAAAAAACCGAATCAATTTGATAAACCGCTGCTTTGGCCAACAATTCAAATTATATTGTTTTTTGATTAATTTACACGCATACTTAATAAATAATACTAGTGAGGTTTATGCATGAAAATAATTCTTTAGAGATCAATCGTTTTGCATATAGTTTATTCCACGTTTTAGAACCTCCGCCATATTTTTTTTAAATTAAAAACATTTTTTAAATATTTTTTTAATTTATATACATACACTTCTGTCTACTAAAAATGGTATTAATATCAAATTCCGCAACCAAACAACACTTCATTCATGAACCTTTGGAAGGTTTGAGGTGCATTTGTTAAACCAAAGGGCATTTTAAGGTATTCAAATAAACCGATAATCTCCACAAGAAAAATCTTTTTTAGAGACCACGTAAAGAGGAGATGACGTGAAGTTACTCGACGAATAACACCTTGTAAAAGTAAATCATCAAATTCAGCTTTAACTACTGATAAGCGATCAGGAGCAACTCTTCTACATTTAGAAAAGACTGGAGGGTCTGATTGTGTTTAGTAATATTGCGTTTAACCGGAATTGAATTAGTTGAAGAAATAACCACGGATGGAAAACATTTAAGATTTTTTCAATATTTGAATCAGTTCCGTATATCAACTATTGGATTGTACTGGTGTCGACCAAATACTTCAAATTCGACTTCGAATCAGTAACATGGAAAGTTTTGTAAATGTACAAAGAAAAATGCATCGATGAGTCTTGTCACCAAATTTTTATGATACCAGGAAATACCATCTCGTAATAGTGTTTGCGAAGAAGATCTGGAAGTTCGAGAGTTTCGATGTAATAAATTCGACGCACTATTTGTAGAAGAAAAGCTGAAACGTGACCAGTCTTGTGAAGAACTATTTCGTGAAGTTGGAGAAGACGTTAATTTAAGAACTAAAGCTTTGATGTCATCTAACGTAGTAGTTGCAGTTGATGTGATACCAGAAACAACATTACAAGATGTGTTAGAAACATTCACAATGTTATCTGTGAGTATTGCTAAATCTTCTAAAGGTGTGTCAGGAGTTGCAGCCAAAATGCGTTGAATATGGATAGGAAGTCGGTGAAGAAATAAGTTCTCTTAAAACAGTTTCATCCACAATTTTACCACCAAACAAGTTCTTCATAGCTCGTAACAACTCGTTAAGTTGACGATCAACAAGTTCTTCACCTGCCAAGAACTGATGAACAATAATATTTCCCAACAAATGAACAAATTTGATTTTGAATACAATTTTGGGCTTATAGTTACGCATTATTCAAACGACAAACATGCATTTGATGTATGGACTCACCCAATGTAGTGCTACGAAGGTAAAAATACTATACTCAAAACATTTTCCAAACAAGAAAACCTTTCAACGAATACATGAACGACTTAGAACTACAGGATCTTTTAAAAAACGTGTAATGAATGCTGGAAGACCAATCACTATTCACTATCCGAACTTTGGAACTTGAGGACAGAGTATTAATACAGCACATTGATGAAAATCCTAACATCAGTATAAGACAAATAGCAGCACAAGAAAATGGTGGTGTGTAGAATTTTAAAACAACAACTTCTTCATCCGTAACATCTTCAACGAGTACAGGCACTTCAGGAAGAGGATTTTTCTCCACGAGTTGACTTCTGTACCTGGTTCTATGAAAGATTCTAAAATCGTTGGATAGGTCGCGCCGTACTTAGAGCCTGGCCAGGACGATTATCAGATTTAAATCCAATGAATTTTTATTTAGAAACGATTATTCAACTCCTATTGTTTTAGCATACAAGAAGGATTCCAAAAAATTTAGCAAATATGGGGTATTTTTGATGGTCTATGGGACGACGACGACTGCGTTCAAAGAGAAGGTGGTCATTTTAAACAATTTGTATAAAATATAATCGAAAACGAATAATTTATTGTATTCGAAATTCTTTTATTGCCTTAAATGTTAATGGTGTTTTAATAAAAGTAAAAAACACTTAAATGCAACTTTGTTAATACTTTCTAGGATAATATTGTATAAAAGGAAAAAGGCTTTTACAAAAAATGTTTGTATAGTGATCATGACAACCACCTTTACAACCCATAATATGATACGCATATTTAAGAAATTGAGGCATTTCTTTAAATTAGTTTTTCTCTTAATCGGCTGAATCTAGTGAATTCGTGTAGGACCGCCCCGAAAAAAGTTATTCCACCCCTAACGAAAAATCGAGTGTCCGAAATTCACCCCGAATCGCACCAAATTTTAGTATGATATGGGGGACCGGATCTATCTATTAAGGGGGCGCAGATACGACCCCTTTTGTATTTTTACCCAAAATTCGAACGTTTCCCTGAAAGCTCTTTAGGTCCACTTTACGTCAAAAAAAGAATCACTTTGGTATATGTTTCCGTTTTCGAGTTATCACCGAAAATGCAGCCAAAATAAGCAAAATCTCCGTTTGGAGCCAAAATTTCGGTTTGAAATTTTTCACTTTTCACAAAATAATTTATATCTTCGAAACTAGTAGCACCACCGAGACGTTTAATAGCTTAAAATTCGCACAGTCACCTCCTCCACCAAATTCCGTGAAAGTTTTAATTTTCGGTTTAAAATTGCGCCGTCCAGAACCGTATTTGTATCAAAATTTTGCCGAAACTTTGCGAATTTTTTCCAAAAAAACTATTTAACCGATTTTTACCAAATATTTTTTAAAACGCGTCTATCCACGGTGTTTACTTTTGGTAAAAATTTGAAACCGGTAACTTTCATAGTTTTTGAGAAAAAAAATAATAACCGATTCCCATTAAAAATATCTTAAAAATTTTTTTTCGAATTTTTTCATAATCGACCCCGCAAATTAAAGATATTAAAAATGGATGAATTCTAGGGGTTCACTTGGCCTCTACATACCCCCAAACAAATTTTAATCCCCAAATATCAAAATTTTTTTAGGTAATGTTACTCACAAAATAATTATATTTAATAAAATTTAATATGGTAATATCAGTAATATTTAGAAATTTATTTGTACGAATTTTTGTTTCTTAATTTTAGTTATAAAATACCACTTATAAACAAGCAACAAATTAAAAAAAAATTGTTGATATGAGACAGGTGCATGTCAGATGGCTTATCAAATTTGAACGCATTACTGGGAAGTGTTCCAAAACAATTGACCAACCTATTTTTAGTCAAAACTTTTAGAGAGCTGTAGCTCCCCTAGGAAGCCAAATTGGACATATTTTTATTCGAACTTTTTTCATTTTTTGATGTCCTCTATCCGCTGGCAAATTTTGTGTAAACATTTTAGATAACGTTTTTGTACTGATTCCATTAATTTTAAATAATTCATGAACGGGTTATGCAGTAAAACGATTGCTTCAATTGAATTAAAAAGTTTCGTATTCTAATCATTTTCGATATTGGTTACTATAAAACACTTTTTGATATTTAATTGTAAGTAATTCAAGTCTACCCAATGATGCTTCACAGATTTTCTATGTAATCTTACAATGTTCTTCCGAAGTGGTGTTTTTGAAAAATTTTAAGTCATCAGCATATATGTGTGGTGATTGAATTACAGAGCTGTTGTTATTAATATAAATCAACAATAAAAAAGATCCCATTGTGGAACCTGGAGGAACCCCACTAAGTGCTAGGTAATTGAAACGCTGGACTACGACATACTGAGTTCTATTGTTTAGGTATGATCTTATAACATTTACAATTGCATTGTTTACTCCTAGTGATAAAATAAAATTTCTTTGTCACAAATCCTGATTGTGAGTTCCTTCCAAACGTAAATCAATAAAGTTAATGGCAGTCTTTTTGATGAAATAAATTGAATTAGTGAATAATGAAAAAAGTGATTACCTCTGGAAAAATGATGTCGTCTTGTGGGTTTGATTTAAAAATTGGTATTGAAGTATTAAGATAAGTGTTGGTGATATTGATTTTGTGGGAAGTGTGTTCTGGCGTGGAATTGTGAGATGAGAGTAAGAAATTGATGTGGATAATTAAAAGGATATTGATATAATTCGTAGAAGATGAAGTCAGAACTCACCGTTTAGTTCAATTAGTTCATTTAGCGTTTCCGTTATAAACGAAGTTTTGCAATTAAAGTAAGCAGAAAAGTTAAACAAATTAGTTCATTTTAGCATTGGCTTGTTTATTCTAAATGAGGTGTGTCAATTGATGGCAAATGGGTCTAATTGTATTATGCAAGAGAGTCGGTTCATAACCGCACACTTCGTGGCTCCATAACGGTTCAAACATTACTTTCTACACATTACAGAGCAGAGAAATATTGGAGTTTATTCGTGAGACTCGCTAATGAGGAAAGGCGTTACTGGTAAATAAAGTTTAGAGTTTAGCACCTACGATAAATTCAAAGTGAAGCAGTGCTTTGGATGAGATGAAAAGTAAACGGCCATAATAGCTTCTCCTTCCACAAACACCACCACATTAATGTTGTTCAACTATTACTTATTAACTACTCAAACCTAATTAATTCACGTCGTTTAAATGAATTACGACGTGATATTAACAAATAAGCTACCTCAAAAAAATTATTCACAATTACATTTAATTCACCTATAATTTTCCATTTTTCTTCATAATAAATTGCTCCAATTACACAAGCAATCCATTCATAATAAACGAAACGTTTTAGAATAATTACGAGCATATGGAAGCAGCAGTTTGAAAAAATGCGACCATGTGCGCCCTGGATTTACGAAGCAAGAAAACAAACAAATTCCTTTAGTCGTCTCAAATTTAAACGTTTTTTCATCCCGCGCTCTATTACCTAAGAAAAAAACCACTATTATTCATCAAAACTCGTTCAACATAAAATTATATTTATTCTTTAAAGATTGTATAAATTCCAGGATAATGACATAAAAAAGCACTTAACTTAAATAATTTATTCTTCCTGAATAATCCTGCTACCAGTAAAACACCTGCTGTGTATCCCACAAATTTAGAACCCTTTTTTTATAATGAATTACGAACATTTTTAAACTTTTCTCCCAAAAATGAGAAATCACGTTCACAACTTTAAACTACAATAATAATTTATCATAACTTCTCAGATGACTACAAATAACAGACACCCATCTCATCTTCACCCACAAACTTAAACCATTTAAACTAACTAAATAAATTTATCAATAACACGAATTAACACTAAAAATATATGTTGCCACAAATTTTACATATTTTTATACACATTTTAACATTGTCACTTTCTTATCGTATGTTCATAAATAACGGCTATTTGTGCTTTTTTATTTTTATTGCGCTATAATGTTTACAAATGTTGCTTCTATATTCCTTTATATTTTGTAAATCACTTTATACAGTGTGTCTAAAACGAAGTGATCATTAGAAAATCCAAGGGTACTTTCGGAAATTCAAAATGGTGGTTAAGAGTTACGGGTAACTTTCTATGGTGCTTTACAAAAATGGCTGTGGAAAATGAACTTTTGTAGATATTTCACAAAAATCAAGACTATTTTAAAGAAGAATAATGAAAGATCCCAAAAAAAATTATTGCAAATAAATATGATAATCTAGTGATTTTTTATGATTTTTTAAAGTTAAGTATTGTTTGTAAAATTAATGATTTTTAATAAATATGTAGGGTTTTACTAAATTAGTTGTAAAAAATTGAATTTTTAAGATATTTAAAAAAAGTCAACACTATTTTAAAGAAATTTAATTGAAGATTATAAAAAAATTATTGCAAAAGATTTTGTTGATTTAGGGTTTTTCTATGATTTTTTTAATAAAAAAAATGTGGTGCTTTACAAAAATGGCTGTGGAAAATTAACTTTTTTAAATATTAAAAAAAATCAAAACTATTTTAAAGAAGAATAATGAAAGATTCAAAAAAAAATTATTGCAAATAAATATGATAATCTGGTGATTTTTTATGGTTTTTTAAAGTTAAGTATTGTTTGTAAAATTAATGATTTTTAGTAAATATGTAGGGTTTTCTTAAATTGGCTGTAAAAAATTGAATTTTTAAGATATTTAAAAAAAGTCAACACTATTTTAAAGAAATTTAATTGAAGATTATAAAAAAATTTTTGCAAAAGATTTTGTTGATTTAGGGTTTTTCTATGATTTTTTTAATTTAGGTGTTGTTTTTTTAATAAAAAATGTGGTGCTTTACAAAAATGGCTGTGGAAAATTAACTTTTGTAGATATTTAAAGAAAATCAAGACTATTTTAAAGAAGAATAATGAAAGATTCCAAAAAAAAATATTGCAAATAAATATGATAGTCTAGTGATTTTTTTATGATTTCTTAAAATCAAGTATTGTTTGTAAAATTAATGATTTTTAATAAATATGTAGAGTTTTACTAAATTGGCTGTGAAAAATTGAATTTTTAAAAGTCGACACTATTTTAAATAAATTTAATTGAAGATTATAAAAAAAATATTGCAAAAGATTATGTTGATTTTCTATGATTTTTTTAATTTAGGTGTTGTTTTTTTTAATAAAAGAATGTGGTGCTTTACAAAAATGACTTTGGAAAATTAACTTTTGTAGATATTTAAAGAAAATCAAGACTATTTTAAAGAAGAATAATGAAAGATTCCAAAAAAAATTATTGCAAATAAATATGATAATCTGGTGATTTTTTATGAATTTTTAAAGTTAAGTATTGTTTGTAAAATTAATGATTTTTAATAAATATGTAAGGTTTTACTAAATTGGCTCTAAAAAATTGAATTTTTAAGATATTTAAAAAAAGTCAACACTATTTTAAAGAAATTTAATTGAAGATTATAAAAAAATTATTGCAAAAGATTATGTTGATTAAGGGTTTTTCTATGATTTTTTTAATTTAGGTGTTGTTTTTTTAATAAAAAATGTGGTGCTTTACAAAAAAGGCTGTGGAAAATTAACTTTTGTAGATATTTAAAAAAAATCAAGACTATTTTAAAGAAGAATAATGAAAGATTCCAAAAAAAATTATTGCAAATAAATATGATAATCTAGTGATTTTTTATGATTTTTTAAAATTAAGTATTATTTGTAAAATTAACGATCTTTAATAAATATGTAGGGTTTTACTAAAATGGCTGTAAAAAATTTAATTTTTAAGATATTCAAAAAAAGTCAACACTATTTTAAAGAAAAATAATTGAAGATTATAAAAAAATTATTGCAAAAGATTATGTTGATTTAAGGTTTTTCTATGATTTTTTTAATTTAGGTGTTGTTTTTTTAATAAAAAATGTGGTGTTTTACCAAAATGGCTGTGGAAAATTAACTTTTGTATATATTTAAAAAAATCAGGACTATTTTAAAGAAGGATAATGGAAGATTCCAAAAAAAATTATTGCAAATAAATATGATAATCTGGTGATTTTTTTATGAATTTTTAAAGTTAAGTATTGTTTGTAAAATTAATGATTTTTAATAAATATGTAGGGTTTTACTAAAATGGCTGTGAAAAATTGAATTTTTAAGATATTTAAAAAAAGTCAAACCTATTTTAAAGAAATTTAATTGAAGATTATAAAAAAATTATTGCCAAAGATTATGTTGATTTAGGGTTTTTCTGTGATTTTTTAATTTAGGTATTGTTTTTTTAATAAAAAATGTGGTGCTTTACAAAAATGGCTGTGAAAAATTAATTTTTGTAGATATTTAAAAAAAATCAAGACTATTTTAAAGAAGAATAATATAAGATTCAAAAAAAAATTATTGCAAATAAATATGATAATCTAGTGATTTTTTATGATTTTTTGAATTTAAGTATTGTTTGTAAAATTAATGATTTTTAATAAATATGTAGATTTTTACTAAATTGGCTATAAAAAATTGAATTTTTAAGATATTTAAAAAAATTGAACACTATTTTAAAGAAATTTAATTGAAGATTATAAAAAAATTATTGCAATGATTTTTTTAATTTAGGTGTTGTTTTTTAATAAAAAAATGTGGTGCTTTACAAAAATGGCTGTGGAAAATTAACTTTTGTAGATATTTAAAAAAAATCAAGACTATTTTAAAGAAGAATTACGAAAGATTTCAGAAAAAATTATTGCAAATAAATATGATAATTTAGTGATTTTTTATGATTTATTAAAGTTAAGCATTGTTCGTAAAATTAATGACTTTTAATAAATATGTAGGATTTTACTAAATTGGCTGTAAAAAATTGAATTTTTAAGATATTTAAAAAAAGTCAACACGATTTTGAAGGAGAATAATTGAATGTTCTTAAAAAAATATTGTACAAAAATTTTGTTATTCGAGTGGTTTTTTATGATTTTTTAAAAAAGAATTTTTTAAAGAAGAATAATTGAAGATTATAAAAAAATTATTGCAAAAGATTATGGTGATTTAGTATTTCTCTATGATGTTTTGAATTTAGGTGTTGTTTTTTTAATAAAAAAATGTGGAAAATTAACTTTTTTTATATAATCTTTTGGGGATGATATAATTCCAAGCTAAAATGGGATTAAGTAGGTGTTGCAGTACGATTTTCTTCGGATTTTTTATTGAACGCTCTGTATTTAGTAATTTCCTTAAAAATCAAATATTTAAATTGAAAATGTACATGTGTATTTTTAATTGTATTCTTTTATTCATGATTGTGTATAATTTGCAGTAATAATAATACAGGCCTTATTACAATGAAATTAGTGAATGCAATACGCATATACGTAATTGCAGTAATTTATTTAGGTTGTTAATAATGATTAATAATTTTTAATTGGGAAGCTTGTTGGACATTTAACCAATTTTAATTGCAGATCGTATTCAGTAATTATTTGTACCAGTGGTTAATTTTCTAAATTATACATTTTTTTTCTAGACATTTGATAAATGACAAAAATAATTGGGCTCAATAAATGGCGGAAAATGACTTCATGCAGGAAAATTGTAATTAGTTGCATAATTTTCCTATGCATAAAATTTTAACACAATTTAATAACAATTATTTCACAATGTTGGTTTTTTAGATAATAATTTTTTAATTAATTTGTTGATATTTATTATTTCAAGGATTCGATAAATACTTTGAGCTGAGGAAATAAAAACAATAATTTGTTGACAATATCATGTATGTTTATAGATGTAGATGCGCAAATTCTAGCAGACAAGTGGAGATGATTATATATGCTCTTATTTAATTTAAAAAACGATTCGTTTCGTTTAATAAATCATATTTTACTGCAATCGTAAATTCTTTCTGGCATAAACGAGTAATAAAATAAATAGCATTAACGCACTTCAAAATTTATATATCATTTTTACTCGTTTGCTTTACCATTAATAAAAAAAAAACAGTAAACGCAAAACAGCATTTCGTTGTATTTTCCTCCAAATTAGTTTACTAATAAAAATGAATTACATAGAAATTTTAGTTAATAAACTTTCAGAAATATTTTATGTATGGTTTAAAACTTAGTTGAGCATTCGGAGCAACAATCATTGATGCAGCCTGTTTATTTATCTTGAGTAAATATTAGATTTTATAGATAGGACGGAATATATCACGAGACAATACACTCGAAAATACAACATTCGTTAGAATTAAAAAAAAGCAAATCAATACAAACAAAAAAAAAACGTACGATACCTCCAGGATTACAAATTCTTTTTGATCTAAAATTAAGTTTTGTTTGCTGCTTTTTGTACAATCACGCGCAAACATATCGAGGACACAAAAGAAATATTCTCACCCAATAGCAAGCGATCTCGGACAGGAGCTCCATTGGAAAAAAGTTATGACCAAAACAAACACTACATTTTTTTATTAAAAATCATGAATTTTACAAACACCTAAATTAAAAAAATCATAGAAAAACCCTAAATCAACATAATCTTTTGCAATAATTTTTTTTATAATCTTCAATTAAACTTCTTTAAAATCGTGTTGACTTTTTTTAAACATCTTAAAAATTCAATTTTTCACAGCCATTTTAGTAAAACCCTACATATTTATTAAAAATCATTAATTTTACAAACAATACTTAATTTAAAAAAATCATAAAAAAATCATAAAAAAATCACTAGATTATCAAATTTATTTGCAATAATTTTTTTTGGAAACTTCCATTATTCTTCTTTAAAATGGTCTTGGTTTTTTTAAATATCTAGAAAAGTTAATTTTCCACAACAATTTTTGTAAAGCACCACATTTTTTTATTAGAAAAACAACACCTAAATTAAAAAAATCATAGAATAACCCTAAATCAACATAATCTTTTGCAATAATTTTTTTATAATCTTGAATTAAATTTCTTTAAAATAGTGTTGACTTTTTCTAAATATCTTAAAAATTCAATTTTTTACAGCCAACTTAGTAAAACCCTACATATTTATTAAAAATCATTAATTTTACAAACAATACTTAACTTTAAAAAATCATAAAAAATCACTAGATTATCATATTTATTTGCAATAATTTTTTTTGGAATCTGCCATTACTCTTCTTTAAAATAGTCTTGATTTTTTTTAAATATCTAAAAAAGTTAATTTTCCACAACCATTTTTGTAAAGCACCACATTTTTTTATTAAAAAAAGAACACCTAAATTAAAAAAATCATAGAATAACCCCAAATCAACATAATCTTTTGCAATAATTTTTTTTATAATCTTTAAAATACTTCTTTAAAATAATGTTGACTTTTTTTAAATATCTTAAAAATTAAATTTTTTACAGCCAATTTAGTAAAGCCCTACATATTTATTAAAAATCATTAATCTTACAAAAAATTCTTAACTTTAAAGAATCATAAAAAATCACTACATTATCATGTTTATTTGCAATAATTTTTTTTGGAATCTTCCATTATCCTTCTTTAAAATAGTCCTGATTTTTTTAAATATCTAAAAAAGTTAATTTTCCACAGCTATTTTTGTAAACACACCACATTTTTTTATTAAAAAAAACAACATCTAAATTCAAAAAATCAAAGAAAAACACTAAATTAACATAATCTTTTGTAATAATTTTTTTTATAATCTTCAATTATACTTCTTTCAAATATTGTTCACTCTTTTTAAATATTTTAAAAATTCAACTTTTTATCGTCAATTTAGTAAAGCCCTACATATTTATTAAAAATCATTAATTTTACAAAAAATTCTTAACTTTAAGAAATCATAAAAATCACTAGAGTATCATATTTATTTGCAATAATTTTTTTGAATCTTTTATTATTCTTCTTTAAAATAGTCTTGATTTTTTTTAAATATCTAAAAGAGTTAATTTTCCACAGCCATTTTTGTACAGCACCAAACTTTTTTATTAAAAAAATCATAGAAAAACCCTAAATCAACAAAATCTTTTGCAATAATTTTTTTATAATCTTCAGTTATACTTCTTTAAAATGGTGTGGATTTTTTTTAAATATCTTAAAAATTCAATTTTTTACAGCCAATTTAGTAAAGCCCTACATATTTTTTAAAAATCATTAATTTTACAAAAAATACTTAACTTTAAAAAATCATAAAAAATCACTACATTATCATGTTTATTTGCAATAATTTTTTTTGGAATCTTCCATTATCCTTCTTTAAAATAGTCTTGATTTTTTTAAATATCTAAAAAAGTTAATTTTCCACAGCCATTTTTGAAAAGCACTACATTCTTTTTATTAAAAAAACAACACCTAAATTCAAAAAATCATAGAAAAACACTAAATCAACATAATCTTTTGCAATAATTTTTTTTATAATCTTCAATTAAACTTCTTTAAAATCGTGTTGACTTTTTTTAAACATCTTAAAAATTCAATTTTTCACAGCCATTTTAGTAAAACCCTACATATTTATTAAAAATCATTAATTTTACAAACAATACTTAACTTTAAAAAATCATAAAAAATCACCAGATTATCATATTTATTAGAAATAATTTTTTTTGGAATCTCATTATTCTTCTTTAAAATACTCTTGATTTTTTTTAAAATCTAAAAAATTAATTTTCCACATCCATTCTTGTAAATCACCACATTTTTTTATTAAAAAAACAACACCTAAATTCAAAAAATCATAGAGAAACCCCAAATCATCATAATCTTTTGCAATAATTTTTTTTATAATCTTCAATTATAATTCTTGTAAATTGTGTTGACTTTTTTTAAATATCTTAAAAATTCATTTTTTTACAGCCAATTAAGTAAAGCCCTACATATTTATTACAAATAATTAATTTTACAAACAACAATTTACTTTAAAAAATCACTAGATTATCATATTTATTTGCAATAATTTTTTTTAGAATCTTCCATTATTCTTCTTTAAAGTAGTGTTGACTTTTTTTAAATATCTAAAATGGTTAAATTTTCACAGCCATTTTTGTAAAACTATACGTGTTTATCATAAATCAATATCAAACTTTAAAAAATCATAAAAAATCACTTAATTAACATAATTTTTTACAATAAATACTTTTATAATCTTCAAATATTCTTTTTTAAACTAGTGTGGACTTTTTTTTAAATATCTAAAAAAGTTAATTTTTTACAGCTATTATAATCGGTTAACTACACTATTTCCAATTTAATTACAGAAAGTATCAATAGTATTTCAGAAAGCATCAATTGTGTTTCAGAATCATCAATTGTATTTTAGAAAGAATAAATTGTTTTTCAGAAAAATCGATTTAATTACAAAAAGGACCAATTGTAAAAAAATGAGGAAGCCAAGAGTTTTTGGCGGGTTTATAAAAAATGTAACACTGTTACTCTTTGGTCCTTATTTACCAATATTAAAACCAATTGATGTAATGTGTTCTCCAAAAATATAATTGTTGGTGATGATTGTGCTCGTATAGCACAACATACTACAATTATTCTGAAATACAATTGATACTTTCTGAAATTAAATTGGTTTTTCTGAAATACAATTGATTCTTTTTCAAGTACCATTAACGTTCCTGAATTACAATTGATGATTTTTGAAATTGAATTGATCTTTTCTGAAGTGCAACTGGAAATGGAGTAGGCTTAATTTTTCCACTACTATAGTAGATTAAGCAGAATTTTAGACTTAGAGGATATTTTATCATGATATTTTTAATAGAATAATGTTTTGATTAAATAAATGAAGGTTAAAAATATTGGAAGAGGAAAAAAATTGGTCGTTAAATTTTTGTTTGCTCGAGCTTGGAGTATAAATGAGATAATTATTCAAAACGAGGACTAATTTGTAATAGCTGGAGAAATGAGGCAGAGAAATTGTTAACAAGTTAAATGTATTCCAATAATTTGTAAGGTCAGGACTTTAACATAAATAAAGTCGTAATTAGAAAGTGATTAAAATCGTAATTGCGGAGTTAAATAAATTTATTTATCGGAAAGATCATGAAGTTATTGGGTCGATTTTTTGGGTTTATCTAAGCATGTGCCATTTTTTCTTAGATAAACCAGTAATTATCAGTTATTTATTAGCTATCACTTCCATGAAACTATGCATAAATTTGCGTTGTAAATTAGTGGATTTTTAAAAAATTTAGTTGTGTAAGTGCTTTTAATTTCTCTTCTGCGTTGGCACTCTTGAAAAGGATCGCTGTACATGTTAAATGAGTAATTTAAGTTGTTGAGCATGCACATGCACTATTTTTTGCGTCATAAACTAATGAACTTGTTGAAGTTGCAACTAGCAACTTGACGCGAAGTGCTACTATTCTGGCAATCGTTTTGGTGTTATAGTTGCACTTGTTGTTAAATGGAAAGTGGTTATGTAACGTTCCACGTTTCAATTACGTGTAATCCAATTATTATTGGGATTCATAGGCGGTCAAGCGGTCAATCCAAATGACCGTTGGGATCTGCTCCTATGAAAACTTTGCTTCTAGTTAACAAGCTCACTATCTAAACCCGTTACTTAACAATTCAGTTTGCATGTGCCAATAAATCTACACACTTATATTTAGCAAAAATTCTATACCAAACTTCCGCCATCAAAGCTTCTCTCAATTTGATTAATTTAATAAAATACTCGCCGTATTTGCCTCCAAACCTCAACTTTAAACTTTTAATGAACTTTAACACTACGTAATTTTATAAAGATTTAATTGACCAAAACGTCTTTGTAGTTTATTGACTTTAAACAAAACTTATCTCGCTAGTGTATTCAGGGGGGTTTTGGGTGCATGTGCACCCCCCTTAAGCTAGAAAATAATGGAAATATTAGCTAAAATTTCATTAATTCACTAAAATTAATGAAATTTTTATGTTGGTTTTATTTTTTGCTTGTTATTATTTAATTAATTTTCTAATAATATTTTTTTGTTTCAGGTGTGTATACTAATTAATTCATAATAATTAGGTGAGTTAAAGTAATTAATTCCCATTTTGTCGAATATTAAATCGTTATATTTGGAGTTTCTTAAATATTTGAGGAACTGAGAGATAAGCTTGAATAAATTATATAAGGCCTGGCTTGCTCTGTGTAAAATTGTGTTGAACTGGTGCCTCATTATAGCAGCGTAATTTTTTAAGTCAAATATAAACTTTTAATTAAATTGCTTTTAATATTGATGAAGTGCTCACTGCGATTAAATTATGACGCTTTGGAAAAGGATTTGCTCGTGTTGTTCCCTATTTGTATTCATAACCCCGTTATATTCCTGATTTTCAGATAAATAAATTAATCCACTTGCACTAAGCTACATAAATGCCGGAAAAATGTTTAAATTAAGGTCACAATTTATGCTTCGTTCAAACCTCCACCAATCGATGCATAATTAAATTTTGTTGTTTGTACATTTTAAAATAAGAACAAGGGTTGTTTTCATGTTTTACAGTATCTCCGCGTTTCAGAACAAAGCCTTCTGACAGTTATTGACTCGTAATAACATCTAAATTTATTCCCATTAATTTTTTTGTTAATTATTCAAACCGGCATTTCCTTCCAATTTCAAAATTTCATTTCTTTATTATAAAAACAATGCCCCAAGCCCTCTGCAAACACTTCTGTAAGTACTTCACCCTCATTCAAATTCATTTTCAAATTTAATATTAATTTTTAATTCCATTAACGTTTAATTTGTTACACTAATAATAATACTACGGCAAACAATTTTTATTTTTAACTTTTATTTAAAATCTGGCTGTAATATTTTTTGACGGCTTATTAATTTTATATTATCTTTCATTTGCGGAATTGGTGTTGAAAAAATCAAAAAAAATTTTGAAATATGAGAACAAAAATTTCGGAATTTATTTTTTCCTCAAAAACTATAAAAGCGATTTAAAATTTTTACTAAAGATAAATATCGTCCATATGTGCGTTTTAAAAAATATTCGGTTAAAATCGGTTGATTAGATTTTTTTTTAAAATTCGCAAAAGTTTCTACGAAATTTCGGAACAAATCTTGGGCCTGAGCGGGCTAATTTTAGACCAAAAATTATTTTTAAAGTGAATTTATGTAAAACGACCCCTTTTGTATTTTTACCCCGAATTCGGACGTTTTTTGCGAAGAGCGGCCGAAAGGATGGTTTTTTTCGTCCGATTTTAAAAATTCCAATGTAAAGACGGATGTTAATTCCAAGTGTGGTTCGAATTTTAAATTTTTTGAACCTACCCGACATTTTGCAAAAAATTACCGAAAACCATCGATATTTTGCGTTTTTTTTTTTTCGGATTTTCGTCGGCGTTAACTTTGAAAAATCGCAACTCCGTCGGATTCTAAAGGGAAGCGAAGAAATTTAACCCCTTTTATTCTAAGATCCTGGGGATTACCATGTCCGATAATCCTCCCGGCGCAAAGGTGTGACGGCACGGTCCCGAGACGTAAACTGTACAATTCTACCGTTTTTTCGGACGGTAAAAGTACCAAAACTTTTTGTCTTCGATTAGAAGTTCGGCAGGAGGAAAAAAATCGCGGTTGCTTTATTCCTCATCTAAATTCCACGTTTTACCTTAAAACGGGAGTTTTTTTTGATGCGTTTAATCTTTTGGTGCCTCCAAAATGACGCTTTATTTTTCGCGCTATTTTGACGCGAACTTTGAAAATTCGTAACTTTTCATCGGAACAACCTGTAATACTCGAATATTTTTTATTTTACTTATTTGGTATTTACTTATGAGAGAAAAAATCGGCACCTTAAAATTTTTACCCTGGACCTTGGAAAAAAATCAAACGTAAAATGTTAAAAAATTCGGGTAAAACGCGGTCCAACCTGGGCCCATCTGGCTCCCGCAGTTTTGAAAATTTTAGCAATTTTCTTTCGCAAATTTAAAAAGGAATATTTTTTATAGTGTATAGGCTACTCAGATTTTTTATATTTGGTAGGGTTGAGAAATTACGTACAAATAAACTCGAAATTTTGATTTTTGTGGTGGGTGGCCCCC
The DNA here is from genome assembly GCA_963971135.1 of Stenus bimaculatus. Lineage (NCBI taxonomy): Eukaryota > Metazoa > Arthropoda > Insecta > Coleoptera > Staphylinidae > Stenus > Stenus bimaculatus. The sequence goes on from OZ020184.1 coordinate 1,720,375, forward strand.
GCCGGGTCACTTTTTAACGGATTTTCAATTTTAAAAACACTGTAGAATCTACTTTTTGAATCAAAAGCTCCCACGCATAGGGTATTTTAAATTTTAAAAAAATAACGAAAAAAATTTTTTTTTTATTTCGCATTTTTTAAAGTCGTATTTATGGGTTAAATTCACCCTTCAAATTATATTTCAACCCTACTTTATGCACCTTCCCTAAAAGCTCTTTAGGTCCACTTTACGTCAAAAAAAGAATCACTTCGCTATCTCTTTCCGTTTTCGAGTTATCACCGAAAATGTAGCTAAAATAAGCAAAATCTCCGTTTGGAGCCAAAATTTCGGTCTGAAATTTTTCACTTTTCACAAAATAATTAATATCTTCGAAACTATTAGCACCACCGAGACGTTTAATAGCTTAAAATTCGCACAGACACCTTCTCCACCAAATTCCGTGAAAGTTTTAATTATCGGTTTAAAATTGCGCCGTACAGTACCGTATTTGCACCAAAATTTTGCCAAAACTTTTTTCCAAAAAAAACTATTTAACCGATTTTAACCAAATATTTTTTAAAACGCGTCAATCCACGGTATTTACTTTTGGTAAAAATTTGAAACCAGTTACTTTTATAGTTTTCGAGAAAAAAAATAAAAACCGATTTTAATGAAAAATATATCAAAAATTTTTTTTCGAATTTTTTTAAAATCAAGCCCGCAAATGAAAGATAATAAACGATGGATGAAATGTAGTGGTTTACCTGCTCTCTACACCCCCCAAAAAAATTTTACTTCCAAAAACTCAAAAAAATCATCATTTTTTAAGGTAATGTATCTCAAAAAATAATTATATTTAAAAAAATGTAATATGTTAATATCAGTAATTTTTAGAAATTTATCGGTTCGAATTTTTTTTCTTAATTTTAGTTATTAAGCGAAATATTAATTTTTGAAAATACACCTTTACTCATTTACCAGAATGCCATATTTTATATAAAAATTCATAACTTTTGAACGAAACATCGCAGAGACTTGATTTTTTTTTCTACCTTTTTTATTCTTTAAGTATAAATTATTAACTTTCGAATTTTTAATTTGAAACGAAACACTCTTGTTTTGTCTAACTTCAAGTCTACTGAGGTTTTTTTGCCTGAATTTCTTGATCGCTCAGTATATTTATTAACTGTCCAACTATCTTTTTGAAAGTAACTGTCGAACACAAACTACGACACTAAACTTGGACTTAACAAATGAAATATAACAAATTGATGAAAATTATTGATCTCAATGCAGCAAATATCCTTCATATATGACATCACATGCTCTTGGAGATTTGCCTGTTCATTGGTGTAAATGCTTGAATAAAAGCAGACTTCGTATTTTAGAAACTTACTTTTAGTGTTGTGATCGGAAACGTTGTAAAACGCGTTTTTTTTTGCAATTTTCAAATTTTTTTTGATTTTGAAACCATATGTCGTACAAAAAAACATTTATAGTCTATAAGATCATATTTTGTGTAAAACTTTGCAAGTCAAAAAATCCAGAAAAACCTGTGTTTTTTAGTGTTTTTTTGATGATTTTTCATATTTGCCGAAAAAATGTTGTTGAGATTCGTGTTGAAACATAAAGTAACCCAGTAAAAATAATTACACCAGATTGAAACTGTGATTTGAGTGTTGGTGTGGAAGATTTTTGGATGTTTTTATTGAAATTGAGAGATAAGTGTAAATATTTGAGTTAAAGGCGTGAAACATATTGTAAAAGTTTGATAAGTGTTTTGGGTATGTTCCCCAGGAGAGAAAACAGTATCTAATTAATTATTAGTCCTTCGGGACGCTTTACTCACATACGCCTAGGAGTCATAAATTTCGCAAGTTTGACGCTCCTTTATCAATTTTAGCGACTCGAACACATTTAAATTTGCATGCTATCTTATGCTATCTTATTTAATATTAAAAAGAGGGATAAATCAATGCGAACTTTGAGAAAATTGTGATATTTTATTGATTGACATAACAGGAAGGTGTTTTTGGGGGAGTAGTAGCAAGTAGCCCGGTGTTTGCGTCAAGTGAAGCGAGTAAAGTCCCTTAATTAAGCGTTGTATTTTGCGATGTTATTACCCCTTTTATCTCTTCCATCCATTTAACATGGGCCCTTCCCTCTTCCCAACTTCCCACGAAACCATCTCTTTCCACAAGATAACTTTTGCTCTTTCTCATTACATTTCATTTTCGTGCTTACCGCTTACCTACTGACTACTAAACGTGAGACGTCACTAAAGGCCCAACTTTTAATGCCAAAACTTGCGGCTTGAATATTTAATTCGTTTAGTTGCGAATTTAAATACTTCATTGAGTTTGGGGGGAAATTAGGAGGAATGCGTATAAAGATTTATTTTTGAAAAAACCGTCTAGACTAAGCTGCTGCGCAATGTTTGCTGCAAAAGCAAATAATGTTGCTCACTAAATTTTATTAGTAAACTAAATTTGGCGCTTTCTAGCAATTACTTTTTATTCCCCAGGCGTGGTTAACCCTATTATTATTCTCATCCAACGCAAATACATCATTTTATATTCAGGGTCTACGACACGACCACACGACCCATTTATTAATCATTTTTATTTTAATAAATTATTATTGGCGTTTATTAAAATGATAACTAATAGTCACATAATGAGGTTAACAACCCTATAATTAATAATTGCAATAATTGATTGTAAATTCTAGACCACTTATCGACTGTAATATTAACCCGCATTGACCCTTCACGATCTCCAAATTACATTTGCATTCTTTATTTTAACAACAAACACCTTACGTAATCTCATTAAAAAATTTACTATTTATACTTCAAAGCTATTTTCAAATAATGCAAATAAAATTCCTTCTCTGCAAGATGCTCTCTTTGCTGCACTCAAATATTAATGCTAATATATTCGCATCTAATCAAAATATGGAACGAACATGAAAATTTAAATTTCAAGACTTCACTACACAACTCCTTTTAAACACCAATTTTCATCATTCACTATCTAAACGGAAAGCATGATGAGAAAATTCAAATTTACTATGGAACCTAAAAATGGTACATTCAAAAATTCTCACAGTTAAAATAGGTGTTCCGCAAGGATCGATTTTGGTCCCTAAATTATTTTCACTTTATATAAATGCAGATTTTTTGATAGATTTTTTTGTCATAATGTATGCTTCAATCGTAGGGGTTGGTACTACTGAAATTGAAAGACAGCGAAATTACCTTTATTTAAATCCAATCAAAACAGGAGTCTTGTTATTTCGAATTAATAATAAAATATTTTGGCAACGAAATATTAAATACCCTTAATTGGTCTGGAAATTGTGATAAGTTAAAAAAAATTCCGAAAATTGTCGTTTTTTTTTGCTATTTTTCAGGTCATCTCCAACGTCAACTTTGAAAAATCATAGCGCCTTCCAAATTTATAGAAAAGCGACGAAACTTGGTCACTCTAATTCTTACATCCTGTAGGTTGACCTGACATATTTTTAAGACCCCAGGCGCAATAGGGTGGCGTCACAACGCCGAAACGCGAACTTTACAAATAAAGCGTTTTTTGGGGTCAGAAAAGTACCAAAACTTCAATCTCATTCGTGTTTTTTGCCTTTAAACGAGCGTTTTTTTCGATATGTTATATTTTCGCATTGTTTTGGCGCCCTTAAAATCGCGTTTTTATTTTTATGTTTTTTCAAAGCGGAATTTGAAAATTCGTAACTTTTAATCCAGACTAACTATGATAGGCAAATATTTTTTATTTTCTTCCTTACTTTGTTTTTTATGTGTGAAAAAATCAGCACTTCTAAATATTCACTGTGGACTTCAAAAAAAAATCGAACGAAAAATATTAAAAAAATCGCGCGAAACGCGGTGAGACGGTTGTACAACTGGCGGCTACAGTTTTTAAATTTTTTTAAATTTTATTTAATTTCCTTTAAAATGTTTAATTTCTGTATGGAATAGGATTTGTTTTATTTTTATAATCGAAGCGGTTGGAAAAAAATAATTAATATCTTTAAAACTATTCAACCCAGCTTAAAATTCGTCCCGTCACCTTCGCCACAAAATTGCGTTAAAACCATTATTTTCTGTTGATAATTGCGTCGTCCAGGGCCGTATTTGTACCAAAGTTTTACCAAAAATTTGTGCATTTTTTCCAAAAAAAGTTTATAGTTTTTAAGAAATAAAATAAAAGCCGATTCCGATAAAAAATTTCAAACCTTAAAAAAATATCAAAAATCTTTTTTTTTCAATTTTTTCAAGACAGGTCCCGTAAATAAAAGATATTAAAAAAATAGATGAATTTTCGTGGCCAGTTACCGCCTACACACCCCCCCCTCCCAAAACAAAATTTACACCCTAACTAAAATTAAAAAAAAAATTAAAAATTTTTAGGTAATGTAGCTTAGAAAAAAATTAAAAAATATGATAATATCGATAATTTTTAAAAACTTATCTGTAACGAGTTTACTAGTTCATACCTAAAATAGTGTTTTCTTCAGATGTTTTTTTAGATTTTGTGAATAGAATTGTATTAGTGAAGATGATTTTTTGGTGTAGTTGAAATTTGAGAGCTTTTAGGATGAGATTTGAGGACGTAAAAGTTTTATTGATCGTAATTTGTAGGAGTTTTTGTGACAGTGTTTGAGAGTATTGATATTTTTGAAGCTATAACAAAACGGCTAAGCAAACTGTAATAAGCTAGATCATTAAACCGGATTTCCATGCGATCGGGCTACCCTTCCGTAGCATTAGATTATATCTGTATAAAGTTTATATCCCTGGAATTATCCCTAATGCTGTTTTTATTGTGCTCACCAAAATTATAAATAAACCTCGAGTGGAGTGATTTTTGTATTTATGACCTAGTGGGGAACAAATGCTTCAAAAAATGTTCTCTTTAATTAGGGAAAATGCGAAATGAATATATTTACTGGTTTGTATCCTCTTCCTCTTGCTAACAAGGGGATGATTTTATATGTAACCGCGAAATTTAATTATCCGGTCCGTCTGCTCTTACAGTCCTAAATATTCACGTTGAAAAGTTCATTTATTAATATTTCTAAACTAAACCCACATTTTTAGCCATGTATTATGTGTATTTACAACTACAACTCACGTTATAAAAAAGTGAAACCTTGTTTTTTAATTAAACATAACGGGAAAAAGCAATTTTCACGAGTATTCACACATCAACTGTACTCCCTTAATTGATTAAAGGTACATACATACAGTACATTCCATATTTAACGAAATTGCACGAGGAACCCTAAAGCATTTTTTTAATATTTATAAAATTAATCCATGAAATATGCGAGGAAGAATTAGAATCTGCTGCAGTATCACATTTATTGCAGCTGTAATTTATTTTTGGAACAAATTTTTCTTGTGCTAAATGGGTCGTCATGTATCTGGTGAAAAAGAAGGAGCGCAATGAGAAACTTAGGTCATCGCTTAAATATATTTATGAAAATTTGAACTGTTGCCTTGGAAATAGGCTTGCTGCTCCTGTATTTTACTCCAACTTCCACCCCCAGACATCTAAAAACGTTAAATGTATGGATTTAGTTCGTTATAAATCGGAAGGTTCTCTTTGTTTTTCTTCCCTTCAGAGGATAGAAATGTGATCGATACGTCTAACTTTATAGTCCTAGGAATGTTTTCCTCGGGAATTACAGTTGCAACTCGTATTATTTAATAAAATTCTATCAGTTTATGACATAAAACATAAAGTATTTACCCGTCGATTTTTATAAAAAGCACGAACTACCTATAACATTAGGGTGACGAGATGTACATAAAAAATGCCCTACTTCTCCATTAAACGTGAGAAAAGTGTAAGATGGGATATTTTCTACAAAAAAAAACTTTTTCTGCACTACTGATGTGCACAAAATAAATAACATACTTCTTCCTTGTTTTTTTTTTTCATAAAATTTTCTACAAAAAATACTTCTATATCATTAATATGTCTTAAATACATCTAAGTAATTAATATTACGATTTAAAATAAAAAACTCACTCTTTTAAAATATAAATACATAAAAAGTTAATCTTGACATCAATGGCAGTAATGATAGAAATTTAAATACCGCTAAGTATTCGTCCAAAGGAAACCTGTAGAAAAACTTGGACCTAGCAATCCGGTTTAAAAATAATCTAAAATTAGTTAATATGAATAGGAATAAGAATTTATAATTGTTTTAAGAAATTTAGTTGAATTTTTCAACTTTAAACCGAAATATTTTCTAGAAAAAAAATAAAAATATGGTAATTTTGGTTTAGAATTAAACAATCCAGGTTTTTAAAAATATGAATTTCAAGTTTTTGGGGTTTGTAGTTTTGAAGTTATTTAAATTTTTCTTGCATTTTCTACAAAAAGTACAAGAAATTCAAAATTTTCTACAATAAACCCCAATAATTTTTAGAAAAAAATAGGAAGAAGGTAATTTTAGTTTCAATAAACAGCTACCAAAAATATATTTTTTTGGATATTAAAATTTGTGATTGGATTTAGATTTTTATTGTATTGTACATAAAAATAAGTATAAGAAACTAAATTTTCAACTTCAATCCACCATAATTTCCCAAAAAAAATATGATAAAACAATAATTTTAGCTTTAACTAAAAGCTACATAATCCAGGTTTATTATAGTATAGTATTTGAATTTTTCTTGCATTGTACCAGAAATTTCAATTGTTGCAAATTATAAACCCAAATAATTTGTAGAAAAAAATTATAAAAAATAACTTTATTGGATTCAAACGAAAGCTACCGAATCCAGGTTTACGAAAATATAAATATTAAGTTTTTGGGATTTTTGGTTTTTAAGTTATTTGAATTTTCCTTGCATCTTACAAGAAATCTCAATTTTTCAAAATTAGAAACCCAAATAATTTCTAGAAAAAAATTATAAAAAATAACTTAATTAGATTCAAACGAAAGCTACCTAATCCAGGTTTATGAAAATGTAAATATTAAGTTTTTGGGATTTGTAGTTTTGAAGTTATTCGAATTTTTCTTGCATTGTACAAGAAATTTCAATTTTTTCAAATTATAAACCCAAATAATTTCTAGAAAAAATATAAAAAATAACTTTGTTAGATTCAAACGAAAGCTACCTAATCCAGGTTTATGAAAATGTAAATATTAAGTTTTTGGGATTTGTAGTTTTGAAGTTATTTGAATTTTTCTTGTATTATACAAGAAATTTTAATTTTTCCAATTTATAAACCCAAATAATTTCTAGAAAAAATTATAAAAAATAAATATGAACAAAAACAAAACTATGCACTATGAACAAATTGATATTTACCAATTGTGTTCTTAGATGCTCTTTTTGACTGCTGGTCCATTTTTTTCTACAGGTTGCTTTGGACCCTTGAGCACTGGATAAAATGAAGTATACTCAATTATCAAGATCGGTAAAGTAGTTATCGATTTCTTTGTAAAATTTTCAAGAATTTGACACATTTTGGTTCATAACTTCGGAACAAATGAGGATAAAAATGTCTTTCGATTTAAGAAAAAATTTCAAATCTTTTTTTTTTAAATTGAGTAGAAAAAAGTTGTTTGCGTTTATATTGGAATATCTGTATGGGAATTTTGATGAAATTGTTGAGTTTTATTTTAGCGTTGGTGGGATTGCGTTAGTGGGGTAGGAGTAACTTAAATTGGGAAAAATTTAAGCCCTATACATAATCAATGCGCGTGAAATCCATGAAATGGATATTTTAGAGTTTTTCGCAATTTCAATAAATTTACTTTTATTATAAAAAATAAAATTAATAAAATATACCGTCAAATGGAAATGAATAAATTTAAGAAACAAAGAATTAATCTTAATAATAAATGTATAATAATATACGGTACTTTAATATAAAGTAACGCAATTATTTTAAACGACAAAGCAAGAAAAGTATAAATGTGGTTCGTGACTAGCGAAGCTAATTTAACTTTGTTGCGATTGTTGGAACTGTAACAAAAAATATTGCTTTTTAAATAAAAGTATGTGGGAGAAATAAAATTATAAATGAGTTATATCAATGCATTTACTTTCATTTCGTTCCTACAAATAAAAATGCCTTTTATTTCTCTCATTTTTAACAAAATATGTTTCTTTTCTTCTCAAATGACTGAAAACTCTTTGTAAATTTGGATGAATTAACTGTAGAATAAATAGTTTTACTTATCACATTTATGAAAAACCCATTATTTATTACTAAAAGTTGAGTGTGCATTTATAAACCATTTTTGCTCGAAAAGCAGGACTGTAATTATTATGGGATAGGGTACGGTCATACTCATTTACCAAAGCTCATCACTCAGCTCTTTCTAAAGGCGCGTTCTCACGAATTAATTGACCGATTATAGCTAACTAGCAATGGGATTCGAATTTTTAATTTATTAAAGAACCGTAAAATTCCCGGAAATGGTCGATTTTTCTTGCTTTTTTTCGGGTCGTCGGCAGCGTCAATTTTGAAAAATCGCTGCTCCCTCCGGTTTTAAAGGAAAGCGACGAATTTTGGCCCCTTTTATTGGCACATCCTGGGGAAAGACCGTAGCCATTTTTAAGTTTCTAGGCGCAATGGTGTGGCGTCACAGCACTGAGACGCAAAGTGTATAATTTGAGCGTTTTTTCGGGAAATTTTTAGAAAATCGGTAATTGTAAAAAATCTCGGTGTTTTGATTCATAATTAAAATAAGGCCTATTGTACCGAAACGAGCGCTTTTCGTGATATCTTATTTTTCTACACTTTTGGCGCCCTGAAATTCGCTTTTTCGTGCATTTTCGACTTTGAAAAATCATATCTTTTGATAGGAACGAGCTATAACAGTCAAATATTTTTTATTTTGCTTATTACCTTAATATTTATAAGTAAAAAAATCAACACTTCTAAATGTTCACCCTGAGCTTCAGAAAAAAATTGAACTTAAAATGTTCAAAAAATCGCACCAAACGCGGTCGGACGTTGGTATCACTGGCGCCTACAGTTTTTAAAAATTTTCAAACTTGACTCCATTTTCCTTAAAAATGGAATATGCTATTTTTTATGTTTAAATTCGAAGGGTTTGGAACTTTATGAATAAATTACTTCAAAACTTTAATTTTAGGGGTGAGTGACTTCCGTCGTGCCATTTTTTAACCGATTTTTAATTTTAAAAATTCAGTCGAATGTACTCCTTGTACCAAAACTGCCCACGTATAGGTTTTTTTGAATTTCGAAAAAGTAACAAAAAATTTTTTTTTTTAAAATCGCATTTAAAAATGTCGAAATTTTTGGCGCGTTTTGGTCTAATGAATCCTATTTCACCCCCCACGTAATATACATTTTCTAAAAGCTTTTAAAGTTTAGTTTACGACAAAAAAGAGTCACTTCGTTATCTCTTTTGGTTTTCGAATTATGACTGAAAATGTAGTCAAAACAAGAAAAATCTTCGTTTCGTTTCGAAATTTTTTACAAAATAATTAATATCTTGGAAAATATTCAACGCAGCAGGGCGTTTGATAGCTTAAAATTCGCTCCATTATCTCCCCCATAAATATCAGTTAAAAAATTAATTTTTAGGTAAAAATTGCGCCGTCCAGGGCCGTAATTGTACCAAAATTTTGCCAAAATTTTGCGGCAAAACTAATCAACCGATTGTAGCGAAATATTTTTTAAAACTCGTATATTCACGGCGCTTACATTCGGCAAAAATTGAAATCGCCAACTTTTATACTTTTCAAGAAAAAATAAAAACAGATTGCCAAAAAAAAATCTCAAAAAAATTTTTTTTTCCAATTTTTTTAAAGATTGACCACGCAAATGAAAGATAATAAAAAATGGATGAAATTTGGGGTTTCAGTTGGTTTAAACCCCTTAAAAGATTTTTTACATCCCAAAATTCCAAAAAAAAAAAATGGAACGAAACGATACGAAAAGTTGTAGAGTTTTTTTTTCTTAATATCTTAAACTATAATTCTAAATGATTAAGTTTCAAATTGTAAAACGGTACTTTACTAGGAACTTGATTAAGCGCTGAAATAAAGCTTTGAATTTAGTAAGAGGGTTTTATTTTTCATTGAATCAATGAGTGATGAGGGCTGGTAGTTGGGTATGAGCTTACGTTAGTGCATTAGTAATGTGTAATCCTAAAAGTACATAGGATGTGCACGTAATAATATAATGTAATAGTCCATAACAACGCGTATATAGCAACGTTAGAGATTATAGATTTTTAACGTCAGATAAACATGATTGAGTTTGTATCCAGGTACATATGTTTGTTTGGTGGATATAATAACAATAGCGTTCCTCTTTAATTAATTACGTTATTATCTTAAAATAATTTGAAGCAAAAATGGTGAATAAAATTTGTTGGGTTTCATTCTTTTAACCCTCGATTGTATCTATAAATTTATGGTTTAAAGAGGATTAAAATCGGGCGATAAAAAAGAAACCTTTCGCGTTTCGCGTTGGTTTCTGGTCTAATTTAGCTAAACTCCTTTGATCGTATAATTTTTAAAGATTTTGGCAAAATAATTCTTCATTCGTTTAAAATATGCAAATTGGGGAGAGTAGATTTATATCTAGCTTAAAAGCAATGGGCTCTTTTATGAAATTAGGCCGGCTTGAGGGATCTTATAGACTTTCTAGTTTTAATAAATCACCAATTTGAGATAATGAATTAAAAATTAATATTCATGGGCGTAGCAAGTTTTGGGAATAAAAATAATCGTGTAAATTATGACGTAATATAAGCCAGAGCAGTATTAATAAATATAAAGGGTGAAAAACGTCGCTTCGCGATTTAAGAACTTTGCAAAATACGGAGTTTTGTATTCGATAACGCTTTTTGAATCAAAATTTATATTTATATCCGTTGAAAAGTATGAAAAATGGTGGCAACTTTTATAATTTAAACATCATGAAATCCCCATGGAAGCCGTGGTAGCAGCAGCACTTTGTTTAGGAATTACCATAGTTTCATCAAGTCTCGTATTATTTTCTTCATTCGCAAACAATTAAATATTTTCCTTTTATTTGAAACACAAAGCGTTATAAATATTAAAGGTTCCTCGTAAATTATTCTTAATAACGCGATGGAAAGCATAAGTATAATTGGCGAAAAGCGAAATTTTCGTTGCTCGCCGAAGGAAATTAAAATTATATCAACAATGCGAATTCTTGTCAAGAGTGATAAGAAGTGACATTAATAATGATTGAATTAATTTAGCGAGATGTCTGAACAATTATTCAAAGTTTGGCTCGACTCGAAAACTTTCGACGTGGCTTTTTTTTCACCGCACAAAAAACGCACACCCCTCGCATTCGCCATTCTGTATTCGCATAACTCCCAACGTTTTAAATCGAATGCACGAAAGCTGAAATGAAACTCAATTTGTTTGATTAAGCGATTCGATTTATTAGAACTTTTTAGGCCGCTCTAAATATGATGCAAAAAGCGCGCACAAATCGTCTAAATGATTAATTTCAAATTCGCAGCTCGCGCCCGTTGTGGTTTCATTCAATAAAACATTCAAAATCTTGTTTTTGATCGCCTGTTGTATTTTACTCGTTAACTCGTTTCAAATAATAACGGTGCAAAAATGCGGATTTTCATTTTTACTGTCGCTGGCTAATCTTTTAAATCTGTAAAACACGCTGCAGCAGGGATTTCCTTATGAATATTCATGACGCGTTCGTTGTTTTTCACTGGCAAATGAAATTTATACCCAATTCTCATATATAAACCATTCTCATTCAAATTAAAATCATCGTCACTTGTTTTCATTATCCTTTCGTATTAAATATCAATATGTAACACCCCAAACAACTCCCAACACAAATCAACTTTGCCTCCAAATTGCTCACCTAATCATAACACGATTTTACTTTTTAATCGCACATTTACACCCCCCAATTTCATCACTAAACTAAACCACACTAACATTATTTCCACCATTTTTCTGAAATATTTAATTGACTTTTCAAGCGGAGCGAACGCGGAACTAATAGGATGACGTCAGAAATAGTATAGCAACTATACAAGAGTGTTTCGTTTCAAATTAAAAATTTGAAAGATAATAATTTATATTTAAAGTATAAAGAAAGTAGAAAAAAAAAAAAATTCAAGTCTCTACGATGTTTCGTTCAAAAGTTATGAATTTTAAAATAAAATATGACATTTGATTTGAAAATTTCGTTTTTTTGAGTTTTTGAAGTGGAAAATTTGGGAGGAGGTGCAGAGGCCAAGTGACCCCCTACATTTCATCCATTTTCAATTATCATTCATGTGCAAGGTCGATTTTGAAAAAATTCAAAAAAAAATTCTGCAAAAATGAGTAAAGGTGTATTTTCAAAAATTAATATTTCGCTTAACAACTAAAATTAAGAAACAAAAATTCGTACAGATAAATTTCTAAAAATTACTGATATTAACATATTAAATTTTTTTAAATTTAATTATATTTTAAAATACATTACTTAAAAAATTTTTGATTTTTTTAAGTTTTTGGGGAGTACATTTTTTGGGGGGGGGGGGTGTAAAGGGCAGGTAAACCCCGACATTTTATCCATTTTTTATTATCTTTCATTTGCAGGGTCGATTTTGAAAAAATTCGAAAAAAAAATTTTTGAGATATTTTTATGGAAACGGTTTTTATTTTTTTCTCAAAAACTATAAAAGTAACCGGTTTCAAATTTTTACCAAAAGTAAACACCGTGGATAGACGCGTTTTAAAAAATATTTGGTTAAAATCGGTTAAATAGTTTTTTTGGAAAAAATTCGCAAAGTTTTGGCAAAATTTTGGTACAAATACGGTTCTGGTCGGCGCAATTTTAAACCGAAAATTAAAACTTTCACGGAATTTGGTGGAGGAGGTGACTGTGCGAAATTTAAGCTATTAAACGTCTCGGTGGTGCTTATAGTTTCGAAGATATTAATTATTTTGTGAATAGTGAAAAATTTCAAACCGAAATTTTGGCTCCAAATGGAGATTTTGCTTAATTTAGCTACATTTTCGGTGATAACTCGAAAACGGAAAAAGATAGCGGAGTGATTCTTTTTTTGACGTAAAGTGGACCTAAAGAGCTTTTAGGGAAGGTGCATAAAGTAGGGTTGAAATATAATTTAAAGGGTGAATTTGACCCATAAATACGACTTGCGATATAAAAAAAATTTTTTTCGTTATTTTTTCGAAATTTAAAATACTCTATGCGTGGGAGCTTTCGGTTTAAAGATTAGATTCTAAAGTGTTTTTAAAATTAAAAATCCATTAAAAAGTGACCCGGCGGGAGCTACTCACCCCTAAAATAAAAATTTCGAGTTTATTTGTACGTAATTTCCCAACCTTACCAAATATAAAAAATCTGAATAGCCTATGCACTGTAAAAAATATTCCTTTTTAAAGTTGCGAAAGAAAATTGCAAAAATTTTTAAAACTGCGTGAGCCAGATGGGCCCAAGTTGGACCGCGTTTTACCCGATTTTTTTAACATTTTACGTTCGATTTTTTTCCAAGGTCCAGGGTAAAAATTTCAAGATGCCCATTTTTTCTCTCATAAGTAAATACCGAATAAGTAAAATAAAAAATATTCGAGTATTACAGGTTGTTCCGATGAAAAGTTACGAATTTTCAAATTTTTGGTACTTTTTCCTTCCGAAAATCGGTACAATTGTAAAGTTTACGTCTCGGGGCCGTGACGTCATACCTTTGCGTCGGGAGACTTAAAAATCGGTCACGGTAATCCTCCGGATGTTAGAATAAAAGGGGTAAAATTTCGTCACTTCCCTTTAGAATCCAACGGAGTTGCGATTTTTCAAAGTTAACGCCGCCGAAAACCCGAAAAAAAGCGAAAAAAATCGACCATTTTCGGGAATTTTTTTTAAAGTGTCGGGGAGGTCCAAAAAATTTAAAATTCGCACTACACTTGGAATCAACATTCCTTTTTACATCGGAACCGCAATTCTTAAATTTGGACGAAAAAAACCACCTTTTCGGCCGCTCCTCGCAAAAAACGTCCGAATTCGGGGTAAAAATACAAAAGTGGTCGTATCTCCGCCCCATTAATAGATAGATCCGCGCGGGTCAGAATCCGGTCCCCGAAAACGTATCTACAATAAATGCCGATAGGCAAATACAGTATTTGAAAAGTGTTGAAGTAACTTCGTTAATCAAGATATTTGATTTAAAAAGTAGTTTAAAGTTTAAAGTGAAAACAATTTTGTGTAGTGTACAATTTTAAAATAGCTGATTATGAAAAGAAAGGAATTTAAAAATAAATACTTTAAAGTTGTGAATGATGGTTGAAAGATTTGTAAGGGTGAAATGTAAGAAAAGTTTTGTGTGGAATAAAGGTTTTTGAAAAGGAGGATCGGTATAATGGTTTTTATAGCGTCGTTAGATTTTTTTAGTATTTTGTCATAATTTGAGAAATCATATTTCGTATTTGAAGAAAATTCGCTTCCTCAACAATATTGCAAGCACGCGCACTGTCTTACTACCACAATCAATAATTCTGTAGCCATAATAGTATGATTATCTTTTCAGTGCATCTTTAACGTCGTTTTCGTTTTGGTTTTCATTTTTTTATTTATTAAGTAGGGGTGGTAAATATGATTTTATTATGAGGAATTTTCTGAGATGGAATTTAAACGCTTACGATAAAAGTGAAATGAGCTTAATTAAGTTCGGAAAAATAATTAGGTTTTCACTTCCACTTTCTTTTATACGACGACAGCGGGAAAAAGACATAAAAGCTTTTCTTTATTTAAAGAACAAGGCAATAAACGTAATTGCAGTTATTGTAGGATAATAGGAATTTTTTGCGAGGCTTAATCTAGTGAAGTATAAACCTATAAATTCATATTCTGCTCGAAATTAAAACATTTGTGGAACATGGAAAATTTAATTAGTTGGCGCTTTAGTTTATTGATAGCTGTTAGCAAACATTAATTTCCCAACTTAATTTACTTGATACTTGAATATAATTTTGTTGGGGATTTAATTAATTTAAGTTGATTTAGTTTGTTGAAAAATTTTTAATTGATTTTAATCGGGATTTGGGATGAAGGAAGGTCAGAGTTTGTGGTAATAAGGAGTGATGTGGTATGGAAAACGGGAAAAGTGAGAAGTTACAAGTTTCAGTCCAGCAGAGCGAGAAAACCACTACGTACAAACTTGGACCATTTTCCTAAAACAACAGAGTAGAATGACTAGACTTTTAGACCATCGCCGACAACTAGATTCAAGCACTGCACATGTATCACATTACATTTCTACTATTTTACACAATACTTCCTAACTTTACGTACAAAGCAATTTATATTATACATGTATACATGTTTATATGTACGTGAATATCCGACAGTTTTGTGTTTTCTACAAAAAGTTTTCACCTCAAAGTTGCCGTGTCGCGCTGTGGAAAACCCCAACTTTTCAACTCGAGCTCACAATTTCATAAACCCCTCTTGTTTTAAATTTTGAAATAATTCACTACACCAATATTATATAATACAAAATAAGCCTTAAATTGATTGAAATAATCAATAAGGTGACAATGAAATCCCCATCCGTTATATCCGTTATATCTATCATGCTTAATAATATAAGGTCTACGCCAGATATACTCTGATATCCTGTTAATTTTCTTCACTCACTGATTATATATTTAACACAAATTAAAGCTCCACACTACACACATAGAAATTTAAACCAAACACGTTCGTTTAAATGTAGCCGTTACATAAAAAACTTCAATTCCAAACTCAAAAGGGTAAAACGATGTAAAAGTAAAGCTCCGATAGGAAAATAAAATTTCACGCATCACATGATTGTCCGTTTCAGCTCGTTTTAAGCTCCGTAAAGCAACAAACACATAATTCCCTCGTTAATTATTCGTTTTTCAGCATTCCGGAATCCGAACACTCTCCAAACTACACAAAACCTTAATTGTCGCTATCTTCTACTTTTCCTTAATGCAACTTCATAAAATATATCGGCCATAATTTTTCCTCAAAAATAAAAGAACCAAGATAAAGTAGCGGCTTGGAAACGACGACAAAACACCGAAATCACGATCCGTGCGAAATTCTCCAGAAATTTATTGAAAATACTTTTTCGCTTCGCTTAATAATATTCACAAGCTTTAATATTTTATATTTCTATTCTTCCTCTTCTATTTTACACATAGGTCAGCAATTTTTTAACAACATCTTAAATTCACACCAAAATCCACCCCGCTTTTTACATCGCACTATTTCACGCTCTTGACACCCAAAAAATCTCATCCAAACACCAAAACCTTTTTATAACTAAATTTAATATTCTGTAGTTAGCACAACTTTTTCTTCACTCATAAAATGAAAGATACACAAATTTAAATTCCTCATAAATTATTAATTCATTTCATTTTGTATCAACCAAGAAAAGAATTTCAAACTAAATCTGAATATCAAATTAACTCTAATCCCAAACAGATTTGCTCCTATATAAACTCTATAAGGAATACCACTACCATTCACGGAATTACCAATTATAATTAACATCTGAAATTGTGTACTCATAACTATTTAGGTATAAATTTACAATGGGTCTTGATCTATCTTTTCTACTGAAAAACTATACTCTGGTTTTTCGTAGAAAGTTGAAATTTTGTAGGTGTAAGGAGGAGAAAATTTTAAGAAAAAAGTTAAAATGTCTCTTTTCGATTGGACCACCCCGAAAAAAGTTATTCCACCCCGAACGAAAATTCGAGTTCATCCCCTAAGTATCCGAAATTCACCCCGAATCGCACCAAATTTTAGTATGTTATGGGAGACCGAATTCTGAAGACCCGTTTTGTATTTTAACCCAAATTCGGACGTTTTTTGCGAGGAGCAGCCGAAAGGGTAGTTTTTTTCGTCTGATTTTAAGAATTCCGGTTCCGATGTAAAGAAGGATGTTGATTCCAAGTGTGGTTCAAATTTTAAATTTTTGGACCTCCCCGACACTTTGAAAAAAAATCCTGAAAATGGTCGATTTTTCTCGCTTTTTTTCGGGTTTTCGGCGGCGTTAACTTTGAAAAATCGCAATTCCGTCGGATTCCAAAGGGAAGCGACGAAATTTGGCCCCTTTTATTCTAACATCCTGGGGATTACCGTGACCCATTTTTAAGCCTCCCGGCGCAAAGGTGTGACGTCACGGCCCCGAGACACAAACTGTACAATTCTACCGTTTTTTCGGGCGGAAAAAGTACCAAAACTTTTTGGCTTCGGTTAGAAGTTCGGCAGGAGGAAAAAATCGCTTTATTCCTCATCTAAATTCCACGTTTTACCTTAAAACAGGAGTTTTTTTTTGATGCGTTTACTCTTTATGCTGTTTTGGTGCCCCCAAAGTGACGCTTTATTTTTCGCGCTATTTTGATGCGGACTTTGAAAATTCGTAACTTTTCATCGGAACAACCTGTAATACTCGAATATTTTTTATTTTACTAATTTGGTATTTACTTACGAGAGAAAAAATCGGCACCTTCAAATTTTTACCTGGGACCTTGGAAAAAAATCGAACGTAAAAAGTTAATCGGGTTAAACGCGGTCCAACCTGGGCTCATCTGGCTCCCGCAATTTTCTTTCGCAACTATAAAAAGGAATATTTTTTACAGTACATAGGCAACTCAGATTTTTTATATTTGATAAGGTTGGGAAATTACGTACAAATAAACACGAAATTTTGATTTTAGGGGTGAGTGGTTCCCGCCGGGTCACTTTATAACGGATTTTCAATTTTAAAAACACTTTAGAATCTACTCTTTGAACCGAAAGATCCCACGCATAGGGTATTTTAAATTTCGAAAAAATAACGAAAAAAAAATTTTTTTTTATATCGCATTTTTAAAAGTCGTATTTATGGGTCAAATTCACCCTTCAAATTACATTTCAACCCTACTTTATGCACCTTCCCTAAAAGCTCTTTAGGTACACTTTACGTCAAAAAAAGAATCACTTCGCTATATCTTTCCGTTTTCGAGTTATCACCGAAAATGTAGCTGAAATAAGCAAAATCTCCGTTTGGTGCCAAAATTTCTGTCTGAAATTTTTCACTTTTCACAAAATAATTAATATCTTCGAAACTATTAGCATCATCGTGACGTTTAATAGCTTAAAATTCGCACAGTGACCTCCTCTACAAAATCCGTAAAAGTTTTAATTTTCGGTTTAAAACTGCGCCGTCCAGAACCGTATTTGTACCAAAATTTTGACAAAACTTTGCGAATTTTTTCCAAAAAAACTATTTAACCGATTTTCACCAAATATTTTTTAGAACACGTTTATTCACGGTGTTTACTTTTGGTAAAAATTTGAAACCGGTAGCTTTTATAGTTTTCGAGAAAAAAATAAAAACCGATTTTCATTAAAAACCTTAAAAATATCTCAATAATTTTTTTTTCGAATTTTTTCAAAATCGACCCCGTAAATGAAAGATAATAAAAATTGGATGAAATATAGGGGTTCACCTGCCCTCTACACCCCCCCCCCAAAAAAAATTTTATCCCCAAAAACTCAACAAAATTAAAATTTTTTGAGGTAATGTATCTCAAAAAATAATTAAATTTTAAAAAATTTAATTTGTTAATATCAGTAATTTTAAAAAAATTTTCTGTACGAATTTTTGTTTCTTAATTATAGTTATTAAGCGAAATAATAATTTTTCAAAATACACCTTTATTCATTTACATGAATGACATATTTTATATAAAAAATCATAACTTTTGATGAAACATCGTAGAGACTTGAATTTTTTAAATTTTTTTTTACTTTTTTTATACTTTAAATATAAATTATTAACTTTCAAATTTTTAATTTGAAACGAAACACTCTTGATTTTTACTATTTCGACATGATTAATTTTCTAAAAATGTTGATTACTAATTAAAATTCAGCGAACAGAAAAAGTGACTCATACACTCGTATTCAGAATTGAATTGTGTATCGTGTATCCACCTGTGCAAAAAAATTTAAAATACATTAAATGCACAAAAAGATATTTACCTGTGAATCTAATTTTTGACAATTTCAACATGATTAATTTTCTAAAAACGTTGATTAGTAATTAAAACTCAGCGTACAAAAAAAAATGATTAATACAGCCGTATTCAGAATTGAATTGTCCATCTACCTGTGCAAAAAAAAATTAAAATTCATTAAATGCACAAAAAGATATTTACCTGTGAATCTAATTTTTGACAATTTCAACATGATTAATTTTCTAAAAACGTTGATTAGT
The DNA here is from genome assembly GCA_963971135.1 of Stenus bimaculatus. Classification (NCBI taxonomy): domain Eukaryota; kingdom Metazoa; phylum Arthropoda; class Insecta; order Coleoptera; family Staphylinidae; genus Stenus; species Stenus bimaculatus. Next base: position 1,739,638 of record OZ020184.1, read on the forward strand.
AATTAAAACTCAGCGTACAAAAAAAAATGATTAACACAGCCGTATTCAGAATTGAATTGTCCATCTACCTGTGCAAAAAAAAATTAAAATTCATTAAATGCACAAAAAGATATTTACCTGTGAATCTAATTTTTGACAATTTCAACATGATTAATTTTCTAAAAACGTTGATTAGTAATTAAAACTCAGCGTACAAAAAAAAATGATTAACACAGCCGTATTCAGAATTGAATTGTCCATCTACTTGTGCAAAAAAAAATTAAAATTCATTAAATGCACAAAAAGATATTTACCTGTGAATCTAATTTTTGACAATTTCAACATGATTAATTTTCTAAAAACGTTGATTAGTAATTAAAACTCAGCGTACAAAAAAAAATGATTAACACAGCCGTATTCAGAATTGAATTGTCCATCTACCTGTGCAAAAAAAAATTAAAATTCATTAAATGCACAAAAAGATATTTACCTGTGAATCTAATTTTTGACAATTTCAACATGATTAATTTTCTAAAAACGTTGATTAGTAATTAAAACTCAGCGTACAAAAAAAAATGATTAATACAGCCGTATTCAGAATTGAATTGTCCATCTACCTGTGCAAAAAAAAATTAAAATTCATTAAATGCACAAAAAGATATTTACCTGTGAATCTAATTTTTGACAATTTCAACATGATTAATTTTCTAAAAACGTTGATTAGTAATTAAAACTCAGCGTACAAAAAAAAATGATTAACACAGCCGTATTCAGAATTGAATTGTCCATCTACCTGTGCAAAAAAAAATTAAAATTCATTAAATGCACAAAAAGATATTTACCTGTGAATCTAATTTTTGACAATTTCAACATGATTAATTTTCTAAAAACGTTGATTACTAATTAAAACTCACCTGATTAGAAAAGTGAATAATGTAATCATATTTAGAATTGAATTGTTTCTCTACTTGTTGAAAAAAAAAATAAAATCCATTGAATGCACAAAAAGTAATTTACCTGTTAACTATTGATGACGAATTCATTGAAGATAATGGTGACTAAATATCTTTTTGTGTATTCGATTGATTTTAATTTTTTTGCAGATAAGGTTGTGTGAGTCACTTTTATTGTTCGGTGAGTTGTAATTAGTAATCAAACTTAAAAAAATATAATCATGTTGTAATCTTTAAAAATTGTGTTTTCAGGTAAATAACTTTTTGTGCTTTCGATGAATTTTAAAAGTTTTTGCACAGGTAAATTCGGCTTATTCGGTGAGTTTTAAAAAAACTGTTTATTTCGAATTTATTTAATAACATACTTTTGTTTCATGAGTAATTATGAACTTAATCGTACAAACAAGCAAAGTGAGTTGAATCAAGCTATCTACTGATATGCTCATTGTTTTTCTAAAATGAGAAAAAAAAGCTCTTATGGAGAAATACATGTTAAAGTTTTGTGGTTGGAAGTAGTTTTAATATTTTTGCAACTGGGGTTGTAAATTGTAAACACAGCCGCAAAAACTAATGGTCATTTTTAGGATTTTATGTTTTTAATGGAAAATATTTTATATTTTATTACATATAAAATAGCAAAGTGTGTAGTTTTTTTTGTAGATGTAGGTTTTAAAAGGCAACGACTGGAGTATTTGTTGTGTAGTGGTTGTAGAAAATAATCAGTGCAGATGAAGTGTTTAGAAGTGCATTACTTGAGAAATATTGAGGATTTTAGCGTTGAAGAGCAAACAAAATCGTGGCACATCGACAAACGTATTGTTAAAAAAAGATATAGTATGGGTGAATTTCCAATTAATTTATTAGAAACGTCTGTGCGCATTCAATTTTCCAATTTAGCATATTTTTTGAACAAAAGTTCCGCGTCGTTTGGCACATCTCGTATCCTATTAAAACAGGATTGTATTTTGAGAGTATTCAAATAAATTATTCCAGCTGAATGAATAGAAGAGATTTAACGTGATTCAACGTAAATTAACACATTAACTAATTACTGCAGAAGCGTAGAGCATGATGGTTCATAGAAGCGCACTTCTAGGTATCCAATAAGGACTCAACTCCCCGAAGTACTTACGCTTGTATATTTAATATTGGCAATCTGAAACTCACCCTCGCCAAAAACACATCTTCCAGAAATGCATTTTCTCCCTGCCCTTCTCGGTTTATTGATTGTTTTTTTCGGTCGCTTTCCCTCCGCAAAAACTTTCCTCACACCGGTGCTTATTTATTTATACTCCACCATTTCTATAAGAATAACTTTGATGGTTTTGAATTTTTGTAAGTAATTTGGAACAAATGTAATTTATAGGTGTGCGAGAGGCAAGGATTAGTAGCTTCGTACTGTTCTGAGGTCATTAATCGCGGTCATCGTTATGAAAAAACTGCGGTCACCGAGCTTCTACTAAAACCTGCAGAAGACAGAACGTTATGTCACACATAAAAAATGAAAAAGAAAGACGAACTTGAGCAGTTAAAATGTCAAGCAAGTGGAGTAAAATAAAGGCTTTAATGAAGCTCCTTCTGTGAACACAAAACGCAACTTGAAATTTGAAATACTTCACCAACACCAGAATTATACTAAAGATAAATCAATCAAAAATACGGTTACAACCACAAAGCGATTGTTTACACAGAAAATCACGCGCCGCTCATAAAACTCTTAACAACCCATAATATTTATAAAATGGCATTAAATATTACACTTTAGCGTAATTTATTTCATTTGATGTTCTTTGTTAAAGCCGTCAATCACTGTCATTAATGGAACTTTGAGTAATTGCGCCCTTTGGTAAAGATCCCTTATTGTATCAGGGATCGGAGTCTGACTCATATTCTTGGTCCCAACATCAGCATTATGGATTACCATTAGATTGTCTGTTTAGGAAGCCGACCACAATGAATTTTCTCTCCTTTGCGCCCTATTTCGTTTTAATTGTTTCGCGGGATGTGTGCTTCCCCAAGGGGGTCGTGCTAATGGCCACGCTTTTGCTGATAACGCTCTAAGTGGACTGATAAATTGAGGCGCGAACAGAAGTTAAGATATGGTATCGAATGTTTTTATCGTCAAGACTTATTTATGAACACCCTCAAATTTTCCAAAAAAGGGTAGTGACATCATTTACAACAAAGCGTTTGAATAAGATAATGGAGACATTTCATTGACCATGTGTGATATAACAACTGCCAACTCCATGATTGATTACGCACATTTTGCAATAATTACATTCCCAGCTTTTCCATCACAAAATACCAAAAAATGGACAAGACCAGACCTCATTTTCTTTACTCATGTTATCAAATAATAAATCATTCATTTTAATTAAATCACTACTAAATTAGCAAAATATAGTATACCATATTTATTATCCAACAGACATGCATAGTCCAATTACAGGATAATTTATATATTAAAAGTCTTCATCTTGATGTGCGTTTTAGTTGATACATACAACTTTCAAATAGGTTAATTTATATGATGATAGGAATTTGATGTAGCATAGCAAAATCAAAGGGCTTTTCAAGGTATTCAAATAATCCCAAAGAAGGAGATTGCTGTTTTGGAAATTTTTATATAAAATATGACATTCTAATTTTTTTGAGTTTTTGGGGGTGTAGAAAACAGGTGAACCCCTACATTTCTTCATCCATTATTTATTATCTTTCATTTGCGGGAGGATTTAAAAAAAAATTCGAAAAAATTTTTTTTGAGATATTGAAATTTTTATTTTTTTTCCTCGAAAACTATAAAATTTACCGGTTTCAAATTTTTACCAAAACTAAACTAGATAGACGCGTTTTAAAAAATATTTGGTTAAAATCGGTTAAATAGTTTTTTTTGAAAAAATTCGCAAAGTTTTGGCAAAATTTTGGTACAAATACGGTTCTGGACAGCGCAATTTTAAACCGAAAATTAAAACTTTCACCGAATTTGGTGGAGGAAGTGACTGTGCGAATTTTAAGCTATTAAACGTCTCGGTGGTGCTAATAGTTTCGAAAATATTAATTATTTTGTGAAAAGTGAAAAATTTCAGACCGTAATTTTGGCTCCAAACGGAGATTTTGCTTATTTTAGTTACATTTTCGGTGATAACTCGAAAACGGAAAGAGATAGCGAAGTGATTCTTTTTTTGACGTAAAGTAGACCTAAAGAGCTTTTAGGAAAGGTGCATAAAGTAGGGTTGAAGTATAATTTAAAGGCTGATTTGACCTATAAATACGACTTTTAAAAATGCGATGTAAAAAAAAATTTTTTTCGTTATTTTATCGAAATTTAAAATACCCTATGCGTGGGAGCTTTCGATTCAACAAGTAGATTCTAAAGTGTTTTTAAAATTGAAAATCCGTTAAAAAGTGACCCGGCGGAAGCCACTCACCCCTAATATCAAAATTTCAAGTTTATTTGTACGTAATTTCCCAACCCTACCAAATATAAAAAATTTGTGTAGCTTATACACTGTAAAAAATATTCCTTTTTAAAGTTGCGAAAGAAAATTGCAAAAATTTTAAAAACTGCGGGAGCCAGATGGGCCCAGGTTGGACCGCGTTTTACCCGATTTTTTTAACATTTTACGTTCGATTTTTTTCCAAGGTCCAGGGTAAAAATTTCAAGGTGCCCATTTTTTCTTTCATAAGTAAATAGCAAATAAATAAAATAAAAAATATTCGAGTATTACAGGCTGTTCTGATGAAAAGTTACGAATTTTCATAGTCCGCGTCGAAATAGCGCGAAAAATAAAGCGTCACTTTGGGGGCACCAAAACGACATAAAAAGTAAACGCATCAAAAAAACTTCCGTTTTAAGGTAAAACGTGGGATTTAGATGAGGAATAAAGCAACCGCGATTTTTTCCTCCTGCCGAACTTCTAATCTAAGCCAAAAAGTTTTGGTACTTTTTCTGTCCGAAAAAACGGTAGAATTGTACAGTTTGCGTCTCGAGGCCGTTACGTCACACCTTTACGCAGGGAGGCTTAAAAATCGTTCACGGTAATCCCCAGGATATTAAAATAAAATTTCTTCGCTTTCTTTTAGATCCGACGCAGTTGCGATTTTTCAAAGTTAACGCCGCCGAAATTCTGAAAAAAAAGCGAAAAAATCGACCATTTTCGGGAATTTTTTTTAAAGTGTCGGTGTGGTCCAAAAAATGTAAAATTCGAACCACACTTGGAATCAACATCCCTCTTTACAACGGAACCGAAATTTTTAAAATCGGACGAAAAAAAACCACCTTTTCGGCCGTTCGTCGCAAAAAACGTCCGAATTAGGGACAAAAATACGAAAGGCGTCGTATCTTCGCCCCCGCGCTAAAATTTGGTGTGATTGGGGGTGAATTTTGGATACTTAGGGGATGAACTCGATTTTTCGTTCGGGGTGGAATAACTTTTTTTGAAGTGGTCCGATCGAAAAAGGACATTTAAACTTTTTTCTTCAAATTTTCTGCTCCTTCACCTACAAAAAAAACGCCTTCCCCGTTTCTTACGGTTTTAGTATTGTAGACAAAAATTGCTATGGGGACCCCGGGATACTATAAAACTGGTCTCATCCTTAAATATTAGTACTTACTTTTTAATTTTTTTTTCAATTGCAATTTAGCTTTTTGAGGGTCATATGTGTAACAAAATATAAAAAAATGTGTTCGATTAAAAAAATATGAATGTAAAAACGTCAATAACTTTTGAACGGTACAAGCAGATTTGTCAATAAAATGGAAGAAATAAAAATAAACTAACCAATGGATTTAAATCTAGTTTCCGTGCGGTATATTAAATTAGGTCTTAAAAATCTTTAGTGCTTTTTCGAAGTAAAAATTTGATTAATGAATAATGAAATTTATTATATCAATTCTGGGAGATTTACATTTCCAGTGGGGGTAACAATCAATTTAGTAATCGAATTTTATGGCAAAATTTTAATAGCAGTCATTAGAATTTGCAGCTGCGGTGTTGAAAAATTAAGGAGGGTGCATGCATTAAAATCTGGGTACTCTATAGAATCAAGAAGGTTGTGGCAATTACTGAACACCCTTCGCATGTAAGTCGATTAGGGTCGTCAGGTTGTAATTGAAAACCATAAAATTTACACACGGTTAAACATATGTACGCGGTTTGATTGCATTGCCCCATTACTACAACAGGTATAAACAACATGTACTTTTATAATAGTAGAGATCTACTATTATTGCCATTACTACGCTCGAGGCATTTACTTGATCTTTAAGCTCGGAAATAATAAGGTTGTTGCAATTTTTTAACTTAATCCAAGTTGGGAATTGTGTTTCGTTTGATTGTTGGACATTCTCTGACATCCCCAGGGTGTTTCTTAGTTCAACACAGAAATTTTCTCCAACAAATGTTCTACATTCCAACTTTTATACGAAAGGGTTATTCTTTTAAAATCAAAAATTTATTTGAATTTCTTTTTGAAAAAAGTGATTTATTATATTTGTAGAGTATCCATAAGTTAAAGTCAGTATATTAGTGGTTTTGAAGAGGGACTTTGATGCGTATGATGGTTCCCTAATGCATTTATGATGGAATAAAAGATACAGAATGTAAAATTGCGTGTTTTGAAATGAATCAGAAATCTCGAAACGTGATCGATTCAAAGCTTTCACTTGTCGGTAATGGATTCCATCCGTGAGGGTTGAAGCGGAAAGTACGCGTTTGACGTCTGCAAAGGATTCCTAAACATAACATTCAGTCGTGGTTTACTATTATCATAACAAAAGCGAACAAATAAATATGTATAAATACATTGATACAAAATAGTAATTAAATAGAAGTTGCTTGTTGATATTTAAGAGTTTTCCGTGCTCGTGAGAGTTTTAAAGAAAATGCGCTTTTATTGTCGTCATCCTGGTTGGTAGTTGGTATGTAAGTAATATATGGCCCTTTTGTAATCCCTAGACCACTATGTAGCGAAGAGATCGTAAAGTCTTGATGGTTTTCCAGCAAGGAACGTATGTTCTTTAATACTAAGCAGGCGAGCACTAACATGTTCTTCTTCACCTGAATTAATCAGATGGAGATAAATTTTAATTTTCTACTTTTCTGATACTTCTGATAGTCTGATAGACATCAGCAACGCATGTAACTCGCCCAAATCGCAATATATTTCAAGTAAAATCTAATAAAATAGAGTTTCCAGACCTCGATAACGTAAACCAATTTCCGGACAATGTGTGGCAACCGGATTGAAGGTAGGAAGCTTCGGCTGTGGGGAAGCTTTGGTCTGCGTCTGGCCCCCGCCGCCCGCCGCCGCCGTTAACCCTAGATCAACTGCCGTTTGTCCTCTTAATTCTACCGAGTACCCGACAAATGTTCTCCTATAAATTTCATTCACCCCGTTTTCAGCATAAACAACGCAGACCAATAAATATTCAATAAAATTAACCACCATCATCTGATAAATCACAATCTACTTTCCAAAAATTCACATTCTCATTAAATTCGCAGCCTAAACCGCTCAAAATTTAGCAACCAATTTCGTTAATTGTTGTTCAGAAACACTCAAGTCTTCTCTAATTTGAATTGCTCCTAATTGGAAATCAATAATTTGCAGTATTTAACTTCAATAGCACGCCACTGCCTAAATCTCAAAAATACCTACTGAATTAATTAAGATGCACATCATTTATTAAAATTATGTGTCCATCAAAAGTTATAGATGTGAAATTTGTCATATGATTTTACATATGATTTTAACAAATTATTCTATATGATAGTATCAACAATACAATTTCATCGACTGCTCCCGCATTTTTCAAAATTTTTGCAATTTTCTTTCGCAACTTTAAAGGGGAATAGTTTTTACATTGTATAGGCTACTCAGATTTTTTATATTTAGTAGGGTTGGGAAATTACGTACAAACAAACTCGAAATTTTGATTTTAGTGGTGAGTGGCTCCCGCTGGGTCACTTTTTAACGGATTTTCAATTTTAAAAACACTTTATAATCTACTCTTTGAACCGAAAGCTCCCATGCATAGAGTATTTTAAATTTCGAAAAAATAACGAAAAAAAAAAATTTTTTTATATCGCAATTTTAAAAATCATATTTATGGGTCAAATTCACCTTTCAAATTACATTTTAACCTTACTTTATGCACCTTCCCTAAAAGCTCTATAGGTCCACTTTACGTCAAAAAAAGAATCACTTCGCTATCTCTTTCCGTTTTCGAGTTATCACCGAAAATGTAGCTAAAATAAGCAAAATCTCCGTTTGGAGCCAAAATTTCGGTCTGAAATTTTTCACTTTTCACAAAATAATTAATATCTTCGAAACTATTAGCATCACCGTGACGTTTAATAGCTTAAAATTCGCACAGTGACCTCCTCTACAAAATTCCGTAAAAGTTTTAATTTTCGGTTTAAAATTGCGCCGCCCAAAACCGTATTTGTACCAAAAATTTGCCAAAACTTTGCGAATTTTTTTCAAAAAAACCATTTAACCGATTTTAACCAAATATTTTTTAAAACGCGTCTATCCACGCTGTTTACTTTTGGTAAAAATTTAAAATCGGTAACTTTTATAGTTTTTAAGAAAAAATTAAAAATTTAATTAAAAATTTCAAGCCTTTAAAAATATCTCAAAATTTTTTTTTTCGATTTTTTTCAAAATCGACCCCGCAAATGAAAGATAATAAATAATGGATGAAATGTAGGGGTTCACCTGCCCTCTGCACTCCCTCAAAAAAATCAATTTTTTTTTAGGTAATGTATCTCAAAAAATAATTAAATTTAAAAAAATCTAATATGTTAATATCAGTAATTTTTAGAAATTTATATGTACGAATTACTCTTATTTACCAGAATGCCATATTTTATATAAAAATTTATAACTTTTAAACGAAACATCGTAGGCACTTAAAATTTTTTTTCAAAATAAAACTAGGAGTCAAAAAATCAGTTACTTTTTCAGATTTTATTTTTTATCGAAAACAACAAAATATAACATTTTCTCTAAAATAATTACTGGATTTTTATGAAATCTGTATAAACTATGCAACTTTACTGTAGTTTTCAATCGTGAAATAACTTGATAAGTCGGAGATTAGTTTTTTAAGTTTTGAAAATATTTAAAAATTACTGGCTTAGGATTTAATCGTGGTAATTTTAAAGTTGGAGAAAACTTGAATGATTATTTAGTGTAGGAAACTGGGCGTGTAAAAAGTTGGGAAAAAGTTTATTTAATGCATCATAATATACAAACATAACGAAGTGGGTATAAAAAGCGAATAGTGCTGGAAGCTTATATCATGTTAAAAGAAAGCTATTAGTATTTTGTAATTTGTAAAACAATCTAAAAAGTCCATTAGCAAAATTACATTAATATTTACTTTGTTATAATAATTAGAGTAATTATGGAGAATAAAAATGGAATAATGTTATTGGGAAAAAGTGGTTGGTTTTACGTTTAAAGAAAATTTGCGCTATTGGAATAATATTGGAATGTAAATTTTGTGATTCTTGAAGCGCTGCAGTGCAGTTATTTGCATTTAAAGTACTACATTGCGGTATAAAAATGACTTTAGAGTTAGAATTTTTGTTTAATATATTTATTATAATTACGCTTTTAGTTAAGTTGTAAATTAAAAAAGTAAACAAAGCCAATTCCATTAGGCTCCAGATTTTTCCTTAATAAAAATGCATCCTCTGTTCTTGTGGCTCATGTGTCACAAAGCGGAGAATAAACAAAACGAAACAAATTGTAAAACATCCTTTTTTATTTTAAACGAGGATAAAAGCTTCATCACAAAACCCAGTTTTATTTTTGACGATGTTGATGTACAATGTTATAAACAAAGATGTTTGGGTTTGGAATAAATATTTTCTTAGAAAAGAGGAATATTGTATGTATTAAATGTTGAAAGGTAGATTAATAATTTCCTGTGAAGGTGGAGGGATGGATTTCCTCCCTAGGTAAGGGTGCATGATGTCCCATTTGGCATCCCTAAGGAAACCGGCGAAACGGGCATTGAGCAAAAAGAGGGGAACTATGTTTACAAAGTATGCTCTCTAATAAGACGCCTGCTGAGACATATTACCCTCCAAGAGGGTGGCAAACACGTGCAATGTGGTTTCTCACTACTGACGTCTCCAAAGTCGATGCCATTTTATGACCACTCACCTAATACCTCACTTATTACACTTCATATTCACTTTCAAATATACCAACTATTTTCATAATTCTACACTTTTCCATTTTTTTCTTCCCTTTTCCCCACATTTATTAATACTGGATAAATATTTTAACCACTAGGGAACTCCAGTGGACATCAGTTTAATTAAACCGAAAAAACTCCCTTTGAATACACCCCTAAATAAATCCAATATTTATAATTTCATTACTTCACGAATTATCGATACGTTTATTGCAATTGCTCGTTCCCCGAGGACTTGAAAATTTTATCCCGGAAAAAGGTTTTTGCAAAAATTAATTTAAATCATTTCATCATCATGATTTAATTTTATTAATTAATTTCTTTTCTCACTGGCAATAAACCACTTTTTCTCTAATTTATTGAACCACGAACAGAATACCCTGTATAACCCAAATTTTCCAAAACCACTATTTTTTAGAAATCTAAATCCAAATATTTTGTGAATGAAAAATTACCTCTGAATCTTCTTTCCAAGCGCCTGCCCGTGAATCAATATCAATGGAGTTGTATTGAAATTCGTTATCAGTGAAAGAAGGAATTTGGGTGTAACCTTTCACATCAATAGCTGGATGTGATGATGTCCTGTACAAAACCAAAAGTAGTTATATTTGTTGAGAAAAACACATTTAATTTTTTGAAAATACTTTCTCAAATTGACAAAATATTTGAACTTGTAAAACAGTTGTAACACACCAAAAAATGAGTATTTTTTTAAATAAATTTTCATAAAAGTTCCTATGAGGAAAAAACCACTTAAATAAACCTATTTTATAGGAAATTCTCTAAATTTTATAATAGAACTAATTTTGTGAGTCTAGCTTCAGTGGAAATGTCATTTTTTGGCGTTCAAAGTGCATACAAAGTGTTCATCGAAAACGTCAGTTTAAATAAAAGCATTAAAAAATTTTTAAATGGGATTTCAAAAAAGGTCCCATTGTGAATTTTATTTTTTAAATGGTCCATTTTATAAAAAAATAACCAAAATTTATAATAAAACTTATTTTATAATCATATCTTTATTATAAGTATCCTTTTTAGGCCATTAAAGTACAATTAAAAATTTCCCCAAAAAATAACTTTAACTTCACTAATTGATTACATTAAACTTATTTTTTGCCCCATCATTGATTTTAGACTTTCGTATTATAGATTATACCTTAATCTTTAATTTAAACTCAAAAATTTTGTTATAATTTTATCGAAACTAGCAGTTTTTAATCAAGTTTTTTGAATTTTTTTATACACCAAAAATGAGTATTTTTATAATCAATTTTCATAAAAGTTCCTAGGAGAAAAATGTTACTTTAATAAGCCTATTTTCTGGGAAATTTTTCCAAATTTTTTAATGAAACTAATTTTGTAAATCAAACTTCAGGGAAAAGTCATTTTTGGGCGTTTAAATAGCTGCAATGTTTTTTTTCAAAAAAATCATTTTAAATAATTTAACCTAATTTATCACTCATTAAGAAACTTTATTTGCTACCAATTTTTCATACATAAGTTGTACAAAAAAAAAACATTTTTTTCCAAAATTTTTATTTAACGTCAATGTAAACTACAATAAAATAAGAATTTTTTTAAATGATATTTGCTATATAAAACAAGTACAGAAAAAAGGGGGACACCCTGTATAATGTATAATTGTTCATCGCCCCCTCTAGAATTTTACTCTAGATCCGCTACTGTTTTGCATAAATATGCCACATTTCAAACTTTCGTTAATAAATATGATTTCCACGAATGGAACACCCTGTATACCCCAAATTTTTCATAACTACCTTTTTTTAAGAAATCTAAATAAAAATATTTTTTTAATAAATAAATTACCTTTGAATCTGCTTTCCAAGATCCTGGAGGTGAATCAATATCGATGGAGTTGTGTTGAAATTCGTTATCAGTAAAAGTAGGATTTTGGGTGTAACCCCCCTTGATATCAATAGCTGATGGTAATGATGTCCCGTACAAAACCAAATCCCAAGCAGTTATATTTGCTGAAAAAACCACGATTAATTTTTTGAAAATACTTCATTTCTTAAATTTCCAAAAAATTGTGGGTATACTAAAAAAAAACCAAAAAAAAAATACAACTACAAAATGGTGGGAGTTAAAAATACGTGTAAATCAAAGGAAAAATAAAAAAACGACATGAACTCATGCTAAAATTGGTTAATTATTTATCGGGTAATCTGTCCTGGTTAGTAACTAGTTGCTCAGTGGGAGCACCAGTTGTTCTAGGAGTAAAGCTTTTGTTATTTCTGTTAGAATTAAGGTCCCGACTTTTTTCTTTTTGTTTTTGAATTTTGCGATATTAAACGCGTAGTTTATCAAAATTCGCGCGTTAGAATCATGACAAGATATGTTGTAGTGATATTTTTAACGAATTTATTATACTTGGAATTATTAACAGCGTGGAAGAAAGACGATATGTCGGGAGGAGGTTTGGTATTTTTTTTGTTCTTACTCGTGTTTGTTGAGAATACTTTTGTGGTACTTACGTTATTATTGGTAACGTTACTAATTTTTGGTTTACTTTTGGTAGGGGTTTTTACTGGTTTAAGGGGAGGAGTAGGTAATATCAACGTAGTTAATTTTTGAATACTTTTAAATTTCTGCTTTTTATTATTTTTCTTTTTTGATGTTACCGGTTTTATTTTGTTAGTTTTGATTAAATCGATATCGTTAGGATTTATTTGTTTAGTGCCGTACAAAACTAGGGACCAATTTTGTAGAGTAGCCCTGCCTGAAATTAATTAGTAGTGTTAATCTCTCAAAACAAACCCTTTAATAGCATTAATACAATTCACTCAAATACGTAACAGGCGACCATCATTATGGATCTCCAATTGCCAGGTTCCAAATTGAGTTTCTCCCCAAGAATGGACGGACATGAAAGGCCAATTTGCGAAACCGGTGCGTGAAATATCATGAATTCTAAATAAAACAAAAATCAAGTACTTAATTAAGTAATTTAATTGAAAACTTACCTATGTGCTAGTAAAGTAACTCTAGTTCCCATAGGGGAGGTAAGTTGTATATTAAGATCGCCTCTTTCGCTTGAAAAAATGGTTAATTTGGTTTCCACGTGTTCTATAATATTAACGCCTTCACATTCAGTGACTTGAAGTTGAAGTACAACGACGCTTTTAACAGGAATTATTCTAAAAATAAAAATTAGATCTACCCAAGTATAAAATTGCTTTCGTACTTTTCGACGTGAGGTGCATTAATTTCGCACGTGTGTTGTTCAGGAACTGTAATCCATTTCCTGGCGAGTTGAACCATGGCATGAGCATCCATAAGACCATACCCGAAGCTATGCGAAACATTCCTACCAACTCCATTAGTTTGCCAATCTGGTGTTATTAATCGTTGGGGTATTGCTGTTCTAACAACTATATGTTGCATATCCCTCCACGTTAAATTAGGATTGGCTTCCAAGGCTAGTGCGCAAATTCCTGCTGGCAAAGGAGCTGAAGCACTAGTTCTTGTATGACTACTAGTGCAAGAGTGGTGTAAATCAGTAGTGACGACTTGTTTCTCCCCAACAGCACCACTACTATAAGTAGACGCTAAGGTTGAACTACAAGCTTCACTATACCAAGGCACATGACCTCTTTCAGTCGCGCTTGATATAGATAAACTATAGATTGAATTGGTATAACCATCGCAATTACAATTATCATGATCTCTTCCTCCGTTACCTGAAGCCCAAACAAAAATCGAACCTTTCCCACTGCGACCCTAAAAATTTTGGTTTGAGATGAGGAGATAAAATTATTATGAGGTAATACTTTAGTAACGCCTTCTATGAAAGCTCTTGTGGCTAATTCTCCTGGTCCATCAACAGTTTTTCCATCATCACCAGGTCCTCACGAGGCGCTATAAATATCTATATGTTTGAGATTGAAACTAAGTGATCGAGCTTCAACAGCATCAGTAACATCATCGTCCAACATTATAACACCACCCACAAACCGAATTTTTGCTGGTGGCCAAGACTTCCCAGGACACCTCGTCGTCGATTAGAATCAATCATATCGTGATTCTGATTGGATCTTGGTCATTATTCTTCCAATATTCTTCCCACTGCCAAAATACTTTTTCTATTGTCATCATATTTTTTACTGCTATGTGTTAGACTCCAATCAATTTTTTTTACTCAAATATTTTTTTGCGTTTGTTAAATTTTGGAGTTTAAAAATTGATAAAAATTGAATTGGAAATGGTGGAAGATATGAGATGAGGTTGTGGAGGAAGTGAAGTGGAAAACAGTCGTTGTGCATTCACGCATACGTCTGCATAAAATAGTCAATTTGTCGAAATATGATTGATTTTAAGGGGGATTAGCCCTGTAATAGTGGCACAGTGTAAAAGCGTGCAATGTAACGTAATTCCTTGCAGCTGGCAAAATCCTAACTTAATAAGTTGCTACCCTGGGGATTAGTCTACTACAGAAATTCTATTTGTAAAGCTACTTATGTACCTTAATGTTATTTTCTTTGAAATAAATTTTCTAAATTACTAAAAATTTAATTTCATTAACGAATTTTCTTCTTCCCAAGACAACAAATTATTTAATATTTATTTTTTTAATTACTCTACTTCCAACGATTAATCTTCAACCTTAAACCTCCATTATAGTAATACCTTTATAAATATATAATTCCCACTTACACACCTACGTGTTATAAACATAGTTGCGACTATCAAACAATCTACTGCATGCAGCAAACATTTGGTCACGCCTTTACCTTTAATATTCTAATCGATTTATTATTTTTTCTATTTACATTAAAAATTTACAATTAAACACCTTACTTTAATTTTCCGGTGAAATTTTTAATTCGTCCTGCCAAGATATCTTCCTTATTTTTCAATATTTTTAAGCGCAATAAAATGGAATAGGATCATAAAATTATTATCGAAAACTTAACGACTCATTTTAATTTTTAATTATTTTTAAAAAAATATAATTAAAATTTTTATACACACCAGATTTAAATAATATTTTTTAGATTCGATTGCATTTTATTTCTTTCAAATATAATAAAAAAATAAGTAAGATATCTTGCCAGAACGGTATTAAAATTAGGATTTTTAAAAATACAGATGGAGCCTTAATAGTTATTTTGTTTTTATTTAAATAATTGAGTGTTGGCACTTAGGGAATTAAGTGAACGGACTCTACTCTTGAATTAATTTGCAATGAAGAAATTTGCATGTTGTGTATTATTAATTTAAATATTTTTCACGCTCATAATTTCTGCTGCACGTAAAATAGGAGTGTTTTTAAAAATTAACGTAGCGAGTTTTTCCGTGAGTGTATCTGAGCACACGCACATGAAAGTTACAAGTGTAACTTTTTCGGATGGAAAGGATCGTTTATAATTAATGTACACTTCGCTATTTGAAAACTGCATTAGTTTCCAAGTCATTTATCCACGGCTGTCTGCTTCAATAAAACACTTTATGACCAAAGCTTCTAAAAAACAATGCAGATCTAAAATTACTCTCGTAACTTCGAAACAAGACGCGCGGAGTTAAATTTTAAAATCCGTTCAATTTATTCTCCAATTGTTTTTTTATGAAATTTTCACAGTATTGAATAATAATTAAATTTAATGTGTAGCACCAGCATTGCAGTAGTTTCGTTCCACACATCAATTTTCGTGCAAAAATTTATGTTTGCGTGCTTTTTTTACCATTATTGTTTCCTATACACGAATTATACGAATTTAAATTACTTTTTTATGTAACCTCGGTGTAAATCGCCAAATTTTTCCTAAAAATCACACGAGGGACGAAATACCAGCACAACTTTCAATTAACCAACAAATTGATATTTCCAAAAATTACCAAATTTTATTAATTAATTTTTTTTCTTATTTTTTTAAATTTTTTTTATTTAATTCAATTTTTTTTTTAGTTTTTAGTTTTTTATTTTTTTAAGTTTTGTTTTTTTAATTTATTAATATTTTAAACTTATAAAATAAAAAACTCTAAAACAAAAAAAAATTGAATTAAATTAGAAAAAATAATTTTAAAAAAATAAAAAATGTTTTTTTTAATTAATTTAAAAAAAAATTATTGGTATAATTGGGTTACATTATTTTTGTTGATGATTTTTTTCAATCGAAAAAAATATGTTGCCATTTGAAAAAGAAAAGTTACCCTCACCTCCTCTGTTGTTTTCAAAAATAAAATTAATCTTTTATTATCTGATAGTAGAATTCTCTAAACCATTTAATTTGACATATCACTTATTAAAATCGGATATGAAATAACGAAGCTACATCATTGGGCGTTTTTTGTGCACCCCTCTATATACAGGGTGTCTCATTCGTAATAGACAAAACATCGTGGTTAGCTAGTAGAACAAATTTCATCGTTGAAAAAACCACTGGTCCATCATTTATAGTTTTGGAGTTGATTTTTTGGTCTCCGATTTTTGCCATACATCAGTACACTTTTTTGGTTTTTTTTTTGCAATGAAATTTATCATCGGAAGAACTAATACCGTAAAAACCGAGGAGTAGATCGGCATGTTGATAAGGATATAAAAGTGTTCCTAACGGTTTTTTTGTACCCACCCCCCGAAAAAAGTTATTCGTCCCGGAAAGTGTGAACAGGTACGGCAAATAACTTTTTTTGGATTCGTTCGATTGTAACTGAATTTTAGTTTGTCGTGTAGAATCGAAAACAGAAAATTTTGAGCCCAATTTGACCACATCGATCCTTCAAAATGGTCGATTTATCTCCAAAATTCGTTTTTAGATGTTAAATCGGCGCGAATTGGGTTTTTTTATTATATTTATTATATTTTCAGACGTATTTTAAAAATTTCGGTCTCATCTAAAACGTGAATGTCTGTTTTATAATTGGACCGAATTTCAAATTTTTCGGGCCAAGGAAAGACTTTCAAAAAAGCTCTCGAAAAAGCCGACTTTTTTGCGGTTTTTTTTTCGGGCGTCCGATTTGGTAAAATCCCAGCTTCGCTGGGTTTGGAATCGGAATGATGAAATCGGGGATCCTCATTTACGAGACCCAGAGGACTCGACCTTCGTAGTTCAACTCGGGGGCGATAGTGAATTTTTCTTTGAAAACGTGAAAATTCCGCGTTTTTTAGCGGAAAAATCGGTAGAAACTAACGTTAGACTTTGGCAGATCGAAAAAAATCGTACGCGGTATTTTTACAAATAAGAATCACGTGAAAAATAAATCGGTGGATTTTTATTTCGAAAAAATTAGTTTTATCCCTTTTTCGAGCGGTTTGAAATTGGGGTACCGTTTTTTGGAATTTTTTTTAACGAAATTCCAAAAATTGTAACTAACAAACGACACGACCAATTTTGACGAAACATTGCTAGATTGTGGCTAAAAGTACCCTTAATACGCAGAAAAATACGAGGATTTAAACGGCCTGTCCAGCGGCGTCGGGATTTTTTTTTCCGAAATCGTAAATATCGATAAATATTTTCAAAACAGAATCAAATATCGCAAATCGGTGTAAGGTAACAACACATCTACTAAACTATGAGGGTTTTTCAATTGCTATGTTTTTTTTTTAATTTTGAAAAAAAAATTCAAAATTTTAACCACGCAAAAAACTGCGATTTCGAAATAATTTTTTTACCGCGCTTTTCCTCCATCGATTTTAAAGTGTGGTGGCTTATTTTAAAGGTCTTCACGTGAGCTTTAACGCAAAAAAAGATTCGTGTATCTATCGCGTTTCGTTTAGAAGTTACGACCTTTGAAAATTTGAAAATCTATCTTTTGGACGAAAAAAATACTAGGAAATTTTTGATTAATCAGAAAACAATTTTGGCCGATTAGGACGCTTTATGGCTTAAAATTTGAAGACTACTCTTCCTTCCAAAAAGCACGAAACTGGTACGTGTGGTGTCAAAAATGAGCTCTCCAGGACCTAATTTGTTCTCGAAGTTTGCAAAAACTTTGAAATTTTTTTCAGAAAAACCATTCGGTCGATTTTCATAAAATGCCTATTTTCGATGTTTATCTTGGGAAAAATTTTTTACTTGCTCTTGCAAATACGTTTTAAGGAAATTAAGAGAAACAAAAATCCTGAAAATCAAGCCCAAAAATTATGAAATTATTTTTTTTCGTATTTTTGCAAAAGTGATCCCTCAAATGAAAGATTATTAAGAATTGATTAAAATTGATCACTTAGTTACATTTTAGATCTCTTACTTCTTTGACACCAGCAAAAATTCTGATTCTTTTAATTTAAAAAAAAATCCTGGCAATATTTTTGGACAACAATTTTGGGTATTTTATGACAAAAATTATTTAAATACAACTACACAGCAAATGGCTGAAAATTTTCAATACGAAAAATTCAACACGTAAACCTATTGAAATTTGATTGATAATTTGACATATTTACAGCAAAAGCCGGTAGGCAAGTATTGAAATTAAGCTTTTGATGCGAAAAAAGAACGCAAAATGTATTTAACGGTTTTTTAATTTTAAGTGTTCGTTAAATTTTAGTTGGAAGTAGTGTAATTATTAATGAATTAAATTTGGTGAGGTTTTAATTTTGTTTTTCGACCCTGTGTAATATTAAAGTTGGATAATAAAGGAACGTAGCTGATATAATTAAGGAGATTTTAATAAAAAGGCGATATTTTTTAGAAATCATTGACCCATTTTCATAAGGCCAGAATCTGCAGTGGCCAAGTGTCTGTGATAATTTTTGCGCTTTGAATAAAAATCGATAGGTCGACTTATAAACCCACGTGCCAAGTAAAATAATTTTAGATTCTAAACTTTATAATCATTACGTAATAAGGAAGGTTAATTTTATAATTTATATCCAGTGTAATTGTTTTTTCAACAATTGATTTTACATAATAATGAATTCTTTACCGCAGAAAACAATCGTGATAAAATATTTGCGGTTTGTAACCTAAATAATGAAATTCCTTTATGAGATATTTTTAATTAATTTCGTTGTTTTGAAAATAAGCGGGGTTAAATTTGGATGCTTGAATGGAAAATAGATCACCGGTTTATCGGAGGATTTGTGTTAAATATTCTATTTTAAAGTACTCATCGCTTTAGTCAATAGCATATTATAATTTCCACTGTCACTAAAATAAGTCTATAAATTTGTAAGCTATTACCACAATGCATGCACACTATAAATTCACACAATGAGAGATTAACATTATTAATGTGGTCACTGCTTTTCATTTTCATTCCCCGTTTTTCCGTCATTAGTTTAAAAAAGAGATTGATTGCAAAATTTTTAATCAAAATTTTTATTACTAAAAGTCTAGGCTTAAATTTAGTGAAATTCCTCTTAAAAACAGATTATACAAACGAGATAGGGTAGTTTTCAAAGGACTATTAATAAACAAATTCGGTGACTTTAGTGAGGAATGATGAGGGTTTAATTACCCCGGTAAAATATTTGTTAAGTAAAATAAATTATGTGATACCACGATAAATGATTGTTTATGAAGTAGTAATCAAGCAAAAAGGTTTAATTTAATGTTTGCAATGCGATGCAGTAAGAATAAATGAGATTAAAGTGAGCAATAGAAAGATTTCAAACGAATCAAAATAAAAGTTTGGAAAGTTGATTACAAAATTTTACCAATTTTATTAAATTTTCCTCCAAGTTCCTTTGATAAATATTAAATCTCAATCGACATATTTTGTTTAAATATTCTAAAAACCAAAAAATATGATGCTGTTTAATGTTTAAAAAAGTCTATCACAAATAAAACATTTTATGAACAAGTTGCTAACTTTTATTAAATATTTTTTAATTGCAATCAAAAATTAAATTTTATTTTTATACATGTACATCAAGAGATAATTAAAACTTTTAGGTACAAAATAAAAAAAGAATCATTAAAATACGAGGATAATTAAAAAAGTTATGCAAAAATTCGCAAATTATAACCAAAAATTATTTTTGAGAAAATAAAATTATATGCACAAAATTAAATTAAAGAATTATTCAAATCGGTTGATAAACAAAAAAGTTATGCAAGAATTTCGAATTTTAACACTGATATCATGATTCTAGAAATTAGAACTTTAATCGAGAAAAAACCGAAAAAAGTACGGGCAGAGGCGAATTTACCATATTGTCGCCCCTAATCTATGAATTTTGCTGCCACCCCTCTAATGAGGGAACATACAGGGTGTTTTTTAAATTGTCATTATTCAAAATAAAAAAAATCTGAAGAATAAAAATGGTTTGCGACTCCTAAATCCTTAAAAACGCAATTTAAAAATTATAATTTTATGAGACACCCTGTATAATTTAAGTTTTATTACCTATTTATTTATTTTAATCAAGTTTGCGAAAATAGTATTACTTTATAGACATTTTTTGCTCAGAAAGACATTTACCATCTAGAATTTTTTTTAAATGTGGTTCACCCTGTATATAGGATGCTGAAATAGTCGTGGACACGGTCCGCGATACCTGCTACTTTATTTAGAAACAACCAAAAATGCAATAACAATATTAACTATATGGAGCAAAAATAAATAGAAAGGTATGAAGAATTTTTTTAAATGAGTACGCGATTTTTTCATCACCCTGTATAAATTAGTATATATTAAATTAACTTTAACAAACATTTGCCACTCATCTAGGTTATAGCCTACTAAGCCTATCTTTTTTAGTTTTGGAGTTTTCAGAAAAATTTGAAAAAATTTAACCTTAATCGGTCCTGTCCGACATTAAAAAAAATCAAAATCTGAAAAAAATATTTTAGTTTATTTGATTTCTTGGCGATTTTTCATATTTTTTTTCTGAATTACGTATTACTGTTGTTATCAATTGAAGAAGGACGGTGTTAGCTTTTTAGTCATATTTTTTTATTTCTATGCACATTGGTTAAAATTTAATTAGCGATTCTATAGGCTAATTATGGATTTTTTTGCTGCTGATTACGTTGAAATGAAAATTTTTACTCTACGACCAATAGTTTAGAAGTTACTATTTGAAGGGTTTGTTTCAAAATCGAAAATTTTTTAATTTTTTTTAGGGATTTTTTGACTCTATCTAATAGATTTGAGTTCGGTGATAACGATTGGAGTAATATTAGGGCGATCCAACGACTTCTTTTTAAAATAAAGCTTTTTAAAATATAGTCAAATTTCAAAAATTTCAAAAAAATTATTTTTTTTTTTCAAAAATATTCGAATTTCGTATGACTAATAAGCTACGATTATGGATTTCGATCTGCTGATTACAGAGAAATACAAAATATTCGGTTACGACCAATAGTTTGAAAGTTACAGCCATTTTTATAGTTGAAAGAATGGGAACTTCAGTCTCAAAAAAGGAGTCATTTAAATTTTCTTTTAGGGTCTGCTTGTCACCAGGCCATCGGCCTACCAAAAATGACTTAAATTGAAATTCTAACTGCAATTTCATTTTTTGTCTCTTTTTTTTATTTTTTTGTGTTATATTGGGCCTAAAATATGATTTTGTTTAAAAATTGACAATTTCAAGTCAAAACTCCTCGAAAAATATTAATAACTCCGCCAGTTTTTAACCAAAGAGTAAATAGCATGTATTCAGCGACCGTAATGACAATTTTAGAGACGTCATTAAAGTTAATCACGTCTTTAAGAAAATATTTCTTATGAAGAAATATTTTTTAATCACGTGATTAAAGTTAACGACGTCTCTAAATTTTTCATCACGGTCGCTGAATACACGCTACTTTGTTTTTGATAACAAAAAATCGAAATTACAAAAAAAAATTTAAAAAAATGATTAAAAAAAAATTAAAATTATTTAAAAAAAAAATAAAAATTATTTAAAAAAAAAATAAAAATTATTTTTTTTGATTTATCATATGAGAAATTAAATGATTTTAAATATACAGGGTCCGCCAAGAAAATGGAAACATCTAAATATTTTTTGAACCATAATGAATTAAAAAAAAAGTTTAAACAAAAGTTTATTCAATTTTAATTTACAGGGTGTTCGTTTTATTAGTGATACGGCACCTAACTTTAGTTTTTTAAATGCAACACCCTGTATCTTTTTATATTTTAAGATTCTACGTTTCATTTGAGTAAACTTTTGTAGAAATTTTTTTTTATTAAACTCGTTGTTCTTGAGTTATAAGCAGTTGTTTAATGTTAAGTTCACCAAAAAAGATAAGGTATTATTACCTTTTTATAAACATTAAAGAGTTCTAAAAAAAGCCAACCCCTTTTTTTTAACTTTAAGTAACATAAAGTTAAAATTTAGTCACTCATGCTTTTGTTTAAACAATTTTTTGAATTTAATAAATTAACCTAACATAACCTATTTTTTTAAATTAAAAAAAATAGTTTAAACAAAAGTATAAGTGAATTAATTTTTAATGTATGTTACTTAAGTTTAAAAAAACTGTTTGGTTTTTGTTAGAACTCCTAAATATTTATAAAAAGTTAATACATAATGCCTTATTTTTTTGGCCGAACTTCTTGTGCCTCGATACTAATGAGTTTTATAAAAAAATTATTTCTACAAAAGTTTACTCAAATTTAACGTGGAATCCAAAAATATAAAAATATACAGGGTGTTGCATATAAAAAACTAAAGTTAGGAACCGTATTACTAATAAAACGAACACTCTGTATATTAAAAACATGTTTAAATGATAGCTTGTTTAAATTGAATAAACTTTTGTTTAAACTTTTTTTTTAAAATCATTATGGTTTAAAAAATATTTAGGTGTTTCCATTTTTTTGGCGGACCCTGTATAATAAAACAAGAATAATCAAAATTGGTTGATAACCAAAATAGTTATGCAAGAGTTTTGATTTTTAGGACACAAAATTAGCGATTTTATCTAAAAAAATGGTTTAAAATCAAAATGTATTTTAAGAAAATTGCAAAAATTATTCAAATTAAAGTTGGAACTGTAATTTAAGCATTGGTGGTGCTTTTTACAGTCTTAGCCTTTTAATTTTGTAATAAATTGCGATTTATCCTAAAATTTGATAATTTTAATTAAAACTTTTTCAAAAAAAAACGTTAATAACTCGAAGTACATAGATGAATTGCGCATGACAGTCCAACCAGTACCGAAATGACGGTCTAGTCTTTAATGGACCGCGGTTTGTCTATTGCGCATGACTGAGATCATCACTGTACGGTTTTTCGGGTTGTCGGAACGAACATATTATATTTTCCAACCTTTGTTCTGATTGCAAAACATCAACCTGTTAAAATGAATAAATCTCAAATCTCAAAAATTAAGAACAATGTTTTGACATTTTGGACGTTTGTTAAATCCAAAACTTGTAACAATTCTATACCATTGTGATGGCACAAACTCAAATAATACTGAGGAAACAGTTAAACTATCCGCTTATTATTTTGGATCAGTTTATACTCAACCTTCTGATCTACCTTTTGTTCACAATGTACCTAGTATACATATTACTACAGTTCTTGATACCTGCAGTGCTTGAAATATGATAAAGGTAATAGTCCTGAGTTAGTTCCACCTGTGATACTCAAGGAATGTGCCGTTCAGGTCATAATGTTTGCAGACGACATGAACATTTTTAGAGAAATATCATCCATGGAGGAAACACCGTTCTTTCAAAAGGAGATAAATCTTTTCCTGTGCTATTATTACCTTCCATAAGAAAAAACAACCTTTTCTGGCAAACTATCATCTGAATAATATTTTTCTAGATAAGTTAAAGATTCTAGAGGATTTGAAGCCACCTTGTCATTTGATACATATATCTGGAGAATAAGAAACAAGAGTTTCCAGCTACTCGGGTTAATCAAGAGACTCTGTCTGTCTTCAGATCGACACAAACTCTAATAAGATCTCACCTAGAGTACCCCAGTTCCATATGGTCACCTTAGTAATAGTCTGGAAAAGGTACAACGCAGGTTTCCAAGACTATAAGCTTCATATTCCACCAATGGAGGTAAATTATATAGAACTCGAAGAAATCTCGAATCCTTAAAAACCCGTAAGATGAATACTGATATGATGCTTATGTACAAATTGGGGAATGGTCTCATTGACTGCTCTAGTCTCCCAAATCTCATCAATTTCCAGGTATCATTAAGACCTTTAAGAAATAACCTTACATTTGACATTCCTCTTCATAGAAGTAACTACGGAATGAAAGGATTTCCATCAGGGATATTTTCGATGTTGATGATAATGAATAATTTAGTTATTATAGGACGTGTTTCGTGTATTTCCGGGAGTTGGTCGAGAGGATGGAGTGTATAAAACGTTTGAAGTCGCAATAAATTCGGATTTTACGTGGAAAATAATGGAATGAAGTTATTATAGAAATGAATTGGGAGTAGATATGAATATATAGTGTATTTACGATTGTTATTGAAAGAATATATTAGATAATTTATTTCGTTCACGTAGAACATTAATATTCGTTGTTTACTCGAGATGAAATCTAAAATAAAGGAATACATAGCATGATAATGATAAATCAAGCTAAAACACATTATTCGTTGTTTGTTTTAAGTTTTCAAAAACACTCACGTCACGCACACATCAATCTACGTATATCTCGTTATTTTATTGTTCGGATTGAATTTTACCCTCGTACTTTGCAGTAAAATGCCTCCATTATTCGATACATAACTTCCAGCAAGACATAAAGTGAAGACTTAAAATGAACATGAACATGGTGAAATGATAAAATTGTATTTAATTTAAAATAGGTGAAATTTCGTTTGATTATCTCATAGTCATTGTGTTGAATATCGTAAACAATGCGGCCTATTTGCTCCACATTACTGTCGGTAATTGATCAAAGGAAACTCTGATGGCTGCAAGCAAACCTGACCAAGCATACTATGACTTTAATTTATGGTCGCTTTTCTTACCTATTATATACCTTTAATGAATATGTTACATGTTACCTGTTGTTACCTGATGTGATCATAAAAAGAGCGGTGAGCCTGTTAGCGGTTATGATATTAAACCCTTTATTCTGACTGATTTAAAACAGCCTACTTAAATAATAAACTCCTCCACACACCAAAAACCACCTACGCCTTAAATCATTCATTTACACAAACACCCTGTTTGTACATTCATTATTCAAATATTTATTTAGTAATGTTGTTTTTATTACTTTATTTACCCAACCTTTTCCTTTAAGTGCACTACATTTTACATTTTTAAATCTATCACTTTACTCCACTTATTTCACCTCGTTAAAAACGAAAACAATAAAAACATTAATTACTTAAATCAATAAAAAAGGTGTTAACGATCAATTTGATGTAATAATCTGGTAAAAGCTTTATTTATGATAAAGCAAATCACTTTATTACTTTATCACAATATCTAAAATGTTTGAATTTTTCAACTTTTTTTTACATGGAATTTTATTCGTTTTTGTTTAGTGGAAATAATTGCGGTAAATTTAATTGCCTCCATATCTCTCTTTTTTAACAATTCACGCAAATACTTGATAATACATTTATGAACATTTTTTATCTCTTTTAAAATACGTTCTACTTATTTATTTATTTAAAATTTAAACGAGTCAAAAATTTATTAAAAAATGAAAGGTTTTTTTGTAATTTTATTAAAATGCATTTTGATTTTAATTTTTTATTGAAATTTTTATTTTTTTGTTATTTTAAAATTTAGTGGGTTCTTAAAAAAATGGCGATAAAATCTAAAATATATTAAATAGAAACAAGTTTAATATTGCATTACAAAGTCAATAAATTTAGGTTTTTAATGTGCTTTTAAAATCAAAAATTGGTTAAAAAATGGTAGAGTTATTAACGTTCTTCGAAAAATGTTTAATAAAAATAATCATTTTTTAGGTTAAATATCATTTTATTCCAAAATTAAAGGGGTAAAATCATTAATTGCAGTTATAGCTTTAATTTGAATACATTTTTATTTTAAATCATTTTTTAAAAGAATTTGACACTTTTGTGTCCTGAAAATCATTTTTTTTAATTATCCTCGGATTTAAATGATTCTTTTTTTATTTCGAACTTTGAAAGTTTTAATTATCTCTTGATGTAAATGTATTAAAATAAAATTTAATTTTTTATTGCAATTTTTATTTTTTACTTATTTTGAAATTTAGTAGGTTCATAAAAAATAGGCGATAAAATCTAAAATATTGTAAGTACAAATAAGTTTAATACTCCATTAAAAAGTCAATAAATGTTGGTTTTTAATGTGCTTTTAAAATCAAAAATCGGTTAAAAAATGAGGGAGTTATTAACGTTTTTCAAAAAACTTTTAATTAAAATGATTATTTTTAGGTTAAATCACAGTTTATTCCAAAATAACAGAGCTAAAAAACCATAAAACAATCATCAAATCTTTAATTACAGTTCCAACTTTAGTTTGAATAAATTTTGCAATTTTCTGAAATTACATTTTTATTTTAAACCATTTTTTTAAAAGAATTTGACACTTTTGTGTCCTGAAAATCATTTTTTTTTTAATTATCCTCGGATTTAAATGATTTTTTTTTATTTTGAACCTTAAAAGATTTAATTATCTTGATGTAAATGTATTAAAATAAAATTTAATTTTTTATTGTATTTTTTTACTTATTTTGAAATTTAGTAGGTTCATAAAAAATTGGCTATAAAATCTAAAATATTGTAAGTACAAATAAGTTTAATACTCCATTAAAAAGTCAATAAATGTAGGTTTTTAATGTGCTTTTAAAATCAAAAATCGGTTAAAAAATGAGGGAGTAATTAACGTTTTTCGAAAAACTCTTAATTAAAATGATCAATTTTTAGGTTAAATCACATTTTATTCCAAAATTAAAGGGCTAATATCATTAATTGCAGTTCCAGATTTAATTTGAATAAATTTTGCAATTTTCTTAAATTACATTTTTATTTTAAACCATTTTTTTAAAAGAATTTGACACTTTTGTGTCCTGAAAATCATTTTTTTTTAATTATCCTCGGATTTAAATGATTCTTTTTTATTTTGAACCTTCAAAGTTTTAATTATCTTGATGTAAATGTATTAAAATAAAATTTAATTTTTTATTGTAATTTTTATTTTTTTTTTATTTTGAAATTTAGTAGGTTCATAAAAAATTGGCGATAAAATCTAAAATATTGTAAGTACAAATAAGTTTAATACTCCATTAAAAAGTCAATAAATGTAGGTTTTTAATGTGCTTTTAAAATCAAAAATCGGTTAAAAAATGAGGGAGTTATTAACGTTTTTCGAAAAACTTTTAATTAAAATGATCAATTTTTAGGTTAAATCACATTTTATTCCAAAATTAAAGGGCTAAAATCATTTAAGGTCCAGCTTTAATTTGAATAAATTTTGCAATTTTCTTAAATTACATTTTTATTTTAAACCATTTATTTAAAAGAATTTGACACTTTTGTCTCCTGAAAATCATTTTTTTTAATTAACCTCGGATTTAAATGATTCTTTTTTTATTTTGAACCTTGAAAGTTTTAATTATCTCTTGATGTAAATGTATTAAAATAAAATTTAATTTTTTATTGCAATTTTTATTTTTTACTTATTTTGAAATTTAGTAGGTTCATAAAAAATAGGCGATAAAATCTAAAATATTGTAAGTACAAATAAGTTTAATACTCCATTAAAAAGTCAATAAATGTATGTTTTTAATGTGCTTTTAAAATAATAAATCGGTTAAAAAATGAGGGAGTTATTACCGTTTTTCAAAAAACTTTTAATTCAAATGATCAATTTTTAGGTTAAATCACATTTTATTCCAAAATTAAACGGCTAAAATCATTAATTGCAGTTCCAGCTTTAATTTAAATAAATTTTGCAATTTTCTTAAATTACATTTTTATTTTAAACCATTTTTTAAAAGAATTTGACACTTTTGTGTCCTGAAAATAATTTTTTTTTAATTATCCTCGGATTTAAATGATTCTTTTTTTATTTTGAACCTTGAAAGTTTTAATTATCTCTTGATGTAAATGTATTAAAATAAAATTCAATTTTTTACTGTAATTTTTATTTTTTTCTTATTTTGAAATTTAGTAGGTACATAAAAAATTGGCGATAAAATCTAAAATATTGTAAGTACAAATAAGTTTAATACTCCATTAAAAAGTCAATAAATGTAGGTTTTTAATGTGCTTTTAAAATCAAAAATCGGTTAAAAAATGAGGGAGTAATTAAGGTTTTCGAAAAACTTTTAATTAAAATAATCAATTTTTAGGATAAATCACATTTTATTCCAAAATAAAAGGGTTAAAATCATTAATTGCAGTTCCAGCTTTAATTTGAATAAATTTTGCAATTTTCTTAAATTACATTTTTATTTTAAACCATTTTTTTAAAAGAATTTGACACTTTTGTGTCCTGAAAATCATTTTTTTTTAATTATCCTCGGATTTAAATGATTCTTTTTTTATTTTGAACCTTCAAAGTTTTAATTATCTTGATGTAAATGTATTAAAATAAAATTCAATTTTTTATTGTAATTTTTATTTTTTTCTTATTTTGAAATTTAGTAGGTACATAAAAAATTGGCGATAAATTCTAAAATATTGTAAGTACAAATAAGTTTAATACTCCATTAAAAAGTCAATAAATGTATGTTTTTAATGTGCTTTTAAAATAAAAAATCGGTTAAAAAATGAGGGAGTTATTACCGTTTTTCAAAAAACTTTTAATTAAAATGATCAATTTTTAGGTTAAATCACATTTTATTCCAAAATTAAACGGCTAAAATCATTAATTGCAGTTCCAGCTTAAATTTAAATAAATTTTGCAATTTTCTTAAATTACATTTTTATTTTAAACCATTTTTTTAAAAGAATTTGACACTTTTGTGTCCTGAAAATAATTTTTTTTTAATTATCCTCGGATTTTATTGATTCTTTTTTTATTTTGAACCTTCAAAGTTTTAATTATCTTGATGTAAATATATTAAAATAAAATTTAATTTTTTATTGTAATTTTTATTTTTTTACTTATTTTGAAATTTAGTAGGTTCATAAAAAATTGGCTATAAAATATAAAATATTGTAAGTACAAATAAGTTTAATACTCCATTAAAAAGTCAATAAATGTAGGTTTTTAATGTGCTTTTAAAATCAAAAATCGGTTAAAAAATGAGGGAGTTATTAACGTTTTTCGAAAAACTTTTAATGAAAATGATCAATTTTTAGGTTAAATCACATTTTATTCCAAAATTAAAGGCTTAAAATCGTTAACTGCAGTTCCAGCTTTAATTTGAATAAATTTTGCAATTTTCTTAAATTACATTTTTATTTTAAACCATTTTTTAAAGAATTTGACACTTATGTCCTGAAAATCAATTTTTTTTTATTTATCCTCGGATTTAAATGATTCTTTTTTTATTTTGAACCTTGAAAGTTTTGAAAATCAAGGTCATACATTCAATCCGGCCTCTAATGTATCACATTTAAAGAAAACTCATCAAATGTGTAAACACCGTTATTGAGTAAAAAAATGCTTTGAATATAATCTGTGAAAGATTTATCATCCAGAAAGGAATGAGATCCTATATCACCAAAATATGGCGATTTCGTCCAATCAAATGGTGTTTAAAAAGGACTTGAAGGTGAAAATTTTGTTGAACAACATGTTCAGCATAAAAACATCAAGTAGGCCACTTCAAGCCCTTTTTGAACACCATTTGAAAGGACAACATACTAAATTTTGGTACAATTCGGGGTGAATTAAAGACAGTTATAGTATAATTTTGATAGTGATTAAGACAAGTACAGGTATACGTCGTTTTGCGCCGGTTCGCTTTTTTAAAAGAATAGTCCATTTGTAGTTTCATTATGGGCGACAATAGTGATTCAGAACCCAAACATTGTGCGAAAAATGTGTGTTCATTTTACGCCGGTGTCTCTTGGAACGGAACGCCGGCGTAAAACGACGTATACCTGTACACCTAAAATACCAGATAGAAAGTGGAAATAATTTTGATAAAGAAAAACTTTATATTGAAGCATCCTGGAAATAAAGTGTCAGTTTGATTAGTTTCAAGTTGAGGATGAAAACGAGCTTTAGGCTTTTAAAGTTTATGCAACCACAGTAGCAGTAGTTCTTGAGTAAAAGCAGCCTGATTTGCTCCCATTATATAAAAAAAACATTTGGACGTCTTAAGATTTTGCAAGTCCCTTATTAAACGAACCTTGTTTCACTAATTAACTTTCTATAATTATTAGAATTATTAAAATAAATAGGGTTTTATAAAAGTAGGTTACCCAATTATAATTCAGCTCAGATGCTGAAAGCAGTTTTACTTTGAATTATTCTAATAAAAATCTTCTTTCCAAGTTTGTAAATTAAATTACAAGAAAATCATTACGAATACAACAATCCACAAGAATGATACGTGACGGTAAGTTTTCTCAAGCTCCGGTAATAAAATTTTCAAACTTCTAAGGTATTCAAGCAAGTTACGGAAACAGTAGGTAGTCTAGCATAAACAAATCAATGTTCAAAGAAAATTTACTTTAATCTACATGTTTTACTTGAACAATTCTTCACTAAACTTTATTATTCTTACGCAAAATTATTCTAATGAATATTATTAACGCTTTTATTTATCTTATAAAACTGGGACACAAAATTTGCTTATTTTCTTACTTTGTTATAATATTTTATGGCAAAAACTTTTGATGAGCCCTTAAAATCAAGAAATAGCATTCTTGATGGGTAATTCCATGAAATTTTCTTACATTACTGCACTTTTAGAAGAATACAAGAGGTTAAATTCGTATCATAAATTGTACTTGATTTATAATAAGATTTTACTTTATTTTTTTAAATATACCCAGTTATATGCCCATGGTCTATAGCTTCTTTGCTATAAAACATATCGACTTGCGGTTTTCACCAACATATAGATACATGCATGCCCCACAATTTAAAAATATTTTCGATATATACAGGGTGTCCCATCATGCCCTACTGAACCAAAGTTATATTTTTTTAAATGGAACACCCAGTATATTATGACATTTTTAGATTCCTTATCAAAAAATAATTACACTTTGTATAAACTTTTATGGGTCTATCATCACTCGTTTTGCTGATATTTGCCATTTAAGCCAAAAAAAGATCATTTTTTTAAAAATCACTACTCTAAAACAGATGAACATTTTGGCTTGAAATTTTGTCAAAGTCTAGTCTACAACTATCATGTCAAATTTAAGTTTGTGATATTTTTTATCAGGGTGCCTTATGAAACGCAAATTGAACAATTAAACGAAATTTTTAAATGGAACACCCTGTATATTTTAACATCAATCGATGGCATTTTTTACAAGCTTTCTATTGATATAATGTTTGTATGGTCGCTTATCAAAGGTTTAGGAGATATTAATATCCAAACTGAGAAACAGTGAAAAATAGACAAAATAGTGCTCTTGATGAATTTTGTTGAGGATTTTTTTTTTATATTTGCCTATTATTTATTTCTGTCTTTGTCTATTTTGCTTTTTTTATAATGTTGTTTTATTTCAATAGTAGTTTTTGTTGTTTTATAACAAAAATAAAATCGAAATTTGCAATTATCAATTTTGGTTTTCTAAGTCTCAGTATGCTTTAAAAATTTAGCAACTGATGTTACCAAGGAAACCATTATTTTGTTGAGTGTTGTTTTAACGCCTTTTTCTGTACTTTTGGCAATAACTAAACCGATATAGTGAACTCTTCTAATGAAGAAATGGCAAATATGCTGTAAACGAAATTCAACAAAATAGGGGTTTCCTTGGTAACATCAGTTGTTAAATTTTCAAAACATACTGAAATTTAGAAAACCAAAATTGATAATTGCAAGTTTCAATTTTATTTGTGTTGTAAAGCAACAAAAACTGCTTTGTAGTATAACAACATTATTAAAAAAGCAAAATAGAGAAAGACACTAATAAGTTTTAGGCAAATTAAAAAAAAATCCTAAAAAAAATCACCAAGAGTGCTATTTTGTCTATTTTCACTGTTTCTCAGTTTGGATATTAATATTTCCTAAACCATTGATAAGCGACCATAAAACATTATATCAATAGAAAGCTTGTAAAAAATGCCATCGACTGACGTTAAAATATACAGGGTGTTCCATTTGAAAATTTCGTGTAACTGTTCAATTTGCGTTTTATAAGGCACCCTGATAAAAAAATATCACAAACTTAAATTAGACATGATAGTTGTAGACTAGACGGTGTTGAAAAATTTTTGACAAAATTTCAAGCCAACATGTTCTTCTGTTTTAGAGTAGTGATTTTTAAAAAATTGATCTTTTTTTGGCTTAAATGGCAAATATCAACAAAACGAGTGATGATAGACCCATAAAAGTTTATACAAAGTATAATTATTTTTTGATAAGGAATCCAAAAATGTCATAATATACTGGGTGTTCCATTTAAAAAAATATAACTTTGGTTCAGTAGGGCATGATGAGACACATTGTATATATCGAAAATATTTTGATATTGTGGGGCATGTATGTACCTATATGTTGGTGAAAACCTCAAGTCGATATGTTTTATAGCAAAGAATAGTATACAGGGCGTCGTAGTGAAAAATTATCATATCACATTTTTGATTATGAGGGATTTTGATGGAGATGTTGGATGTGGGGTGATGTATGAATTTTGAAGCAATTGATAAAAGGTTGGATGAAGGCAGAAGGCAACGCCTCGCTCTGGTATGAATAAAAGATTTAAGGGCACGTTTTCACTTGATGCAGACAATGCTTTTACGTGTATTGCTAGTCGCGGCTAGTTTATATTTAAGACCTCTTCCAGTTGTCTTCCGTTATTTATAGGAACGTGAAAAGAGCGAGACCAAATTCATCAAAGTTGTATCAATGCAGTAGTGTGGCTTTGCAGAGGGCTCAGATGTAATAAAATTGAAAAGTTAATATCGCTTGTTTTATTAAGTAGCATTTGTGATTAATTCGATGTTGATATGTGGGATGTTGGTGGTGGAGGATGAGGGAAGGTGAATTTGTGGGTAGGAATATGCATTCCAACAATTCCGCAATGTGCTTAGTTATTCGATACTAAATTTACTGCACATTGCTACTAGTAATTCATACCTCCACTAAAAGCCAACCCAACCTCACAATAGAACGATTTTTCCAATTTCAATTCTCACCAATTCTTGTCTTTTGGGGCTACACATCAGAGGAGTAAATGACAGATCATATTCCAATTGATATTGAATCCTTTTATCTCGAAAGTCGCACAACTCAATAAAACCTATTTATAACTCGCAGTAAATTTTCAAATCTTTATGGTTAATTTAAATGATCAGAGATAATTGGTAGAATTACCGTTGCCACCGTTTGTCGTTGGCGCACTCGGCTCCAAATTTCTACCGCTTCTCGTTAATGGCGATTAAATACGCCAATTTAAAAATATTTATTACCGCAATTACATGTTACACTTTTTAAACGAAAATTTAATGCTTTTATTTGGATTATTTCGAACTCATATTGCCCACGTAAAACACGTAAATATTTTAAAAGCTTCTCGTTATTATCGCTTCCACATTTGCCCCGTTTTAATAAACAAACCGCAAAAATATCACATAATTTTCCGATTTATACATTTTATACTAAATTTCCTTTAATCACAATGAAAACATGAACAACGAATGAAATTTCTTCTAAACTTTTTACGTCCAAATTATTTTATTACTGCTAAAATACTTTCACTTTCAAACCGGCAAAACAAAGTTGTAAGAATTTTATTGCTTTTATTTCATTCTCTTGGAATTGGCGTCACAAATACCAAACTTGCCTCAACTATTTTATACTTTTATTTAGTAAAAAAAACGCAAGATTATTTTATACCATTTTAATGATGATATTTGAATCAAAAATTTGTACTTTAAATATATTTTGCAAAACATAAACAACTGACAACTTGTAGTTTAATTAATCTAGTTTATAAATCAGGAAGAATTTTGAAAATCCGACAAGAAAAACTTGAGGTACAGTGGTCGACTTCATGATTTATCGCGGTTTTTCTTAAACTCGCGCGCCCTTTAGCGGTCTCCGACGGAAAATCTAAAAAACCTACAAGTGGCCTTATAGTATTAAATAACCCCAATCTAATGCATTTTTAAAATTGTCGATTAGTCGGTAAATAAGCTTATAGCAGCCATTTTTCTTCTACGGAATCAAAAAATATATGGAATTTTGAGTTTGGTAAGTCGGTGTAGAACCAAATAAAGAGATATTGATTTAAAAATTTCAACTTGGATTTCCTTGGACATGTCGCAAAATAGCCACGTGTAGCGATTTTTAAGTTTCTGTCCAATTTTTTCAAAATATCACGCACAAATTTTGCCTACACGTTTTTATGCTTTTTTGCATTTTTTAGGATATAACTCCGGAACGGAAGGAGATATCCAAACGAATCTTTTTTTATGTTACAAAGCTCCAAAATCGCTTTAAAATCAGCTATACAAAATGAAAATCGGAAATGCATAAGAGAGTCCAAAATTATTTCGAAATTTTAAGATATTTTTACGGATTTTTTTGTAGGTCTTACTACTAAAAATAATTAAAAAATCTAAAACAAAACCCTACACGTGGCCTTATAGTACCAGAAAAGCTCAATCTAATGTATATTTTAAATTATCGATTCGTCGGTAAATAAGCTTATAAAATGTTATTTTTCTTCTACGGAATCGAAAATAATATGGAATTTTGAGTTTGGAACGTCGGTGTAGAACCAAATGAAGAGATATTGATTTAAAAATTTCAACTTGCACTTCCTTAAACAAGTCGCAAAATAGCCACGTGTAGCGATTTTTAAGTTTCTGTCCAGTTTTGTCAAAATAGCACGCACAAATTTTGCGTACACGTTTTTTTATACTTTTTAGGATATAACTTCGGAACGGAAGGAGATATCCAAACGAATCTTTTTTTATGTTACAAAGCTCCAAAATGGCTTTAAAATCAGTTATACAAAATGAAAATCAGAAATGGATAAGAGAGTCCAAAATTATTTCGAAATTTTAAGATATTTCTACGGATTTTTTTGTAGGTCTTACTACTAAAAATAATTAAAAAATCTAAAAAAAAACCTTACACGTGGCCTTATAGTACCAGAAAAGCTCAATTTAATGCATATTTTAAATTATCGATTCGTCTGTAAATAAGCTTATAAAATGCTATTTTTCTTCTACGGAATCGAAAATAATATGGAATTTTGAGTTTGGTATGTCGGTGTAGAACCAAATGAAGAGATATTGATTTAAAAATTTCAACTTGCATTTCCTTGGACATGTCGCAAAATAGCCACGTGTAGCGATTTTTAAGTTTCTGTCCAGTTTTTTCAAAATATCACGTACAAATTTTGCCTACACGTTTTTATGCTTTTCTGCATTTTTTAGGATATAACTCCGGAACGGAAGGAGATATCAAGACGAATCTTTTTTTCTGTTACAAAACTCCAAAATGGCTTTAAAATCAGCTATAAAAAATGAAAATCGGAAATGGATAAGATAGTCCAAAATTATTTCGAAATTTTAAGATATTTTTACGGATTTTTTTGTAGGTCTTACTACTAAAAATAATTAAAAAATCTAAAAAAAAACCCTACACGTGGCCTTATAGTACCAGAAAAGCTCAATTTAATGCATATTTTAAATTATCGATTCGTCGGTAAATAAGCTTATAAAATGCTATTTTTCTTCTACGGAATCGAAAATAATATGGAATTTTGAGTTTGGTACGTCGGTGTAGAACCAAATGAAGAGATATTGATTTAAAAATTTCAATTTGAATTTCCTTGGACATGTCGCAAAATAGCCACGTGTAGCGATTTTTAAGTTTCTGTCCAGTTT
This sequence comes from Stenus bimaculatus, assembly GCA_963971135.1. Taxonomy (NCBI): domain Eukaryota; kingdom Metazoa; phylum Arthropoda; class Insecta; order Coleoptera; family Staphylinidae; genus Stenus; species Stenus bimaculatus. Next base: position 1,775,610 of record OZ020184.1, read on the forward strand.
TTTCAAAATATCACGCACAAATTTTGCCTACACGTTTTTATGCTTTTTTGCATTTTTTAGGATATAACTCCGGAACGAAAGGAGATATCCAAACGAATCTTTTTTTATATTACAAAGCTCCAAAATGGCTTTAAAATCAGCTATACAAAATGAAAATCGGAAATGGATAAGAGAGTCCAAAATTATTTTGAAATTTTAAGATATTTTTACGGATGTTTTAGTAAGTCTTACTTCTAAAAAAAATTAAAAATCTAAAAAAACACTACACGTGGCCTTATAGTACCAGAAAAGCTCAATTTAAAGCATATTTAAAATTGTCGATTCGTCAGTAAATAAGGTCGTAATAGCCATTTTTCTTCTACGAAGTCGAAAAAATATGGAATTTTGAGTTTGGTAAGTCCGTGTAGAACCAAATGAAGAGATATTGAATTAAAAATTTCAACTTGCACTCCCTTGGACACGTCGCAAAATAGCCACGTGTAGGGATTTTTAAGTTTCTGTCCAGTTTTTTCAAAATATGACGCACAAATTTTGCCCACACGTTTTAAAACTTTAGGAGATGACATTTTTGTTATTATTTTTTTTAACTTGCATTATGGTATGTTTCTTCAATTTACTTCGTGGTGATTTAGTTGTGATTAACATTTATGAAATGATTAAGAAATAGAAGATTCACGAAAGGGAACTTTATGTAAAACCGCGCCTTAAATGAAGTAATTGTAAAAGGTTTGCTTATCAACCTACGTAGACTCGTGACTGAATTATATTTGTATTGTAGTTATAATTAAATCAATTGTTATCTGGGTGAATAAATTAGAAATAATTTTAATAAAAAAAATGAGGCGTGCTGAGTTTGAAGCAGCTCGGTGTAATAATTTCAAAAGTTTTGCATGAATCGCACAAGGCGCAAATTGGGCGCGTTAAAATTATTTTAAAACGTCGGCGCACGTGACCGCACTAAATGAATGATAATTGTCCAAGTTTCGTTAGCGATCATTAAGAAATGTTAAAATTACAGCCTGTTTGTCGGGGAAATGGGTTGCAAGGGGTGTGTTTGGCATACGAATTTGTAATGCGCTCAACTGTGAGCTTGGCCAGAGACAATAGTGCACAGATCTTAATTGAATTAACCGGGACTCTGAATTCCACGGGGTGTTAGCAATCTTTAATCACTGAGAAATTCTCGAAACAGCTAACATCATTTAAGAGTTTACCTGAGCGAATATCTTTGTTTAATTTAAAACGTACTCTCGGCCCTATGCTTCTCCACTAACAAGCTGTAATTAGTTCATTAATGTTCAAGTTTCATATTACACTAATAGCACCTTCTCCAATAATACGAATGGATTATTCATTTACATACAACTATAAATCTCAACCCCTAGCAACACTCCATCCAATCACATACATAACCTCAGGAATCATCATATTTACTCTATAACATTTTGGGAGGTTTCCGCGATTCAAGCAAAAATAAACCTTATTGAAATTTCTTGATTATAATACCTCCGTAGTTACTCTTATAATTGTTGTATTCGTAATGGTTTTCTAAAGAATATTTTTATTAGAATAATTTAAAGTAAAACTGCTTTCAGCTTCCGAGCTCTATTATAATTGGGTAACCTACTTTAATAAGAGCGTATTTATTTTAATAATTATTATAATTATAGAAAGTTAATTAGGAAAGTAAAGTTCGTTTAATAAGGCACTTGTAAAACCCTAAGACGACAAAATGTAGTTTATGTAATTAAAGCAAATGAAAGGCGTATTGAAGCACCAGAAGTAAATAGTGTAAATATGGTAACCTAAAAAATTATAATAAAAAAATGACTTAGTTAATGAAAACTTGCGTAATTATAATTTAAAATTAAACTTGTAATTTATGTAGGATGTAAAGGAGTTGAAAAAAAATGTAGGAAGGTTGAATCAATATTTATAAATGTAAATGTTTGTGGGAACAGGAATCTCAGGAAAAAGGGTTTTGCTGAAAGTTGTGCATAACCAATTTCTTTTAAACTTATTAAATTACGCACTAAAATTTTCGACTTGCAAATGCGCTATTTGCATTGGAATTCATTCACCAAACAATTTATGTAATGCAATAATTCGGTTGTGAGGAAATATTAGAATCGATATTCGTTATTTGTACGCGGAAACTTGTTTAGAACTTCGAAAACTTCAGTTTTCTCAATTTATTTATTTGTTGTTCTCTTTCAACCACTATTTATAAGTAAATAAATAAATCCATTATTTGGTTTCGTTTCAAACTTTACTAAAACTTATTAATATTCATATTTAATGAGGAAAACAATACAGGGGGGGGGGATGATTTGAGTGCATGTGCACCCCCCATCAAGCTAGAAAATAATGGAAATATAAGTTAAAATTTCATTAAATTCACTAAAATTAATGAAATTTTTATGTTGTTTTTGTTTGAATTTGAAATTCGGGTGGTTTTTTTCGTCCGATTTTAAGAATTCCGGTTTCGATGCAAAGAGGGATGTTGATTCCAAGTGTGGTTCGAATTTTAAATTTTTTGAACCTCCCCGACACTTTTAAAAAAATTCCCGAAAATGGTCGATTTTTCTCGCTTTTTTTTGGGTTTTCGTTAACTTTGAAAAATCGCAACTCCGTAGGATTCTAAAGGAAAGCGAACAAATTTGGCCCCTTTTATTCTAACATCCTGGGATTACCGTGACCGATTTTTAAGCCTTCCGGTGCGTAGGTGTGACGTCACGGCTCCGAGACGCAAACTATACAATTCTACCGTTTTTTCGGACAGCAAAATTACCAAAACTTTTTGGCTTCGATTAGAAGTTCGGCAGGAGGAAAAAAATCGCGGTTGCTTTATTCCTCATCTAAATTCCACGTTTTACTCTTTATGTCGTTTTGATGCCCCCAAATTGGCGCAATATTTTTCGCGCTATTTTGACGCGGACTTTGAAAATTCGTAACTTTTCATCGGAACAACCTGTAATACTCGAATATTTTTTATTTTACTTATTTGGTATTTACTTATGAGAGAAAAAATCGGCACCTAGAAATTTTCACCCTGGACCTTGGAAAAAAATCGAACGTAAAATGTTAAAAAAATCGGGTAAAACGCGGTCCAACCTGGGTCCATCTGGCTCCCGCAGTTTTTAAAATTTTTGCAATTTTCTTTCGCAACTTTAAAAAGGAATATTTTTTACAGTGTATAGGCTTTTCAGATTTTTTATATTTAGTAGAGTTGGGAAATGACGTACAAATAAACTCGAAATTTTGATTTTAAGGGTGAGTGGCTCCCGCCGGGTCACTTTTTGACGGATTTTCAATTTTAAAAACACTTAAGAATCTACTCTTCGAACCGAAAGCTCCCACGCATAGGGTATTTTAAATTTCGAAAAAATAACGAAAAATTTTTTTTTTTATATCACATTTTTAAAAGTCGTATTTATGGGTTAAATTCACCTTTCAAATTACATTTCAACCCTATTTTATGCACCTTCCCTAAAAGCTCTTTAGGTTCAATTTACGTCAAAAAAAGAATCACTTTGCTATCTCTTTCCGTTTTCGAAGTATCACCGAAAATGTAGCTAAAATAAGCAAAAGCTCCGTTTGGAGCCAAAATTTCGGTCTGAAATTTTTCACTTTTCACAAAATAATTAATATCTTCAAAACTTTTAGCACCACCGAGACGTTTAATAGCTTAAAATTCGCACAGTCACCTCCTCCACCAAATTCCGTGAAATTTTCGGTTTAAAATTGCGCCGTCCAGAACCCTATTTGTACCAAAATTTTGCCAAAACTTTGCGAATTTTTTCCAAAAAAACTATTTAACCGATTTTAACCAAATATTTTTTGAAACGCGTCTATTCACGGTGTTTACTTTTGGTAAAAATTTGAAACCGGTAACTTTTATAGTTTTCGAGAAAAAAAATAAAAACCAATTTCCATTAAAAATTTCATACCGTAGCCTTAAAAATATCTTAAAATTTTTTTTTTCGAATTTTTTCAAAATTGACCCCGCAAATGAAAGATAATAAAAAATGGATGAAATTTAGGAGTTCACCTGCCCTCTACACCCCCCCCCCCCAAATAAATTTTACTCCCCAAAAATCAAAAATTTTTTAGGTAATTATATTTTATATAACTTTTGAACAAAACATCGTAGAGACTTGAATTTTTTTTTATTTTTTTTTTACTTTCTTATTACTTTAAATATCAACTATTAACTTTCAAATTTTTAATTTGAAACGAAAAACTCTTGTTTTTTACTAAATCTATTTTTTCCAAAAGATTTCACCTTCTAAAGAAAATTAATCTATTTAACTTACTGAATTTATTTAAGGTGGGTCGTTTCAAATGATCACCCTGTATAGAGTACTGACAACCTTTTACCTCTAAAATTTATGTTAATTTAAAGTTGTATCCGATTTAAAAAATATGAACTAAATATTTAAGTTTGAAATAAAAAATGAGTTGCGTGGTAAAACTTTTATTGATAAGAAAATCGAAGCATAAAACGCACATGGTGCCTATTTTAAATCATTTAAAGTTTTATCGATGAACATGTATGTACGTAGGAATAGTTTTATTAAGATTTTAAAAATTTATTTACGATAAAATTTGAGTCATTATATTTTTATTGGCTATAAAATATTTATTGTAAAAATTTAAAAACTTTAACACCTAAAACTTGAATATATTGGAAGTTTCAGGTCGAATTAATTTACGAATTATTTGTGTGGAGTTTTTTTTTTATTACAATCCAAACCATTATTGATTTACAATTTGCGCAATAAGTTGAGCCCTATGGTAAACATGGGCACGCACCCAATCATTTGTTCACTATTAGATTGTTTATTTAGGATCCTCCTTAATCGCTAAAATTATTTATTTCTATTTACGTGAAATTTCGCCTCAACACACACATCTTGAGATTATTTTAAATTATTGTAAACGCGTTTCGTTTAGAGTTGAGATGATAATTTATGTATAAATTAAAACGGTATATCATTCCTCACTGCAGCGCAATTCCAGTTGTAGATTTAATGCGCGATATTAACGCCTCGATTGGTAATTATTTATAATCCAAGGAAACACCTACAACTTTCAAATCAAATAAAATCAAATCAAATATATTATTTTACGATTAAATATAAATTAAGTTGTTTTTTTTTCAGATATTTAAAGACTATTATCATTTCCTCCACAAAGGAGTGGTGAAAAGGTCGATCACGCCTCACCGAGAAAAGCACGTAGCACTTCTTGCCGACACGCGTATTTCCTGGGCTGAACAGCAAAAAGCTAAAACTAGGGTGAAACGTGATTTTAAACTACTAGACTCAGATCCGCGATGGCCTGCCATGTGGTATTTGGTAAGTAATCCTTTAAGCAAAAATGATGTTCACTGACTTAATACATTATTTAAATTCTGAAGAACCGAGGAAATGGCTTGGATATGAATGTTATCCCAGCTTGGTTGGAAGGCGTTACTGGGAAAGGAGCCGTGGTCACTATTTTAGATGATGGTTTGGAGAAAGATCATCCAGATTTAATACAAAATTATGTAAGTATTACGTTAGTTTAAATTTTTCAAATATAAAATTTTTCGTACTAAAGGATCCGATGGCTTCGTACGACGTTAATAACCAAGATTCTGATCCAAGCCCACGATATGATATGATTGACTCTAATCGACATGGGACGAGGTGTGCTGGAGAAGTCGCGGCCACCAGTAATAATTCGGTTTGTGCGCTTGGTGTAGCCCATGGAGCTCAAGTAGGTGGTGTTAGAATGTTGGACGGTGATGTTACTGATGCTGTTGAAGCTCGATCACTTAGTCTCAATCCCCAACATATAGATATTTATAGCGCCTCATGGGGACCTGATGATGATGGAAAAACTGTTGATGGACCAGGAGAATTAGCCACAAGAGCTTTCATAGAAGGCGTTACTAAAGTATTACCTCATAATAATTTTATCTCCTCATCTCAAACCAAAATTTTTAGGGTCGCAGTGGGAAAGGTTCGATTTTTGTTTGGGCTTCAGGTAACGGAGGAAGAGATCATGATAATTGTAATTGCGATGGTTATACCAATTCAATCTATAGTTTATCTATATCAAGCGCGACTGAAAGAGGTCATGTGCCTTGGTATAGTGAAGCTTGTAGTTCAACCTTAGCGTCTACTTATAGTAGTGGTGCTGTTGGGGAGAAACAAGTCGTCACTACTGATTTACACCACTCTTGCACCAGTAGTCATACAGGAACTAGTGCTTCAGCTCCTTTGGCAGCAGGAATTTGCGCACTAGCCTTGGAAGCCAATCCTAATTTAACGTGGAGGGATATGCAACATATAGTTGTTAGAACAGCAAGACCCCAACGATTAATAGCACCAGATTGGCAAACTAATGGAGTTGGTAGGAATGTTTCGCATAGCTTCGGGTATGGTCTTATGGATGCTCATGCAATGGTTCAACTCGCCAGGAAATGGATTACAGTTCCTGAACAACACAAGTGCGAAATTAATGCACCACACGTCGAAAGGTACGAAAGCAATTTTATACTTGGATAGATCTAATTTTTATTTTTAGAATAATTCCTGCTAAAAGCGTCGTTGTACTTCAACTTCAAGTCACTGAATGTGAAGGCGTTAATATTTTAGAACACGTCCAAGCCAAATTAACCATTTTTTCAAGTAGAAGAGGCGATCTTAATATACAACTTACCTCCCCTATGGGAACTAGAGTTACTTTACTAGCACATAGGTAAGTTTTCAATTAAATTACTTAATTAAGTACTTGATTTTTGTTTTATTTAGAATTCATGATATTTCACGCACCGGTTTCGCAAATTGGCCTTTCATGTCCGTCCATTCTTGGGGAGAAACTCCGTTTGGAACCTGGCAATTGGAGATCCATAATGATGGTCGTCTGTTAGGTATTTAAGCGAATTTTATTAATGCTATTAAAGGGTTTGTTTAGAGAGATTAACACTACTAATTAATTTCAGGCAGGGCTACTCTACAAAATTGGTCCCTAGTTTTGTACGGCACTAAACAAATAAATCCTAACGATATCGATTTAACCAAAACTAACAAAATAAAACCGGTAACATCAAAAAAGAAAAATAATAAAAAGCAGAAATTTAAAAGTATTCAAAAATTAACTACGTTGATATTACCTACTCCTCCCCCTAAGCCAGTTAAAACCCCAACCAAAAGTAAACCAAAAATTAGTAACGTTACCAATAATAACGTAAGTACCACAAAAGTATTCTCAACAAACACGAGTAAGAACAAAAAAATTACCAAACCTCCTCCCGACATATCGTCTTTTTTCTACGCTGTTAATAACTCCAAGTATAATAAATTCGTTAAAAATATCACTATAACATATCCTGTCATGATCCCAACGCGCGAGTTTGATAAACTACGCGTCGACTATCGCAAAATTCAAAAACAAAAAGAAAAAAGTCGGGACCTTAATTCTAACAGAAATAACAAAAGCTTTACTCCTAGAACAACTGGTGCTCCCACTGAGCAACTAGTTACTAACCAGGACAGATTACCCGGTAAATAATTAACCAATTTTAGCATGAGTTCATGTCGTTTTTTTATTTTTCCTTTGATTTACACGAATTTTTAACTCGCACCATTTTGTAGTTGTATTTTTTTTGGTTTTTTTTTTTGAGTATACCCACAAATTTTTGGAAATTTAAGGAATCAAGTATTTTCAAAAAATTAATCGTGGTTTTTTCAGCAAATATAACTGCTTGGGATTTGGTTTTGTACGGGACATCATCACCACCAGCTATTGATGTCAAGGGGGGTTACACCCAAAATCCTACTTTCACTGATAACGAATTTCAACACAACTCCATTGATATTGATTCACCTCCAGGATCTTGGAAAGCAGATTCAGAGGTAATTTATTTATTATAAAAATATTTTGATTTAGATTTCTAAATAAAGGTAGTTATAAAAAATTTGGGATATACAGGGTGTTCCATTCGTGGAAATCATATTTATTAACGAAATTTTGAAATGCGGCCGTAATATTTATACAAAACAGTAACGGATCTAGAGTAAAATTTTAGAGGGGGCGATGAGCAATTATACAGGGTGTTCAACTTTTTTCAGTACTTGTTTTAAATAGTAAATGTCATTCAAAAAAAAAATTATTATTTTATTTTAATTTAAATTGACGTTAAATAAAAATTTTTGAAAAAAAATGTTTTTTTTATAAAACTTATTTATGAAAAATGGGTAGCAAATAAAGTTTTTTAATAAAGTGATGAATAAGGTTAAATTATTTACAATGATTAAAAAAAAAACATTACAGCTCTTTTTGATTTACAAAATTTACGAAATTTCTAAAAATTATTGATATTAATATATTAATTTTTTAAATTTAATTATTTTTTGAGATACATTGCCTAAAAAAATTTTGATTTTTTTGAGTTTTTCGGGAGTAAAATTATTTTGGGGGGGTGTGGAGGGCAGGTGAACCCCTATATTTCATCTATTTTTTATTATATTTCATTTGCGAGGTCAATTTTGAACAAATTCAAAAAAAAATTGCGAGATATTTATATAAGGCTTGAAATTTTTAATGGAAATCGGTTTTTATTTTTTTATCTCGAAAACTATAAAAGTTACCGGTTTCAAATTTTTACCAAAAGTAAATACCGTGGATAGACGCGTTTTAAAAAATATTTGGTTAAAATCGGTTGAATAGTTTTTTTGAAAAAAATTCGCAAAGTTTTGGCAAACTTTTGGTACAAATACGGTTCTGGACGGCGCAATTTTAAACCGAAAATTAAAACTTTCACGGAATTTGGTGGAGGAGGTGACTGTGCGAAATTTAAGCTATTAAACGTCTCGGTGGTGCTAATAGTTTCGAAGATATTAATTATTTTGTGAAAAGTGAAAAATTTCAGACCGAAATTTTGGCTCCAAACGGAGAATTTGCTTATTTTAACTACATTTTCGGTGATAACTCGAAAACGGAAAGAGATAGTGAAATGATTTGATTTTTTGACGTAAAGTGGATCTAAAGAGCTTTTAGTGAAGGTGCATAAAGTAGGGTTGAAATGTATTGTTCTTGGTATTAATTTTTTGTTCTCATGTTGCCACTTGAAAAACAAAAGTTAACGGAAATTTAGTAAAAATAAAAATGTGTTTGTTGTGTTTTTCAGATTCGTAAAGATACTTCGACGGTGGAAGAAGACAGTCCTGAAATAAATGCGTTAAATGGCTGCCAAAAATCAAGGGGGAATGTTTGTATAGGTTTGTTACTTGTAATAACTATTTACTATGCATATAGCAACAATCTTCAAGTTGCCATTTCACTGCTACTAACGTTTCTATTAAAAATAATATTAATTCTAAAAAAATTGAAAAATCGTGTGCCAGAAATAAGTACGTTTTTCAAATACAGTAGTGTCAACAACAAAATTTATTGCAACGTTAAGAGTGAAAATTCTGACAACAATACCCAATTACTTGAAGAATTTACACTGAACACTTCTCCAAATAAAAGCCATCATTTGGAGAAGCACAAAATCATTCTAAATAAATTTATTTATTTACTTTACTGGTCGATTAGACTAAATTGTGATATTTTTATTCAAAAATTGACTGGTATTAAGAAGGATTTTAGTGTAAATTTTAATAATAAATTTAAAAAACCCCGAAATATATACATTAGACTTTAGCTATAATTATCATCATTGTAATATACCTATAATTAATTTTATTTATGTAAAGAAGATCATTATTAATTATCATTACAATTTATATTATTATTATAAGTGTTATTAATTTATTCAGTATTTATACGTACGAGTATAGACTAAAATATACTATTAAGCGATCCTCAATGGCTTTACACGGTATAAAAAACCACATATTCGCTTTTTCTTATCAGGATTTTATAAGACACAAAGAAATTATATAAATTCATGCTAGAAAGTTTCGATTCATGAAGAATTTAGTGAATTATCCGTTGAAATTTTGGTATTTCAATGTTTACGATTCTATTAATTTATGTGCAGCTTCGATCAAATTTTAAATAAAAAAATTAATTTGATTTTCGCCATTGAAAATCACTTAAATAGTGTTGCACCGAGTGTAAATCGCATTATTTGTTATAATTTTAGTTTAATTTATTTGGTAAATTTGGTGATGATCGGTGCATTTATTCTAGGCTCTTAATTTTTGAGATAAAATAGGTGTAGTAGTGGAATTTGAATAAGTTAAATACTGAATAATGAATTATAAAGAATATTTTTACTGAAGATTGTGCCAAAATTATTTGTAGTTAAGGAGAACAATTGCTAATTAAAAAAAGACATTTAAAGTGCAATTAAAATTATTGGTACCAATTGATAAGTGTAAAAGTTGGTTGATTTGATATGAACAGCAGCGTTATACAGGGTGATTAAATAAAATATCGTAGTGGTTTTTAATTTTTGCATGTCTTGCAATAAATTTATATCATGAATATTCTAATATTTACCAAAGATGTGAATAATATGTTTAATGTAATTGTGTAATATTATCGTTTAAGTAATTATTCATTTATTAGTATTTGTAATAATATTGTGCTCTTGATAATATGTAGCCACTGTGCTGCTGCTGTTGATATGATTCTTGTGATGTACAGTAATTACTACAGTATGGAAGCAACAAACGATTAGCTTACAACCTATTATTCTATATTTATATACATATCTCATTTATTGTGATTTTTATTTCTTGATTGATGATTTATTTCATAAAGCATAAAAATAATTACCTTTCGCTGTGATTTTTTAACTCTGTACATATGTTTATATTTATATAATAATTAGTTAAATTAATTAAATTAAACAATTGTAGTTCCTCCATTGTATATAAAAATATTATCTAATATAAATATTTTACCATTTTTATTTTATTATGTAAATTGATTTGAGATATGTTTGAATATTTTTTTTATACCTTAATGTTTGTTATAATATTCCTAACGAACCATAATTTTAGCTCAAATGAATGAATGATATTTGTGTATAGTAAATGTTCGCAAGTAATTCTATCTTTAGTATAATAGTACGTTTGACTAAATTAGTCCTAAAGGCCTAGTCTACGCTGTTCAGTCGAGATTGCTTTTATTTTACAACTTCATCAGTACTTATCACTCAATTGCCATTAAATAAAACCATTTCTCGACAGATTAGCTCTTAACTAATAATTTGTTGTTAAATAATATTAATGTAAAAAAACAGAGTACATATTTGTAAACTTTAACAGCAGGAATAAAATGTGGCTAAATATTCTAATATCTTATTTCCACTCATTTTTTTTTTCATCAAACAACACCAGACATGTAAAATACCGACACCGAGACTTGGTCTTCACCTAAAATATTACTCCGAACCAAGCCTCGATCTCGGTATTCACCACCAACACAACAAGGTATGTATTATTGCATGCTTTATTTATCTTTTTCTTTTAATTGGTTATTTGTTGTCAGACTAATTATTATTTTTTTTATTATTTTTATTATCACCTCCTGTAACACGATCATACGCTTTGCTCCAACAAAAAATTCACCAATTCGATTCAATCAAAACCCATTTTTAAGCAATCAAAACTCACCATTTTGTTCGAACAAAGCAAAATCACCCTTTTAATTTTTTTTCTTAATCAAAACTTAAGCGAAAGACAAATTTTACTTTATTTTACTTTATTTTTTTTCATTTTTATTTCAGTATGCAACAACAACTTGCTTTTAATTGATGGAACTTGTGTGGTGAAATGTCCAAACCATTATTACGCAATTGAATATGTAAAAGATGATGAAGGTGGAGGAAAAAATCCTGTAAATTACTGCAACCCGTGCCATTACACTTGTAAAACTTGCAACGGAAGTAATGATTACGATTGCTTAACGTGTTACCCTGATGCAATTTTAAGTAAAGTTGTTGGAAACGAGTCATACTGTTACCCTTATTCGCTAAGTCATAAACTTCAAGAAGAGCGTTGGTGTTTTAGTATTTTTATTGTTATAATTGTGGTGTTAACCATTTTCGCTTCTATACTCGTTTTTATTGCAATTAGAAAACGCTTAAATAAGCGAACTATTAGGAATATTCACATAGACTCAGCTAAATTTATGAGATATCGGAAGAAACGTCCGTTGGGGTCCAAGCAATAGTGATTAAACATGTACGTTAAATTATTTGTGATACGTTAATAAAATCTTCCATTTAAATCAAGTTCTTTCTTCAAAATTCCTAAATTTTACCCGTTAAAACCTCAAAAAGCTATTTCGAAATTTTTCAAAAAATAATCATTTTGTAAATAAATTTGTGTTAAAACGTCAAAAATTGTTTTATTAGGAGTAAAAGAAGTGCTTTTACTCCGAATAAAACATGCTATTTTTTCTTGAAACGTCGAAATTTTTAAAATAGTAATAAATAAATAATTTTAAAATTTGACATTTAATATACATACAACACACATTTCTACTCCGCCCTTTTATTCCTTGTCAGTGCAAAGTAGTAATTTCTACTCCTAGGCAGTACAAAGTGACCATAGAATCAACGAACGTAATAAGTGACATTTTAAAGCCTGTCAAACGTCACAGAAGACATTGTAAAAAGACAAGTACAATACTCAAATAGGTGCCCCTTATCACCTCCTGAATTCCCTGATATAAAACAACATTCCTTCTGGAAGACGCATTTTGTAAAAAAATGGGTAATTTGTAAATTTATGAATTTAAATAACTTTTAAACGACGTAACTTTTTTCAAAAATAATTTTTGCATCTTAAACTACAATCCAATTGGTAATTATAATGGCATTTTATATTTTTTTGTAATTATTCAGTGGCGTGCTATGTCGTTTTTTGTAATTCATCACAATTCATATCTGTAATTATTTTGAAAAAAAACCTCAATAACTTTTGAACGATACAAGATTTTTCAAAAATTATTTTTGCATCTTAAACGAGAATTCAATAGGTAAGTAAAACCGCTTTTTACAATTTTTTGTTATAACTCAGTGGCGTGCTATGTCATTTTTTCAACTGCACTTCATTAACATTAAAAATTAAATCTGTAAGTATTTTGGAAGACGTCAATAACTTTTGAACAGCACATGATTTTTCAAAAATTATTTTTGCATCTTAAATTAGAATTCAATATGTAATCAAAACCGAATTTTAAATTTTTTTGTTATCATTCTAAAACGTACAATGTCAATTTTTTTGCCAAAATTCATAAAAAACCGGTAATTATTTTAGAAAAACTCTAATAACTTTTAAACGGCACAGGATTTTTTAAAACTATTTTTGCATCATAAATTAAAATTAAATAGGTAATTAAAAGCGTTTTTAAATTTTTTTTCTAATCATTCAGTGGCGTGCTATATCGTTTTTTCTACCGTACTTCATTAAAAATCAAATTAAATCAGTAATTATTTTGAAAAAACTACAATAACTTTTGAACGGCATATGATTTTTCAAAAATTATTTTTGCATTTTAAATTAGAATTTAATATGTAACAAAACCGAATTTTACATTTTTTTATAATCACTCTAAAACGTACAATGTCAATTTTTATGCCAAAATTCATAAAAAACCAGTAATTTTTTAGAAAAACTCTAATAATTTTTAAACGACACAAGATTTTTTAAAAACTATTTTTGCGTCTGAAATTAGAATTGAATAAGTAATTTAAAGCGATTTTCAATTTTTTTTTGTAATTATTCAGTGGCGTGCTATGTCGTTTTTTTGCACCGTATTTCATTAAAATTCAAATTAAATCAATAATTATTTTGGAAAAACCTCAATAACTTTTGAACGGCAGATGATTTTTCAAAAATTATTTTTGCATCTTAAATTAGAATTCAATAGGTAATTAAAACCGAATTTTGCATTTTTTTATAATCACTTTAAAACATACAATGTCAATTTTTATGCCAAAATTCATAAAATAGCAGTAATTATTTTAGAAAAACTCCAATAACTTTTAAATGTCACAAGAATTTTTAAAAACTATTTTTGCATCTTAAATTAGAATTAAATAGGTAATTAAAAGCGTTTTTAAATTTTTTTTCTAATCATTCAGTGGCGTGCTATATCGTTTTTTCTACCGTACTTCATTAAAAATCAAATTAAATCAGTAATTATTTTGAAAAAACTACAATAACTTTTGAACGGCATATGATTTTTCAAAAATTATTTTTGCATTTTAAATTAGAATTTAATATGTAACAAAACCGAATTTTACATTTTTTTATAATCACTCTAAAACGTACAATGTCAATTTTTATGCCAAAATTCATAAAAAACCAGTAATTTTTTAGAAAAACTCTAATAATTTTTAAACGACACAAGATTTTTTAAAAACTATTTTTGCGTCTGAAATTAGAATTGAATAAGTAATTTAAAGCGATTTTCAATTTTTTTTTGTAATTATTCAGTGGCGTGCTATGTCGTTTTTTTGCACCGTATTTCATTAAAATTCAAATTAAATCAATAATTATTTTGGAAAAACCTCAATAACTTTTGAACGGCAGATGATTTTTCAAAAATTATTTTTGCATCTTAAATTAGAATTCAATAGGTAATTAAAACCGAATTTTGCATTTTTTTATAATCACTTTAAAACATACAATGTCAATTTTTATGCCAAAATTCATAAAATAGCAGTAATTATTTTAGAAAAACTCCAATAACTTTTAAATGTCACAAGAATTTTTAAAAACTATTTTTGCATCTTAAATTAGAATTAAATAGGTAATTAAAATCGCTTTTTAATTTTTTTTTCTAATAATTTCAGTGGCGTGCTATATCGTTTTTTTGCACCGTACTTCATTAAAATTCAAATTAAATCAGTAATTATTTTGGAAAAACCCCAATAACTTTTGAACGGCACATGATTTTTCAAAAATTATTTTTGCATCTTAAATTAGAATTCAATAGGTAATCAAAACCGAATTTTACATTTTTTTATAATCACTCTAAAACATACAATATCAATTTTTATGCCAGAATTCATAAAAAAAGCAGTAATTATTTTAGAAAAACGATGGAGTATGGATACTCCATGCAAAAACTCTAATAACTTTTAAACGGCATAAGATTTTTTTAAAATTATTTTTGCATCTTAAATTAGTATTCAATAGGTAATTAAAATAGCTTTTTACATTTTTTCTAATTATTCAGTGGGTGCTACCTCACTTCTTGCAACACTGGAATTATTTTGGAAAATCCTCAATAATTTTTGAACAGCACAAGATTTTTCAAAAATTATTTTTGCATCTTAAACTACAATTTAATAGGTAAGTAAAATCGTATTTATCAATTTTTCTAATTATTCAGTGGCGTGCTGTCGTTTATTGCACCGCACCCTATTAAAATCTGTAATTATTATGGAAAAACGTCTATAACTTTTGAACGGCACAAGATTTTTTAAAATTTATTTTTGCGTCTTAAATTTGAATTCAATAGGTTTTCAAAAACGCTTTTTATAATTTTTTGTAATCACTCTGAAACGCACAATATCCATTTTAACGCCGCAATTCAAAAATTAGAAAAACTTTAATAACTTTTAAACGGTAAAACATTTTAAAAAAAATATTTTTGGGCCTTAAACTACAAATCAATAGGTAACTAAAATCGTATTATACTATTATATGTAATTATTCAGTGGCGTGCTATGTCGCGCCCTATTAAAATCTGTAATTATTTTGAAAAATTATTTTTGTATTTTTTAATATAAATATAATTAAAATTGCCATTTTTGTAATTTCCATGTTATGCTATGCAACCCAGCTTACGAAAGAGCTTAAAGCTCAATAATCATTGTTTGAACTACAATCATTATAATTTAGTAGATAATAATTATATTGGACATTGGCACATTTTTATATAAGTATAGTAAACATGAGTCATTAGTAGTAGTAATTAAAACATTATTAGCGTTTTTGTTGCTTCAATAAAGGCGTTTCGAGTTATTTTTGTAAACCCATTACTATTATTATTGATTCAAGGACGTATAGTAGCTTATAATGTGTTATCTATTGTTCTACTTATTGAGACATAGCTGATAAGAAAAAATAATCTTGTTTATAAATGTAGTATTTAATTAGGCAGATCCTCGTTATTAAAAATGCAATTTTAGAGAAGTATAGTTCTTAATTTGATTTTGGTACTTTTTGGTTAAATATTTTGAGTTTTGAATATTTGTGAAAGTTCTTTTTGTTGGTAGTACTTTTTGAATGGCAAATGAGTATGGTGAACGTGTGAGCATGCGCAGTGGTGGTGTAGTACCACTACTTTCGTTCATTCGTCGCGAGGAAAGCAGAAAGCTTCCTCGTTGAGCTAATTTAATTCGGTTAATTAAGAACATATTGTTTTGGTTCGATAACTAAGAAGCGCATTAATTTATAAAGAAAGCTCAGGAGTAACGGGCCGGTCGCGCCCTTCGTGCTAAAACCGTGCTCGTACAAACAGAAATTCCAAAATGTCGCAGCTTATCGACTATGTATTAAAGCCAGACACCGCAAGTTCGGATTTGGACATGACTTCCTTCCTAACAGAAGACATTAATAACATGGATATACCCCTTAACTTAGAAAATCCTGAATTAATGGTAAGACCTAGAGATTTATATTTAGATTCGTCTCAAGAACAACATTTCACAACAATATGTTCTGTTGTACTCACACTCTAAGCAAACATTCAAATATTTTAATGCATTAAACAGATAACTTCACAAGTCAATGCACTTTATTTAGCTTAAAATAAATCTTTTTATAGAGTTCTGATTTCTTCGACTCGGTTCTCTCAATGGAAAAACAAAACGATATGGATTTGGAAAATTCTGACATGAAGACCGACTCGGATTTCAGCTGCAACACCTTTTCACCTGTGTACAATGGCATGTCCGAACACAGCTCGTTTTCCTCCGATAGTGATCATTTCTTAACAAAACCAAACACGTAAGTGAAATTTTACCCTACGATACTTCTAAAACCTCTAAAAAACCTGATGTTACGATAACGAGTAACCATAATTTTGAGATATTCATCTCGTACCAACGTTTAAATGATTTTTATGAAAGATCGTCGAAGAAAATTGAAGTACTTAAGCATATGCTATGTCTAACCTAAATTATTCCATGTGCTGGGTTTAGTGGTTTAAACCAGTTTGACCTTTCACTTTGCAAAAATTAATTGCATCAGCAGTTTCAGATGTTCTTATTTCAAATCTTAGATTTATAAAGTTTAAAAGTTACATTATATAACGCATTTCAAGATTACACACTTGTGTTTAGGCTCACAAAAATGTTTATTTATTTTATCTTATTAATTAGTTTTTATTTACACTCGCTTTATCTCGATCAGTCAGAAATAACACTTTCATTTTTAACCAGAATTATTTGATCATGTTTATTAATTGCCAAAAGTAATAATTTATAAACACGTGCTAAGATCGATTTACATGCAAGTTTTTTAATTATGTTGGCATGTTTTTATTTATTGGAAGAAGCTCGTATTACGAACACCTGTTTTACCAGGAAAGTCGTTACAACAACAAATTTTGTTGACAATATTTTTTTGAAATGTGTAAAATTACAATATCAATTTTCACATCGCCTTTAAATCATCAACAATTTTTTTACCTTTAATCAGGGATTCTTACCTTTAAAAAATTTGAAACGGTATTAGTAACAAACTGGATATAAATATTGGGAAGTGTGTACTGTGTAGCTACCATAATGGGCGCAAGAAGGTTGACAGCGCTTATCACAGTGTTAAAGACTTGGGTGTAATATTCCAAATCAACTTCTCCTTCTCAGCGCATATACTCAGGTTCATTAAAAGGAATACCTGTGACTTTACTGACGTTAATGCTATTAAGACATTATACATCGCACTTGTCCGTTCTCACCTTGAATATGCCTCTACCATCTGGGCTCTTCCTTTTTTTTTTATTAAGGGTAGTAGGGTGCTGGCTGGTGGCCAATAGAGAAACACTGTGGCCGTAAGGCCTATTGTATTTTTCTTCACAGTAGTTAGTTACATGTGGTCTCGGTCATATTTCCATGAATATCGAGATTGTGTCTTTCTATCGCAATTGCTTGGCATTCGAAGATTACATGCAAAGTTGTTTCCTCCTGCTCATTTTATAGCCTGCATATGGGTTCTTCTTTCCATATGCCTATTTTATGCAGGTGTTGTCGCAGTGAATGTTCTGTTATCAGTCCTGTCACTGGCTTTAGTTGCCCCCTTCTAAGATGCAGTGCTTCAGTAGCAAGTTTGTAAGACGGATTACGCATTATTATTTGAGCCTGTCGTTCGCTGTAGCTTAGTTTTATCCACTCATTGACTGACAGGATTTAGTAATTCCTATTTCTGGTCTACGGCCAGTATAGTTTTCTTCAGCACCTTTCTTTGCCAAGGCATCTGCTTTCTCATTGCCTTTTATCCCGTTGTGCCCTGGCATCCGTGCAAGGGTGACCTTGTTGTTAGTTGCCACGGTTTTAAGTTCTTCAAGGCAGCTCCAGATTTGTTTGGATTCAATTCGGTGGCATGCTAACGCCTTTATAGCGCCCTGACTGTCCTTGAAAACAAGGATTCACTTCTGAGCTCCTCACTATGCTGCACATTCAATGAAAATTGAACGAGTACAGTACAAATTCCTTCGTTACATTGCCTTTAAACTTGGGATTCAGCAAGAGGATGTTAACTATCAATCACTGCTCGACTACCTTGGCATTCAGCCCCTTGCTGTACGAAGGGACAATGCTGATATTTTGAACCTTTTTAAAATTACACAACACATGATCGAGTGCTCTGCTGTTCTGAGGATGATCGATTTCTACGTGCCACCTCATCAACTGAGACTCAACGGAGTCTTCCATACAAAGAGCCACTCCACCAATTACTGTGCTTCTTCACCACTTCCGAGAAGTGTGCTCTTTCTAAATCGTTTGCTGTCGACCACGATTTTGACTTTTTCTCAGATGGCATCAAGAAACTGGTTTCGTCTTTGAAGTAGTTGCTGTTGTAGTAAAACGGTTAAAAATCAATTAAGAAATGCTTTTGGTTACGGTTAGCTAAAGTTATTTATCTCGATTACGGTTGGTTTTAACCGATTTTCGGTTATTAAAACGGATCGGTTCTAATCCCTGATTGTGGCTGGTTCAAAAATGGCAATTTAAAAATTGGAAAGAAAAGTAAGGAAGTTGAAGAAAATAAAATATTTAACAATGTACCATTAAAACTTTACGAAGAGGTCAAAATTTCGATATTTTTTTACTTAGTTTGAAGTGAAGTGGTTTATTTTTGTTATGCAGAATTTTGTGTAATAAACATTTTCTTTTTTTCCTTACAAAATTCGGTCATCTAAACTATTTTCTCCTGCTACGGTCAATCGAACTGTTCGGTCAAAATGTTAGCAGTATAGCACAACTTGTTTGACACCTGAAATTGGCTACTTCAACCGTTCAAGTTGATCGCCCGAAGTTAGTAGAATATTTTTTTTGAAATCAAATTTGATTTCGGTTAAAAGCTGTTGATTATTTTAGTATATTTATGACTAAATTATTTAAAAATGCAAATTGTTGAGTCGTTACAGAAATTTAAGTAGTTAGACAAAAATTCCAATGGCTTTCTTATCAAAACAAGGCCAAAGTTTAATACTGTTCATCAATTTATGTAAATTAATTTCAAAATAATCTACAGTAGTTAGTCACTATTGAAATTAGGTCGGAAAGTTCCAAAATTGATCTATTATTAATAAATTTAAAGTATCCTCTATTTATGATTTTATTTTATAACAAATTAAAAAACAAAAATCTACATTTCCATGAAAAACCAGTAATTATTTTAAAAAAATTTTAATAACTTTTAAACGGCATAAAATTTTTTAAAAACTATTTTTGTATTTTAATATACAGGGTGTACAAAAAGTTCGGCAACGCCCGTTTATTTTTGAAATGAACCATTTTTGAGAAAAATATTTCAAATAAAAGTTATACGATTCTTAGTGTTGCACTATCTGGAAATATTTCCCATGACATTGAACAACAAGATGAAGGTCAGGCGATAATCACTTAACTTTTTTTAAATACTTAAAATCCCGCCAAAACCTTAATAATTTCATTTGATTTTAAAAATTAAAAATTGTACTCCAAAATATTGAAAAAGAGCACAATAGGACCAAGAACGCTATAAGTGAACCACCTCACGTTATGCAAAAATATTTTGAAAAAAAGCAGGAATTTAAAAAATTCAAAATACAGCGGATTCTGCTTAATTGGACTACCCAGCTATTTCGACCAAAATATAAAGTCCTGGTCGCATTCAATGAATATAATGGAACTTCAGTTTTTCGGACCAGCCGCTTTATTGGACCAAAACCCCATGGTTCCATTGTGGTCCGATTAAGCGGAATCCACTGTATTAGCTTTTTTATGATGTAAATTTTATTTAATATGTACTTTTTAATCAGTTTGATAATAAAGTCATGTATTTTTTATGAATTTGTGTATTTTTTTCTCAATTTCTTCCTGTTTTTAGGTATCCTCATGAATGAAAAATTGTTTTTGTTTCACACCAATCCTAAATAACCTCCTCTACTCCTACTCATGTGAAACTAAATCATTTTCTAAGCAGATTTTTTTCTGAACAGCACACTTTTTGGGACAGAAAGCAGCGAACCGTTCACTGATAATGAATTTTTCTCACTGCTGGAACAACATAACATTCAAACAAATCTTAACGACTTATTAGATATAGCCAGCAAACCAGAAAAACCGAAAGTACGGCAGATTAGCACCCCCAAAAAAGTAATTGTTTCAAAACCAATAGTCACGCAAGGTACTACCAAGTTTTATCAAAATTACAATTTTTATAGACGTTTCGATTTTAGGTGTTAAAAAAGGTTTACAACCCGGAAAAAAACAACAAGTTATTAGAGTACAAGCCATAAATGGAAACGGAAGGTAATTATTTAAAAAACAAATTACATTAAATTAGCCATAAAATATTATTTTAGATCACTTCTTTTGCCTGTTAATGTAAAAAGTGTAAAAAAACTGAAAATAATCAACCCAAAGGAAATTGATATGGAGAGCATAAAAATGTTTTCAACAACGAAAAATATTACAAAGAAAACTCCTCATTATGCTGCTTCAGCTGGTTCAGAATCCGGTAATATTAAAACATCATCATATTTATAGCGAGCACTAACTTACTTTCGTTCCAGACTTTGAGGTTGATTCAGAGAATTATACTAATGAACATACTTACCCGCCTTTACAACTATCCGTTGAAGAAAAACGGTTACTAATGAAAGAAGGTATAAAACTACCCTCGCATTACCCTCTCACTAAAAATGAAGAGAAGGAATTGAAGAGGATTCGAAGGAAAATCCGTAATAAAATTTCAGCACAAGATTCACGGAAAAGGAAGAAGGAGTATGTTGATCAACTCGAGGAAAAGTAAGTTACCAACTTTATTAATTAAATTTATAACTACTTACTATATTTGATTGTGTGATTTATTAAAGGGCAAGAAGAACAGATGAAGAAAACGAAATATTAAAAAAGCGTGTAAAATTATTAAACAAAGAGAACACGCGTTTATACGAGCAATTAAAAAAATT
Source organism: Stenus bimaculatus (assembly GCA_963971135.1). Classification (NCBI taxonomy): domain Eukaryota; kingdom Metazoa; phylum Arthropoda; class Insecta; order Coleoptera; family Staphylinidae; genus Stenus; species Stenus bimaculatus. Next base: position 1,797,261 of record OZ020184.1, read on the forward strand.
GCAAGATTTATTATTTAACTCGTCAAATAAGGCTACGCCAGCGACATGCTTGATGATCGTTTTATTCTCAACATTATTAGTATTCTTACCTAACTTGCGAACAGCTAATAATAAAGATTTAGAAGTGGGAGAACAATTACAATTATCAACAGCCCGAAGAGCGTTGCTGTACAATAAGCCATGTAATATACTTGTGTTTTGTGTGAATTTGTGTATTAATTCAGGGTATTGTAGCTAAAGAAGATGATGAGTTGGATGAGTTTTTGATTTTCAAGGATGATGTTGAGATGAACTTCGATGATGAAGAGAAGGATAATGGTACAAATGCATTTGTTAAGTATTTAGGAGATTTATCGGAGAAATATGAAGGTTTGATAAAGTCAAACTGTACTGAGATCCTCCAAGGAGGTTCGATGCAGGAGTTCTGCAAGAGGCATGAGGAAGATTTCAAGGTTGCTCTGCAGAATCTTCGAGCCATTATGGCTGGGAAAGAAGAGAAGAAGTTCATCGAGCCGGATATTTCGGATGATGAAGATTCAGGAGGACCGCGGATACTACCGACATCAAAACATCACAATGCCTATTTGTTGGATGATGATGACCCTCCGACTAAGAAGATGAAAGGGTCAAGCGATGAAATGGAGGAGTACGATAAAGATCCTCTATTTCATTCAAAACACTTGGAGATTACAGGCGACGCTAATTTATTTCCCATGCAAAAAGAATAATTTATAGAGCTTGTTTTGTTTCTAAAATTTTTTATGGATCTAATATATTTCAATTTGTTTTTATGTTTATGAATTTTAAAGACATGTTTTATTGTTAGCATAGATTTTTTATGCTGTATGTATATGTGCTGTTGGCTAAGTACTAAAATTCTCTAAAAAAATTTCAATTAAAATCATTTTTAACTTTATAATATTTCTTAATTCACATCATATTAATTAATAGTATTTTTTATAACTGTTTTGCTTGCTCGATTTCATTTTTTAAATATTTATTCCCTCCATTATTATTTTTTATTTAAGTGAGTGGGCGAGTAAAGCAAAGTGATGTACATACTAACATTTAATTAACACTTTCAGATACCAAAAATTGTAGTATTCTGGGATTTTTTTAATTTTTAGTTGCAAAAGCACAAAGCTAACATCCCCTATATCATATACGCATGCGTACTAATTTAATTACAATATTTTAAGAGATTATCAATGACTTAGGTGCAAATATGTTAAACGTTAGCAAGATTAAAATCCCAGTTCAAGTGTGATAAAAATATATTTTACTCTTATTCTTCATTAATTTGGTGATAAAGTATATTAAATTTGAATGGGATTAATAATTATAATTATGTACTAATAATAAATTTTATATTCCAACGGATTTATCCGAATGAATAGTGAAACATACTTTTATATATTTAAGTAGTTTATGCATCATGAATTATTCGTTTTTTTCGAACACGTTTATGTCTCATGCATTTTTTTTTTGATTACATTTATTTAGAAATAAGGCCTATTTGTAAGAAATATTATATATGCTTTCTATACGTGTTACGATTGATGTCTAAAAGAATGGATAGTTGTGAGAATCTTGTGCAATTGGATATATTAATAAATGCTAGATATAATATGTCAGTCTTTTTCTTCATTCTCTTTTTTGAACAGGTTTTGTGAATTTAAAACTTTAAAAAGGAATATTTTTTACAGTGTACAGGCTACTCAGATTTTTTTATATTTGGTAGGGTTGGGAAATTACCTACAAATAAACTCGAAATTTTGATTTTAGGGGTGAGTGGCTCCCGCCGGGTCACTTTTTAACGGATTTGCCAAAATTTTATCCAAAAAAACTATTTAATCGATTTTAACCAAATATTTTTTAAAACGCGTCTATCCACAGTGTTTACTTTTGGTAAAAAATTGAAACCGGTAACTTTTATAGTTTTCGAGAAACAAAATAAAAACCGATTCCATTAAAAATTTCAAGCCTAGCCTTAAAAATATCAAAAAATTTTTTTTCGAATTTTTTCAAAATCGACTCCTTATATGAAAGATAATAAAAAATGGATGAAATGAAGGGGTTCACCTGCCCTCTACACCCCCCCCCCCAAATTTTACTCAATTTAAAAAAAATTTAAAATTGGCGCGTCCAGAACCGTATTTGTACCAATATTTTGCCAAAGCTGCGATTTTTTCCAAAAAAACTATTTAATCGATTTTAACCAAATATTTTTTAAAACGCGTCTATCCACGGAGTTTACTTTTGGTAAAAATTTGAAGTTTTAAGCCGCCATTATCAGTATAAGAAGTGGCCAGAATTCCAGGAGTTTTCTTACTTCTTCAATAAAACAATTAATAGATGTTATTTCCGAAAAAACAAATGTTTTACTTGTTCCTTTTTCTACATGAATATTTATAAAGCATAAACATAATCAAGTATCGTACAACACCAATGTGAATTTAATATTATTACATTTTTATGGTGATAACAGTGTCGTCTACAGCTACTAGAATAGTTCACTTGACTTTTCTTAGATGGCGCTGTGGTCTATAAAGAATATTGTTCACTTAGAATCTCTTCGGAGATAACAAGATCTTAATTGAGCATTGAGCGAGCATACTTGATAAGGATAACTCTAGATAACACCTTTTATCATTTTTGAATGAACGTCGGTGGTTCTTTATGCATGTTTTAAGCGATAATTTAAAGTTTTGTCCTCCCTCTCTTGGAAAGTAGCCTAATAATTATACTTGGTCATTTTAAATGTCAAAGGTCATGCTAATGCATTTTTCGAAAAGCTTGCGTTTCCTGTTAATAGAGGGCGATCCGATCGATCTTCGTTCTAACAGTTTTCGTTTTGCCACATTACGTTTGGTTATTATTTTTTGTTTAAAAAAAACTTATGATCAAGAATATACCACGTTTAGGCCGTTTCTTATTTCATAATAAATTAGGAAATTTCCAAAAATTAACAGTGTCCTATATTGAAAATTATCAAAATTTTGGAAGAAAAGAGCGATCTTTAGGTTCGATTTTGTACTGAGATAATCCTAAAAATATTAAAAATTTAATTACAAATCTCCGTAGTTTAACCGTTTTACGTAGAGAGGGCGCTTTATTATTATTTTAAAATATTTTAAATAAAAAATATGACCTAAAATAATTTTTCAGTGATTTTTATTAAACAAAAATTTAAGTTTTAATTAATTTAATTTAGTGGATTTTCATTTTTTTTACAAGAAATCTGTTTACTTGTTTTGTCGTTGTTTTAAAATCACAATAGATGGCGGCTCGCTTTCAAAAATTTGACAAATCTATGTTTGAATTTAATTAACGAACTTAATTATTTAAAACATTTATAATTCAAACGCTTGTACAATTTATAAGCAATTTTGAATAAATAATTTGTTAAAACTCCATTATTCTGATGAAATAATACGTAACGTAAGTAATTAAAATCAATTTAAATAATGTTTAATAAATCGAATTAACTCGTGTGATTAATTTTTTCTTTTTTTCCCGTAGATTTTCCTATTTTATTGACACAAAACCGTGGACGCCAAAAATAATCATTCGTTTCATAATAAAATCCGAGATAATTCAAATTTATATTTGTTTGCTAGTTTGTTTACACTTTGATAACGAGCGCGATGTAAGTTGATTAAACTATTATTTATGGACCTTTTTGTGGCTAAACAGAAAAATATTTAATCAATGTTTATAAGTACAAATATTTTTTGTATTTCTTGTTTAGTTATTAACAGATAATTGTGATTGTTGTAAACTACAAGGAAAATATTTATCTTTTTATTTTTATCATAGAGTTATTTATATTGTTATTTACCAGTGCATACATCATTTTAATTTAAATTGCATCAGTATTTTTTTTTGAAATAAACATGTTTAAATGTGTAATTTTTGGTGATTTTCGAGTAGTTTGTTTGAAAAATTTAGGTGAATTTTATGGGAATGATTGGAGGGTGAGTTTTTATTATTATTTAAGAAAAGAGGTTGGCGTGCCGGACGGGACGAATTTACGGTCCATTGGGTCGGTATCCGGGGAACCTTCTACCGGTCACTTCATACAAATGGAAACGCGAAACCTACAACCAAAACCACTTATCCACTTGGCGACTGAACACTTTAATCGCACGATACACACATTCTTACTGTGCAAATTGAAGTCAATAGAGCGGGGATGTGGGGAATGGTGATGATTGTTGATTGTAAAAGGTAAAGGGAGGTTCATGATGCGTGTTATCCGATTAGAAATCTGAGACGAAAGTGAAGAGCTTATTATTTTGTTAATAAGCTAGTTAGTCGTTACCTTTTACCTTCACCGCTTAGGACCATTAGCGAAAGATTACCCTTCCGAATTTGACCAGATTTGCATTAGCGGAAGGAATTAAATCGGCCTCATCTAGTTTGCATCTTTTACACAAACCAATCTCTCTTCTTCTCGTCCTCACCCCGAAATGAGTTTATAATTTGTCCTGTGACCGGCTTCCCGATTCACGGCTAGAACAAAACCCGGCCGGAAGTTTTCTCTTTCACGCTTTATAAATGAGGTAATATCCTTTTGCATTTTCGTTGCATGTTTTAATCTCCCGGCAATAATTAAGAACAACGCTCATTTTGTCTTTGCTCAGATTTTCTCATTTCTGGACAGATGAGGTAGCTTCTTCACAGGAAGCGCTCCTTCATCAATCCTCATCCCCATAACTCCGCGAGACGCCAGACACTTCCTTAATACTATCACTTTACCTCTTTACTTATTACCAACGTGTCAGATACATCACCCTCTTTATTAAACTCACACCTTCACCTCATTTGTTTACATCTCTAAAATATTTACTATTTAACTTAATTCATCACCCATTTTTCAATCTGCTAAAAAGTCAAATCTAATATGAAAAATATAGAGTGTTCACTGCTGAAACACGAGTCATCAAAGAGGAGAACTATTGGGTCATCTAAATGATGAATTATACCAGGATATTGAAGCATTCGACAAAAATCAACAAGAACTAATTCTGGCATCGAAATATCAGACCAAACTCATCAGCTGTTTCATTTCTAGGCAAAAATCATCAATAAGGTCATCAAGTACTACAAAAAATTACTGACGTCCAGAACCAAATAGGAATTTTTTTGACCTGGCATCTCGAACACACATTGGAAAACAAATCGCCCTCCAATCTACAGATATAGTCACATCAGCTTCTTGGTACTACTATTCAAACTTCAGAAATAGAGGAACAATTCATGTATATTTTCCAATATCTGACAAATTGTACTGATCAAAGCCAATCGACTACCAAAACAAAGTACATACTGGACGTTTGAAATACCATGCGAAATCAGAGCAGTCGATTATGATACCCAAGTTTACTTTAAAATATCAGACAGGGAACTGCTCCACACTCCAGAACAGCTCATACTTATGTTCATCGTCAGCGGCAAGAAGAATCGGGAAGAGTCCACAGAAAAAACAACGTGTCATCTCAGGAATTGACAAATTGACCACAAGCAACTGTACCTGCCTAATACCTGGAGGTATGGAGGTTCATTACAGATCAACGCATGCATTGAGTAACGGAAAAACAGAAGAAGCTTGTCAAACTGGATTAGTTCAAATCTGCGCAATCAAAACGAAACAAACTACGCAAAATCCAAAGAGAATGGACAAAATCAAAATGCTTACCGGCTACACAAAGCACATTCAAAAAACAATCAACTCTTCAGTAGTCCAACACAGAACCAATGTACTAAAATAAAGTAGTTATTGGATTGTCAGATCACTTCAGTTAAATAAAACTGAAGGAAGACCAACTCCAAGAACAGCCCAGCGAGAAGAATTGGAAACCGGTCAACACATACGTGTCCTGTCAGCAAATTAACAGTTTCATCTGGAAGCAACTGTACCTGCCCAATGGCTGGAGGTTCGTTACAGATCAACCCAGAAAAAAAGCAATGACTGTACCAGAAAAAGAGAAGATATTACATTCGTCAAAACTGGACTACTTCAAATCTGCATAACAAAACCAAAGAGACTACGCTAACTTAAAAGAGAATGAACAACAACAAAATCCTTATTGCCGGCTGCAGAATTGGATTGTCAGATCACTTTAGTTAAATAAAACAGAAGAAAGACCAACTCCAAGAACGGTTCAGCGAGAAGAATTGGAAACAGATTAAAAAACATGTGTGCTGTCAGCAAATTGAACATTTCATCAATCATCTGGAAGATGAACCCATAAAAAATGCATTGACTTGTGACGGAAAAAGAGAAGATATCACACTCGTCAAAACTGGGCTACTTCAAATCCGCGTAATCAATACGAAACAGACTAAGCTAATTCTGAAGAGAATGGACAACAACAAAATGATTGCCGGCTGCACAAAGTACATTCCAACAATCAACTCTTCAGTTTGTGAAAAATGAAAAATTTCAGAGCGGAGATTTTGCTTATTTTAGTTACATTTTCGGTGATAACTCGAAAACGGAAAGAGATAGCGAAGTGATTCTTTTTTTGACGTAAAGTGGACCTAATGAGCTTTTGGGGAAGGTGCATAAGGTAGGGTTGAAATGTAATTTAAAGGGTGGATTTGAACCATAAATACGACTTTTAAAAATGCGATATAAATTTTTTTTTCCGTTATTATTTCGAAATTTAATATCGAAGCCAAAAAGTTTTGGGACTTTTGCCGTCCCAAAAAACGGTACAGTTTGCGTCTCGGGGCCGTGACATCACACCTTTGCGCCGGAAGGCTTAAAAATTGGTCGTGCTAATCCCCAGGATATTAGAACAAAAGGGGCCAAATATCTTCGCTTCCCTTTAGAATCCGACGAAGTTGCGATTTTTCAAAGTTAACGCCGCCGAAAACCCGAAAAAAGCGAAAAAAATCGACCATTTTCGGGAATTTTTTTCAAAGTGTCGGGGAAGTCCAAATAATTTAAAATTCGAACCACACATGGAATAGGCATCCCTCTGTAGATCGGAACCGGAATTCTTAAAATCGGACGAAAAAAAACACCCTTTCGGCCGCTCCTCGCAAAAAACGTCCGAATTCGGGGTAAAAATACGATAGTGATCGTATCTCCGCCTTCTTAATAGATAGATCCGTTCGGGTCAAAACCCCCGTCTTCAGAATCTGGTCCCCCAGATAAAGATTCTGCGTTATTTGGGTCCAGCACGCACCACGCTTTAGCGCCAAGTAACTGTATTATCCAACCAATACAAAAAAAATCAGATCTACAACTTCATTCACCTTTAATTGGGTGTTATCAACCTTATTCTGTGGTCGACTATTATGCTCTTGATCTTTAAGATTATAATATCCACTACGAAACTTTTTCAACCACCATTACGCAGTGCTTCATGAGTCGTATCTGGGAATTTTTTGGATCAAGAAAATCGTCCGAATTTGCTTCTTTTCCATATTTTATTTAGCACTTAATAAAAATCTAAAAAATTAAGTCAGAATGGAAGTATGTTGTTGAAATTTCATAACTTTCTTTAGAATATACGATATATGAGTGTTAGTTTATAAGATTATTCGACGTTCCAGGCGAAATTTTTTGGATTGTTGATGAATGTAAGAAGGAGGTGGAGGAAAAGACTAGCGGGTTTGCATGTAAGATTTAAACGTAGAAAGATGATTAAAACCCCTGCATGTTTGGCTTTAATTTAATATGCAACGGGCTGCATTCTGCTGGAAGCTGCCAAGCCACACAAATTAGGCGCAGAGAAAAAATCATAATTGCGCGGCCCACCGGATGCATATTTTAATAGGCAATTCCCGCTAACATAAATTATTCAGGCGAATTTTTCACGCTAATATGTGTTTAGTAAATCATTACCGACGCACTGCCCTGTATTTTTAACGAAGGGCTCCAAAATATTCGCTATTCGCAAGGAGGCGGCGAAAAAGCTCATTTCATTTTTTTCATCGCGAAAACGGATGCTCTAAGTTTTACAAGATGTCGGCAGCTGAAACAATAAGAGGGTAATTTGTAAACAGGTAATTAAAAATTTCATTATAAACTCTTTTGAAGAAGAAAAGAATTTCGTAACCAAAACATAACTATACATTAACTTTTTAAGAAACATTTTTTAATTTATTTTTTCGGGGATATTTTTTTGATTAGGTGGTTGTGGGTTGTGTAATATTGAAACATGAATGTAGGTGTTTGTGAAGTATGGTGCGATAAAGGTTTGTGATTAAAATTGTGTACATTGAGAGTGAAGCTATATTGAAATTCGGAGAATGAGTTTTGTTTAGTGAAGAGTATGTTGTGTCGGTGTCGTTAAACGTGGAGAGTTTGGGTGGATTGGGAGATGAATGTGTGAAATTCAAGTAGGGAGTAACGTTTCGTTTTAGTTTGTGTTCGTATATTTAATTTATTCCGGGGTGTATGATTGTTAGTCGTCACGATGAACAAAGGTAAAGCCGTGGGCAAATTGAAAATACACACGGATAGTATGAGGATAAGCTATCGGATTTATTGAAGCGGTCCGAGACGATTAACATTATTTCCGATCAACGCGTTGAATTATGGAAGTTGCGCTGACACTCGATACTGACAGTGTCGTTGGGAATCAGGAATCAGGAATTGACGATCGACTGCGATGGACAATCGGGAAGTGCACCTGGATGAGATTTCGATGTATGCGTCTTTCTATTTGTGTTGGACTTTGCTGCTGTCTGGGATAGAGAATAGTCGGGGATAGTCCGAATAGTGTCTATATTCATATCCTATGAGTGAGGACATTTATTATGGAAGGGATCGACGTGTACAAGTTAGAGGCGGTTGGAGTTCTCATTTCTGAGAGTTGCTCGCATCTTCATTTAACATTTACCTAATCTAGCTTGTTGTAGCAAGAATTGAAATTGACCGTCACGATGCGGCCATTTGAATTTACCCTCGAGATGTTTCTGGGCTACGCAGAGTACACACTTAAACCTGGTTTTGGTCCCCTAAAATACCTCTCCCACAAGAGTGGCGGGTAGCGGCAGCCCGAGCACATCCAATTGCTTCCAAACAGCTACCCTAATTAACACAATGTAATTAAATCAATTAAAGCCGCAGCGTCCGCGCGGCTGCTGGGATTTATTTCGAGTTCCCGCAAGACGTTGTTGCTGTTACATCCTCATTCCTCGCCTCCGCAATGTGCAATCTTACCCTTCTCATCCCCATTCATTCCCATCACCACCCAACCCCCGCGATTTCAGCGCGCTGCCAGTAATATCTATCGTTAAATAATTAGTAATGCATGATAAATCACCAAGTATTTGGGCGTCGCCGTCGTGTTGTAGCAAATAAATTCTCGAGCACAGCCTTTAAGCACAGTAAATGCGCTAATAGCATTTACATAGGATAAACAAAGACTACTATTAATCTTATGTACTCGTGATGAGAGCTTTCCGCGTTAAGAGCCCCGAATACGGATACGAATACGAATCCAACAGATCCACGAACAAAATCCTATATTTATATGAAGTGGTCATCAATCTTTATGTGTATAGGTTGAAATTGTTGGGTAAGATATTGGTGTCCAAGTTTCAGGCTTACTGTTGAAGCCTGAAACTTGGACGCAAATGAAAGTCGCAGGGGGATTTCACCCCTTTGACTCTAAAGTGGAATTTTGCACATTTTTATCCAGAACTCCAAAAAGAAAAATAACAAAAAACTACAACTTCATGCCTGTTAACTTATGTAAAGATGTTTTTGATCTTTACGTTCCCAAAGCTGAAAGAACTGCAAACCAAGCTAATAATCCACCTTGGTTCAATACCTCCACAAAGAAAGCAATAAAAGAGTATATGTATATCTAAATTTGAGAAGGGGTCATATAGGACCCCAGCAGAGTAGGAAGGTTTAATATGTATTCACCACAAATGTAACAAAACTTATCAGGTTCATACAAACAGAGCTGGACCACAAGAAAAAAATATTTTTGTAGGCGTTTGTTACAGTCATACTATTCGATTCCAAACTGAAATTTGACCAACATATTAATTGTCTTGCAAATTATTTCCCATATTAATAAATTTTTTGGTCTATCTTATACCTTGCTGATGAAAAATGGTGGGATGGCCAGTGGGTGTCAGATATTCGTTGAAGCCGGTAAGGATTTAGTACGATACCTTTAAATAATAAAAAAATTACCCTATCTGAGGCAGCGCCATAAAAAAAGAAAAGTGACATCTACTTTACTTCAGAGTTTCTTGGCGTTTAGAAAAAGCAACAACGCTAAAACTTATATCTACGTCGGGGCTTTAGCAAGACACATTTTCACTCCAACAGCGAAAATCGAAATGTGGGGGCCGAGAAAGAAGGAAGAGGAACGCAAAATACTCACCATCAGCGAAAAAAATCGTATAGCTTTCTAATACTTTTAAAGATTTAGTGCATTTCGCATTCGCTTTGACGAGTGTGGAGATATTTTAACCAGATTACGCTTTCTTATGTTTTATAAATGAGGGCATATCGTTGATGTTGGATGCTGCACCTGTTACAAGTTGTTGATGACGTTAGCAGAAGTACAATTAGTGTAATGGTTACTTAGATATCTGTCATTACGCGTTCCAGCCAGCTAGCATCGTTAATTGCATCAGGTTGATTACAAACTGTTTATTGAAGTGTTTCCACCCTCTCGTTTCGGAAATACGCGGCGAAGCTCCGACTTTACCTAGCCACATTTCATTCTCATCTAGCTTAGTCATAAATTTAAAGTAACTATAACATTTAAATTAAATTAATTTAATTAAATTTTCCTATACACACCAAACCAGAAGTAAACATCGTAAATGAAAGAACACTAATCAAACATAAACTTTTTAAATCAACCCGAAACGCAATAATAAAATGAAACTTTTTAAAAACCTACGTCTTACTTCCTTCTTGCCCCTTTTGCCTCTTGCCAACTAAGGACTTTTACAGTTTTCCAATTTCATACTTAATTTTATTTCACGGCGCACTTATAAATACATTCTTAAAACATTTCCCCTATTATTTACCACCTCAAAAATTTACATTCAATTTATAACTTTCCAAAGTAACTAGAAAACAAGACACTAAAAGTTTATTACTCAAACTTACAGGGTTATAAATTTCTAACATCACTTCACGTCTCTTCTCCACTATCCAGTACATTGTTATTTTATATATTTTATATTGTGTATTTTTATACATCATAAAAACAACATAAAACACACACACACTGCCTTCTACTTCATTTAACAAATTATCTCCTATATTACCCCAATCACTTTTATTTACCAAATCAAATTCACAAAAAAACAACAAATATATTATTATTATAACTATTTTTTAATTTTATCTGATGACTAATAATCAAGTTTTGCTCTGCAAGAAGTGATTCTTGAGGGACCCCAGAAACAAACCGTTTATTGAAAAGTTGTGAATCCATTGAACAATATCTTTATGAAAGCCAATACGATCATGATATTAAATCATGATTTACCCTATCAAAGGCCTTGGAAAAATAGAATCGAGTTGGTACCTCCTCTTCAAGGCTTCATGTAAAAAGGTTTCAAAAATTAATAGACCGGCCTACCGAAAAAAAATAGTTGGAAAACTTCAGATTTGTGTTGAGCACCCCAAAAAACATAAATAAATAATTGCACCAGAACTTTCCAATATAATTTGACTGGACTAGAACGTGTTTATGAATAATGTAATTTTACAGTAGTTTATTTTGAAAGAGAAGAGTGTGTATTCAAATTTAACGATATCCCGAAGTATTTTTTTGTAGTAAAAGGTGTCGATTTGTATGCAGCAATAGTGGTGAATAAAAAGTAAAAAAGCACTTTGCGCTTTCCCACTTTTCCGCTTTTCTCTTTACCAATACAAATTGTTTTTTATATTAAAACACGTGTTGCCGGATCGGATGTAAGCATTCTCCTTTCAACTTCGTCGTTCGGAGTTGGGATTTCTTTCCCCACATCAAAATCGATATTATGATACGCTAGGTCAAGAATTAGGTATCCCTAAAAGGGGGATTTACTACATTAAATGTGCTAAAATGGGTTGTTTTTGCTGTGTTTTTATGCGTCATATATAAAGTCGGAGGTACATTTTATGTTCGCGCACTCAGCAAAACATTATCGGCCCCGAAAAAAGAAATGCGTCTGCCCATTATAAACCCATCTAAATGTAATGATATTAATATTATCTTGTTACCAAAAAAACTTATGAATTATGACCATAACCGAATTCATAAACACTTCCTTTTAACTAAATTTAATTCTCATTTTTATTCACTTCATTATTTTAGATAAAAATACAAACGCTTTTTTATTATTTTTTACAAAAAAAATAAAATAAAGAGAAATCAGTATAAAAACTGTTGTTCATGAAGAAATAAAAGTACAACAACTATTATTCCTGAAGAAATAAGTACTAGAACTATTGTTCCTGAAGACATATCGCGTTCCCAGAACTATTGTTCTAGCTACAATAACAACTATTGCTTCTGGAGAAATCTGTACAACAAAACTGTTGTTCCTGAAGAAATATTTACAACTACTGAAGCATTTGAAGAATTAAGTACTAAGAACTGATGCTTCTGGAGAAATTATTTTTACAACTGTAGCTACTGAAGAAATAAGTACTACAACTGATGCTTCTGGGGAGATTAGCACAACTGCAACTCCTCCTCCTGAAGAAATAATTACTAGATCTGATGTTTCTGAAGAAATAATTACAACAACTGTTTTTCCTGAAGAAATAAAAGTACTACAACTACTATTTCCGAAGAAATATGTTCTATAACTGATGCTTCTGGAGAAATTACTTTAATCAGCAGAATTTAGCTAATATTGAGGGAGTCCATTTTCCGTTATAACTTTTTTATATTTGAACAATATCATGATAGAATCCATATTTAAATTCAGCGTACGAAAATCTTTAAATTGCATGTATAGTTTTATTTGAGCTAATTTAGTTTAAATGTAATTGATAATATCGAATGGTTTAGTTTTGATCCTCGTTATTATTCAGTGTGTATCATCGTGTATTTTCATGGTGATAAATGTTATCTATCAATTTGTAAAATAACGAATTGAAAGGAGTTATTGATGGCTGTAGGATGATAATGGGGTGTATATTGTTGATTTGGTGTTGAAGTGGTGATGATTATGACGGGGAGATCAAACGGGTGTGTAGTTATCTCTAGGTATCAATATTTGAGGCCAGTGGGGAATGATAATCGTCGTTTAGGTTGCGGGTTAAAAGGAATTCGAATGAGAAACGCATAATGAGGTATTGGGGGTCGTTTTTACGCTTGCCACTTTGGGGTTTCCACATATACGATACTGGGTAATTTAAAAATTAGTAGCTTTCCCGGTTGGTTTTGGCGCTTATTTTATCCCCCATCCTCTCGAGTTTTTCACAAAACTACTCAGATATCCAGTGAAGCTTATAAAGCCGGTAAAAAGCATCGCAGCGCCTTATTCTGATTTAATGAGTTTAATGTCATTATCCCGCAATGATTTTCGTCGTTCGTCGTTCAGCCCCCATTGGTGGCAGCATTGGAAGTCGTTGAGGTGGAAGCAAATGCAGGCAGACGGTCGCTCCTCGGGAGGATAGCATACTTGCGCTTCTTTTACGCCGAAATCGCGCTATTATTTGCTTCCAAATCGGAATCGACCTGCATCCACTGCCTTCCTGATTGAACGGATGGGACTGATAAACTGCTGCGGCCCACCACCTCGCCATCCCTCTCTCAAGACTTCGGGATTTTATTTAAATCAGGACTTAACTACGAGACACCTCTCACTACAGTTAGCAACTCTCATTTATACGTTTCCACCTAACGTCCTATTTATCCTGGCAGGATTACTTCTTATTCGAAATACTGGCACTCCATTACCACACTCGGAGATTACTTTGATCCATCACTAACAATCAAAGATATCCAAATCACTGCATTGTAAGGAAATTGCGGTGATCACCTCGATAGTCATCAGGAAAGTTATATGAGCTCTATTAATTATATCTAAATGGGGTGGACAAAAGAGTAAAAGACAAAAAGGCAAAAGTTAGCGCATAGACAGTTTTATATATAAACAGATAAGGGAATTGGATAGGTAATTTGTTCGTATTTTTATCGTGTCTCCAGTCGACTGTTTTGATGAATAAGCGCTAAGGAGAGAACATTGGAATTGACCTAAGGGCAGCAGTGAAGAACTCCTAGGAGAAAACAAGCGTGGCTCGTTAAAGGAACGACCGCATTGATGGCCTTCGAAGTGATAGAGTGACGGCCGTGTGCGAATTAGTAAAGTTTAGCAGGGAATTGGGAAGTTTCAGTCAACAAAGGCCCATAAAAATATCAAAGCTCGTTGGGTGAGGTGAAAGCAAAGCGCAAAGCCCCACTGCCCTCTCCATATTTGCTTAAACTGCTTATGTCGTTTTCTAATAATTGTAGCTATTGATGGGATGAGGCGAATGAATCCAACGACTCGGTTTGTGGTTTAGCAGACAGTGCGGGGGTTGTTTACAACTTGCCAGGGGCGGCAGGAGCTATTGTCTGTCCACGAGGGGCGATCCCAAGCTTATCAAAAACTCCAAGCGCTATGCTGACGTCCGCACACTAGGTATACTAATTTTATTGCACCATTAACAGCCCTTACTACAACATTTTTCCTCCTTCTTCTCTTTTCTCCTCTCATCATTTTTATTAAACATGTTTACCATCACTGCTCAAATTTACTATAAATCTCATATTATTACGCTTACGCTCTCTTATGTTTTAAACAAATTAATTTACCTCCTTTTAATGGACCACTTCCTCTTGATATTTATCAATAGCGTGTATATCTTCCTCGAACTTAAGTTGCTTCATTTAAACATCGTGGTCAAATTATTCAAGAAAAATTGAGGAATTATTACAGTGGCATATGTGGACGATGTCGAATACGTCTCTGGAGTTGATCCCAAAAATATTAAATTGGATTAGGATCTGGGCTACATGCTGGCCAATCCAGCCTTCGAATGCCTACCTCATCCTCATACGATTCGTGTATCGTGGTCTGACATAATATATATGCATAAGAACAAATCCTTCTCCAATAAAATGAGAAAATTGAACATGCTCTTTTTGTACATCTTCTACATATTTATGGTTCTTCAAAGATCTATAAAGAAAGTAGAAAAAAGTTTCGAAGATATTAATTATTTTGTGAAATGTGAAAAATATCAGACCGAAATTTTGGCTCCAAACGGAGATTTTGCTTATTTTAGCTACATTTTCGGTGATAACTCGAAAACGGAAAGAGATAGCGAAGTGATTCTTTTTTTGATGTAAAGTGGACCTAAAGAGCTTTTAGGAAACCGAAATCGAAATTCTTAAAGTCGGACGAAAAAACCACCCTTTCGGCCGCTTCTCACAAGGAACGTCCCCCCCCTTAATAGATAGATCCGGCCTGGTCAAAACCACCGTCTTCAAAATCCGGTCCCCCATAACATACTAAAATTTTGTACAATTCGGGGTGAATTTCGGACACTTAGGGGATGAACTTGATTTTTCGTTCGGAGTGGTCCGATCGCAAAGGGACATTTGAACTTTTTTCTTAAAATTTTCTCCTCCTTCCACTTGCAAAATTTAAACTCTCTACGAAAAATAAAACACCTTCTCCGTTTCCTACGGTTTTAGTATTATACATAGAATAGAGTTTATTTATATACTTGGAAGTAAAAAGTATAGGTCCCAGAGGAGTTCCCCGTGGAACCCCAGAAGTGACTAATATTTAATTTTACAATGCCAAAACCCATATTGCTCGTCAGCAAGAATTTGTTTAGAGTAATTTCATCTTCTTTGGGAGCAAGCTGTCAAATAATTTTGCAATTGTTGACCGTAGCTTCTATCATCACTTTTAAAAATTGGTACTACAAAACCTTTTTTCCAATACTCTAGAAAAATGCTATTTTTTAAAGAATAATTAAATTTCTGCTAAAGAAAATATTATTTTTTTTAAGAGTACACCTATACCTACACCATAAGGATCTACATTGCTAGATTTAATGTGCCCGATATTTTGAAAGACCTCTGAACGCGAGACAATAATTTTATCAGAAAAAACCTGATAATTAGCTGAATAATCTGGCATAATGCTGATATATCGTATCTGCGAAAAAGTCTGCAATCATATTAATAATTGAAATAATCAAATGAAAGGATTCCTTTGATCTTCTTACTTGAGTCCTCTTCGTAAGATGACGCATAGATTTTAAAAGACCGGCGGCACTATGCCACTTAGTAATTTGAAGAAGACATCTATTGGCATATATGCCACATTAAGACTCCTCAAGGGACTCAAGTAAGCAGTATGTGATGCTGATGAGTGCTAATAAGTACGAAATGGAGGGTCCATTTTTTTCGGGTGGCCGGTCAGTATCTATTGTGTTATTTTGTTCCTTTTGTAGCGTCGTAATATATTGTAGTTTCCGGAATGGGATTCATTGATTATTTATTTGGTTGATTTTATACAACCCCTTGGAGGTAATAAATAATAAAAAAATGTTAATCTGTGAACTCTTAAGTGTTTAAAAGCTCTACGGTCACGAGCGTGGGTCCCCTTTTTCGTTAAAAGTTAAGGCGGTTTATTTATTACAGCTATCTTAATGCGGAATCTGAAGGTTAATATTTTGTCATGTTTATCTGAAAAGGTAGACAATGAATGTAATTGTTGGGGGTCGTGTAGCCCGAGCGGGTGTCGTTGGCGTCGTTTGCGTCGGTGTCGTTCCTAAATGAATTATCCCCAGCCTAAATAAGAGAATAAGTTATGAGGATTCGGGATATTGCCTTGTACAACGTTCAACTCGTAAAGGTACAGAGCTAAGATTTGTTGCAAATTGTAAAAGCTTCGGTTCGTTTAATAAATATTTGACGGCGCTCGCTTGTCTCGGTTCCCAATTACTGGCATATATAGTTATCCTCGTTTTAATGCGTTCATCTGCTGCTATAATAGAGGGAAGGAGGAATAATATAGGTTACACTTGTAACTTTACTAGTCCCTAAACAAGATGACGCTTTCCTTAAGGCATCTCGGGGGAGAATCTTTGCCGAATAAAATACTTGCTACTCGCACGAGCAACACGCTCTACAAGCATTACGGTAAACGGTTTACGGTAAACGGGAAACAGGAGAAAAGCCCTTAAATAAGAATGAGCGCCCCTATACACTCGAAACCTTTAATTCCATACACGTCTTAACACCTTGAATTTCACAAAAATAACCATAACTATTTGCCCTCAAGGTTTTAAGGTACCTCCCCTTGACAATCCCTTAGTTATTCCGACGATGTATTTCATACATTTCGATTGAATATAAAATTCTCGGTGCTTATAGTTTTGAGCAGCTCTTGCCAGCCCTGTGCCAATCTCACGGGACAGATCCGCAATCTGAATTGGCAGGGGTTGCTGAACTGTGCTAAGTCAACTATCTAGACAATTCCACTCTAGTCTCGCTTTTATTAACTTTTCATGAGTGCCGAATCTATAATTAACCTTCATCCGCCTAGACGTTTCGTTTAAGCCAGAAAATTCAACTGCAAATTGCATAGAAATCACGGAAACTTTCCAATTAAATAACACAAATTTGCATAATATTATATTAAATACATCGCTACTAGTTACTACGAAAAATTATTTACCAACCCAACGAACGTCTTCAACTACGCTATTCATACACAGATTTTAATCTCCTCTATCCAAACTCACAACAAATTTATACTTTGAACTCAAGTTAAGATTTGCACATTACACATCTTCAATTCAGGTAAATACTTATACAATCGAAAGGCGAAAGGGTTTTTAATGTGCCGAATAAAGTATAAAGTGAGGCAAATAAAAGGAAAAACAAATAACGAAACACGTCTTGTGAATTTTTATGGGTATTAGAGGACATCTATTATATTTTATGGAGGAAAGTGGGGTTGTGTTGGTGCTCTATGGTGTGTTTCAGCTGGGATATATGTATAGGAAGATATGCGACTCACTCTAACTTTTAATGTTTATTGCATATGAAAGCAGCGTGGTGATTTAGTTGGCCGAGCCAGCGCACTGTTCTGAACAGGCAGAGTGTTATATAAATAATGTTTTTAACAGGGAAAATCCAAATTTAGTTAGGCGCTGCCCCTTGACGTGATACGATGCAGATTATTGCAAATTTATTTCTCGAGGTGGCTGAGGTATGGCAGCCCGCCAGAATACCAATGCGATTCGAAGAGGCAAGAGGCAACCCGCGCCCCGTCGCCTCCAAAGGGCAAATTTGAGCCCTCAGCCCCGGGAAAAGCGCACAACCACCCCGACCCCACGCTAACTTCTTCATACGGTAATCTCGCTAATAGAACGACGCTTATTTCTATTCGCAAAAGCGATCGCGCTCGTCACTCTTTAAGGCGATTATAATCATTGAACGATGAGAGAGGAGACGCAAGCATTCATCCAACAAATTGCATTTTCCGACAGCTTAAAAATAACTTACAGTGCAAAATAGGCCGATACAAAGCCCGCAATCAAACGATAAATCAGCAAGCCAACTCGCACTCCACACTGACAAAATGCAAATGACTCTCCTCTTCAACCGACACAATAAGCTCTCGAATACATCAAAACAATTTGAGAGTTTCATTTCACGGCAGAAAGGCGGCGGAAGAGATTTGCCAAAAATTATTGCGGTTCACATCGTTCCTCACCTTTCGAAACGAGGGAGACCGTTCAGACCGTCCTCTCGTCCTTCACTCCTTTCAGATTTCGACCCTGCACATATGTGTACATTTGTTATGGACCAACATATATTAAATACTTCACTGACCATTAATCCCCTCCTCCTTTTACTCCTCCATTATTGAATTTCTAACCAAATACAAATCACCTTACATTCATTTTCACCGGATTATACTTCATATTTTATCCAAACCACTATTTATATTATTCAATTTATTACCAACACAATTTTACTCAACCTTACAACCAATTCATTAAAGTCTTATACAAAATCCACAACAAGAATCTTAAATAAGCAACGAATGCGGAAAGTACATTTTACACAACATAGTTTTGCAGCTTAATCATCAATTTAATCAATTTATCAACCAACTGATTTCATTCGCAAATTAAAGAGATATATCTAGGTTACAAGGTCAAATTATTACCAAAATACCAATCATACCTATGATCCCACGAAAAAATGAAAATGCACTTGTTTGGGATGGTACTTCTTTAGTTGATTCCTAAATTACCTCTGTAGGTTCTCCAACAAAAAAGCCAAAACAAAAACGGAATACTTCAAAATATATAAGATTTGGAAGGTAAATTTTATTTTATCCTCTAGGTTTTAAATTTTTGGTTCTTGGAGTTCTTGTTTAATATCATCAATATCTTAAATTGAAACAAAAATAATTTCAAAGAGGACTGGTGAAGAAAGAACTACTGAATACCTTCGCAAAAAGTAGGAATCGAATTTCAAAAATTACATGCTTCTTCTACTATTCCTAATTTCAGAGGATTAGATGAGATAAAGAATGCCTAAGATGTAAATGAAATTAATAAATCTAATATAGATTTTGTTGCTTCAATTGAAGAAAGTGAAGATATCAATCATGATGAATAAATAATAAATAAGTACCTGAAACAAAATTACTAAAGATGAAACTGCAACTCATAAAAAGTTTTGAGAAAGCAAATTGTTATAGAATAGATAAAATTCTTGCAAATTACGAAATTATATGTATATTATCTATTCTTCAAGCTGTTAACATTTTCCCTCCATTTTATAACTTTTTCTTGACTTTAAGAAAATTATCACTCCCAAAGATAAGAAATATTAGGTCAGCTGGGGTTCGCATTTTTTATTTCGATTATTTAACATGTGCTCCAATCAGGTAAAGTTGCTTCCAGTTGGAAGTAGGACAAAGAATACGCGATCGTGATTACTTTTGTCCTACTTCCAACTAGGATCAACTGCACAATCGGTTTGAAATACTACCGTAAACTGAGATAACTTTGACCCAAATTTTGGAAAAATATAGTTGTTCTACTGTTATTTATTTAAAATACTTAGAACAGGTGTTAAATGAAAGTTTGTAACGAACAGTAGATCAAACCATCTTTTTACAACATTTGGGCCAAAGTTACCTTTATGGGCCAAAGTTATGGTATCTTAACAGAATGGTCCATTTGCTAATAGGTTCCACTAACCTCGAAACTACGATGGTGTTCACGTTTACCCCAATAAATTTGATTGAAAAGGAAAAAGTAAACTTGGAGTAAATGTAAACCTGAAATTACACCAGTAAAAAGTTATTGGGATAAGCAACTTGTGAAGTATAGAATAGAACAATTTGTGGCGTTTCTTCGAAAAACTGGAGAGGAATCTATGAAACCACAAAATATGATATCCGAGTTTTTAAGTATTTGACTGTATTCTTTGAATCCGACTAGATTTCCTCGAAATGAGTTTAGTGTTGAAAATTTCTAAAAATATGCACCTCGAAATCAAAAATCCAGCTCAAAATGTTCAGATAATTACAGCGACATCAAGTACATAAATTATTTCGAGTACTCCACAACCAGTCACTGATGTCTTCATGCCCAACACAAAAAATCTTTTGACAGCACCGGTTACGAATCCAAAAATTGTTGTTCCTGTGGTTTACAACCACAAACACACGGGGAAATGTTAACTACAAATGAAGTGTTGAAAAAAGCAGAAACAGACACAAACAAAACTAGAACCAAAAGAAACAAGGCGACCAAAAATATAGTCAGTGAATCTTCTACGAAGGAAAATGTTGATGACAGCCCATTTGAAGAAACAGCGATTTTTTCAGTTTGTCAAAAGGAAAATTAATTTTTGGTCAATTCAATGGAGGAACAAGGGGTACAATACTGTTTAACTATGTAATTGAAAATGTCAATGTTGAAGAGCAAGAAGTTCAAGTTTCAGGTCTTTCTAGGAGGATTCAAAAACCTTATTCTACATAGTTTAGAATGATGATAGCTACAACAATTTTCAACAGCTTTTAGGACTTCTACCTTCATCTGAAATTCAAATGAAAGACGAGCGAATATTATACAGGATGTCCCAAAAAGAAGTGACTAGAAGAAAATCCTAGACGAGATATCAGTTAGATCTTTTGAGCCATTTTGAATTTATAAAATGTTGAATGGAATAGATTCATTTGAAGCCGAAGGTCAACAAGAAGATGCAGAAGAATTTTTGGGACGTCTTCTAAATGAACTCAATGATGAATTGGAATTAATAATATTAGTTAATGAAGTTGTAGATATTGGAGGTAAATAATATACAAGATAAACTGAAACTAGACATAAACACTTCATCGACATGGCTAATTCATCGACACGGACGTTTCATCGACATTGCCATTTCATCGACAACCATTTCGTCGACACTACCTTTTCATCGTAAACATTTTCTTCGACAAGGAGGTTTCATCGACATTACTCTTTCATCAATACAGTTTCATTGACAACCGTTTTATCGATATTACCTTTTCATCGACATTACCATTTCTTCGACAATGTCGTTTCATCGACTACAACTTCATCGTCTCTACCTACTACAGTTTAAAAGTAGTAGATATTATATGTTAATCATTTTTACTGGTGTAAAATATATTAAACAGTAGAGTTGATAAAACTGTTGTCAATGAAACGAAATTGTCGAAAGTTGGTAATGTCGATGAAATTGTTTCTCGATGAAAAGGTAGAGTAGATGAAACTGCTGTCGATGAAAAGGTAATGTTGATGAAACATCTTTGTCGATGATATGTCGATGACATGTCCTGTTCGAAGGAAAGGTTTGTCGATGAAAAAGTAGTATCGATGAAATGGCTGTCGATAAAAAGGTAATGTCGATGAAACCTCTGAGTCGATGAAAAAGTAATGTCGATGAAACGTTCTTGTCGAAGGAAAGATTTGTAGATGAAAAGGTAGTGTCGATGAAAAGGTAATGTCGATTAAACGTTTGTGTCGATGAAACGTACTTGCCGAAGAAAAAGTTTGTTGATGAAGAGATAGTGTCGATGAAAACGTAATCTCAATGAAACATCAGTGTCAATGAATTGTCCATGTCGATGAAACATTCGTGTCGATGTAAAGGTCTTGTCAATGCAACCGTTGTCGATGAAAAATGAAAAAGCACAATCGATGAAATGGACTGTCGATGAAGTGGTAGCACACCTGGTAAAGAAGCTTCAACTGATCACTGATGCTTGCCATATTATTATATATTATTGAGGCCATAATTGGTGATGCAAATTAATTGTTTTCCGCCAAAAAATAACGTCATACAAAGCGCAGCCCAGGTGTTAACTGAATGTCGCAACCATGACAATATGATGGCAAGTAACTTAGATCTGACGTTATTACACTAGCCACTAGTACCGCATTCGACCGCAAGAGGGAAGGTCGCTTTGTTTGAAAAGCCAATAAGGTCAAAATCGCTTGAGAAAATGTTTGATGAAAAATTGGACATGCGGCTAAAGAATTGGAAATGATTGTTCTTGAAATAAGAGTAGATTAATTAATGAAAATGGCGGGATGTTTTTATTTAGAATTGCATTGAATGGGGCATTGTTGAAAAAGAGTGAAGGAAGTGCAAATAAAAGTGGCTCTAAGACAAATCAATTTAAATTCGCCAGATCAGTGGTTTTGGTAATTATGAGAGTAAGGTAGGGTAAATAAAGAGTTGTAATTGTAAATGGGGCGAAATTTCCTCAAGATGTCAATAAAACAATACTTTATTGAGAACACATTTCCTTTGAAAGGCATTGTCGCGTACAAAAGCAGGCTGTAGTTAGCGGGAGCTAATGAAGCATTATTTTAAAAGGGTCCTTTATAAAATAGCGGATAACGGAGCGTGTATAAATATTATTGGTATAGTGTCTCGGCCATGAGGTAAATGAGGCAAATGGCTCATTGTCCCAATTGTGCCAATTGAAATCGTTCATCGTAAAAAGCGCAAAATACGTGTATATAAATAATTTTCAAGAACCCTTAGCTCGAAGGGCGAGATTTGAGTCATTTGAAAAGGCCGTCAAAGTTCAATAAGCGATTCTCTCAACACAGAGTACTTATGATATAGAATAGAGGCAGTAGAGGCAGTAGCTCACCGCTCACCGCAGTGGCGTAGTGCGTAAAAATAATAGCCGCATTCAAGTGGACTCGGCGGTGCGCGCTAACAAAGAAAAAATTAATATGACAGCAGCCCCACCCACTACCAACGACGTTGAATATTTAATATTCTAGGGTGCCATCATGATAGATAGTTGAATTATCCCACAGTTTAGGTCGTCCGATTAAAATTCGCGTTAATGACTACATAAACTTTTTATGCAAATCACAATCACATTTTAACCGAATTATGGTAATTAATGCATTAGATAAACCTCAATAAATAATTGATTTCGACCATTATTATCTACTACTCTTTTTTTTCTACTTCGCGTCTTAATCAAATTTAATTTATTCACAGAAACACAATCAAAAAACACCCCTGCAAAATACCCACTTTTAATAAAATAAAAGACCACTCCAAAAAAAATTTTGGAAATTCGCAAAAAAATGGGCACTCCCAGTGGCGTACAAATTCTTTTTTCTAAGGGTACATTTAACCTGCAGTCTCGCCACTTGTACATCGCCAAAGATGCGCGCACGTGGCACAAACCTTAATAGGTTAATATTTGTATTGATGCATTCATGCTGCAGCCCGGATGCTCGCCAGGCTTCGCCCTTCAAGTGAGCGCACTCACTCTCTATATCATACTGTACTGGTTTATTCGAGAAGCAAACGTCCTATAGAACCCTAACCTAAAGTGTCAAAAAATCTGGTGGAATCCAAACAGTTAGGCTGACCAATATAAAATCTAAAACCGTATTGTATGCCAAACTAAAGATGATAAAGCTTGGAAACGGTTTGAGCTTAAAAGCTCTTGAGCGGTACATGCAGAAAACTCGTTTCTTTCACGATAGTATTACCGACACATAGAAGTAAATAATTTTTTATTTTGCATAAACATAAGTAAACAAAACTGAAACAAATATTTAAATAAAAGAGTATTGTATTTATAGGAGCGTGTTATTATTTTATTGCATTTGCAATGACCTTGGAATTATACATTTTTTACACCTTTTCGTGACTGACTCCTGACTCTTTAGTATTGCGTACATCGCGTGTTTGTAAACATGTTGATATTTGTTGTTTATTTTCAATTGTATTGTGCAGTGCAGTTTTAAATGCGCGAATAAATAAATAAACCGGATATTTTACACAATAGATAAATGCACGAAGGTAACTACTCTTTTATCAGTGTGTTTGTTTGTTTTCTGCTTTTATTATTAACAAAATACAATCGATAATTTATTAACCAGAAAATTAACTTATTCACACAATTTCATACCATCACATCTGTTTATCGCATAAAAATTATTTATTAAAATGTTATTTTTTAATCGCAAACAAACCCACTTACAATAATCCATATTAAATAATTTCATTTACCTCCGTTTCTCCTAAAATAACTCACAATTCCCCACGGCTAAACTCGGCCTGATTAAAAATCCTGCTCCTAGATTTTTAATAAATTCACAAATTATACCTCCTTTATTTTTCATTTTCCTACCATTGTTGACAATAGAAAACTTTAGAGTACTGCAATACGTTTATAAAAAATTAAAAATTTCAGTTATTTGAACGTGTTTACAATATATTTCAGGAAATATTTAAAAACCGAGCAAATATCCTTAAAAAATAAAAAGAATAACAATTATGTTTTTTTGCGAAAATTGTAATCATGTTTGTAGACTGTCAAGTAGTAAAATCGACCCACATTGCAATTTTCACTTTAAATGCATTTATCTCGAGAACTATCGTATTGAAAAATACAATATTTATTGGAACATCTTATAGCAATTCTCCTATATTTATGAACTAACAAGAGAAAAATTCTTATTAAGCGTCATTTAATAATGAAAATAAATAGGTTTAAAAAGAAATAAAAAACTGGACTTCAACTATCCCCTCATGCATTAATTTTTGTGCAATTTTATCCTTTTCCTCTCGAATTCTGGTTCTCAGTTCTGGAATGGTCCAAGAACTAGAAACTGTGGCTCTAAATCTTCGTTTGAACTGGTGTCAAATCAGGGCTACAACTGGCCACTCCATTACGTGCTTCTGCACTAAACTGAATCGGTGAGTCCAAGAATCAATTTAAACTTAATAGATTCATAATTTGTAAGGGTGCAGCTTTGTTATGTACAAAAGACTTGTAGTACTTCTTGAAACGATTTTTTTCATGTCAACATGTTTAGAAAAAAAAACATACCGTAGTGAGCAATTTGAAACAAAAGATATATTGGACTGTTATTAAACTCAATAAGTCGGGACTCATACTTTTCTGATCATTTTGGAAATTTTAATGAATTTTTCCCTAGCGTATTGTTCTTAAGCCATGTTATCGAGGAACAGAAGTCATGTACAGTATTGGAAAAAAGTAGAGCAACATTTACATTTTCTTAAAATATAGGTTATAATATTCTGTAATAAATAACTTTAATATTTCAAAATAAGAAAGCTTTAAATCACATTATTTCTTAATTTTTTTTATTAGATAAAAATAAAAATTACAGGTTTAGTGAAATAATTTAATAATAAGGCTGGAAAAAAAGTAGAGCAACAATTAGAAACTTATTATTTTATAAAGTGTAAACTAATATTTTGTCCAATACCCGCTGTTCTTAAGTATACCAGCACATCTTCTGGGCATTGATTTTAAAAGATTATTAATTAAAATTGGATCTACTTCATCCCAAGCATTTTGAAGCGCTGAAAAGAGTTCGTCCAAATTTTTTTAAGTTTTATAGCGAATTTTGTTATCCAAATACTCCAATGGTTTTCAATTGGATTTAAATCTGGAGATTGTGATGCCCATTGATGTATGCTTCGGATCATTATCCTGCTGAAAGAAGTGCCGTAATGGGAGAGTGCTGACCATAAAGTTCTCTAAAATATTTTTATACACAAAACGATCCATTATGCCATTTATACGATGAATGGGGCCCATTCCGAAACCAGAGAAGCACCCCCAAACCATTACAGATTCACCACCATGTTTTACTGTATGTCGAACATATTTGGGATGTAATCTTTTGCCCTCAGGACGTCTCACATATTGGATTCCATCACTTTGATTCGTCACTGAATATTACCCTATTCCAATCTTCCAAAGTCCAATGTGGTTTTGAGCAAATTTAATTTGGGCACGTCGGTACTAAAGATAAATAAAAGTGAAGATTTTTCTTGTACTCCACCACATATCAAAGAAACTGCAGTTGGGGTAAGTTTAAACTTGCTTCCAATCAAATCAAGAAAAATTTATGAGAAGACTTAAAATGAGTTTAAAAAATGGTGTTCAGACCAAGAAGTTAAAAATATAACAGAAAATGTGTTTCTTGCATACTTTGGGGACAAATCAGAAAATTATAAATATTCTACGCTTTGCTCCTTTTATAATTATAAAAGTAAAAGTTAACCGAAATCAAAAAGAAATTTAAAATTCGTGTTTATAGGTTAGGATTTGAACTGAGTGAATATACAGGTTTACAATCTTCAATCCTAAAATACCAAAATCAAAAAGAAAATTTTACGTATAGGGGAGTAAAAGTACTATTTTAGTTCCTCTTAAAAAAGAGTAAAGTAGTTCATTATTGTAAAGAAGTGCAAAAAATATTCTCTTTTCAGTTTTTGATTTTTTTTTCCAAGATAAGGTTATGTTTTTTTAAGTTTTCTGAAAATTCTTCATATTCTCAATAAATCAGGGAAAAATTTGAAACTGTAGTTCATTTTTTTGACTTGCTATAAGAATGTAGGACTTTATTCAGAAGGCTAAAGGCAATACCCTATTTTCCATTGAATTGGGCCTTAGGTCTTGACAGATTTCGGGTCTTAATACTCAATATGAATGTAATAATTTAACTAAAGTTTACCAACGGCTTTCGTTCTTGATTTTAAAAATTTTGCACGTTTTCTGTTTACTAAACCGGTCTCCCATGTCATTGGGTCTTAGTCCCGGGCCTAAAATAGGTCCTGCTAAAGGCTACGCTTCTGAGTTCTGAGTACAGTCCAGGTGTCACCTGTATCCTACTAGACAAATTATTCTCCCCTTGACTACTGTTTATAGAAGTAACTTCAGAAGTGACTTAAAACTTTAGTAAGCGAGGAAAAAGTAACAGTTTCAAAAGTTTTTCTTGTTAGTTGAGAACATGAAGAACTAAAATTCAAATCGCTGAAGCTCCAAAACTAAAAAAGATAGATTCCCACTTTTTTATTATTTCCCGATTAAAGCTTCAGTGTCTAAACCCGACCATTGGTGAACGGAACACCCTGTATAATTTAGTTTTTAATCCAAGGTAAGAAAGGAGTAATTGAATATTGCATATTTTACAGCGTTTTAGATTGTCGCCTCTAGACATACTTTTTGGCTACTCCACTAATGAGGTGATAAACCATTCAGTTCTTTTTGATGTAGCTCTAGCTTGGTCCTTCTTGGTCTCTGATGGAAAGTACCAGTTTCTTCATATCTTCTGTGCAATATGCGAACTGAAGACGGAGTTAAATTTAATTGCTGAGTTAAGTCAAGTTGAAGTCATGCAACGACCTCTGCAGTTAACTCCAAAATACTATAATTTTTGGAACTTTTTGTGACTTGATCGCCATGCACTTCGTTATAGTTCCTAGCTCCTAAGATTGACACGAGAGCTCTCAAAATGCAGAATCCGCTGTAATGTGTCCAACTTGATAAATATTACAATTATAATATGTATTTTTCAATAGGATATTTGGTTCTTGCAAAGATGTGCTTAAAGTGAAATGTGTAGTTGTAATATATGAAAATAAAATTAATGAATTTTCTGTTTAAGGTGTGAGGTGTAAAAGTTTTGAAGGAATTAGAGTATGGTGAGTATTTAGGATTAAAGCAAATAGGTATTGATTTTTTTTCCAATTTAATTCTTTTTTATATCCGCTTATAATCGTGACGTTGGGGGTTAATTATGAAAGAAATATAATGAGGTTTTTGGACTAAAAGGGTTCATCAAGTGTCATTCCGTGTTAATGATTCTTAAAATGGTTACTACCTTTTAATTTTATTAGTCGCCGAAGGAACTGTTTAAAGAATCTGCGCTTTTGAGTGCTTCGCCTTTTTGCCCCTTCTGCCTTTTTCTTTATTTTCCTCAAGTTTCCAACTGTGAATGTGTGTGTGATCGTTATTTTTATTTCTGGTTAATTAGGGCGGAAATAGTGCCCAAGAGGGTTTATAAATAATGCGGTGTCGTTCTGTGTTAACTGTTGGTTTAATTTGTGTCTTCTAAGATGATACACACCGAGTCCCAGAATCCCGAGATCCCGAATCGAGGATCGTTGCGTGTAAGGAAAGTTCTTTAATCGCGCCTCTTCACGTCGCATTCACGCGTCTCGCCGTTATGCAATGGCCCCCTCGTGTATAATTTCCCCGCAATCATTCTCATTTAAACAGTAACTCGAGAAAGGTACTTATGTACACGTTAATTTTTAGGTTACGTGCAACCCCACCTTCGATCCAAATCCTTAAACTTCTTCCTTCTTCCCCTCGACTTGCCCTTTTGAAAGTAAATATTCTGCAGTAAATAGCCATTGTAGGTGCTTTATTTGATTCAGTTTGATGTAAACTCAAGAAACCCAATCTGTGGGTTTATCTAAATTCCCCGCGTTAAAAGTATCTCAAAAGACATCTTCGTTTCATGCCCGATTTCACTGCAGGGCCGGATTCTTCTCAACACAACTAAAACTTTTTCACCCAACAAAACACCCTCCAATAATTTTTCCAATACTCACTAAATTTACATTTCAAAGAAAAACCAAAGAATTACACTTTCCTCATTTATTCTTCCACCGTTTCACCTTTAAACACCAACAATTAGGAAGCAATATCTGGCAACTTAAAAGGAATATTGGTGATGTTTATTGCATTAATTAAAGTCATAATAATGAGAATGTAAATGGAAATAAGTTCGGGATAAAATATTTAAATGGGCAATGGTAAAGGAGGAAAGTTAATTTTTGTCGTTTTTCTTTATTTCCTGTTGGGAATTTGAGTTGGATTTTATTAGATTCTAATTATTCCGAAATTGCGAAGTTTCGCTGGAAGCGCATCCACACAATATTAATAAAAAGTTAATTTTGAAAATTTTAAATAAGGCAGACAGTTTTAATTGTAATTAAATATCATGAATAAGCCGGCGGTGGCGGGGTTAATCGGTGGCCGAAAATGAAGGGGAATGTCGTAATGAAATAGGGACAGATGACGGTGTAGGTGAGGGACGGGGGTTGAGGGATGAAGGAGAGTTCTATTTTTTGAATTATAAAGTTTAAGAAAGTATCATCGGGGACCTTTAAAGCGTTCATCATAAAGATTTAACAGGGTGTATACGGGCTGGCAAAGAAATGGTAAACGGGCGAACGGGCGTCGGAAACGACGCGTCCAATATGTATGGCCTCTTTTAAAAAGTAAAGTTAATGCCGGAGGGGTCCCGGTTCGTCGCCCACGCTGTGTAAAGCTTCAAGTTCCACGGTTTTCCAAAATAAGCGCATTGTGCTGCCAAACTTTCAAATGGATGTGGCAGCATTTAAAGGTAGTTATATAATATATATTACTCCGCTATATATAAAACAAATGGTCGCCGTGCGCTTACGTTGGATAAAAGAACTGAAGATATGAGATATGCAATGTCCAGCAAGGGGCGCAAGATAAACGGTCCAAGTCCTATGAGTCCTACGTCCTACTCGGACCTTATAGTACGCACGCAAACTCTCCCCTCATCCTCGTCCTCGCGCGATTTTCATAGGGACCCGACACTGAGTCGACAGTGTCTTTAATCCAGTATTTATTTGAGTGGGGAAGGTGTGGAATTACAAATAAAGTAAACTAGTTAAGCCAGCGAGGGCAATTTGGGAAGAAGTGTCGTCCTGTCGTTCCCGTTCCGCCGCCTCCTGACTTGCACGACTAGTCACAGTCACAAAAGCGACGAAGAACGCACACGTCACACGCACGACTTCTCATCATCAACTTGGGGACACTCGAAATGCCGCATTTAAAGGAAGAAAGAGAAACAGTGGTGCTTTTTCATTCATCACTCCTATCACTCATCAACCGCTTCATTCCAGATTGATAACCAACACTCATCATCGCGTGAATGTGCGGTAATACGACCCTATCGCCTATCACAAATGGCACTTTCCACTTTTTTTCCCCAACGACGCGCCGGACAAAGTGTTAGGGCGTAATAGTGCAACCCTTGACTCCGGAATATAGACATAAGTAAGGTTAATCTACTTAGGAGTTAATTGGACCTTTCTCGAACAGACGATATGGTCGAGAATATCAGTAGCCTTCCGCCTTCCACCTTCCTTCTACCACCTTACGGGATATATTAAGCCGGGACTCGACACCCAGCACCCGGCACCCTCCCGACTTGGGATTGTTTGGCAAACAGTTTCGGGAAAGACGGAACAATAAACTTGCCTCCGGGATACCGCTACTCGCTTAATGCATCAATAAATGCAATCAGTAACTCAACAAACATTTTCTTAAATCAACGTCTACATAATTAATATGCAGGTTAATTGTTTCCTCTCTCTTGAATTGGCCCTTCATTGTTCCCGCGATCGAATGTAGGTGACTGCTTCAAAGATAACGCGCTTTGCTCAGTTACCCAACTCTCATACGACACGGACAAAAGACGGACAGCTTTGGATAGTGTAATCAATGGCGCTGGTGATGACACCGAGATCCTTTGAAGGCCCGCATGCCTCCGGCGCAATGCTAAGCAACTGTCGTCAGATGACAAAAACTAACATCACTGTACAATAATATATTAGACACATGTTTCATTTCTTTGATGATCCTCCTTTTGTTCTTGCTTAGCGATACCCAATCCCCAATCCCAAACCAACGTCCTTTTACTACTCAAAAATAATACACACCAAAAAAGTAATCAAAAACAAAATAAACTACTCCAAAGAACAAACAATTCCTACACATCAAAGCCAACAGAAAATTATTCACCAACAAAATTCATCTCCAATTATTACAAAACCCTTTATAAATATAAAAATAAGAATCTCCTTTTCAAAACTGCTATCCACAATAATACACCATTTTTCCTAACATTACAACATCACTGATTTAAAAATAATACCCAATTTTGGAACAACTTAATTAAAGTTCTAAAACAATTCGATTCTCTGAACAAAATTTACATAAAAAACAGCTTCGAAAATTTTAATCTGACCTGGACTTAGATTAGCCTCATTTTGTCTCCCACTAAGCCTTAAGGGTACCCGTGTTCATGTTACACCAAGTCTGTGCTAAGAGATACCTTTAGAGGGTGAGATGTTGGTTTTGTAATTAACTTCCCAAAACTGGTCTCTTTCATCCTAGAGCATACAATTTACTTAAATTGTGCATTCCATTTTTTGGTTCCTTGTTACATAGCCTATATGAAAAGTCTTCAACAAATTTTCCTATTTTCTTTGCAGTCATGTGTCCCATGATTAGTCCTGTGTCAATTCGGGAGTTATATTCTGTTTAGAAACAAAAGTAGCTGATTTGTTGTGGCAAGGTCTGTGGCAAAAATCTTTTCTATGTTTTTGTACTGGTATGCCTACAGTTGGTTCTAGAACTGTTAAAATTATTTCATATCCCATTCTAGCTAGTTCGTCTACTTTTTCGTCACCTGGGACTTGATAGTTTCTCGGGATCCAGAGTAGATTGACTTTGTTGCCAGATCCTAGGTGGGCACTGAGTTCATTCAAGCATTCCCAAACCAGTTACCTTCACTCTCTGAAGAGCTTAACGTGCAGTCTGATTCTCATAATATCCTATTATTTTCCCATAAAAAGTGCGGTACAGTATGGATCTCCATCCTAAAGCTAAGACTTTTTCCAGAGTCACGTTCTTTTTGTGGCTCTGAATTGCTACGATAGTTCGAAACAGTTCCAGACCATATCGGGTATGTTTTTTTTAACTGTTCCAGAGCTGCTCGATTTTGTAACCCTCCTTGTCCTTGATGTACCTACCTAAAATCCAAAACCAGTTGTATTTTTATAAAGTGAGGGTAATAATTAATCCTACGTTATAATTGATTGTGACTTATTTCTAGGTTAGTATGGCAAAAAATACGCTTCTTTTTGTTGGCATGTTTTTTTGATGTCAGAGTGCAATTTGTTGAGAATAGTTTTGGATAGATCAAGCACATTTTACTCCCAAAAAGAAAGTTCTTAGTAAACGCCAAATCAACTCAGTGCCACTGTCGGTTTTAGAACAGTCGGTGTACTATGTCCGGATCGAAGGCTCTTCGATTCTTTATAATTACCTCGAGGGACTTATTAATGGTGTGTATTCTAGGAGTAATTGTGTTTAGCCAACTTTTCTAAAATGGGATTTTTAATTTTTTATATAAATTTCATGTGTTCTGCCACCCGGGCTTTAATTCTTGGGCTGGTCGAGATCGTGTGGTCGACGGCATTCATCATTCTGTCTTCTTCATTTACACGAAAAAATAAGAGTCTCTCCTTAGTCTCGTCGACGACACGATCTCGACCGCCCAGCGGGCTTATTCTTGGGCCGGTCGAGATCGTATCGTCGACGACATTCATCATTCTGTCTTCTTCATTTACATGAAAAAAAAAGAGTCTCTCCTTGTGGTCTCGTCGACGACACGATCTCGACCGGCCCAGCGGGCTTATTCTTGGGCCGGTCGAGATCGTATCGTCGACGACATTCATCATTTTGTCTTCTTCATTTACATGAAAAAATAGAGTCTTTCCTTGTAGTCCATATGGTCCATATCAAAACAGATTATTATTTCGTTACAGATCAGTTGCATAGATTATTTCATATTTCAAGATGAAGTCCAGAACTAACGAGTTTTCCATGAAGTCCAGCGGCCTTATTCTTGGGCCGGTTGAGATCGTGTCGTCGACACGAGACTACAAGGACAGACTCTTATTTTTTCATGCAAATGAATGTCGTCGACCACACGATCTTGACCGGCCCAAGAATAAGCCCGCTGGACTTCAAGGAGAACTCGTTAGTTCTGGACTTCATCTTGAAATATGAAATATTCTATGCACCTGATCTGTAACGAAATAATAATCTGTTTTGATATGGACCATCATCCTTCAGCGTGGTTAGGTCCAATGCACTAAAGAACCTTATTACTCAAAGCCTCCTTACTGGGTTTTTCTTTTAGTGTCCTTGTATCCTCATACAAAATTTAGAAAAATATTTGGAAAGTATTTTCATGTCTTAAAACTCACTTATTTTGATATTTTCATTTTTTCTGGAGTTATAGAATACCAAGAGCTCTACCACAGTGTCCTGGAACTCAAAACAACTTCACGCTGTTTCTAGATCACAAAAGCACCGAGTTCATTCGGACATATCAGACAAGTCTTGATGTAAAACTTTGAAGGGTAAGAAGTGTTACTAGACTGTTTGATAAGATCAAGTTCTGCTCCGTATAATATGTACATATACATTTCAGAGGTTTCCTGCTTTAGAGCTCCTTGTTATGATTTCATCCTGAAATGTTTTACCAATATTTAACCTGTTCAGTGCGATTCCAGTGTAGGTACGACTGTATTGCACTATACATACTGCAGGTTTTGAGCTACTCTAGAATTCTCCATATGGTCAAATATCCCGACTGGAATCCTTGAGTCTCATGTAGGTAACACCAGAACCTTTAGAATTCCTTGCTATGATGTTATTCTGAAATTGAGCATGTTCAGTGCGGATTCAATTTAGGTCCGATTGTTTTGTACTATGCCTACTGCAGACCGAAGGTGGCATCGGGTCAGGTGAGAACGGAGAAAGACCTAGGATGAGTAGCAGCTTCTCCTTGGGAAAGCACTCTACGGCTTACAGTGGGAAGCAGATCTTCATCCTATAAGACAGTCAGGCAGCACTTCAAGCTCTTCGGAGTACGAAGGTCACGTCAAAACTGGTTTGGGAATATCTGAATGAACTCAGTTCTCTGGGATCCCGCAATAGAGTCATGCTACTCTGAGTCCCGGGACACTGTGGGGTGCCAGGCAATGAAAAAGCAGACGAACTAACCAGAATGGGATCTGAAACAAGTTTCACAGGTCCAGAACCGGCAGTAGGAATAACAAAAAGTACAATTCAATTGTATCTAAATAACTGGATTCGGACTGAACACACTAAATACTAGCAGAACATCCCAGAACAAAATCACAGCAAGGAGCTATGCAACAGACCTTGCAACAAAAAATGAGCTGAGTTGTTGTCCCTAAACAGAACACAATATAAAACTGCCACAGGACTACTTACAGGACACATGACTGTAAAGCAACACCTGTGGAAAATTGGAAAATTTGACGGAGACCTTGCTTGCAGATTATGTGACAAGGAACTGGAAACTGTAATTCACATCTTATGCAAACGTGATGCTCTGGGGCGAAAGAGACAGGATTTTTGGGAAGTCAGTTACAGAACCAATGAAGGTCGCCACCCACCTTGTGAAGGACCTGTACCTCCTAGTACAGGGCACAAACATCACAGACTGGGTGTAGCATGAACACGGGTATGGGCACTATAAACCTTTAGGGCTGCGGTACCCCCGGAGCTTTACAGCAGACGGACCCATAGAAAAGAAAAAAATGCCTACTGCAGGTTCTGGGCCTGTGAATAATTTTTCATGTCCCTGTCTGGGTTTTTAATTGCCTGGTACACTACAGTGTCTCGGGACTCAGAGCAGCTTAACACTAGTTAGAGATAACCAAAGCACTGAGTTCATTTAAACATTCCTAGACCAGACCAGTCTTCATGCAAAACTTTGAAGGACCAGAAGTGCTACTAGACTTTCTGTTAAGATCTGTTTCTTATTATATGTATGAAAGACATGAGTTGATTTCTACTTTGAAGCTCCTTGCTATGATCTTATCCTGAAAGGTTTTACAAATATTTAGCATGTTTAGTGCTGATCCAGTTTAGGTATGACTGCTGTATTGTAGTATGCCTGCTGCAGGTATTGGACTTGTGAAAAAAAATGTATATACCTGTCAGAGTCTTTTCATTGCCTGGTACCTGGTATGTACACTACAGTGTCCCGGGACTTTGAGCAGTTTGACAACCAAACCATTAAGTTCATTCAGGCATTCTCAGACTAGACTAGATCAGAGCAGTCTTTTTATCTATATGGTATTTATTTATCATAGTTTTAAATTGAGTAATATAGAAGTATTGATAAGATAAGTAATAAAGCGTTTAGTTGATAAGAAAAGAATGGTGTTAGGTGTTGAGATTTAATGGCGATAATGAGTATAAATTGTTTGTGTTGTGGTTAAAATATTTGGGGTAATAAAAAGTGGAAAACTCGAGGATAGGTAAGTCAGGCTGTCGGAAAGTGAATAATTAATTATGAAAGTTCTTTTGTTGCGGTGCATCTTTAGAAAAAAGAATAATGGTCGAGTGCCAGCAACAGCGTTGTGGTAACCAGTTTTTGGCGGTGGTGGCGGCGGTGCTGATGAATAGATAAGAGCGCTCGAGGCGCGTTGGCGAATTTGGCGGAGGGATCGGAGCGTCACCGTTACCGTCACCGTCGGCCGTCGGCCGTCGCCGC
The DNA here is from genome assembly GCA_963971135.1 of Stenus bimaculatus. Lineage (NCBI taxonomy): Eukaryota > Metazoa > Arthropoda > Insecta > Coleoptera > Staphylinidae > Stenus > Stenus bimaculatus. The sequence continues at coordinate 1,832,992 of OZ020184.1, forward strand.
CTCCAACACGGACGACGGACGAGGCACTTTTCTCGGACTATGCTAAGCGTATGTATGTTTTTGGCTGATGGCAAACAAGGGTATTGATCAGCAGAGGCGAGTAAACAAGTAGATAGGAATTGGGATGAGAATGGGAATGGAAAGGGGGTTGCTTATACGCTTCCCATTTCATTGCGGGATATGGACCGGGCGCGGATGAGTCGCCCAGCGAATCCCTTATTGTGCATCGACGGTGATTGGCATGTGTTGTGCTGCGGCCGTTAGTGTTGAGTGCGCCGCCGCCACCGCTACCGCTACCACCGCCACCGTGAAGCGAGACAACGCGAGCTTCTAGAGGTTTCCACAGTCTAACATCGGCCACGGTATCGCCGTGTACTGCCTAACTCCGCTGATAGCGATACACGCGGCCCACGCCACGTTGCCGACCACCACCACCACCTACTGCCACACCGCCGCCACCATCCGGCCACTCCAGAATTCTCCACCTGCCCAAATCTCCCGACTGGATATGCTGGAGCCGCGCTGGAGGCCCATGCAGGTAACACCGGATCCCAATCGCTATTATTTTACTTTTTAATGGGAGCACGCGGCGGCGGCGGCGGCGGCGTTGGGACAGGATTGAGCAGAGCACAAGGGGGTGGGGGGTGAAAGCTCGCGCGAAGCTCGCGCCGCCGACCTTTAAGGAGGATCGCGTCTTGGCTCTTCCTACCGCCCACACTTCTCCTTCAACGAGGATGCTCCTGCTCCTGCTCCAGCTCCAGACGCCGCATCACCGCTTCCACCAACCTCCCGTATTTATCATTTGCATTTCACCCTACTTTTTTCTTCAGTTCCTCACCATTCAACTGTACAAAGACCACTCCAATCTAATTACAATATTATTAGATATTTCCACCCCAACCCCCAAACCCCCAACCACCCCCGACAAACCCCGCATAATACACCCAATAACTTTCAATCTCTTAATAATTAAAAATTCATTATTTTTCAGCGTTTGCATTTCTTAATACCGTTAATTAAAAATAAAGACACAACTTAAATATTAAGCTACCCAATTAGTTGAAATTTGTTTGTAATTTGAGAAAAATTTCATCAAATTACTCGGGACTTAAAAAACGTCCCCAGTCCCCAGTCCTCAGTCCCCAGTCCCCAGTCGAGCCGCCAGTCGAGCCGCCAGTTGTTTCCCACAACAATATCACTCAAACAGCATTTAGCGGCGTTGATACAGTTAATAGCAGTTAAACTGCGTATTGCTGTTGCTTGTTATTTCACGCAAAATTGAGCGCAGGGTTTATGAGATAAACACGAGAGCGTAAATGGGTAAATTGCGACGCACGACACGAATTAATTAATCAGGTAATATTATTAATGGCCCCCGACCACACCGCTTATGTTCGACAACTATTCGCCGCCTCTCATCCGAACGCCCTCTTATATGTGACACTTTGGTATTCGCGCAAATAAATTTGAGAGTTTAGTATAAGATGCTCTCGCGACCAACTAATTCCTCCCTGACCAAACTACATAAATAATCTGCAAACGGCAATTAAGATAAGAACGTGTTTAATATTTCAATGCGCTTATAGTAGTGCTATATTATTGGAAGGTCCCTGCGACTGCCACCATATATTGCTGAGGTGTTAAGACTATTGTAAATCCCCTCCAATTTAATTAATTCCGACTGTTCCCTTATTGCAAGTACACAACTCCATATAAATTGTTCTTGCCTGATTGGAACACTGTTTAGATAACGGCTTCTCGGTTCGCCTCCTTTATTTTTTTTTCTTCCAACCCTTCAAACCCAAATTCCATTAAATCCCGACAACATTTTACATTATTGCATCCCTTTTCTTATTATTACCAATCATCAGCCCTTTATTTACAATCACTTTTTTTTCATTCACAACCCCCAACCCCACACTTCACAATCAAAACTTGTCCTCAACACCAAAATTCTTTCAAGCTTCAACTCATTAGTCAAGATTGATACATGGCCATGAAAACTAGATTATGTCATATTTTGGGGCTTTTTCCAGTTAAGAGGTGGTCTGGGTGAAGACCTCTCCTGTACTCCTCTCGAAGCTAAATAAATATCTTAATTATTTCAAAAGTTATAAAGAATTAATACAAAACCGGAAAATTATGATCAACATTTCAAATCTTATGATTTTTTGGTATGGAAATTGGCATTTTGGACATTTAGAAGCATACCTCTAGTGATGGTAGAAATCATGTCTCACATACGATTTTCCAAATGCTGTATAGTTTTTGCAATTGTTGCATACATTCTATTTTTTAGAAACTTCAAAGAGAAAAAATCAAGAGGTGTTATGAACGAAGTTGCAGACCTATATTGGTGTTTTGTTTGAATTGGTAATGCAGAAATTTTTTGAAGGAACCACTTGGCGCTTAGGCGTGGTGCGTGTATAAAGGTGGAATGACACTTAGCGCTTAAGCTGGATGCGTGCTAGACCTAAGTGGTACAGAAGGGAACTACATGGCGCTTAGGCCGGGTGCGTGCTTGACCCAAATAGTAAAAGAGAACGAGCAATCATTGATTACTGATTTTTATTCTAAAGATGCTATGCTTATACAGGGTGGCCCAGATTTTACTTCCTAGGAAATATCTCAATTATTTGAAGAGAAAAATATAAATCAAAAAGTGCTTTGAATGCCTGCACTTATACCTCATAATTTCATTCTAAAAAAATATTTTTATTTACCACTCTTAAAACGCCATCATCATTTTTCTTTAACGGGACACCCTATTTTTTATAATTGATATTGCATCTACAATTTATTCTAGAAACAGTGATATGCAACACTTAGTATTTTAAGTACATTTTGTGTATAAAAAAAATTAAAATATTGATCGAAGTAGTATGCAAAATTATTTATTTAGTTTTATGTAAGAAAATTTTTTAAATCTAAACTAACTTAACTCAACTTAATCTAACTGAACCTAACTGTAAATTACAATTTTTGTTCAAAAAAAACTAAATAAATAATTTTGCATAATACATACTTCGATCAATGTTTTAATTTTTTTATTCACAAAATGTACTTAAAATACTAAGTGTAGCATATCACTGCTTCTAGAATAAATTGTACATGCAATATCAATTATAAAAAATAGGGTGTTCCATTAAAGAAAAAAAAAATGATGACGGCATCTTAAGAGTGGTAAATACCAATAATTTTTTTAGAATGACATTATGAAATATAAGTGCTGCCGTTCAAAACACTTTTTGATTTATACTATAACTGAGATATTTCCTGGGAAGTAAAATCTGGGCCACCCTGTATACTAAAATTACAAAGATGTTTGTAAATTAATTCTGGTCATACTATGTAATCAGGTAATCTAGGCGGCCATTCAATTTCACCTTTCTTATCAATCCAACGATTTGGAAACGTGGGAGCAAAAAAAGATTGACCATACATTTCTTTTCTGAAATCTTTGAATATAATCTCCGAATAAATGTGGTTTTGTTTTTGCTCAACATCCACAGATGGCCTTGTTGACCCTAAAATTTAGGTAGAATGTTGCTTCATCGAAGAGAAGAACATTCGAAAGCAAATTTCTGTCAGCATCACATTTACCTTGTATAATTTACAAAACTTAAGGCTTCTATCGAAATCATTTCCAAACAGTCTATGAACCAGGTGAAATTTGTATGAAAAATAATTATTTTTCTGCATTGTACTTGGCCCGCTTTTAATAAGGAGCTTTCAGGATCTTCAATAAAAGACAAGAACCTCCTTAGATTTTTTGGGACCCGTTACGAATTTTGGTCTACCAATTCTTTCATTTCTAGAGGAATCTAGGAATGGTTCTTTTGACAGTTTATTTTTAAATTGGAGGTTGCTGATGAAAATAATCATTGAAAACATGTCGTACTTGACAATAAGACCCTCTCTCTATCTCCAAAGCCACAGAATCATCAAAAGAATGATTATTTCCCTTTCAATAAGTTTTTGCTCCATTTTACTTTATTCTGTACTAAAATTGTAATAAAAGAACGATTACTTCAAATGCTTATAATTCTTGATATCGACTTCTGGTTTTCAAAATGTATTTCTCTTTTTATTACCTTCGAAATGAGAGCATGGAAATGGAGAAATGGAATGCAAAAAAGTTGGGAGCTCTTCCCCCAGGACAGAGTTTTTATCACTCTGTGCATATTTAGAATTTTTTTTTTGTTTATACGTTAAAAATTTATACTTCCATCCCGGCAGTTTTGGGACGCCCTGTAGATATTTCTAAATTTCTGATCTTCAAAAATTCTTTAACTGTGAAGCAATTTTTGATATTCAGCTTCATTGGATTAGAGATCATTTGAAAAAAATAAATTATGGATTAAAATTTTTTTTCCTTACTAGATGAAAAAAACTTGGTTAATATATCAAATTACTGATGACGTAGTATTAACCAGATTTTTGTTATGGTCAAAGTCTTAAGATTTTTTTAAGAAATGTTGATATTTATGGTTTAGTTGATTGAATTTTCATAATAAATTGTTGTAAAAGATTCTGTATTCTGTGGTTTAGGTAGAGATGAGAGTAATAGAGAGTGTTTATGTATATGTAAATGAGTAGGTAATTGATATGTGAATGGGTGATTAAGTGCTCTGATAAATTTAGCGCGCGGAGGAGTGTAAATGAAATTGGAGAGAAAAGTATGAAGTCTGTTGGATCTGTTGGATGTGTTGGGTGTTTGAAGTTAAGAAAGGGGTGAGAGGTCGTGTACGTCATATAATACGTGCCAGTATTTCATCCATAATACACACTAATACCAGTCAGAGCTGGGAGACGCGTGCGATTAAATTAAAGTAACAAATCGCGAAGCTCGTCGAGGGTTTCAGAGGCATAAACATGTAACTTGAAATTAACGCGGTTGTTATATGTCTAGAGACTCATCTGAGCAGAGTGAGCAAACAAGAACAAATGCAAATTAGCCAGCGGTAGCGAGACGGTGATTAACTTTGTAGGAAGAACGAGGAAGGGATGTCAAGTGTGCATTTTTCGTGGAGGTAAATAAACACGAATGTTCCAAGAGCGTGCCAGGCGCATTCACCTTTATTTTTATTTCATTATTTTCCCAAAGTGGAGGAAAGCACACATCTTTAAAGACGCGGGCCGCAATAAAGAACGCCTAGGGTAGACAGGGCCATCAAGCTTAAGAGGAATATAAAATAAAAGGCATGCCACTTTTTTATTTTCACGAATTTAATTTAAGCCACATAAATAACAGCGCGAGCCTACCATTTGCATAATCCTTTATCAGTTGTTATATTTGTAAGGGGCAGCGCTCCAAGCACTGCACTCTCAAGCATGCCTGTTAGATTAGGGCTGTTTACAGCCCGCACCTAGACTATAAAATAGAGATTAAGACATCTCTCTGGATAGGTAATCCCTACCCGCAATTTCGCGGATTTTACGCCACTTATTTCGCATTTACTCCCGGATAAAATTCACTTCTCAGGCGTATTCATAATTTTCACCGCCACAAATTTACACTTCCTTTTATTATTACGTTTAAAAGACCAAAAAAACTCCCTTTTTCCGACCCTCTTCCACTTCCCACAAAAGCCACAAAAGTCAAAAACACTTTTTCCTTCCTCAAACATACTCACTTTAAACAAATCTAATCGCCTAGAAAGAAAACCTTTTCAACAAAATGACTACATCAAATTACCCGTAGATTTAACTAATTACTACCTTCTTTTCAAAACTCCACTCTTCTATTATTCTTACATTTAATAAAACTAAAACACTTCATTTTTTTAAACGAAATTTTTATTTAATATCACATTCCACAAATTTTATAATTCGTTTCAAAATCTACAATCATCATTTAATAAAATACATTATCTGTACATGTTATTTTTAAATTATTTTGTTACTAAAAAACTTTTATCACTGTTCCTGAATAGCAATGTCGTTACTGTAAAATTAAATCTAATTAACTTAAATGCATCACTGTTATTAGGAAGACCTAACGGATACGAAATAACATCAACAGAACTAGAGTTGCTCTCCTGGTAGCTACAACAGGCAGTTGCAACAATGTAGAAAATTATTGGATATAATAGAAATGGTGATTTGTTTTTTGCTTTTCCTGTAAAATAACAATTTGGCAGTTACATCAAAGATTCTTCCAGAACATCGGTATGGGGATTTGGACTCAACATTCATCCCTAAGAGGCAACTTTTTTATTGATACATATTAGTAATACTACAACTTGTCTACATAACTTACGAGCAATTTATTTTAAACTTAATCTAATAAAAATGTCTTCATATCTAAGAATTCTTACTTTGGCGTTCCTTTTTCACTAATACCCTAAACTAGCTCAAAGCGCTTAGTCTTCTGCTGTGATCTCTATTTTCTAGGAGTAGAGCAGCTTCTAAGTTCCCATGATTTAGAAGCCTATTTTCATTGCTCCTTAATTCAAACCCAGTTCTTCCCATTGTTCTTTACGTGTGCTCCAGTGTCATACCACATTTAAGAATTTCCATTAATGTACATTTTGTACCTTCTTATTGGTAAAATTAATTTGAACTGACTTGGTTTCATATAGTTTAATCCTCCATTTTGTAATCCACTCACTTATCTGGTTAATACAATCCTGTAGTTTTGCAGTTTATTTTTTGTTGGGTTTTCCGACAGCTAATGCTGCTGTATCATCTGCAAACATTGCTAACTTTATGTTTCGGGTAATCGGGTAGTAGGAATATCACTTGTGTAAAGAATGTACAGGACTGGCCCAAGAATACTTCCTTGTGGCAACCCAGCTGTAAAAGGTTTAAGCTGCGAGTATTCTTCTTCAAGTTTGACTCTAAATAGTCTACTTGAAATATAGATTGTAAAATCTTATTGTATTGTTTTGGTAATACATAGTTTATTAAAAAAACGCAGTACAGTGTTCTTTGTCTTCCACCATTTTTTCTATTTTTTCTACCAGTCTATGGACCTGTTCTGTAGTTGAATGATTACTCCGGAAACCAAATTGATGGGATTGGATCAGCTTTTTTTATCGATGATTAGATCGATTCTCTTCAACAGTAGTTTCTCAAAGAGCGTACTTATTATTGGCAGTATTGGCCTGTACAATGTACAATATCACTTCATTCGGTGGGTTCGCTATCATTCTGCCACCATCCAGATTCTTGGTACATATCTTAATCTAAAGGCTGCATTAATCAAATTGGTAACGTTGATTATTGCGTTTCTGGGTAGCTCTTTAAGTATTTCTCCAGTGATGAGGTGAGAGATCCAGGTGCTTATTTTGGATTTAAATTTATTTTTATTTCTTCGCTAACCTCTTTAACTGTACCTAGCTCTAGGTTCTGTTCTTGTTGATTGCAAAGCCATAATTCTTGAGGGTTACCCTCATTTGGCTGAAAAGTTTTTTCTAAATGTATTGCAAATGTTCCAGCCTTCTGTGCACTACTTTTATATCTCTAATTTTCTTCCTTCCTAAGGAACAACTGCGCAAATAATTTTTGACATTGACAGCCGTCAGTAAACTTATATTTGAATTCAAAAGAACACTACTTGCATCTTTGTTATATAATGATAAAAAATAGGCTCTATACAGAGGGGTGCAAAAAAACGGCTAACGATGTAGCTTCGTTATTTCTTATCCGATTTTAATAAGTGATATGTCAAATTAAATGGTTTGAAGAATACTACTATTTTTTTATATCAGATAATAAAAGATTAATTTTATTTTTAAAAACTACAGAGGAGGAGGGGGCAACTTTTCGTTTTGAGTTTTTTTTCGAAATTGAAAAAAGTCAACGCGTCGCGTAGTAGTACTTGAAAATCTCATTCCAACGCATATTTTAGTTAGACGATAGGATGTGTCGTTATCTTACAGCGATTATTTTGGTCGCTGGGGGTTGAAAAAATACAATTTTGACTTTAATAGGTCGGTGTGAGGTTAAATGAAAAGATAGAGATTTCAAAACTTCAATTCGATCAATCCTCTTTCAGGTCACGTGTAACGATTCATCATTTTTTGTCCCGTTTTGGCTCCATTTCCTCTACCAATTTTCTTTACGCGTAGTTTTTTTATCGATATTTTTCTACGCTTTTGAAAAAAAAATCCCAACGCCGCTGCACGCGCCGGATAAAACCAATTATTTTTGTGTGTATTAACGGTACTTTTCGCCACAATATAAGCTGCGTTTCGTTAAAATCGGTGCAGTCGTTTGGTAGGTACGATTTTTTAAATTTCGTTAAAAATTGTCCAAAATTGTATCCCGATTTTCAAACGTCAGAATATGAGATATAAACAATAATTCCGCTATGGGTACGTAAGTCTGTTTCTTCTTTACGAAAAAGCCATTCGCGATTTTTTACCTCCGGCTACAGTCAAAATCTAAGCAATATTACCTTTTTGATTTTTTCGCTAAAAAACGCGACATTTTGACGTTTTCAAAGAAAAATTCGCTCTCGCCACAGGATTAATATAGGAGGGTCGGAAATTTTGGATATAGTAAATGAGGATGTCGGGAAAAGGGGGGCCCGATTTGGTCGATTCGATTCCGAACCCGGCGGAGCTACGATTCGCTCGAAAAAAACTGCGAAAAAATTGACTTTTTCGGGAGCGCTTTTGAAAGCTTTCCCGTCGCTTAAAAAAATCATTCCGATAAGATTATAAAACAAACATTCTCCATTAATTCGAGATCGGGTTTATGAAATTTGGTTTAAAAATGTACCCGTTATCGTGAATATTAGACGATTAATGTGCATATTATGAAGATTACAACTTTTATAATCGTTATATCTCAGAAACGGTGGGTGTAAGGAAAAAAAGTATTAAGACATCGATGGGGACTTTTCAGCATTCATTTATAATGGTGGTCCGAACATTCATACCAATTTTTTGCTTTACGGTAATTTGGGCATCGTTGCGTAAATCCTGGGACACACTGTATAGTCTTTTCAAAATATACAGGAATTAAGTTAATTTAGATGATTTTTCGAATAATATTGTGGTTGGTTTGGTTTATTTGGAAATCCAAAAAATAATTTATGTGGAAAATGTGTGAGGTATTTTTTTATGTATGATGTGTTGTGGGAATGGAAATTGTTTTTGGATTTATTATTTAAGAATTATAGTTATGGGTGGTGGGATGTATGTAAAAAATGTTTTATGAAAATAAAAGCGTAGTAAAAATATTATTCCGCTGAGAAGTTTATAGGTTATGGGAATTATGGGAAAAGGGAGTGCAGTAGTAATATTCCTTTTGCGTTGTCAAATGATATGGTATGCAATTTGCAGTAAAAGTGCGAGTGAAAAGTAACACTAGAATATCAATATCGTGTATATGCGGAGTTGATAAGAGAAATAAAGTTCAGTGTGAAAGTGTCTCTGGCGACGTCATAAGGGTGCCTCTGGGACGTATTAGGCGACCAGGGCGATTGCCTGAAGACGTGCTTTACACGTAAATCCAGGTTGAGTCCGGTTCACGTTTACAATCCGTGGCTGGGTGGCGGGTGGTTTATACAAATGCGACGACATTAGAGAGAAATGGGGAGCCGTCGCTCGTGTCTAGGCAGTGTGGAGGTCCCCCAGGCCCCAGGTCCTCCCCTCTTTCGACATATGGCAAATAACCTTTTAAAATTTAATGAATTGCTCTCGCATCCGGACACTATTGGTTTTGCAAAATCGCGTATTAATTTTAAACGTCCTCGTTTTGCCTGATGCTAGTTAGTTGTTTGCCATCTGTTAAAAAAGTAAACAATACCAACTGCTATCTCAGGTCAAAACTTTTTCAACTATTGGCGGAAAAAAATACAATTGTCCGTAATATGGAAGCGATGCAGCAATTTCAAGTTGATTAGTTTGAAAAAAATAAAAGTTGACGCTATTGTTTCAATCAAAAGTTTTAAAAGTGGAGGCTTGCTTTATGGGAGTAAGTTAAGTCGGTGTAAAATTCTAATGGAGTTGGGCGAAGGTGGCATTTTGTCACTCCTAGTGTACAGTTTGATATAAGTTGTGCTTTTTGAGTAATATCTGGAAGGAGTGGAAGGAGTGGAAGGAGCGATGGGGGTTGTGAATGCCAATGTGTCTGTGTGCCGTTAAAGAAGCGATGTGATGAGAGTTCGCGTGGGGACAGGGCCATAACTTTCGGAGAAGAGCACCCGGTTGACGCGGAGAACTACAGGTAAGCTGTCGCTGTGATGAACTGCAAGAGTAATGAGATGAGGAAATGCATTGGAATGAGGCGCTCAAGAGGAAATGTAACGAAATTATAATCCGCAGTCTTATTCTTGCACAGAACTCGAGCTCGTAAAATTTCCTTTATTTCATTTACCTAAAATTTACATTTCCGCCTCTCGGTGTCTTTGTCGGTGAGCGGCGAGCGGCGAGGATGCTGATGGGCGATGGGGGTGCTTTTCCAGGTTTTCACGTTTTCATCGCACGCGCACTCAAACAAAGCGGTCAGCGGAATAAAATAATTTTAATGTTATAAATTACGACAAAAAAACGCCATTAATCAGCAATCAGAATGGAAGTAAGCAGCAGTTATCTTAATTCGAACACAAACCGCAACACGAATTTTGTATTGTTTGTTTGTCCTCCCCGAAGATAAGTCTGTGCTCGGTGGTCAGCCGCTATCGCTTCACACTCCATTTACCAAGCGACAATGATTCGCCGATGGAACAATACAAATAGGATCCACGCAAGTGACCATCGGAACTGACCGCTGGCCAGTCGAGCCAGTCGTCCGTTCCTCGGTTAGCCACTGCCTTATCGGCCAAGAAGTCATTATTCGGATGACAAAGGCCGCCGAGCCATTTCTCACCCACCCATTGACAAGACATGGACATTTGCCGTTTACATATATCTTCGTTAATTCGGGGAAATCGGGGAAATCGGGGATATCAGGGAGCTGGATAAGTGCGCTCCTGAAACGCCTCTTTGCGATAAATCGCTGCCTCAGCAACAAATCACGCGACTACTCCGTATTGCCTATTGCCTAAATCAAAACCGCCGTTAAAACATGACAGCTTGTTTGTTATGCTCCCCGAGCTAAGTCCACTCATCAATGAATACCTACTTCCCTTATCCTTCAGGGACTTCTATCACCTCCCCAAACTCTTCAAGAATAATGCATGTTAATAAAACTCAATCACCAACACTCCAATCCATATCACCTACAACCCATTTTTTATCATCAAATTACCTTTTTCAAATTACAATACTTTAAGTCACCCGAACTTTTTTTTTGAAAATTTCCTAATTCATCTCAAGGCGGCTTCCAATATTAAGGTATGTGCAAAATTTGAGCCAATTATTATTAAAAATGTAGATTTCATGTTAAAAAATTTGAAAAAAATGAGTAAACTGTAATGCCCTGAATTTCCGAAATGGAGCATTTTAGCACAAAAATTTATTCTTACTTTTTGATCCAAAAATCTATTCCTAGATTATTCGACACTTGTTTAGAAACACCCTGTATAATAGGAACATAATAGTTTCATCCTAAAATGAACGTGTTTTGTAAATGTTCCTTCATTGTTACTAATACGTTATGTAATTGTGACATCATTGTTGCTACTCATTTAGAAAACATGTTCTGTAACTTTTATGTAACATGTATAATTGTAAATAGTAATAACAACAGCTCTTGTTCTGCTTGATTATTCTAAAGTATTTGATACTATATGGCTTAAAATTGGTCCAAAAACCCATTCCTAGATTATTCGACACTTATTTAGAAACACCCTGTATAGCTACAAATAGCAATAACAACAGCTCTTGTTCTTCTTGATTATTCTAAAGTATTTGATACTATATGGCTTAAAATTGGTCCAAAAACCCATTCCTAGATTATTCGACACTTATTTAGAAACACCCTGTATAGCTACAAATAGCAATAACAACAGCTCTTGTTCTTCTTGATTATTCTAAAGTATTTGATACAATCTCCCAAAAAATTTTTAAAAGCTATTTATCTGGCTGAACACAAAAAGTAAAACTAGAAAACAGGTTACTAAATGCAATAGAAGAAAAATTAGGGGTTCTTTAGGGATCCATCTTGGGAAATATTTTATTTGCTATTTACTCGAGCAATTTGACCTCCGTTATAAAACGTATTAAATATGCTGATGACCTTCAAATCTACTACTCAATTTTATGACCTTAATGATGACACTGTACAAAATAATAAATGAAGATCTAGACATTCTCCTAAGATCATGCTCTAATATTAAACCCCACTAAAACCGAGTTATTGCTATTTATCCCAAAAAATACATTAAAGCATCAAAAAACTTCAAAATCTCGTTAAACGTTAATGAAATTCATTCTAAAACCTCAGTTACAAATCTTAGCCTCCCAATTGACACTGACCTCAAATTTAACGAACATATAAACAACTGTGTAAGGAAACCATACTCGGCAATGAGGTATTTGTACCCATATACATATATAATTTCTAAATAAAAATGCGTGACGTGTTCTGATTCATTGGTTCTAATTCTAGTTAATTATTGTGACTCAATCAGAACAAATAGTTCAATACTCATACCTGAAGTTTTTATACGGAATCCGTCCACACCAGTCAAAAACTATTAGAAACTTCATGGGTAAATATGACAAATCGTAGAAAACTACATGCAGAGGTACTTTATCAAAAAATAATTCTAACACAAAAACCTGCTTACTTATACTTATATTTGACCAATTCTAAAATAAAGGTAAAGAATGAAATTTTTCTCAAAAGTGCTCTATTTTTTAATTATGGGGTGTCAAACTTTCTATATTTGAGAAAAAAATTATTGTCTACTTTTATCTTAGAATTGGTCAAGGAAAGGCCTATATATATATATATTTAGAAACACCCTGTATAATTCTATTATTTTTCGCAACGATATTCACCCGATTAACATCCGGTACAAGGCAATTCTTACCCCCACCAATTCATAAAAGTGAAAAATTAAAATGTTGCTTCGCCTATAAAATAATACAACTCTGCAACTCAATTTCACCATATCTAAAAACAAGTTCACTAAGTCACTTTAAAATCAAATACAAGCAGCAGAGACAATTACGGAAATAATAAATAGGCTTCATATTGTATAATTTATTACAATTATTTTGAGCTTCTAAATTCATGAACTCTAATACGAACTCCAGTCTAACTTAGTATAAAGCGAAAAATAATTTATGTTAATCAATTGTTTATACTTACCGTAGTAATTGCAAAAACCCCAGGTTATGTTGAAAAGCAGACTAACAATAAGTCTGAACTTTATACTGCTTAAATTGATACAATTTATTAATACTAATGCTTATCTGTAAATTGTATAAAAGTTGAAATAAAGACATGTTATTATTATTATTATTATTATACCGAGATGTCGGACCAAAGATGCTTTTTTTTAATGTAACACCCAGTATATTGGACAATCTTTCATGGGTCTTTTTTTCACTCGATTTGTTGATGTTTGCTATTTAGGCGAAAAAAAGATCCATTTTTGAAAAATCATTGATGTAAAACAAATGACAATTTTGGATTGAAATGTCGACAAAAAATATCAATCATGTCTAGTTGAAAGTTAATAATTTATATTTAAGGTATAAAGAAGTGTCTACGATGTTTCGTTCAAAAGTTATGAATTTTTATAGAAAATATGGCATGAAATTTTTAATGGAAATCGGTTTTTATTTTTTTTTCTCGAAAACTATAAAAGTTACCGGTTTAAAATTTTTACCAACAGTAAACACTGTAGATAGACGCGTTTTAAAAAAATTTGGTTAAAATCGGTTAAATAGTTTTTTTGGAAAAAATTCGCAAAGTTTTGGCAAAATTTTGGTACAATTACGGTTCTGGGCGGCGCAATTTTAATCCGAAAATTAAAATTTTCACGGAATTTCGTGGAGGAGGTGACTGTGCGAATTTTAAGGTATTAAACGTCTCCGTGGTGCTAATAGTTTCGAAGATATTAACTATTTTGTGAAAAGTGATAAATTTCAGACTGAAATTTTGGCTCCAAACGGAGATTTTGCTTATTTTAGCTACATTTTCGGTGATAACTCGAAAACGGAAAGAGATAGCGAAGTGATTCTTTTTTTGACGTAAAGTGGACCTAAAGAGCTTTTGGGGAAGGTTCATAAAGTAGGGTTGAAATGTAATTTTAAGGGTGAATTTGACCCATAAATAAGTCTTTTAAAAATGGGATATCAAAAATTTTTTTTTTCGATATTTTTTTTCGAAATTTAAACTACCCTATGCGTGGGAGCTTTCGGTTCAAATAGTAGATTATAAAGTGTTTTTAAAATTGAAAATCCATTAAAAAGTGACCCGGCGGGAGCCACTCACCCCTAAAATCAAAATGTCGAGTTTATTTGTACGTAATTTCCCAACCCTACCAAATATAAAAACTCTGAGTATATTATATACTGTAAAAAATATTCCTTTTTAAAGTTGCGAAAGAAAATTGCATAAATTTTGAAAACTGCGGGAGCCAGATAGACCCAGGTTGGACCGCGTTTTACCCGATTTCCTTAACATTTTACGTTCGATTTTTTTCCAAGGTTCAGGGTATAAATTTCAAGGCGCCGATTTTTTCTCTCATAAGTAAATACCTAATAAGTAAAATAAAAAATATTCGAGTATTACAGGTTGTTCCGATGAAAAGTTACGAATTTTCAAAAACGGCGTAAAAATAGCGCGAAAAATAAAGCGTCACTTTAGGGACACCAAAATGACATAAAGAGGAAACGCATCAAAAAAACTCCAGTTTTAAGGTAAAACATGGAATTTAGATGAGGAATGAAGCAACCGCGATACTTTTGCCGTCCGAAAAAACGGTAGAATTGTACAGTTTGCGTCTCGGGGCCGTGACGTCACACCTTTGCGCCGGGAGGCTTAAAAATCGGTCACGGTTATCCCCAGGATGTTAGAATAAATGGGGCTAAATTTGGTAGCTTCCGTTTAGAATCCGACGGAGTTGCGATTTTTCAAAGTTAACGCCGCCCAAAACCCGAAAAAAAGCGAGAAAAATCGAGCATTTTCGGGAATTTTTTTCAAAGTGTCGGGGAGGTCCAAAAAATTTAAAATTCGAACCACGCTTGAAATTAAAACCCCTCTTTACATTGGAACTGGAATTTTTAAAATCGTACGAAAAAAACCACCCTTTCGGCCGCTCCTCGCAAAAAACGTCTATTGATATAAAGCTTGTACAGTTGGTCCCAGATGGAAGTAGGGCAAAAGTAATCACGCTCGCGTATTCTTTGTCCTACTTCCAGCTGGGAGCAACTTTACAATCGCATATTAATGGTGTAAGTTAGGTTAGGTTAAATATTCAAGTACACGATATTGAATTTTTTTGCCAAAAATTTCAACCCAAAATTATCATTTGGATTGTAATGTTACTTCGTCCGAGCGCTGGGACACCCCGTATATTGATTGATATAATTTTTATGATTTTATTTTTGTGAAAGTCAATGTATTGATGCGCTATTAATGCGAGATTTATTAGACCATAAAAGGAGGAAGACGCTAAATTTTACAACCGGTTGTTTTGTTGAAGAGGTGTAAATAAAATGAGTTAAAAAATTGTAGTGATAAGAAATTATTTGCGTGGAAGGAATTTGATGATATAATTGGAATTTTCAGTCGCAATTTTTAATTAATGTAGAAGGGCTGTGGAATTTAGTTGTGTGTATTGGAGTAGAGTTTTTGGACTTATTTCTGAAATGTCTAGCATTAAAACAAGTGCACTAGGGTTGGAGTGGATTTTTAATTTATCGCGTATGGCGTGTATTAGTACGTCACTTGGGGCGTTGAATATGTGGTGTGGTGTGAAGTGTGAATTCCTGACACCTCATGAAGGCCTCTACATAGTCCAGTATATCGTTGTATCGCAAAATATCGACATATTGATTGTGAGGAAGAATGGGGAACGAGGAACGGAGATATTTACATTCCGGTGCGCTAGTCTTGTTTTTTTCTGGCGTCGAACCGGGGGTCGTATTATTAATTAGTTGGAAGTGTAAAACGTGCATCCAGCTGATGGTGTAAGAACGCTGCGAAATCGTCAGTGTTGAATATAGATATCCAATCCTCGTTGGCGCGTCTTGCATTTTCAAGTTTGTTAAGTTCGCAGATGTAGATGAATATTTAATAGCGCACCTTAATTATCGAAGCTAATGTCTGGCGTTCTGTCGCTTTGCGCACCCACCCCCATTGCTGCTGCCGGTGTAAATTAAGCGCCCTGCCGCAGCTATTTAATGTCTCCGACAACCAAGACAATGTTTTGTTTAGTCAGAGCAGTTAATTGTAGCTCATTATTAAATTTGAAACTTGATGATGCCAAAATTGTTTTAGCAAATTGATCAATTTGGGAATCAAGTAATAGTGGATAGCAAATAACTGTGAACGGAAGCTATGGATGCTTTGTCGGCTTTCAATCGATCAACTCTGATCATTGCTGTAAAGCAACTGTAACTGCTCATAAAATCCATTCGGATCTTGTTTTTATCCTTCGCAATATAAGTTGGAAACTTTTGTGTTAAGAAATGCTATTGCTGCAGATCGTAGCCATCCTACAGTACAAATAACCGGAGAATCGGAAACCGGGGAGGTATTGCCTTTTCCCGTTATTCTCTTGTTTTGTTCCGCGACCGGGGCCGGCTATTAGACATAACTAGGGTCAGTCATTAAGAGTTCGATCCTCCCATACGACCATACGGGGATTAGTTATTTATTTCTTATAACCTTCCCATTAAAGCCACCAATACTCGCATTTCTATTCAACCGAATTACATTTACAACCTCAGAGAACTAATTAAATTTACAACAATACTACCCCACAAATACTCTAATTTTTTCCTAAATGAATTATTTGATTTTTGTAGGAGGTTAGATGTGAACGGGGGTTAATAGTGGGAGTAACGTGAATGAAGTGAACAAGGTTTCCTGAGCTTAGTCCTGTCGTCCGATTGAAATTAATCCGGAATCTTGTAGTATTAATGGAGAATATACGCAGATTTGGAAATACCATTATCCCTATGTTAAAAGACAAAGTATCCAGTGGCACGTTTCTTGTTGATAACGAGGGAAAGCAGGATGGACTAAACGGGAACCTTTTACTCGCGAAATATTGCTTGTTCCACCCCATTCGCCCGACCGGAGAACAAGACGGACCGTGCATAGAAATTAGTCCTGCGAACTGCTTTGGATATATAGGATATAGATAGGGCACCTTCTTGCTCCTGTTAGTCTTCCTCCTTCCTTGCCCCAGGACATTCAAGACGTATAAATTAAGAGGCGCTTACTTCTAAAATAATAATGGCCAAATACAAATGGAAAGTTCGCTCTTGGAAATCTCTGCACTTCCGATTCACCCGAGCCCCCGGATGTGTTTGCAAATTATTTTGATTTGTTTTAGTTTTATCAGCGCTTTATTGCGCTGTTGCTTACTCGTCCTGAATTTTTATTCCAAATTACTCACTTCCAGCCGGATTCGAGCAGACAAACAAGTTTTTGCACTTATATCAGTTATATCGAATCGAAAGGGTTTATTTACTTTACAGCAATATTTCATCCCGCCTCGGCTTTAAACCTACGAATTTCAATAAATTCGCGACGCTTTAATAATTAAAAAAGGAGAGAACCGTGAATCCTGAATCCTGGATCCAATATTCAACGGAAGAATATTTTTTCACTCATAATTCACCAGGTTTTATCTTCGTCATAAATAAACGACCCTAATAATTAAAAGTTTTTCGCGCTTATAAAAAGATGGGACATTGTCCTCGTTCCTCGTCCTCATCCTCAACCCTGAATCTCGTCGCGCACCCCACAACTGGGGAGCACCACACTTAACGCTTTTCCCGCGTACACATGTAGGGGCCCAACTCCAATCCACCTCACCTTATCTTTATTCACTCTGTGGGAAACCGACCGATGGTCAAGATTCACTCCAAGACATCTAAATCCCTTCGATATCTCTCAACTCCGCTATAGTTGTCTTCCTTTTACTTTTTTCAACCACTATTTTATCCCCAATGATGATGCATGCAGATCTTTGAATTGTGTGCTCAGCGCTACATTTTTCACAACCACTTACGCATAAAACTTATACAAACAACCGAATTTATTTTTAAATTTATATTCTCACACCACACCCCTCCAAAACCCTCTCATAATTTACGACACTTCAATTTTTAAATTTATTTTCACAAAAACTATTACTCTAAATTTTTACATTCTCTTAAATTTTTCATTCCTTTACAAAAATACAACTACAAAAACTTACTTAAAAAATAAATTATTTCAAAATATAGCACAACTTACTGACCTACATTTGCTATTATTAGGCTAATCCCTTTTTTCTCTTCAGAAAAATCAAACCCATCTGTTCAATTCCTGTATCTTGTCGAGTTTTCTGAGATGGATAGGTCGACGTTGAAATGTTCTAGTGATCCAGTTTCGTCCAAAAGGGCCTTGGGGGTTATTCTTGAATCACTCGACTCGTATACAACATGACAAGAATAGAATTTGAGTTTTCGGGAAGTAAAATTTAGGGGGGGTGTAGGGGGCAGGTGAACCCCTACATTTCATCCATTTTTTATTATCTTTCATTTGAGGGGTCGATTTTGAAAGAAATCGAAATTTTTTTTTTGAGATTTAAGGCTTGAAATTTTTAATGGAAATTGGCATTTATTTTTTTTTCTCGAAAACTATAAAAGTTACCGGTTTCAAATTTTTACCAAAAGTAAACACCGTGCATCGACGCGTTTAAAAAAATATTTGGTTAGTAATGCAGCGTATTGCTTTATTCTGAGCAATAAATACTTGCTCTAGGTGGCTTGAGTGACCACAAACCTCTATTCCATTGGATAGGAGTGGAAGAAGCTGTAATATACAGCTGATGCAGTCCCTGCAGTTTGTGAACATTTCTTAATATGCCAGTTTTAATGCTTTAATCTGTGTCGCTTGAATCTGGGGTCTATGTAAAGCCCAAGAAATTTCACTGGCTCTCTTGCTTCAATCCATCTATCCATGCTATAGGTTATATGAGACGTTTAGACTAATTCAGGCATATCTTGGAACCTGGGATAAATAACAATTTCTTTGTCATTCTACTTTCTCTAGAGAAGTTCCATCTATGGTGAGTATTGTGTCGTCTTGAGGTCAATAATAGTCAGGTCATTCATATACAGAATGAAGAGAACTGGACACAACAATAAGTCGTGTGGAATCCCTGTTGTTATTGGTTTTATGCTGCTGCTTATGTAATCCAGATATTTGAAGATCTGGTGCGTCACAAAACTGTGATGTACAGACATTGTGATCCTCCAAGAACTGATGTACTTTGGTGAGATTTTTCATAGCATCTTTAGTTTCTTTTTTTGATTTGAATCCGAAGGTATTTATTTTTTGCCATGAAGGCATTTATACGAGTTAAAACGAGCTGTTTCAAGATTTTTTTAAAAGACTGGTATAACAGAGCTGTAATTGAAACATTGGCTTGTATCCCCTCGTTTATGTATTAGAACACTTTAGCTATCTTTTGATTATCTGGAAATTTCCTTGGAGTAAGTACCTAAATATGTATGCCAGTGGAGACTACATAAATTTGGCAATTCATTTGATTATGTTGAGTTATCATCATTAGCTTTGGTTTTCATTTGTAGAGTGAAAGAAACAGCTGGATCCATTTACTGTATTTTGATGGTGTGTTACGAATTTTCGAATTTCGTTGACATTTTAGGAGAAAACTGGTTGATGAATAGTCTTTTGGGTCTCCTAAAAAATTGATAGTAGTAGAAGTTTTATTCTGTCCTTAGATGGCTTTTAAGATTTTTGTAACTCTTAGGATTTTGATGTGATTTGAGTTTCTTTTGGTATTTGGGTGGAGATGTTGATGGTGTAAATTATAATATTTTTGTGTGTGTGAAGTTGGGTGTGTTAATAATGGTAATTAAAATGATGATAAGAAATGGTGTATTGTAGAAGTGTATAATTTATTGGTAACATTTAGAGTTGGCATTAATTCGGTTGTGAAATGAAAAAACATGCGGTATGACAAACGGCGTTTCCGCTTGGTAGTGCGTAGCCACTCTTTTATCCGATAACCAGCGGAGCAACCCTTTTAGATTATCTCACCCCACATGAGTCACTGTGTATATTTGCATCCTTGTTTGTGTTTATATTTCTTTGTATTGTTCGTTAGATCGGCAAAGCAAATATCCAGAAGAAAAACAATGCTGCGCTGTTTTCGTTTTCAATTATTAAATTGGACGAGTGTGGGCACCTATATTTTTATCATCATCCCCTGGGTACTTTGCATGAGAATATAAACTTTTTATTATTATTATTTTTATTAATTTTGTTTGAGCGAGTTGAAAAAGTTTCCCTTATAGTTTGTTTTTTTAATCTTATGGCACTTGGGAAAGTTCCCTTCGATTTACCGTGATTTTCAATTTTTATCCGCAATCCCCCTTGCTGTGAGCGTCTTAAAGTTGACACTGTTGGCGGATTTATGTATGGGGCTCCCTGAATTATAATTACGCCAGCCATTTTTCAATCGTTGCGATTTTCAGGCCATCATTTTTTCTTTTTTAATCAGCGCCGGTTTAGGGACGGCTGCTTCTTTAATTATAAGAGTTAGTTGTGTTAATGTATCGTTAGGGGGTGCGGGAGTTGGACTATTTGGGGGCTTTAAAAACGAAAGGAAGCGAGTTGCACGAATCTTTGCAGTAGTTTGTAATTTGGGTGTAATTGTAGGTAAGTGTAATTGCTGGAGATAATAAACGAAACGGTTTATTTCGAAACAGGGAGCCGATTCTATGTCCTTGTTGTTCTTGTTCTGCGTTCCGCTTCTTTCCCCCAACGGCATCTTCCTCGCTCTTCGCTCTTGGAATTGTTCCGACTGAATGAGAATTTAAAGACAAACGTTTATTATATATTATATTGTTAGTATCAGCAGTGATAATCTGGCGGTACGTGAGCTGTGACGAAGCGGGTGTAGAAGGCGCGTGCTTTCAGACTCTGATTTCTGGAGTCTAGAGTCTGGAGTTTAAGTCCCCCAACTACATCATACCTAAGATCCCCTCGCGAGGCTACATGCTATATGCTATATGTCGCGTCCCGTGCGTGTTAAGAATTAATAGAGGGGTCGTAGGGCCGAATATGATGACGGTTTATGTGCAAAAACTTGTGCTAAACGATTTTTTTATTTTGCCCGGGCGTTTCGGCACTGCTCCTCGCCGAAATGTTTCCGAACTTTTAAATGGTTTGCATTATGGAGTTTTTGTCGCTTTTTACTCCGCATCTATTACGTTAAGTACAGCATTCCCCCAGAATTTATAGTTGTAGTTTAGAGCAACGCCAGTAACGTTTCCCAAATTAAGTGACTTCGTTTGAGATATTAAAAATAGACTTTACGCTCTTAAACACCATTAAACCTCCACCTACAGCTACTGCTTTTAAATACAACTTTTAATGTCTTCTCGATTCCTGCGAATTTCAATCACGTGTTTTAAAACTTTTAACATTCAATCAACCACCACTCACCTCTAAATTACCTTTCTCAACACTTTATTTCCTTCTTTGCTTTACTTTTCGCGATCCAACCAAAACAATCACATTTTTTTACTTCTAAATACCCACATCATAAATCTTTTCATTGATTTTCTCATTTTATTATACCGAACATTTTACTAATCCACATTTTCTAACCCACAATCACCAAAGAAATGGTAGGAATAATCCTCAATTACTTTACATAGATTACTGGTGTATAACGAAAATAATAAAGGCCCAAGAACGGAACCTTGTGGGACACTTGATAGAATGTGACTAGAACCTGATAGCTTATCGTCAAAGCTAACTTTTTCATTGCGATTGGTTAAATATGTTTTAATTAGGTTATAAGAAGATCTATGAAACCCAAAATACTTTAAGATTTAATTGTACAGGTTTACAGGTAACACAAAGGTGCAGATAGAACCGTAGCACAGTCCTTTAGTAGAAAAGATCAAAACCCGTTGTAAATTTTGACGAAAGTTTTTTTGGAAAACTTAATGTCTTCTTCTTTTATATGGGAATCTCCTAAATAATTGTCAGTACGTGAAGATCTATTTGTATCACCCAGGTTCTTATAAACCTGTGGATTATCAGTTGTTATCTCATTATAATTTATAATTTCGGGAATTTTAGTGGTATTCCTTAAAGTTTGTGTATCACCAAATCTGTTTGGGATCAGACTTTATTTTTTCGTACTCAGATTTCCTTGGAAAATCTTTTCTTGCTTAACATGAAATTTATGCTTATATTTTGTTGTTGTTGACCAGTTCTTCTAGTATTTTTGATTTTTGACTTCTATTGTTCTATTGGATCTAATAGTTCGTCTTTTTGCTACATTGTGCAAAATGAAGGAGAATATGATAAGTCTTGGAACTATTTCTATAGACACCCAAACTTTTGCCATATAAAATTGGAAACCTTTGTTTTATTTGATCAAAACATCTTTCACATTACCCTCTTACCCCTTGCTCCTGCAATGTATTTGGGTTTCTCAAAGGTACCATTAGCCATGGCATTATCCCATATCTTTCATCTCCTAAAAGTAATGCTTGGTTATTACCAAAATGATCTCTCGCTACCTTAAAAATCTCTGAGTTTGACCAAATTCTAGAATCATGAACAGGCCATGAAGCGTCCACGCTTGTAAACCACTCAAGTACAAGTAGCTTGTACATTAATGCTAGGAAACGCCCTTGATCATCATAAACCAATGATTTTTTTATTCTCATGTACAATTGACAACACCTATATTTTTGGCTCATATTATATTTTCAGCATTTTGTGGAAATTTTGCCCAATTTTTTAAGAATTTTATTTATAACAGTTCTTCTCTTACCCCTGCTTGAAAACCTCCTAAATATCCTGAAAACACTTTAATTTTATCAACATTGGATCACTTTTTTCCCACGACTCCTCGCCCAAAAAATGGTTTGCTATCCACTTTACATTTCCCTTGTAAAATGTACATAAATCTTTATGGTCGCGGCCACAGGTAGTAGGATTTTTATTCTTATGATTTCATACTTCAATATATTGAGAATAAAGTATATACTCATTTTTAATCATATCATCCAATAATTTCCACTACGAAACTTTTTGAACCACCATTGGATTTGTTACCTTTGTTAGTTCAAACTGGAATATACAATTCATCTTCAGATTCTTTTGATTTCCAAATTATACTCTGCAAAAGTAAATGTTATCAAAAATGCCATGAAAGCTTCTGTCATTAAAATCTATGAAAACTTGGTTTAGAGCAAAGAAAATGTTCTTCCAATTAAATTACTCACGTTTTTGAGTGGTTAAATTACCCAAGATTATCAGTAGTCAAAATTCCATTGATGATTCATTATTAAGTAATTCTTCTTATTGTATTTGTAGTGCTGAGGGAGTTTTTGTTGAGATTTACGATGTCTTGGAAGAGGTTCTTAAATATTTGTTTGGTAGTGGTTATAAGTCCAAATATTGGTATCGTAAATTCTGAAAAAAGTAAATAACATGAGAGCCATAAATAAAAACAAAGCGTTCTTGGAAATGGTAATAATCGTTCGAAAACGAAAAATTGAATCTGGATGATTTAGAGTTATCTGCGATAAAAGGAAAAGACATAAATGCAGGATGAGAGTTATCCAGTTATCCGGCGCGTCTCCGTGAAATTAGGGAGCAGAATGGGAGCAAAAAGGCGAGGATCGCGTTTATATCATGTGTTGTGTATCGTGCAGGGGTGTGTATATGTGTGTATGTGTATACAAAGTGATATTCAACAGGTGGTTTGTTTTGTTGTGTCCTGTCTGTAGCAGTCACTTCACATGTGCGTCCGTTTAATAACATCAACACCAACACCACCTACACCAGGGCATCATGATGCAACCCCAATCCCCACGGCCATCAATAATTCCAGCACGCTGACCCGCTTTGAACAGCTGTTTTCAAAAACAATTATTGTTTATGTTTATTTAAGCTCATTGACAAACATGCTTATAGTTTTTTTTAACAGTACATTGACTCAACAGCGGTTATTAATCTCGTAAATCATATTTTTACATCACATTTTAATAATTAAAACACGTGAAATGCAAATCGTAATCCTATACTCCATTACACAAGAAACTAAAACTTACATGCAAAAGTCTCACATTTCTAATTTCATTAATGCATTGTTCACGCTTATTTTACATTAAACTTTTTCTTTTCTTATCACGAAAAATAATACAACCATTTTTTTACATTTATTTTCATTCATTAGAATTGAGATTTTAATGGGTAATATTATACCTAACCAAAATTTTCTGCAAATAACGAAATTTGATCAACTTAGAGTACTCTTCTTATACTAACAACTAGTTTTTTGGAACATCCTCTAATCTTGTTTCATCAATAATGAAGACTCTAATGATTAGGTTAGTTTGAAAAACAGTGAGTGTTTTTGGAAGACTCTGTATGTTGGTGAAACGTATTGATTGTAGGAGTTCTTTGGCTTCGTTTCGAATTAATATTAGCAATTTAAGTTTAAACTCTGTTATAATGCAAGGGATTTCTTTGTTTACAAGCTGACGACAATATAAACTAACGCGTATATTTAGCAACGGGTTTGTAAACACCTCGTATGTTTATTCGATCCATCCTGCATAAAGCAACGTATAATGTAAGTCGTGCTCAGAGCGTAGAGCGTACAAAAACTAATGCAGCACAAGAATAAATCAAGAGAAATTTAAACGAATAACAAACAAAACGCTATAAACACTATTAAAACATTTAATAAATGATCTTCATTTATATGAATTATACCTTCTGCCTTCTCGAAAGCACATTCAGCAAAAACAACTTACAATCTTTCTTCTAGATTAACCACAGATTACACGCCTCATATTTACTACTTTTATTTTCAAACTTGCTTACTCTTCTTTCTCTACAACCCAATCGAACCACAATTTAATTAATAAATAGCTTGCTTAAATTACAAAATTACTACTACGAAAAACAGGTCTATCATAATTCCTTCCAAATATTTGTGATTCGATTTTCTAAAAATCTACATTGAAATAACGAATTTTCATAAGATAAGGATTAAGTCGCTGATAGCTTTCAAAGCAATTTTAAGTCTTGAAAATTTTTCAGTCTTCTGTTGCAATTCCTTACAGGATACTTGGCCTATAGGTTGTTCCGGCCATGACAAGACTTTGGAGGAAATTCAGTACTAACAATTGAAGATCGGTGATTAAGAGCTTCTTTGATTTTTATTTTTTCGATGATTAACTTTGGAATACTACACTTGAATTCTTATCGATATTGTTGAAGTACAGTCTTGGTCTTGTTGTAATGTAATATACCAGAGATATGTTGATCTTCTCGTGGTTGAAGTGCAAGAGAGATGTTTCTTCTTGTGCTTGAATTCAAAGCGAGCCAATATTCTGTGGGTTTCATCCATGTTATTCAAATCCTCTAATATCCTTGTTTTAAGTACCACATTGTCCAGGAATTTCCAAATCCGGTAAACCTGCAATACAGGTAAACGTCGTTTTACGCCGGGGTAAAAAAATCGGCGTTAAATGAACACAAATTTTTCATGCTTTTTTCGCACAATGTTTGGGTTCACTATTGTCGTCCACAATGAAACTACAAATTGAATTTTTTTTAAATTTTATAATAAAATAAAAATTATACTTAATCATATCATTTTATTTTTCTTAAAAACAAAACGAAAACTAACTCGGAAACTCGGAAAATCCCAATTGTGAATCGGCGTAAATCGAACCGGCGCAAAACGACGTTTACCTATACTTAATCAGCGTGACCCTTCAAAACAGCCCCGACCAAATAGTAGTAATTGTAAATAGAACCAGTGAATTTTCATTCCAACAAATTGGAAGTCGATGAGTTTTCCAGTTAGGTTACCCCAAGGATCAGTTTTAGAACTTTGATATGGAATACAGTCGAACTTCCATAACTCGAACCTCTATAAGTCGAATTTTTCCATAACTCGAATTTTGTTTGTAATGTGTTTGTAAAAATATTCGTTTTTAACTTTGCGAAATAATTTCTATATCTCGAATTTTTTTTAAAGTCCCTTGAAGATTTGAGTTAGGGAAGTTTGACTGTTGTTATTTGCTGGTAATCTAGGAATATACCATTCGGATTATAGATATAATTGAATGGTCGTTGTATTTGGTTAATAGCTGGGTGAATAATAGTGATTTACGTTTGGCTCCACATAAGACAGAACTTTTCATACTTGAGGGAAGAAATAGTATAAAAGGATTTAAATATCTTGGAGTCTGATTAGGACATAATCAAAATTTTAGTGCTCATATTTTACAAACAACCAAGAAGGCTGAAGAGACTGTTACTTTTCTTGATTTTATATTACCCTATATTGGTGGGGCTAGGTTTAGTAGAAGGAAGATTTATATAATTCAATAGTTGGACAATTGGAAAGCATTAATTTTCGAAAGGACATACACTGATAATTTGAATATAAAAGAACTCAGAAATCAAATCAATACCAACCTAAGTAAATGCAGAACATACTATCAATGTATATTAAAACTGCAAACCCCACCCACGATGTCATAGATTAAAATTTGAAGTGGACATTTTGTTGGACAATAAATTAATGCTAGAGAATATTTTTGAATTGATGTTGAATTGGTCACTTATAAAGTACATTATATGCAGAGTTTTAACACATTTTAAGCGAGTCTAACGGCCTCAACTGTAGCGGGCGAAATTTGGATACTAGTACTGTATATAATTTATATAATTTAATAAAATAGTACTAGTACCTTGCCCTGCTTTTAATGTAAGTACTTTTCGAACGGGTACAAATACCCGACCCGTTGATAAACACCAGTCCGGTAAAGGGTACTAATACCCGACCCGCTTAAAATGTGTTAAAATTCAAAGTGTACGATGAAAGAAGACGACATTATTCTAATAACGGTAATAATTGATATAATGAATTTCTTGATTCCGTCTTTACAAGGGGAGGAGATGTGACTGAAGTAATGGCGTGGCGTAGCTTCTACATTAAGGTAAAAATAACCTCAGCTTCTCATCTGGTATTCAAGACTAGAGATGTTTTAACCGGTAAGTGCCCGGTACTATCAGGTATTAGATTGCAGCACTTAATGTCCATGATGGATTTCCTCTCACCAAAAAAATCTTAGATTAGTTTAGTTATTTTGGCTATTTTGTCTTGGCTACTTTGTCCGGAATATTTTGTTGGGGCACTACTCAACCAGATGAGATTGATTACAACACTTCCTCAAGGAGTTTTGAGGGCACAAATGTCATGTTACCCATATCAATGATTTTTTCAAAAATCGCAGGATTGTAAAAAAGTTGTGTAAAAATTCTTCAAAAATATTCTTTTTGTCGATATGATTGTTCTTATTTTTGTTATGTTTTGTACGCGAAGTATAAGAATGATCTTCTCGTGATTGAATTCGAATAGAGCCAGTATTCTGTTGATTTAATCCATGTTATTCAATTCCTCCTACTCGGCGAAGGTTCATATTGTTTTAAGGACCACAATGTCTTCGTTCAGGAATTTCCAAAACAGCTAAACCAGATGAGGTCATGGGCATATGTAACATATCATGTGTTTCTTTGGGCAATTTTCAGGGCACAAATGTCATATTAGTCATATTTCAATGATGTTCCACAAACCTCTAGTTTAAGAAATGAGTATATCTGAAAGCAGGATTATAAAATGTAAACTAATCTTGTTTCTTTTTCTATCTTAATTTTTTTCTGTGCCCAAGTACTTCAAGAAGGCATTGATAATCGCATCACCAATGTGCATACCAATTTTGGTAAAAAATGGAAATGATTTGATAAGTAATAAAATAATTCTTCTTGTCGATATGGTTGAAGATACGTTTGTTCTTGTTGTTGTAATGTTACGTACTGTACTATAGATGTTGTTCTTCTCGTGGTCGATGTATAAAAGAGATGGTCTTCTTCTCGTGATTGAATTCGAATAGAGCCATTATTCTGTAGATTTCATCCATGTTGTTCATTTCCTACTCCGGAAGTTTTGAGGGCACAAATGTCATATTAGTGAATATCAATGACTTTTCTAGAAACCTATGGATTAGTAATGAGGATATCGAAAGGCAGGATTTTAAAATGTTGACTGATCTTTTTTTTCTTCTGTCTTAAAATTTTCCTGTGCCAATGTACTACACATATAGGTATTAATAATTGCGTCACCAATGTTTTCATCCGAAATTTGGTAAAGATTGGAAGTGTTTGATAAGTGATAAAATAATTCTTCTTGTCGATATGGTTGAAGATACGTTTTGTTGTTGTTGTTGTAATGTTACGTAATGTACTACTGTACAGTTGTTCTTCTCGTGGTCGATGTATAAGAGAGGTGGTCTACTTCTCGTGATTGAACCATTATTCTGTAGATTTCATCCAGGTTTTTCATTTCCTCCTCTGGGAATTTTGAGGGCACAAATGTCATATTAGTGAATATCATTGAATTTTCCAGAAACCTCTGGATTAGTAATGAGTATATCAAAAAGCAGGACAGATTGTTTCTTCTTCTGGCTTAAAATTTTCCTGTGGCAATATAGCTACTACACATGTAGGTGTTGAGTGTGATCAGTGTTTTGATGCGAATTTTGGTAAAAATTGGAAGTGATTTGATAAGTAAATTGTGTTTAGTAGATTTTAATGAAGTTAAAAATGTTGTTTTGGCGATGAGTAAATATTATTTTTATGGAAATACGGTGTTGTGTGCTTGTTTCGGAGAATTTTGTTGAAAATGGAAGCAACAGGCGTTTATATTTGTGTAGAAATATACGTGACAGTTGAGTAGCAGTTAGTGGGTGTTAGTTTGATGTATCGGATTAAAAGTTTTGATGCGATTTTTGTAGAGTGCTGTCGGGGTTGTACGGTTGTAGGTGGGTGTTTGGGAAATGTGGAGATCGATGAGTATTAAAAGTTGAAAGTATGAAAAGAGGTAATGAGAGCAGTGGAGTTAGAAAACGCGTACGTTGCGGGTGTCTCGTGAGGCGATGAGAAGGGCCGGAGGTCTTTGCTAGCCCAGCTAACATTTTTTGTTTGTTTTTCTTCCCCTGTAAACAACATGCATGCAACTCTCTCCACCTCCCCTGCGTGCTCCCCTGGTCTTCTTTAGTACAAATATACTACAGTATTGATTTATTTACCCCATCCCTCGCTTACTGT
The DNA here is from genome assembly GCA_963971135.1 of Stenus bimaculatus. Lineage (NCBI taxonomy): Eukaryota > Metazoa > Arthropoda > Insecta > Coleoptera > Staphylinidae > Stenus > Stenus bimaculatus. The sequence continues at coordinate 1,862,254 of OZ020184.1, forward strand.
GTGTATGTAAGGAAATACACTACAGTCGTGGACAAACATTATTTCATTATACATCGCGTAAAAACGTGCTCGCATTTATTGGAAAATTTTGTGTGCGAAAGTCGAGCGACTGATGCGACGCCGACGAAAACCCCGGTTGTCACACATTCCCTCGCGACTACCACGGAAATCGAAATCTCTCAAAAACAACTAGTTTTTCTAGTGCCTAGTTTAATAGCAACTCGTGTGAAAGCGATCACTTCTCTCATCCCAACACGTCAATTACAAACCCCCGAACCCCGAAAGGGAAAGTCCTGAAACAAATCAATTCAACAGTCAAACATTTGAATTTAAAATTTGCAATTATTAATCGCATTGTTTGTTTGCCAGGCTCGCTTATTTTATAAATAGCATTAGTGTTACAACTAACTTAAAGGTCAATGCGTAATGTATGTGCACATATAAACATACAGTTAACAAATATCAGCATTTTTATGGAAGCGCGTTTCCATCGTGTCAGTTCGCGGGCGCGGGTTGCTTCCTCGTCAATTCATTTGTGACACCTTGTACACCTCCTTTCATGTCATGCACTATCACCACCACGAGGATCAACCTTCACATCTTTAAGATGCCTGAATTTGTAAGTAACAGCAAAACACCCTCAAATAATTACTAACGTTTTTAACCACTCAACAAATAAACAACATAAATTTTCTGGAATTCCCATAAAATTAAACATTGATGTTTAATTTAACTTTGTCACGTTTTTCGTTTGAGATCTGGCGCGAAAATTAAACAACTTTAGATATTTACCATTTATCCTACGCTTATTTAAACAAACTACAAACAAACGACGATTTTACGGGCTTCAACGAAAAAAACACCATAACATTTTCTCAAAACATTAATAAACACCCAGTTTCGTCATGAAATCTCTTTGTCCTCTTGTATTTACTAAATTTTATAAGATCATAAATTATTATTAGGAATTTCAAACTCTCTAATTAAGTTTTCGTCTAATAAAGTGTTTAGTGGTCAACCCCCAGTTGCTCAGTTGCTCTACAAATTGGACTACTCTAAAGGTGGCCCGGAAGTATTTTTGGATACATTTCATGACCGTCCCACACTTTACCAAGGCAATAAACTTCGTTCGTGACGAAATTCAAAACAAGTCACTTTATTACTTTTTTATAATTACGCTCTAATATATGTTCTTTTCACTTTTCACCACAAACCAATAATACTCTCTCTCAAAGTTTACTAATATTTTCCAAAATAAAACCTATTTCCAACCTCGTAATTTTTGCATGAGTTCTATCATAAAATTATTCTAAAAATAAAATAAATCAGAATTAGAAATGATTTTTTAATAGAAAAATAACCGCATTTAATAGAAATTAAAATTTTCAAAGAAAAATGGCAGAATTGGACGAGAGATCAACGCAAAAAATGATAAAAAAACCGAGTAAAGGTCGATACAGAAAAAAGACCGAATGTAAAAGTAAATACCTAAAGTTGTACAAAAGACCCAAAAAATATCGAAGGTTGAAAGACTGACATTAACAAAAAGCCTAACGATAAAATGTCCAAATGGACAAAATCCTGATTAAATGAAATGAACCAAACATCAATTTTTAATTGATTTTTTTTTCATACAATACTCTTAGTTCTTAGTTTTGGTAATATTTTCACCTTACAGTAAGGTGGCTAGACGTTTGCGAAACAGTCCCGATTTTTTAACATTTGTCCCGCGGAATTTTAAAAAAGTCCCGCTTTTTGTTTTGAACATTTTTTTTTATTATTTGTCAAATTTGGTTTGGTTTCTTGATGATAATGTTGTTTTTTTATAACTGTTTTTTTTGGTTTAAATGAAACTTCATGAAAATGCAGAACCGGATTACTATGAAGGCTAATGAGGCTATAGCCTCAGGCCCTCCAAAAATTCGGCCCTTCAAAAATTCATATTTCCTGAAAAATATCGAAATTCATATTACACCCTTAAAAAATACATATTGCTTGTGTAGAATTTGCATTTCTACTCCTAAGACGTACGAATTTATACCCCTTCCCCAACTGGATCTTTTCATGCAAGGTGTCATTTCGTGGACTTTCCAGTGATAGGATGATAGAGGATATTCCCACGAACCAATTTTGCGCAAAAGCCAAAAATAGCTTTTTTTGTAGTTCTTGAGCCATAAAAAAATAAGTTATAGGACAGTAGAAATGTTTCATAATACATCAAAAAATTTGAGAAATTACGCGTCGTTTAAGACCAAAATGAAGATAATCGGTCGCAGACGAAAGATTTTAGACCCGGGTTAGATTTTTTTGATCGAACACAAAAAGTTACGAAAATTTGGTTCAAAAAAAAATTTTTTTTAGTACACTTTACTGGAATTGTAATTCTAGACATAAAAAACGAAAAAAAATGACGAAAATTTTGAATTTGCAAAACGCCCCATCTCGAAAACTTACCACCGCAAAGAGACTTATTGTTTTCTAATCTATAAAATAAGCTTTTAAATATTTTAAAATTCCGTTGATTTTGCGTTTTTGAAAAAAACTTTTTTGAAAAGTTGAAACTGGCCAATCGGGATAATTTTTATATGTAATCCTATAGATTCAAGTGCGCTGATTATAAATCAGTTTGTTTTATTATAAACGGATGAGTAGTTTTGGAGATATGGCGCTTTGAAAATGAAAAAATATTCAAAAGTGCAAAAAAAAATTTTTTTTTTCAAAACGTCCAAAATTTCTAAAATTCGTAACTAACAGTAGATCAAATTTTCAAAAAGTTGATTTAAAGTTACCCATATTGGAAAGCTCTTGCGGTATTTTCGGGACACCCTGTATATTAATAAAAGAAAAATTGGAATTATTTATTTCGGTCTTTACTTTTTATTAGCCTCAGGCCATCATCACCCTTAATACGGCTCTGTGAAAATGGAGCAATTTTTTTTTTGATTTTTTGATTTAACATAATAATAATTACATTTGATAAAAAAAATAATGTAAAAACAATTTAGTGTTTAAAATAAAGAGTACCATTTAATTTATGACTTTGGTCCTTCTAGAAGAAAGCCCCTGAAAGGCTTGTGCAAAGGACCCAAAAAAAGGGCTAAAAGATGAAAAATTTAATTGGATATGAAACTGAAGTAGACATGAAAAAAAGCGGAAATGCATCAAGTTATTTCATCTTTTTTTGGCCTTTTGCCCATGTCGGGCTTTTGTCCAATTCGGTCTTATTTTTTCCGCATTTTGTTCAATTTGATTTTTTCTCTATGTCAGATTAGCAAAAAAAATATGATTCTTGAAAGTTATTTAAATAATTCAAATAATAATTTTTTCAAAATTAAAAAAAAAAATAGTAGTGCTGTATAATAAAAAAGCCATAAAAATACAAAAATTCATTTTCTGGAAGAAAAAATTTCAAAAATGTGGCATTATTTTTCGATGTTTGATTTCGTTTTTTAAAGTTTAAAACTATACTGTCAACTGAGATAACTTTGGGCCTTAAAAGGAACTTTGGTCCAAATTTTGGAAAAAGAAAAGTTGTTAATTAATTTTCATTTAACACATATTATATTTTAAGTGTGTCTTTTAGTTACTAAGAGAATACTAACTGATAACTAACAGTAGATCAAAGTATCTTTTTCCAAAAAATGGACCAAAGTTATGTACCTCAACTTACGCTAGGTGAAATCACGCTACTGGAATAAAACAATAAAAGAGATTTTTATAACAGATCAACTACAAATCCAAAATTTTAGTTAATTTTTTTAAGTTATTTTGGTAAAAAAATTGATGGTGAAAATTTTCTTTTTTTCTTATCTCTTTTTAGGAACTTTTTTATTAAAATTTTTGGGATATTACATAATTTTTGTAAAGTATGGATATTGGAAATGAAATGATGATAGTATGAATAGATTATGTGGGTTTAAAGAAGTAAAATTTGATTATAAAAAAATGTTGAGTGTATTTTAAAATTTAAGTGGTAAATAAAGTTAATTATTTTAGGAAAAGCTTAAAGAAGGTTTTGTGGGAAGTTGTTAAGAAGATTGGGGTATTTGAGAGGGTATTTTTGTAAAAATTATGATTATTGGTTGAGGAAATGTTAGGAAAAGAAGGGAATTTACGGTGTCAATTTGATAAAAAGCAATTATTTTTGAAATTGTGTATTGATAAAGTAATAAGCTGGGCGGCGGGGGAGTTTGGTTTTGGTTAGAATTTAAATATTCGGTAATTCCCTTCATTTTCGGCAATAGAAAGTTTGGTGTGAGACATCATCGGCGAAGCGTGTCATTATAAAAACACGAAAGAACATTAAAGCGCGTCGGAAAGTTTTGGCGATGGTTACTTCATTAGGGTTGGGCGGCTTAATCGCCGTTCCGCCATCCGCCTGGAGGTTAGACGTAATATTCCCTCCGCCGCAGCAATAACAATCTACAGAAAGATTACAATAAGAATCTGCGGGCAAAAGTGCATTGCGATGCTCGAGGGGGCAGGAGATTTCCTAATCTACACCGGGATATCTGCGGAAATAATATGGAGATATTAAAGATGTATCACCTGGTTATATATTATGGTTGAACGAGTGGTTTTGGGGTGGATGTGGTGGATGTGGTGGTGGGAAAAGAGGACAAAGTTTAAATATAAAATGTACTGTTAAAAAAACAAAACTATAAAACTAAATCCGACGTTATTAAGGGCTGAGAATTTAGCCCTCTCGGAGATCGGAGATCACCCTCTTTTATTTTCCGGCGAAGTTTTTCTCCTTCCGTCATTACATAAACGTTTCCAGGGCTCTGGATCTCCAATATTCCTATAAAGCAGAGTGCAGTTTTAATTTTAATTGCCGCTTCAAGTATATTAGATACATAGCAGGCGCCTGGCGTAAAATAAACTGTTATGTTTAAAAAACAATTTCCATTAAAATATACGCGCGAGTTGGGCCTATCGTTGTTTGAAGTTCTAATTAAACGTTATGGTCCTCTAAAATTATTGTGATAACTTCTGTAGAATCTTGGAAGAGAACATTAAAATTTACGATCCGAATGTTGGTGCGTTGCGGCTTCGGCAATCTTCTATCTGGAATAATAGCCGTGTCATTTGTGTGTATAGTCTGGTATAGGGGCTGCCGAAGCTGTTCGGGTTACTGCAATCTCCTGCTTAAACGGAATCCATAATTTATAAAGTGAGCTAAACGCCGTCCAATTTGGGCCTTTCAACAAATTTCTCCCGACATTGATAATTCGCTTACCTGCATGCTCTAAATTTACGCGCCTTCTTGTCGCAGTTTCTTCCTATTCCTGCAAGGAGTATGGAGTACACAATTAGCTCTGGCCTTAGGGAACAATCAGCTCAAAACTACCGCGATCTCTCTCCTCAACGAGCGGGTTATAGCCATCGCATCGCTTAAATTACAGACATGTATATTGAAAGACGTTTACTCGCACGAGTCCAAAACTTAGGAAAACTTGCGTTCGAGTATGTGGTTGTCGTGGGGTAGTGAGGAGTGAGGGTTGATAGTTACCTAACTTATTCTATCTCCTTTCCTCCTTCTCCTCCTGATACTTTATCCTCGGAGAAAGGCGCGCTTAGCGAGCCATCGCGAACAATGTGTGTACCTTACCTTACGATCCAAGCTCCAGGGACCTACCGTTGTATTTGTACTTTTACATTACTAACTAACCACTTGCCTGTTGTTAAAGTTAGCTTTAAGTTTGCTGACTTGTCATACTGTTTCTTGGCAAACACCGGCCCAACCTCCCTATTCCAGCACATGCAACCACCCCAATTTTAGTTTAATTTCACCCAAAATTAATGTTAAACCTACCTTACCTAACCCTTACAACAACACTTACAACTACTTCAATACTACAGCTTCTTAACAAACTAATCAATTACCTTTATATCTATACATGTTATGGACCATTTCATTAATAGGTCACTATTTAGAATTTTTCCTTTTATTCAATCACGATTTCATTCCAGAAATTTACTTCTTTTTTTGGAATGATTTCAAACGATTTCTTTTATTTTAGAAGTTGTAGAAGATTTCTTCTAGAGGATTAACCTTATTCTCTGATTTCTTCGTTCCTTTATTTTTTGTACAAGATCTTTTGACTTAATTTTTTGTGTGTTTTTTTCCAAATTTCTATCTTCATCATCAATTGTTAGATCTTCACTAGTTTCAAAACAACATTCTCTTTGCTACTTTTTATAACGCTCAGATAATCAATTGCTGTTACTTGTTGATATTCTCAAATTTTAGAAATTGTTTCATCTACCCGAGGATGTTGATTTGTTATTTCTAGACTATCCTTGAAATTTTCATTTATTTTCTGAATACTAATTTTAAGCTCGCTCACAACAATATCAACTTTTAGAAGAACATTTTTTCCTATCCCACTTAATTCACTGCTCTGTTCTAAATTTTGAGACAATAAAGGTTCTGACTTTTCTATAATACTAAAACAGTAAGAAACGGGGAAGGTATTTTTTTTCGTAGAGAGTTGAAATTTTGTAGGTGCAAGGAGAAGAAAATTTTAAGAAAAAAGTTTAATTGTCCCTTTTCGATCGGACCACCTCGAAAAAAGTTATACCACCCCGAACGAAAAATCGAGTTCATCCCCTAAGTGTCCGAAATTCACTCCTAATCACACCAAATTTTAGTATGTTCGTTATCTCTTTGCGTTTTCGAGTTATCACCGAAAATGTAGCTAAAATATGCAAAATCTCTGTTTGGAGCCAAAATTTCGGTCTGAAATTTTTTACTTTTCACAAAATAATTAGTATCTTCGAAACTATTAGCACCACCGAGACGTTTAATAGCTTAAAATTCAAACAGTCCGTGGAAGTTTTCATTTTCGGTTTAAAATGCTCCGTCCAGAACCGTATTTGTACCAAAATTTTGCCAAAACTTTGCGAATTTTTTCCAAAAAAACTATATAACCGATTTTAACCAAATATTTTTTAAAACGCGTCTATTTACGGTGTTTACTTCTGGTAAAAATTTGAAACCGGTAACTCTTATAGTTTTCGATTAAAAAAATTAAAACCGCTTTCCATTAAAAATTCCCAACATTAAAAATATCTTAAAATTTTTTTTTTCGAATTTTTTCAAAATCGACTGTACAAATGAACGATAGTAAAAAATGGATGAAATGTAGGAGTTCACCTGCCCTGTACATACCACCCCTCCCCCCAAAATTTTACTCCCCAAAAACTCAAAAAAATCAAATTTTTTTAGGTAAAGTATCTTAAAAAATAATTAAATTTAAAAAAATTTTATATGTTAATATCAGCAATTTTTAGAAATTTATCTGTACGAATTTTTGTTTCTCACTTACCAGAATGCCATATTTTATATAAAAATTTATAACTTTTGAACGAAACATCGTAGAGACTTGATTTTTTTTACTTTCTTTATACTTTAAATATAAATTATTAACTTTCAAATATTTAATTTGAAACGCTACACCCTTGTTATATTATTAGGTAATTTTCTTCCATCATCGCTTGAAGCACCAAATATTGTGAATATGCCTCCAACTTCTGCATCCCTTTTTGTTTTTTTGCAGTTGTACAAATTTATTGAGATGGTCCTGGAATACGAGAATAAATCTTGAGTTCGTTTTCTTACTGATAATTAAGTGTTTTAACTTTTGGTCAATAGAAAAAGGTGTTAACGACGCTTCATTTTATGAACATTATTTGGGAATTGTGAATAGTGACGTGGGGAATTATGAATAGTGAGTAATTAATCGATTAGTTTATAAGATATTTTCCCAATTTATTGCTTATGTTATTCGAAGTGAAAAATGAAGTCGGACATAGGGAAGATGACCTAGAGTACGGAGTAGTATCCCTAGGAAGTCTGTCAAATCGAATGAATACACTCATCAAGCAGTGTTTGTGAAAAGGTGTAAAGTTTTGAGAGGAGTGGGTTTGCAATCGGGATTCTGTATTCTGCTCGGTCTCTGATTTCTGTCAGTGTGGGGCTATCGTTGGATGTCAGGAGATGGAGATGCAAAAGTCCGAACCTAATTTGCGGCACCTACTTATTGGAGTGTGACTGGAAATAAAAATAATATCGGGTTGGATAAGCAGGAGGCCGTGCGGACACCAGAAAGAGACGAATTTGACGCGAGGGGAATGCGAAAATACGCTGGGGTTGCAAGTTCTTTTGATTCTCCCCGCGCCATTTCAAGTTTGGTTACTTTAAATACTACTTTCTACCTCGATCTGCCCCAGTTATTGGAGCTTCTACGTCTTTATTGACCTCGCTTTCATTGGACAAAAAATGAACATTCGTACATTCGTCTTAAAAGCACACTCGCCTATAAATATACTGCTTAGCTTCTAAATCTCTCCATGATTTACTGAACTCATTTTTCCATATAAAATCCACCCTGTTCCCTGTTCCCCGTTACCCTTCCCCTCCCCAGTTCTTTCAAAAATTGATTTCGCAAATTAAATTAGTGCCTCTTTTTAAAATAAGACAATCAGACTAATTGGTTATTGATTTTGCAGCGAGTGGTCGCATATTACTCAAAAGTTTGTTAATTAGAATTAGCCAGGGTGATTTATGCGATTCGGGGCGGTAGATAGTTGCGTAAGGTCGATTGTTTTAAAGTCACACGTCTAAGGAATTTCGGGCATTCGCCGAAATCTTCAAAACTTTATTAATATCGGCCTAATTTGCAGGCCTCCTGGCCTCTTGCAATACGAAATCTCTAATTTCGGATATAAAACGGCGCGGCGAAGCCCTATTGATATCGGGGGTGGCCGGAGGTGTGGGTAAGAGCCTCCCGGTGTCGGATGTCAGCCGTTTATTCATAAGGTGTCTCTTTTTATTAGGAAAGCTTTCGCAGACTGTTATACAGTCGACTGCACTCGCATCAGTATCAAGGGCCTCGTAATGCAGGCTTTTCTCAGATACACCCTTATAATAAGTTTGCACCTTTGTGGCGCGAGGGGCGCTTGAATCGTGAGCAGTTAATATGAATACTGATTTCTTCTTCCCCGGGGAATTCGCCATCGATAAAGGTTTTATCACTTTTTGTATTTATTCCAACTTTAATTTTGAATTCAATCGAACTAAATTAAGTTTGTCCTCCTCCGCCTTCACTGTTTTACATTTACCCCGCTCGCTTATTATGATTAAAATTTAACGCTTTGGCTCGCTTGTTTACACTGAATTTATTTTATATTTTATCATAATAAAACGCATCATTGCCTTCACACTTTTAACCCGAATACCTCTCACTTATTTCATTTCATTATCCCATCACTACCTTTTATACTTATTCACTTAATTACTTTTCACTCCAATTATTTTCTCTACAAAAATACACCGCCACCTTATTTTATCAACAAAAACAACATCAATTCTTCCTCGTATAACCTTCCAAACACAAAATACACACATTTTATCTACGAAATTATAATGTTATTGATTTACATATTTTTATCCTGTAAAAACTAAAAATATCTTTGCGTTAGTGTAACACGAAAATGGTTCCTATGGAGTCGTGCTTAAGGGTGAAGTTTCAATTGCGTTTGTAGCGCTACGACGACGTATCAGTTGTGGGGCTAGTCCAGTCAAATGACAGTTCTGGTGTAATTAGTTTTAGTGGGTCACTTCATGTATTTTGTGTTGCTGAATACAAATCTGAGGTTTTCCAACAAAACTTTTTGGGCTAATATGAAAAATCATCAAAAAACACTAGGTTTTCTCGATTTTTTTTTGTTATAACTTGCAAAGTAAGCATTTTACGTAAAATGCGATATATTAAAATAAATACGAGAAAATTACATATAATATTTATATTTATAATTTTTTTGTACGACATATGGTTTTCGTGCAAAAGCATGTTATAAAATAGTTAAACATTAGAAAATTTTAGACAATAGATAAAAAGTTACATTGGTTAAGTACAAGTACAGTACCGTAGTTGTGGTAATAAATATACTAAGCGATCAAAAAGATTAAACAAACAAAATAAACGAAAACATAAAGAAGCAACTGTACCTTCAATGTAAAAAGTATAGAATTAATATTGACATTAAATTGTTTATATTTCGTGTTATGAAGGAAGTCTCTAAGAAATAGTATGTAATAATAATAATGTTTATTTATCTTTATAAACTTACAAAAGTCCATAAGTAATATAAGACATGTCAAGTTACAGTTTAGAATTACATATACATACATTAATACACAAAATAACAATAATAATCAAAATACAAATTTTAATATAAGACATGTCAAGTTACAGTTTAGAATGACATATACATACATATACAATACACAAAATAACAATAATAATCAAAGTACAAATTTAAAGCATATTCTTGCACACTATAAAATCAATTTATGTAAAACATTTTTTTCCTCAGACTTAAACATATTAAAATTAAGTGATTTAAGATTAGCAGGAAAATGATTAAAAACCTGTGTTGGGTAACTATGACAAGCTCTACTATTTAAAATTATTTTGTTTTTAAAAGCAAACAAAGAAATATCAGCAGACATGGTAGTGGCATTATGTACAGATCTTTAAACATGTTTCTACAAGATTCCCAGCTGGGTCTTCCTAATATACACCTAATTAGACGTTTTTGTGCTATAAAAGTTGGTTCTAGATTAGAGGAACAACCCCACAAAGGTATACCATACTGTCAAAATAATTTTTTTAGGCAGTCCATGCTCAATGTTTGTTTTAATATACGAAATTTGTAACATAATGAGTGTAATTTACAAATAATACTATTTGTGTGATCATCCCAGCTGAGGGTATTCTTTATTATTTAACTGAACACCAAGAAATTTAACTGACTCATTGTCAGATACGTTTATAGGCTCTTTGCCAGTAGTAAGTATCGGATTCACAGTGATTTTTCTTTGCTTAGTATGAAAAAGTAGAGCTTTAGTTTTAGATGGGTTTAAATACAGTTCATTGGAGCAGCTTTTTTTTAAGGACATTACTCTCTTGCACTGATATAGATATAGAAGACGACGTGGCTAGAACAGAAGTGTCGTCAGTATACGTTGTTACGGAATAATTCTGTAGAAATTATGAAACGTCACTAATATAAAGACTGAACAAAATAGGGCCTAAAACAGAGCCCTGTGGGACACCACAGGTGACCAATACTGCTTCAGATTTGTAAACATTAATTCCTTTCACATCTTCATGCAATAATTCTGCAAACTGGGTTCTTTCCGATAGGCAAGCTTCAAATAATTTATAGGCATTTCCTCTAATGCCATAGGCATAGAGCTTTTCGAAAAGCCTTAAGTGGGGCACAGAATCGAATGCCCTACTTAGGTCACAAAAAATTCCGATTAGAAATTGTCTACATTTTTTATAACTTGATCATAAAAGCTAATTAAGGCACTTTGTGTGGATTTGTTAGTTCTAAAACCGTGTTGGCATTCACTTAAAATATCAAACTTTTCACGTGGAGATTTTGTTAAATGTGCAAGCGTGTGCAAGTTCAAATTTTGAGGTCAAAATATTTTGATTTGCTCTTACACGGACTGCGCAAACTTGTTACTTTTTTGATACTTTTCCTGCTATGTAGACAAAAATTGTGCGCGGTCTCCTGCAAAAACAGAAGAAAAACTGTAAAATCGCTACACGTGACGATCTTGTTAAATATCCAAGGGAGTGCAAGTTCAAATTTTGAATTTAATATCTATTGGTTTGCTTTTACACGGACTACACAAACTTGTTACTTTTTTTAACTTTTTTTGCTCAAAAACAGTATGTGGACAAAAATTGTGCACGATCTCCTGGACAAGTAGGAATAAAAATTAAAAATCGCTACACGTGACGATCTTGTTAAATATCCAAGGGAGTGCAAGTTCATATTTTGAATTTAATATCTATTGGTTTGCTTTTACACGGACTACACAAACTTGTTACTTTTTTTTTAACTTTTTTTGCTCAAAAACAGTATGTGGACAAAAATTGTGCATGATCTCCTGGACAAGCAGGAATAAATATTAAAAATCGCTACACGTGGTGATCTTGCTAAATGTCAAAGGGAGTGCAAGTTCAAATTTTGAATTTAATATCTATTGGTTTGCTTTTACACGGACTACACAAACTTGTTACTTTTTTTTAACTTTTTTTGCTCAAAAACGATATGTGCTCAAAAATTGTGCACGATCTCCTGGAAAAGGAGGAATAAAAATTAAAAATCGCTATACGTGACGGTCTTACTAAATGTCCAAGGGAGTGCAAGTTGAAATTTTGAAGTCGATATCTTTTGATTTGCTCTTACACCAACTACACAAACTTGTTACTTTTTTTGCTCAAAAACGGTATGTGGTCAAAAATTGTACACGATCTCCAGCACAAATAAGAATGAAATTTTAAAATCGCTACACGTGACGATCTTGCTAAATGTCCAAGGGAGTACAAGTTCAAATGTTGAAGTCGAATTCTTTTGATTTGCTCTTACACCGACTACGCAAACTTGCTACTTTTTTCATACTTTTTTTGTTCAAAAACGGTATGTGGTCACAAATTGTGCACGATCTCCGGCAAAAATAGGAATAAAAATTAAAAATCGCTACACGTGACGATCTTGATAAATGTTTGGACATTTATCAAGATCGTCACGGAAGGCAAGTTCAAATTTTGAGGTCGATATCTTTTGATTTGCTCCTACCCCGACTACGCAAACTTGCTACTTTCTTTTATACTTTTTTGCTCAAAAACGATATGTGGTCAAAATTTATGCACGATCTCCTGCAATTTTGATGATTTCTCCTATTTGCCGAAAAACTTCAGATTCAGCATACCAAAAAATCTTTCGACTTCAAGCCCTTTTTGAACACCATTTTGATTGGACTATACACTAAAATTTTATTATAACCTAGTTAAATTTTTGGAAAAATTAAAAACTTAATATTGCAAAATGATTTTCATACACATGTTTTTTGAAATGATATGTGGCATGATGGGGTTATTACTATAATTAAATCTAACCTAACCCCAGCAAATCTTGATATTTACGGAAATCTGATTAATAATGAATTTTTTTGAAAATGTATTGTGGAAGAGGATAGAGTAAATTTGGTTATCTTGTTAACGAATGTGGTTTTTGAAAGGTTGTTAGTTTGTATAAGTTTATTGGTTTATTTTGTGAATTTAATTGGGAAAATTGCGTGGTAATCGTCAAATTTCCGCGTGTAAATTATTTAGCGCTGACACGAAAGTGTGTTTTGTCTCTGCCTTTATAAATCCAATATCCTGGTAGTTCGCCGCCTTTTAATATGCGTGCGTGCATGTTGTTTAATTTGCAAACAGAGGCCTCCGCCTCCGCCTCCGCCTCCTCCGCCGCCGTGCGAGTTATAGAATTTTCATAATTTACACTAAAATAACGTTTTAATGTGTGTAAACAAGGGCTCGTTGCTGCTTGCTATACATCGAACCATTATCGGAGTCAATTCCATGCGGATTATCGAACGCATAATCAACTCAAACGATCAAAACTTCAAGAGAAACGAGGACAGAGGACAGTTTATTCCACACACTATTAATTACTTTCTTCTCAACAATAACCAAGTAATTGAAGCAAATACATGTTTATTGCCTGTAAACTACTTTAAAATTAACAAACCCATAAATCAGATAAACCCATTGTAACTCAAAATTACCTTTGTTTAGTCATAAAAATTACACAAGGTCACCGATAATAAATTAATTAATTTTTCTGACGAATCGGAAGTCAATTATTCTTTTATCACATTTCGTGCTTTATATTGTTATCCTTAACATAAATTGCTACACAATTGCAAACTTGATATATTTATTGATTCCTAGAAATTCCACTTCGATTCCCTTTGCTCATCGTTGATTTCCACCACAACGCAACACGCTTCTACCGGAACTTTAAAGGTACTACACGATTCCACAAAAAGATACTTTTCGATGAAAAGATACTTTTCGACGAAAAGTATTGATGCGAGTTATCTTTTAAGAAAGAAAAGGTTTTCCAGGTTTCATTTAACCACTCAGTTTTTCAGTTTGCAACGGAATTGATCCACTCTTAGAAGTGCAAGGTTCAAATTAGGTCTGATCTCGCTTCTTCTCAGAATTTTGGATGAACCTACAAGGTTTTAGGTCCATTTAAACGGTGTACAAAAACGGCTTGAAGTGAATACTCTTTAAAAAAACACAAAAAATCTCATGTTTTTTGACTTATAACTTTCGATGTAAGTATTTTTCGTAAAATATGCATGTTTTATTTGTTGATGTACATGATCGGAGTCGTTGTAAGAACAAATCAAAAGATATTAACTTCAAAATTTAAACTTGCACTTCCTTGGATATTTAACAAGATCGCCACGTGTAGTGATTTTTAATTTTTATTCCTACTTTTCCAGAAGATCGTGCACAACTTTTGACTACATACCATTTTTGAGCAATAAAGTATCAAAAAAGTTTGCGGTGTAAGAGCAAATCAAATATTAACTTCAAAATTTGAACTTGCGCTCCCTTGGATATTTAGCAAGCTCGCCGCGTGTAGAAATTTTAAATTTTTATTCCTGTTTTTGCAGTAGATCGTGCAGAATTTTTGCTCACATACCGTTTTTGAGCAAAACAGTATGAAAAAAGTAACAAGTTTGCGTAGTCCGTGTAAGAGCAAATCAAAAGATATTAACTTCAAAATTTGAACTTGCACTCCCTTGGATGTTTAGCAAGATCGCCACGTGTAGCGATTTTTAATTTTTATTCCTGCTTTTCCAGGAGATCGTGCACAATTTTTGACTATATACAGGGTGATTCAAACCACCCATTTATCTCGAGAACGCGTTATCGCATATCACTAAAATAAAAAACATAACTACCAAAGTGAACCTAAAGAATCCATTGGTGAACTTATTTTTTTCCGGAACAACCCGGAACTATCCGGAACCGGAGGTAACTTTGATTTTTTAAATGGCAACATAGGTCGATTTTGGTATAGTTTGATAGGTCTTTCAAAAACAAATAACTTTTATTAAAATGTTTTTTTAATATTTTCTATAGTTTAGAGTTTATTCGAAAAACAAAAAAAAATGTTAAAAAAAGTAAATAAAAATTATTGCATATTTTGAAGAATTTTATAAATTTATAAACTCTTTCTACAAATTCGAATGTTTTACCAACTTTAAATATCATACTATTTCATCAAAATTCTTCAAAATATGCAATAATTATTATTTCCTTTTTTTAACATTTTTTTTGTTTTTCTAATAAATTCTAAAGTATGGAAAATATTAAAAAAATATTTTAATAAAAGTTGTTTATTTTGAAAAGACCTATCAAACCACACCAAACTCGACCTATGTTGCAATTTAAAAAATCAAAGTGATTTCCGGTTCTGGATAGTTCCGGGTTGTTCCGGAAAATATAAGTATGATTTGATAGGTCTTTTAAGAACAAACAACATTTATAAAAATATTTTTTTAATATTTTCCATAGTTTAGAATTTATTCGAAAAACAAAAAAAAAATTCTTAATAAAGGTAAATAAAAATTATTGCATATTTTGAAGAATTTTATAAATTTCTCTTTCTACAAATTCTAATATTTTACTTACTTTAAATATCATACTTGTCCATATTTAAACAAAATTCTTTAAAATATGCAATATTTTTTTTTAACTTTTTTTAACAATTTTTTTTGTTTTTCGAATAAATTCTAAACTATGGAAAATATTAAAAAAATATTTTAATAAAAGTTATTTATTTTTGAAAGACCTATTAAACCATATCAAACTCGACCTATGTTGCCATTTAAAAAATCAAAGTTACCTCCGGTTCCGGATAGTTCCGGGTCGTTTCGGAAAAAAATAAGTTCACCAATGGATTGTTTAGGTTCACTTTCGTAATTAATTTTTTTATTTGAGTCATCTACAATAACGCGTTCTCGAGATAAATGGGTGGTCTGAATCACCCTGTATACCGTTTTTGAGCAAAAAAAGTATCAAAAAACTAACAAGTTTGCGTAGTCCGCGTAAGAGCAAATCAAAAGATATTAACTTCAAAATTTGAACTTGCACTCCCTTGGACATATAGCAAGATCACCACGTGTAGCGATTTTTAATTTTTATTCCTGCTTGTCCAGGAGTCGTGCACAATTTTTGTCCACATACTGTTTTTAAGCAAAAAAAGTTTAAAAAAGTAACAATTTTGTATAGTCCGTGTAAGAGCAAATCAAAAGATATTAACTTCAAAATTTGAACTTGCACTCCCTTGGACATTTAGCAAGATCACCACGTGTAGCGATTTTTAATTTTTATTCCTGCTTGTCCAGGAGATCGTGCACAATTTTTGTCCACATACAGTTTTTGAGCAAAAAAAGTTAAAAAAGTAACAAGTTTGTGTAGTCCGTGTAAGAGCAAATCAAAAGATATTAACTTCAAAATTTGAACTTGCACTCCCTTTGACATTTAGCAAGATCGCCACGTGTAGCGATTTTTAATTTTTATTCCTGCTTGTCCAGGAGATCGTGCACAATTTTTGTCCACATATTGTTTTTGAGCAAAAAAAGTTAAAAAAAGTAACAAGTTTGTGTAGTCCGTGTAAGAGCAAACCAATAGATATTAACTTCAAAATTTGAACTTGCGCTCCCTTGGATATTTAACAAGATCGGTACGTGTAGCGATTTTTAATTTATATTCCTGTTTTTGTAGGAGACCGCGCACAATTTTTGTCCACATAGCAGGAAAAGTATTGTTTTGATACTTTACTTTTTTAGTAACAAGTTTGCGCAGTCCGCGTAAGAGCAAACCAAAAGATATCGACCTCAAAATTTGAACTTGCATTCCTTTGGACATTTATCAAGATCGTCACGTGTAGGGATTTTTAATTTTTATTCCTGTTTTTACAGGAGATCGTGCACAATTTTGACCACATGCCGTTTTTAAATAAAAAAAGTAACAAGTTTGCGTAGTCGGTGTAAGAGCAAATCAAAAGATATCGACTTCAAAATTTGAACTTGCACTCCCTTGGATATTTAAAAAGATCGTCACGTGTAGCGATTTTAAATTTTTATTCTTGTTTTTGCAGGAGACCGCGCACAATTTTTGTTTACATAGCAGGAAAAGTATAAAAAAAGTATCAAGTTTGCGCAGTCCGTGTAAGAGCAAATCAAAAGATATCGACTTCAAAATTTGAACTTGCACTCCCTTGGATATTTAAAAAGATCGTCACGTGTAGCGATTTAAAATTTTTATTCCTGTTTTTGCAGGAGACCGCGCACAATTTTTGTCCACATAGCAGGAAAAGTATAAAAAAAGTAACAAGTTTGCGCAGTCCGTGTAAGAGCAAATCAAAATATTTCGACCTAAAAATTTGAACTTGCACACGCTTGCACATTTAACAAAATCTCCACGTGTAGCGATTTTCAATTTTTAATCCTGTTTTTGCAGGAGATCGTGGACAATTTTTCTATTAAAATTGAAACTTCTTCAATAGGGACCACTTTCGCGTTACTCTAATACAAAGGAAATTACCACCCCCCCACCCCCCCACCGGCCCCCTCCCCAATACTTGATATTGTAAACTATGATTTGATTGGATTAATAATATTATCATGTAACATATCGTTTCAAATAATTTATGTATGTTAAGAAGGTTGGTGTATTTAGTTTGTGGGTTTTAGATTTGAGAAGCGAGATTTTGAATGAAATAGTTGTTAGGTAAAATTGTGGTTTGAAGAAGATTAAAAGCGCGTGTAGTTACCTTGAACTTGATACATTTGTAAATAGGCCACGCGTTGTTGGGGTGTTGAAATCGGCGTTATCAAAATCGGTGATAGTTAAAGCGAGGTTTCAATAAAACGAGTTGATTGAAAGCAGGATAGTTGTTGGTTGTTATTATTGATGGCGGGTGGTGTTGGGGGTGTGGAAGGATTTAGTGGGGCTTTGATGAATGAATTATTTATTTAGTTGGGTGATTAATGTTGTTTAAAAAATTTAGGTGTATCGATAAATAAATGATGTGAGTGGGCGTCATGCGTTATTTTGAATTGGAAGAGTATTATGAAATAAGCGCTGTCCGTCCCTGTAGATCTCCAGGCAGGTGTACTTGGTTTGCTTTTGCATTTCTCTAAACTCTAAATATAACTAAGTAAACAACATCTCTCATACGGGCGAGGCGGGTAGACATGTAAACAGTAAACAACATTATGTGCCGCTCGAACGTGTGCCTATACTCAGTATGTTCTCGGTTCTCTGAGCTTTCACCGCTACCGCTACCACGTTGAGAGTTGAGTTGCGCCGCGTCCGTCACGCTAACGTCAATTAGCGCTTTGAATTTCCCGCCCGCGTCGGGACGCCGACGGTACACGAAAAATATCCGTGTTTACTTTAAAACACTCAGTGATAATAAAACTAAAATGACCAACATTTTCTGACCAGGTAAAATTATTTCGCTTTATTCCCAAATGTCATCACTAAATGTCAACCTAAATACATTTTGTGTTAAAATTGAATTTCCTATTTCACCAATTTCACCAATTTCTAGAGTACAATAATCAGTAAAAATCAGTTGGTTCTTTCTTCACCCGGGCCTGTCTTAAGTAAACAAACTTGCATCTGGTGTTATAGCTCTTTGAGTATAAATCACTCTGTAGAATCTCGAAATATCCTTTGTATATTGCACTATTATTGCTTATCCATAATGTATAGAACGGGACGCGTTTTCACTTCAAATCCATAATCAATTGCCACGAGGACTACTTCCCAGATTCATAAACCGCCACAATGTTTTTTTATGCTAATTAATTTCTACCTACCTCGCAGTACTCACAAACTCACACTTAAATAAACAAAAACTTCACTTTTACCTAAGCGATCACCCCAAATATTTTACAATTTCAAAAACAGGAAGAACGCGCAACTATTCGATTCGCCAACATAAATACGATGACATACTTTTCGCTCCTTTTTAAATACAATAAATGCCGATTTAATAATAGGATTATGTATTCAATTTTATGTATAAACACCCATTTATCTCACAGGATGCTAAAATTATACAATAACTCTTCCTTGAATACAGGGCGACTCATCAAACTAATTCTTTCAATTTTTTTATTGAAACCAACAACCCAAATTAAAAAAAAAATTTAATAATTACAGGGTACCCGGAAAATAGTGGATAAGCTGTTAGGGATCCTTAGAAATATGGTTAAAAAATTTTCTTGACCAATTGGAAATTACATGCATTTGTTACAGAAAATGAATCTGGCAACAATGTTCGGTTTTTGTTTTTAATTAAATAATTTATAAATTGTTTCTGTTAATATGACAATTCAAGTTGCACAATCCGAAAACTAATATTTTTCCTAAAATTTGTATTTAGTAAATTGGTGGATTTTGTATCTAGCTACACTTTGTACCCTTGATATGCTTGTTTTGAACAAAATTTATTTAATTATGTCATATTTGTGTTAGATAATGTCAAAGGTGTTCCTGACATAACCTTCAATTTCAAATAGGTACCTTAATTCAGGCAGCAATGTTGCCAAATTTACTTTTTAGATTTAGAATATTGCTACAACTTTTCTAGGGTTCTCTAAAGGATCTACTAGAGAACCGCCATTTTCCGGACACCTTGTATATTTTTTTATTTCGATATAATTTAAATCGAAAGTAAGAGAAAAATCGAAAAAAATATCTATATGGAAGATTGCTCAAAAATTGAAAGAACTTTTATAAATAAATTTTTTTTTGGAAAAACTTTTAGGAAATCTTAAATCATGCGAAAATTGAAAAAGAAAGACATCCTTAAAACTAATTAAGAAAATCGTCTTTCTTTTAAATATGACAATTTTTTTGAAAATTCCTTTATTGGATTTTCTAATATTTTTTTATTTTCTTAAAATGTGTATTTCTTGTTAAAAGAGTTTATTAACTTTTTTGAATGCAAAAAATCGTAAATGAAAAATATTTTTTATTTATTGAATTTCAAAAAAAAATATAAATAAAAATAGAATGAGTAAAAACTAAAAATATCAATATGAAGCTTGCTCAAAAATATCAAGGACTGACTATTCCGAAAAATTGAAGCGGTTTTTAATTTTTTTCAGTCAAAATTCATTTTTGTAGTTACATTTTTTATTAGGATTTTTAAAATAAGTTTATTGAAATTTCAAAAGTCGTAATTAAAAATATTTATTGTATAATTTAAAAAAATGAAGCGAATTTATACTTTTAAGAATTGTTTTTTCAGAAAAAACTTACTGGATTTTTAAGAACATACATGAAGCTAGTTTATTTTGGAAAATTGAGTCGAATTTTTATTTTTCAAGTTTCATCTTTTAAAAAATCCTTTATTGGATTTTCTTATTTTTGATTTATTTTCTAAAAGTATTTTTCGTTAAATAAATTACTCATAAAATAAAAACTTGATTTTTTGCAATTATCTTTTATTATTATTAATTATTTCTCTTCCAATACTTTTTGGAAAATCCTTAACTGGGTTTTGTAAGTTTCTCTTTATTTTCTAAAAATTCTTGTTTATTAATTTTTTTGAAAGCAAAAAAATCGTAAATAAAATACCTTTTTTGGAATTTTTTTTTGTTATTAATTAATAATTTTTCAAACAAAATTGTACAGGATGTTTCTAAATAAATGTCCGAAACTTCAAGAATTGATTTTTTGACCAATTTTAGAGTTATATATAATACAGGGTGTTAAATTTTACTCATTTTTTTTTCAATTTTCCAACTTAACATTTGTACGATGCCACTGTCGTTAAATTTAAATGTTTATTTCTTTTTACATTTCTCAAACTTTTTGCTTCCTTAATTTATTTTGGTATTTTTTAGAGTTTAAAATTTTTTAATTTGTTGAGTCGAGTATCGAGTGTAATAAGTGCTTTTTTATCTTTTGATATATTAAAAAAATGATCAAAAATATAAGTAAGTTTCAACATCCTGTATACAGGGTGTTTCTAAATATATGCGAAGAAATTTGTTAATTTTATTTTAATTTAAATTAAAAACGAAGCATTTTAGAGAAAATATTTATTCTCTGTTTTCATCTTAAAATTGGTCAAATAGTCTTCTAGGAAGTCTCTGGTATTAAAAAAGCCACCCCTGTTTAATGCAAAATTGGCATACAACTTCGTACATGTTTTTAAATAACTTCTAAACCGTACCAGCTGTGAAAAAATTAAAGGAATCAAAAATTTTCAGAAAAAAGCAAGGAATTAGAATATCTCATTTAAAATGTTAAGTGGGGTAGCACAAAAAAGTTATGGCATAAAAAATGGGGTCTATACCCCCAAAATACATCCCCCTGTATTTTATTTCGATATTTGATATTTTTATCTTGTTAGGACTATAATAACTAGAATGTGTTTCAAATTTGATCAAATTATCTTAAAAAATAAAGAAGATATACTCCAAAAATGAAAAAAATATAGAAAGTTTGACACCCCATAACTAAAAAATAGAGCACTTTTGAGAAAATTTATGTTCTTTACTTTTGTTTTAGAATTGGTCAAGGAATCGCCTGTATAATTTCTTCGCATATATTTAGAAACACCCTGTATAGAAAGTTTTGAGAAAATTACTACTTTTTATCTTGTATTTGGTCAAAATTAATTCCCAAAGTTAGGAATTCGTGTTAGAAAGACCCTGTATAATAAAAATTAATTTGTCAAAAAAACTTCTTTAAAAAAAAGTTTTTTCAGTTTAATAATCACATTTTTGGTCCTTTTATTTCGTTTTAAAAAAACTTATTGAATTTAAAAAAAGTTGGGTGTAAAATTTGTCCATATTTAGCTTTTTCAAAAATTTCAAAAACTATTCCTGAGGCTTAAAGTGGTTTTTTATTTTTTAATCAAAATTTGCTATTATAAATACACTTTTTTTTGTTAGGTTTTGTGAAGCATTAAATCGTAAAAGAGGTGGTGATTAAAAATTTTGATGCAGCTTACTGCAAAAATAAAAAAATTAAACGAATTTAGATTTTTCAGATTAACTTTTTTTTAGATAAAAAGCTTTGATTTTTCAAATTTCATTTTTTTTAAATTACTGGATTTCCTAATTTAAGAGTTTTCCTTTTTCTAAGAAAAAAAATTGTAAATGAAAAAATACAATAAAAATTTTTTTTAGATTTTTTTAAAATTATTTTTAACAAAAATATTTTTTTCCAAAAAATTAACATTTTTGGAAAAAAAAATGCAAATAAAAGAATACAATAAAAAATAAAAGTGAACGATTTTTTTTAGATTTTTTTAAAATTATTTTTCGAAACAAAATTAATTTAGTAAAATTTAATTTCAATTTTTTTATGCATTATTTAGTAGTAAACAAAATAAATTTGTAGTCAGCTGAAAATCAATAAAAAGGTCACTGAAGCTATTGTATAATAAAAAGTAATTGTTATCTTATCTAATAAAAATTATATGAAATTATAGATACCTAGAGTACTCAAGGAAATCAACAAGAATTAAGATTAAGCGTGCTGTAAATAATATCAAAACTGTTATTGTTATTTTTGTAATATTTATAATACAAATAATCTAATTATAGCATGAGTACTTTTAATGATTTAATTAATTCCTAAAACTTTTAAATAATTAAATAATTACAATAAATCAATAATAACAAATTCATGCAATCATGAAAATTCGTACAAAGTATGAAAATCATTTAAATAGACTGAAGTTTTAAATTTAATTAATAAGTGATGAATTATTAATGCAGTTAAATTAATTAAGATTTTGCTGAATTAAGAAAATTCGATGAATTTCCTCAAAAGAATATTTATAATAATTGAACGGTTGCCAAAAATGTTTATTCGGTTTACATAATTCATAACATTTTACTATTAATACTTATTCCTGTTTACTTTTAATTAACTATTCACGTTTTATAATCATGAACAATGAAATCTATTTTTTAAATAGCGTCAATATTTAACGCCAATAAATAAATAATAATAATAATAAAGTTCATGTTTTGTAAAAATAGGATTTTTATGGCTGCAATATTCTTTGGTTGTTAAGTTATTTTTAAAATAAACATAAGATTTTAGTACCTATTATTCAATTTCAAAGCATACTGCATTTTGTTCTAAATTTTAATTTTACTACATTTAATCAAAAAAATTATTAAAATTCGAGATATGTATTTGGGGAGATAAATAAAAGGGATTAATTTAGGGTTGAAAAAAATTAAGAAATAATTCGTTGTGTAAATTGTGTGTTGGTTAATTATTTAGAGCTTCCCCAAATAAAATGTTATTTGCTTTCATTATTTTTAAGGCATACGAATGATTTCTGATTAAAATATGTTTGTGTTTAATAAAACAGTTAATGTTTTTACTTAGGGCAGTTCAAACAAACAAGATTGTTTATTTAGGCGTTGTAAAGGGGTCTAAAAAATGTATAAAATTAATTTGGAAATATCTGCAATAATAAGTATTGGTTACACGTGAAATCCGCGTTAATGTTATTATTATTATTATCGTTGGAGTAGAAATTGTCCTTTTTGTTATTATTAAAGATTGGTTTTTGAAAGTAAAGTAGTATTGATGTAACGCACACTTGTGTAGCTCCGGGAATTTGTTCATTATTTACATTGTGTGTTTTGTTTGTCCAGCCAGCATCCAGTTATTTAAGTACGGCCCTGTAAAAATGTTGTGTAAATAGATTTGTTCAAGAAATGGCTGGGAAGTGGACGTAGGACTCTTAATAACTCATGTTAGCTCACGTTGATTCCCAATAACTTACTTTATCTCCTGCTTACTCATTTTTTCTCACCTTGGATCATTTTTAACTTTGAATCACAACCAGTTATATTTTTACTCACAATAAAAAAACAATTCTAAACTGAACTGTTCTGATAAGAAATCCGGAAAAAACGTTTCCTTAATTTTAAAGTGTGAGAGGTTCTGGAGGAACGAGGCAGATTACCTTTGCGTTAGGATAATACGAAAATGGTTCCTATTAAGTAGTGCTTAAGGGTGAAATTTCAATTGCATTTGCAGCGCTACGACGACGTATCTGTTGTAAGGTTAGTTCAATCAAATGATATTTCAAAGTGCAAAGTTCTCGTGTAATTATTTTTTGGTGGGTTACTTTATGTTTTTGGGGTCTCTAAACACAAATTTGAGATTGTACAATAATTTTTTTTTTGGGCAAAATTGAAATTTTTTTGATACTTTTTTTTGCTCAAAAACGGTATGTGGTCAAAAGTTGTGGACGACCTCCTGTAAAATCAGGAATAAAAATTAAAAATCGCTACACGTGGCAATCTTGGTAAATGTCCAAGGGAGTGCAAGTTCAAATTTTGAAGTTGGTATCTTTTGAATTGCTCTTACAGCGATTACGCAAACTTGTTACTTTTTTGATACTTTTTTTTGTTCAAAAACGGTATGCGTTCAAAAATTGTGCACGATCTCGTGGAAAAGCAGGAATAAAAATTAAAAATCGCTACACGTGACGATGTTGCTAAATGTCCAAGGGAGTGCAAGTTCAAATCTTGAAGTCGATATCTTTTGATTTGGTCCTACACCGACAACGCCAACTTGTTACTTTTTTGATACTTTTTTTGCTCAAAAACGATATGCGTTCAAAAATTGTGCACGATCTTGTGGAAAAGCAGGAATAAAAATTAAAAATCGCTACACGTGACGATGTTGCTAAATGTCCAAGAGAGTGCAAGTTCAAATTTTGAAGTCGATAACTTTTGATTTGCTCTTACACCGACTGTGCAAACTTGTTACTTTTTTGATACTTTTTTTGTTCAAAAACGGTATTTGGTCAAAAGTTGTGGACGATCTCCTGTAAAATCAGGAATAAAAATGAAAAATCGCTACACGTGGCAATCTTGTTAAATATCCAAGGGAGTGCAAGTTCAAATTTTGAGGTCGATATCTTTTGACTTGCTCTTACAGGGACTACGCAAACTTGTTACTTTTTTGATACTTTTTTTGCTCAAAAACGATATATGTTCAAAAATTGTGCACGATCTCGTGGAAAAGCAGGAATAAAAATTAAAAATCGCTACACGTGACGATGTTGCTAAATGTCCAAGGGAGTGCATGTTCAAATCTTGAAGTCGATATCTTTTGATTTGGTCCTTCACCGACAACGCAAACTTGTTACTATTTTGATACTTTTTTTGCTCAAAAACGATATGTGTTCAAAAATTGTGCACGATCTCGTGGAAAAGCAGGAATAAAAATTAAAAATCGCTACACGTGACGATGTTGCTAAATGTCCAAGGGAGTGCAAGTTCAAATCTTGAAGTCGATATCTTTCGATTTGATCCTACACCGACTACGCAAACTCGTTACTTTTTTGATACTTTTTTTGTTCAAAAACGGTATTTGGTCAAAAGTTGTGGACGATCTCCTGTAAAATCAGGAATAAAAATGAAAAATCGCTACACGTGGCAATCTTGTTAAATGTCCAAGGGAGTGCAAGTTCAAATTTTGAGGTCGATATCTTTTGATTTGCTCTTACAGCGACTACGCAAACTTGTTACTTTTTTGATACTTTTTTTTGCTCAAAAGCGATATGCGTTCAAAAATTGTGCACGATTTCGTGAAAAAGCAGGAATAAAAATTAAAAATCGCTACACGTGACGATGTTGCTAAATGTCCTAGGGAGTGCAAGTTCAAATTTTGAAGTCTATATCTTTTGATTTAATCCTACACCGACTACGCAAACTCGTTCCTCTTTTGATACTTTTTTTTGCTCAAAAACGATATGCGCTCCAAAATTGTGCACGATCTCCTGGAAAAGCAGGAATAAAAATAAAAAATCGCTACACGTGACGATCTAATTAAATATTCAAGGGAGTGCAAGTTCAAATTTTGAAGTCAATATCTTTTGATTTGCTCTTACACCGACTACTCAAATTTGTTTTCGGTGATATTTCCCAGTTTTTTTGGTGTGGAACCCATATGTCGTACAAAAAAATGTTAAAAAGGTAAATTATAGGTAAATTTTCACCTCGAGTCCTTCGTAAACACTGGACTAAGTTGCGCATGTGACTTATATTACTTTGAATCATAGTAAATTAGGTTAGGTGAGGTTAGTGTAGGAAAGATGGAAATGGAAGATGATGCATGTGTTATGGTATGTTGTGTATCGGGATGTGGGGTAGCGTAATTGAATTTTGTAGTAGAAAAATGCAATAAAAATGCACGTGAGATGGCGTGGGTGGCGGCGTCCGGAGAATGTTATGAGCGGAGATATGTTGGCATTATTCAAAATAAAATCGATGTGAAGGCAATAAAAGTAGCTATCGTTAAAATCGGGGGGTGACTTGCTTTAAAAACATTTTCGGCCGCACCCTCAGTGGATTATTTTTTTGTTTGGCGAGGGTCCGACCTTGAACCGATTAAGCGGCGGCTGTCTTGGGGAGGCGGATGGTCATTTAGCGGTCACTTCCTGATCTCCACCTAATTTCCAGCAAAGCTCCCCGTCTGGCACAATAGGAAAAAATGTTAAAAGGCTGCTATCTGGCAAAGCCGTGCTGATTAAGTGCAAAGGGACGATGAAAAGGGCCTTACAAAGATCAGTGCAGGCGTCAGCAACCGCCTCGTAATGAGATGCGGTTTCGTACTTCCAAATAAATTAAAGTTACGCTACATCGCAAGAATTTTACCAGATGGATGCACATCACCCGTTTAAAAAAATGCCGATAACGATAAGCGCCCTAATCCCACCTAAATAAATACGCCGAGGAGTGAATTAATCGTCTTTTTTTGATCTTCGCTCTTTGCCCAACTCACCACCCTCCAGATAAATAATACATTTCTTGAAGATTCTGAAGAATCCGCGGTTTAAGCGTTTTTCTTTTAATGCTGACCGACCACCCACCTCCGATCCCTCTATTTACCATGTCTCGTAATTGTTTATTATTCTTTGCAGGTGTCCTCTCATTTTTACCGATATCACGTTTGTTTGTTATCGGTAATGCAATATTTGCATCTCTGCGGAATAAGCTCACAGACTCGCAGATCTCGGCGGTAGCTGACCCAGCCGGATTCAACACAACTTTTTCTTCAAATTTCGTTACATTGTATGCTTTTAATTATTGCAACCATTTATAAACAACCAACTTATCGTGCTCCACGTCCATCATCAACACGTATTAAAAAGTATCAACTGCCCACACTCGCGTATAAACGTGTTCTTTATATAAATACCTCATACATTGTTTTAAATTTATTTACCACGGATCTTATTACTTGATTTCTTCTTTTTAAGGAACTATAAATCTAAACCTAAACACCCATCAGCACTTTTACATAACGCTATTCTTAAATACTCAACAAAATTACTTCTTATGATGTTATGACTAATGACTATACATATATTATTCACAAAATGGTGTCCTAAAATTCAGAACGTTGGAACTCCACCTGGACGAATGAATGGTGTTATTAAATTTTGTTGCAACCATAATCAATCTTGCTCGAAACTCCAATTTTTGAAGTTTTTAAAAACCGTATAAAACATAAAACGTTTGAAAACTCAATGGCGTGTAATGTAACTTCAAAATTCTATCAGCGTCAGACGAATCTTGGAAACTGAGAGATGTGTCACTTTCCTGTTTAAATTCTATCAGTAAATCGTCTTCATCGTCAATTTCTTCAGTCGAAGAAGAAGACGCTTTCTTCTTCTCGTTGTAGCTGAGGTTTTAAAGAACCAGAGGTGGAAGTCTGTAAGCTATACGATTATTTTCGTACAACGAATAAATCGTTTGTTGGATATGTTGTTATAGTGACGGATTTTGTCTTCTTTCAATCAATACAGAAAATGCATAAGGAGGAGATATAGAAAATCTGTTACCAAGCAACTTAGTCAACAAACGGTTTTTTCGTTGTACGAAAACTATCGTATAGCTTTACAGACTTCCACCTCAGGAACGATCTTAGAACTTGCAACATCTTCAAGAGAAATACTTTTCCTAGTAGTACCTGTAACTTCTTTCTTCTTTTTGTGCCTTTGTTTCCCATAAAATCAGATCGTTTTTTTTTTTTTTCTAATTGCTCAAGACTGACTTTTCCGACAACAGTAACATAATTCATTTTTGAGGCAGCAGCTTATTTTTGTTAATAGAATCAATTCCATATTTTCTGAAATTTTCTCCCATGTTCTCTTCAACTTTCATCATCAATTCCTTTAATAATTCTGGAAAGACATCTTTGAGAATTATGGTGATTTTAGAACCTCTTTTCAACTCTTTCATTTTGTCAACAAATTACCAATGGTGAGTAAGATGTCATTTTCAGTCCATGTCGATATATGTTTCACCTTAAATATAACATATGGTGGAAGACATGATCACCTTCGGAATTTCCACAAAACATTAAAAAAGTTGAGCTACTACTAAAGGTACAAATATTTTCGTTTACAGATTACTTTTTTACTGCCTGGATTATCGCTGAGGTTAATTTCGTCATAGTTCCAAATGTGATATGGGGGAACATCCACTAATAAAATTTCACTGAAATTGTTCACGCATTCATTGAGTTCAATTTCACCGATATTTGCACTAAATTTTTGAATATTAGTGGTGATTCTCAATGAAAAATCTTGGTGTTTTTTAAAAAGGTTTTTCTCCAGAAACACAGAAACTTTAACTCTTTTCTATCAAGATGTTGTTTTAGTGTCATTTGAAATTCAAACAAACTCGGCATCCATTTGACGTTTAAAAAGTATTTTGGGGATATTACGGGGAAAACTGATTCTGCCACCTCCTGCACTAAAATATCTGTAAAGCGTCCGAGCTTCCGATCTGATAATTTGCCTCCACACGGTCCGATTTACCTTCCGATCTGGCCAAATTTCATCCGATTGTCAGATCGGAAGGTCGGACACTCAGCATCTTCCGATTTCCCGAGCGTCCGATCAAATCCGACCGTGTGGAGGCACCTTCCGATCTGACCAAATTCCATCCGGTTGTCCGATCAAATCGGAACATGTGGAGGTGGCTCCACATATTGTAATAAAAACTAAAATTGATGTTTTTGAAATTATTTTTGTTTAATCAAAAACGTTTCTAGAGTAATTTTCATGAATGATTGAAGAATATTTGAAAAGAATTAAGATATTTGTTTTTTGAAAGAAATTGGATGTGTTGATTGGTGAGTATTGGTGTTGAAGAAAGATGTGAAAGGTTTTAGGGTTGTTTTGGTAATGTTGGTGTTAATTGTTTAGGTAACGTCGGCGATATATCAGGATCGTGTTTACGGTGTTTGTCATGGGTAGAATCGAGGATCGAATGCGTGTTTGTTTCCTGTCCGGTCGGCAGGTCGTAAATACGGTGGCTGGACATGGAGCAGCAGGAATTCAGGAAGGGACGGGGTTCGGTAGAGCAATCTTAAACCACTTCCTCGTTCCTCCTGTTTTTAGCGCGCTAATTCAACAATAACTAGATAAGGGAATGGAAGTAGCGGATAACGCGCCCTGTCAAGCGGGAAGCACGTGGCTTGTCCGGAACTATCCGCTATCCGGGAAGAAGAGAAGGTTTGCGCGAAAGTGTAGCCTGGAGCACGGAGGCCGGAGCTGGGCGATGGGTGATGTTTTATAGCATCAAATGAAATTATAATATCTTTTTCAACTAAATGCAATGTCCCGTATAAATTTCCCGCTCCGCTCCCCTTACATTATAAAATATAAACCTTAAGTTTGCGAGCCGCTTTTATTTTTCTCGCCGGCGCGCCGTTTGGGTTCGGATTGTTTTGCTCTTCCTTTTAGCGTTTTAGCGCCGCCGCCGCCGCCTCCGCTCGCCTCTCCATCAAATAAACTGCACGTCTGTGCAAATTTTCTTCGTTTTGACTTCGTTAAATATTCCAGGGCGCTTGATGAATGATCGCCTTTTTTCTCCCGGCCCGGAACATGGCCTTTTGCTCTACTAACTCAGCGCCAGGACCAATCAACCGGACTAATGAGTTTCTCCTTTCCAGGGCCACTTAGGAGACAACCCCTTCGAAACTGCTGTCGGCTGGACCAAAAATCACTACTCTGCTGCCACGACACCCTGGCCCCAGGCTTTACGCAAATCCAGATACAGTGTAAGTTCATTTCATATTCCTATTACTAAATTACAAACAATCGAATCACCGAATCACGGAATCACCAACTAAAGTGAGAAAAGGAAAAGGCCTAACTTTAACAATTCTCAACCCAACTGAACAAATAACTCGGACCAATTTCAAACTCCTTTACGCAAACCAACAATCATTTAAAGGAAATTACTTGCACCTTCCAAACTACACAGATTCAGCAAATGCATTAGTAAATATGAATTATTACTACCCAACATCTTACTTCCAACTTCTGTGTAACTATGAATAACTTTACGAAAACAATATTAACTCACTAACTAACTTTAAATTATTTATAATATCACTTTAATATGCAAAATTTACTTGATTTTACTAAATTAATATATTATACCAAACCCGTTCTTTACCTTCAATTCCTTCAACGAATTTATATTAAAGGACCAGATGTTGCACGTCCTACTGCGTCTCCTACTACCTCAAACGATTATATTGCACTTCAATTTTCAACTCATTGATTATACTTTTCCATTATCTCCATACAAGAAGACTTTACTTTCTTCTAATTTTCCTAAGAAATTTCGAATTAAAATAATGATAGGAATTCAGCTTAGCGAACCAGTTAAAGTGTTGATAATTGTCAGTCTAAAATGTTTATTTACTTAAAAATGTTTATAGAATCTTGTTTAGATAATATTACGCAGTTTGCAGTGACGCAATGGAACACAATTGGCTAATATTTTGGTAGGAAGAGAAGGTCTTTGAAACTAGGCGCGAAATTGTGGGCCTCTATGCGGGTAAACATGCAAATGTGCGCCCTTTAATAGAGATATCGATAACAACGCAAACTATCAGCGTCATACATGTGCACCCTGCTGTGATAAAATAATCCCGTTACCCTTGTAATGTTTACCTCTACACAAACCGCACTTACACGCATCACTGCTCCAAAGCTGACACGATTTACCCAATTTCCATTGACAACTTAATAGATTCAATTTACACCAATTACTCATCTACACGCTCACAGCTTATTACACCACCATAATACAGCCTATAATCTTCTATTGCAGAAATTTAAAATAATAAAAAACTACCCAACTATGAAACATTTCTCAGAAAAACAAATACAGGGTGTTCCGTTCATCGTTCCAAATTAATCGAAAAAAAGCCAAAAAAGTGAGCGTCTAGCTTTTTTAGTTTTATAGGCTACAGCCTTTTGACTTTCAGGTCACCGATTTTTAGTACAAATCACAAAATCCCTAATTACGGTTGTGTTTTCTTAATTTTCTGAAACTTGTTCATATTCTCAACAAGCCAGGGAAATTTTTGCAACCGCAGCTCTTTTCTTTCACTTGGTAAAGCTTTCTGATGTTACTTCCATCAGAAATAGTCCTGAGCATAGTTTTTCAAATAGGCTGTGCTCAGAATACTTCTTCTAGGAGTAACTTCAGAAGGTTATAATAAGAGATAAAAAAGAGCTGTGATTTCAATTTTGTCCTAAATTTAAAAAAATAGAAACTTAATAGATCTTATCTTGAAGAACAATTTCAAAAACTGAAAAAAAAATTCTTCTTTTTTCTTTGTGATTTTTTATTCAACATAATATCAACCATTTCTGTATTAATGTTATTACCAATTGAAAGAGGATAGTTTCAGTGTTATAATGATAATTTTCTTTTAATTCTATGTATATTGGTTAAAAAGCAATTAGCGGTTTTGTGATTTTTGGCAAAAATCGGTGACCTAAAATTTAAAATATTGAAGCTCCATAACTTATCAAGATAGACTCCTCCTACTTCTTTCGTTTTTTGTCGATTAAATTTGCTCTAGTTTCTAACCCTGGCGTTTAGTGAACCACGAACGGTACACCCTGTATACAGCAAATTACACATCATTGAGCAAGGGTAACGCCAGTCTACAAAAATGGTTCCAGGAAGTAGGTACCTATCTAAGTTTAAGCCCAAATCCTTTTTAACATCATTTTCATAAATCTTTTAAAAGATTTTATTTGATAAGTTCCTAAAACTCAAAAGCACAGAACCTGATGGAATACATCAATGGAAATCTTGACAATGGACCTTGACTTTAAAAAAGCTTACGTCAACATCACCATTTAAAACTACTAAAAAAATAAAAACATTGGGTATAAACCACAATTTTACTCAATTCAAAAATCACATACAGAGTGTTTCAGGCCACTCGTCTCACTCTTTGATTTCAAGAACGTTTTGTCGAATGTGACTAGGATAAAACACTTGATCACCAAGGTGAATGCAAAGAATCTATTGGTATAATTTTTATTTTCCAAAAGACCAGGAAGTAGTCAAAATCGGAAGTAATTTAAAATTGGCAATATGGGTCAAATCTGGTATTGTTTGAAAGTTCTCTTAAAAAGAAACACTTACTACTTATTCTCATCAAGTAGGCTTTGATTTTTTACAAAACATGCAATATCAAGGATAATTTTGAAATCAAAGAAATTCCATCCAGTTTATACAAGGAACTAGAAGAGGAACATTTTCAAATTAGGGTAAATTTTTGTGAATGATTGTCTACAGAAAAGAAAATTTTGGTTACTAAATTTTATTGGCAAAGTAGGCGACATTCAAGAGCAATGGAACTGTTAATTTTCATAACGCTCATTACCGGACCCCTGTCCTCATTTTTGGGAAAAAAATCCTGTAAGAAAAACATCACGCTTCTATGGAAATTTTCCAAAAAAACCTAATAAGTATAATGAGAGTATTTTCCTTGAACACATTTTTTCATATAGGATACTTACTTTCAGGAAACGAGGTTAAGAATCCTGGTCTTTCTGAAATGATACTTTAATTTAAAAAAATGCAATATTTGCAAAAATTCAAAGCCTACTTGCCGAAATACCACACTCTTCCTGTTCCTTCCGGAAAATACAAATTATACCAATAGATTCTTTATATCCACTTTGGTTATAAATTTTTATTCCAGTTACATTTGGCAAATAAGAAGGTGATACGAGTAATCTGAGATACCCGGTATATGAAATATATCTTGATATGTCGAATTAAACATCACAAAAAGTGATAGTAGAAAATTAAAAAATGGTGTCCCTCAAGGATCCTTACTGGAACCAACTTGAAATCTATTCTATTATAATTCACTTTTTGAGATCGATTGGTCTTTTCTTGAAGCATGTGGGGTTTTACTTTACCATTTTCAATATCTTTAGGGAACCTAATATACAAAAATTTAAATCAAAATCTAAGAAATCTTTTCCAAAATGGTTTACTCCAAAGATAATAAATTGTATTAAACTCGGCGATAAAATACGAAGTCTTTATAAAAAATCTAGAAATGAAATTCACTCAGAACAATACAAAATCCTCAGAAGTTCAATAAAAACCAAAATTGCTTTAGCTTATAAAAATTATACAGGGTATCCCATTTTAATTAAACTCTTGAAAACTAAGCAATTGCTATGGGTTTTTAATTTTTATGGGAATTTGTGGAGGTTTTATGAGGAACCATTCTTTTTCAAATGGAAACCCATAATTTTTATTGTAGATTCGTAATTTATGAAAAATAATAAACAACTTTTGGCTGAAATATTTTTTTAGAAAATTTCAATTTTTAATGATATTCGCCAAATTTTAGGATTTCGATTAAGTTTTAGTAAAAAACTAATGTTTTTTAAAGAAAAATCGCAAAAGGTAAAAAACTTATAAAAAGGATTAAAAAAATTTTTAATATTTTTGGAAAATGCTAAATCACGAAAGATTGAAATTTTGTAAAAAAAAATGTTTCTATCAAAAGTTACTTATTATAGGAACCTACAATAAAAATTATGAATTCTCCAAAAAAATGGTTGCCCAAAAAATTCTTTGAAAATTTTAAACCCATGGCACTATTAAATGTCCCCCTCGAGCCGCTATAATTTTTGTCTGACATACCGGGTGGAAACGAAACACGGGTCACCTCCATAATTTCGTTATTTATGAAAATAAAAATTTGAAATTTGACTATGTTATAAGGTTTAAGAAAATACATTTTAGGCATTAAAAAGTTTTTCAATATCTCTTCCGATTTTACCGGAAATGACATCAACTTTATTTTTTAAAATGTAACACCTAATTTTTTTTGTTCATAATTTAAGACTATTTTAGAGAAGCAGTATGTTTATGATACATTTTTTTATTTTCTTTTTGAAATTTTGAAAAATCCCGAGTACAAAAAATATGAAAAACTGGCACAAGTAAATTGATTACACCATTTTTAAGATACTCAGCAGGATATATTAAAATGAGACACCCTGTATAAATCTGGTTCAAAGTAATCTACAAATCAATCTAAAAATATGTCATTTATATATTTAGACAAATTAATGGAAAATGATAATTTCTTATATCCAGCTCTGAAGAGTTGCATTTCTCCATTTCAACATGTTTTTTGAGAAACGTTCTACTCAAACAAACCTTTCTAGAATGACACAATTTTTGGCAAGCTCCATTGATGAAGGAAATCACGTAAATGTGATATATACGGATTTTTCAAAATTAAGTAGATTTGGTTTTTGCACCAACTTGCTACGTTTTCTGAAAATCTTGACAATGGACAATAAAGTTAGGTGCCTCTTCCTTAACTTTAAAAAAGCTTTGGACATAATACACCATGAAAAACTACTAAAAATAAAAACAATGAGTATAAAACACAATTTCTACTCAATACTAAAATCATATAAACCAAATAGAGCTCAATAGGTCGAATTCAACAACACAGTAAGTGATAGAAGAGAAATAAAAAATGGTGCCTCTCAGGGATCACTGCTGGAAGCAATCTTATTTCTATTCCATACAAGGTTGGAGTAGATTTGGAGGCAAATTTATGCATTTCTGAAAAATCAATCCATACTTGCTTAAGCCGAGGGCAGAAATGGACGCTAATTAAGAGTTAGAAAATTTATCCATCATTATATTCTATTAGCGTCCAAATATGCCTACCCTTGTTTGTGGTGAAAATGGCGTCCAAATCTACTTCTACCCTATACAAACGACATTTCCTGTAGATTATCAATCGATAAAGATAGAGATAATAAAAATTATAATTCATAATTCCGAGAATAGTGGTTAATTTTTTGATTACTTCTCTCGATCTCGAAAATTGGATCTTATCCTCTTCCCTTTGGTATGTCGTATATTTTTCGCAATTTGGGCTTAGCAAAGTGTTTTGAGGTTTCATCGTGCCGATCGTCTTATACAGAATCCACGTTTCATCTCGCGTTACAGTGTGATCAAGAAATTACTCGATTGCGGTGAAGAAAACTCCAAACGAAAATTTGCTTAGTTTTTGTTTACATCTGATACTTTTAGTTCCAATGTAGTACACTTATGGACTGGTCAAAATTAACTAACCTCTTTAATTATCCATTATCAAGCTTCCATGGTCAACTACGACTCTCTTCATTTTCAAGATAATGATTGCCATTACGAAACTTTTTGATTATTGCACAGTACGTTTGTTGGCCATTTCTGGACCAAATTCGAAGTTGATATAGTTTGAACTGGAACATGAATTTTCTTGGTTTCCTCATGTTGATATAGTAGAGTAGGAGCTACCTTTGTCATATGATTTCATATCCACCTAACAAAAATGTATTTAAAAATTATGTCAAAAACCGTAATAACTGTCTTTGCAATTAATTAAAATTTGTGTGTAATTTATATTTTTTAGTTAGGAGGACTAATTTAGAGGAGATGAGTGTTGTAAAAATGTCAAGATTTTTTGGGGTGTTTGTAAAATATTTTTGGGATAAACTAAATATGTAGGATTAGATGTGCGTTGGGAACATGTTTAGTGTTTGAGTTCTGAATGTTTTTAAACAGAAAAGTGTCGACACACCATTATTTGTTTAAGTGTAGTAAAAGTGTGGAGTTAAAGGTGACCTCATTTGTCGTAGTTGTCATTTATAAACAGCTCGAATTGCTCATCTCGTTATCAGAGAGTAAGAAATAATATTTAAAATTTGCATTATCCGTATTTTTTATTTACTCCGAGTTTAGCTGAAAACGCACGTTTTTATCCTCGCAAATATAAACAATGCAAGAGGAGAATCTTGCAGAATAAGCACACATACCAGTGTCGCGAATCGCGAATTGCGATTTTATTTAATCTCATTAAGATTACAAACAAAGGGACGCCATCTGAATTAATTGCATTCATATTTTCGGCCTGTGCAGATTAAATTTCGCGTGCTTCTAATTTCGACAATAACTTTTTAAACGCATTGCGCGACTTGCTAGACGGAGTATAAAACAAAGTCATAGCCACCCTCGAATCTAATTCGCACCCCTCATCCCTCTCATTGTGTACTTTATTACTCAACTATTACGTCATCTTGCTATATCGATTACTTCTTGAAAATCGCGGATCGCCGTATGGTCATTTCTTATTGTACTCAATCTTTTAAATTGCAAATATTTGAACATTAGCCTAAAAGCTCTCTTTTAATAAAACCGAAGACCCCAAAATAATCATTACTTATTTCACAACTATTTATGGTAAATATAAATAAGCAACAAAGGTCAAGTTATTTAGAAAACATATTCATTAAATGCAAAATAGGGAAAACAATAGAAGTGACGCAAATAAATTTTTATTTTTTCTTATATTTTTTTTGTTTTGCTTTTGGTCGTAAGTAAGCGAAGTAAGATCTAGTAAGGAGCAAGGAGCTGTGCAATAACTGCTCCCCACGTTTTAAATCCGAAGCACAAACAAAGTTCTGTGTCTCTTCTTACCCCAGGAACGTCGAACTTATTATGATACTATTATGGTGTAAACAACAAACAAGGGTCGAGCCAGCGGCGCGCACGTAGGGCAAGGGTCGGAACGTCGGAAGACGGAAGAAGAACACTCTGTGCTCTGTATTCTGTATCTGCTTACACCGATAAATTTTCAAGATAAGCTAATTTTTACGCATTTACGCTCTTTTTAAACCCCTGCCTCGCTTCATAATCACACCACAAATTAATTCATTCCCGAAAAAACAGGTTTAAGTTACTTACATTTTTATACCCAAAAATATGCTTTTTTAATAGCAATATAAATTTATTCAAATTAAAATTTTTAAAATTAATTGATATGATTACAACTAATTATTTAACCATTTTGGGGAGTAGGTGATTTTTTTTTGCGAGTTTAGGGGATAACCAAGACTTTTTTTTTAATTAAGTATCTTTGATTTACCGGGTTAGTCTTAAAAAAATAGAAAAAAAACTTTTCTAAAATTTCGGATAAAATTTTTTTTTCTCGAAAAGTATAAAAGCTAGGGATTTCAAATTTTTACTAAGGATAAATACCGTGAATAGACGTGTTTTAAAAAATATTTGGATAAAATCGATTCAGTAGATTTTCTGAAAAAAATCGTTTTTTTATAGATTGATTTTGCAAATGAAAAATAATAAAAAATGATCAAATGTAATGAGTTTAGGGGGTAACTATTCTTTTGCATTGCATCTATTTTTTATTATCTTTCATTTGCCGGGTTGGTCCAGAAAAAATTGGAAAAAAAAATTTTGTCTCCCAAATCGAATTTTATTTTTTATTTAAAAAGTATAAAAACTAGCGATTTCAAATTTTTACTGAAGGTTAATACTGTGAATATACGTGTTTTAAAAAATATTTGGTTAAAATCGATTGAATAGATTTTCCGAAAAAAATCGTTTTTTTTTTTGAAGATTGATTTCGCAAATGAAAAATAATAAAAAATGATCAAATGTAATAAGTTTAGGGGGTAACTATTCTTTTTCATTTCATCTATTTTTTATTATCTTTCATTTGCCGGGTTGGTCTAGAAATAATTCGAAAAAAAATTTTTTGTTTCCCAAATCGGATTTTATTTTTTTGAAAAGTATAAAAGCTAGCGATTTCAAATTATTACTGAAGGTAAATACTGTGAATAGACGTGTTTTAAAATATATTTGCTTAAAATCGGTTTTAATGATTTTCTGTAAAAAATTGATTATTTTTAAAATTTATTCCATAACTGAAAAATAATAAAAAATTGATGAAATATAATAAGTTTAGATGGTAATTGATTTTTCACATTTAATCAATTTTTTATTATCTTTCATTTGCCGGGTTGGTCTTAAAAAAATCGAAAAAAAAACAATTTTTGAGGTTTGGGGGACAAAATTGTGTTCCAAATGGGATTTTATTTTTTTTTTCGAAAACAATAAAAGCTAGGTACTTCTAATTTTTTCTGGAGGTAAATACCGTGAATAGATGTGTTTTAAAAAATATTGAGTTAAAATCGGTTAAGTAGATTTTCTGTAAAGAAAATGATTATTTTCAAAATTTATTTCGTAACTGAAAAATAATAAAAAATTGATGAAATGTAATAAATCTAAGTGGGAACTGATTTTTTACATTTAATCTATTTTTTATAATGTTTCATTTGCCGGGCTGGTCTTAAAAAAATCGACAAACATTTTTTTTGAGGTTTGGGGGACAAAATTGTCTTCCAAATGGGATTTTAGTTTATTTTCTTGAAAACAATAAAAGCTAGGTACTTCTAATTTTTACTGGAGGTAAATACCGTAAGTAGATGTGTTTTAAAAAATATTGAGTTAAAATCGGTTAAGTAGATTTTCTGTAAAGAAAATGATTATTTTCAAAATTTATTTCGTAACTGAAAAATAACAAAAAATTGATGAAATGTAATAAATTTTGGTGGTAACTCATTTTTCACATTTAATCTATTTTTTATTATCTTTCATTTTCCGGGTTGGTCTTGGTCTTGGTCAAAATTGCCTCCCAATTGGGATTTTATTTTTTTCTCGAAAACTATAAAAGCTAGAGACTTCTAATTTTTACTGAAGATAAATACCGTGAATAGACGTGTTTAAAAAATATTTGGTTAAAATCGGTTAAATAAATTTTCTATAAAAAAATTGATTATTTTCAAAATTTATTCCGTAACTGAAAAATAATAAAACAATGATGAAATGTAATAAGTCTAGGAAATAACTGAACTTTTATATTTATTATATTTTTTATTATCTTTCATTTGCCGTGTTGGTCTTGAGAAAAATTCGAAAAAAAAATTAATATTTGAGGTTTGAGGGACAAAATTATATTGTTTTATTATCTTTCATTTGCCGGGTTGGTCTTGAGAAAAATTCGAAGAAAAAATAATTTTTGAGGTTTGGAGGACAAAATTGTCTCTTTTATTTTTTTTTCTCGTTAACTATAAAAGCTAGATACTTCAAATTTTTACTGAAGGTAAATACCGTGAATAGATGTGTTTTAAAAAATATTTGGTTAAAATTGGTTAAATAGATTTTCTATAAAAAAATTGATTATTTTCATAATTTATTTCGTAACTGAAAAATAATAAAAAAATTGACGAAATTTAATAAGTCTAGGAAGTAATTGAACTTTTATATTTATTATGTTTTATTATCTTTCATTTGCCGTGTTGATCTTGAGAAAAATTCGAAAAAAAATAATTTTTGAGGTTTGGAGGACAAAATTGTCTCTTTTATTTTTTTTCTCGTTAACTATAAAAGCTAGAGACTTTAAATTTTTACTGAAGATAAATTCCATGAATAGATGTGTTTTAAAAAATATTTGGTTAAAATCGGTTAAATAGATTTTTTGTAAAAAAACTTACCGGGTCGGTCTTGAAAAAAATTCGAAAAAAAAAAATAATTTTTGAGATTTGGGGGACAAAATTGTCTTCCAAATGGGATTTTATTTTTTTTTTCTCGAAAACTGTAAAAGCTAGAGACTTCAAATTTTTTACTAAAGGTATCTAAATACCGTGAATAGACGTGTTTTAAAAAATATTTGGTTAAAATCTGTTGATTAAATTTTCTAAAAAAAATCGATTATTTTCAAGATTGATTCCGCAACTGAAAAATAAAAAAAATGATGAAATATAATGAGTATAGGGGGTGACTGATTTTTTACGTTTAATCTATTTTTTATTATCTTTCGATTACGGGTTAATCTTGGAAAAAATGCAGAAAAAAAAACGCTTTTGAGATTTAGAAGAAAATTTGTCTCCCAAATCCGATTTTATTTTTTTTCTCGAAAACTGTATAAGTTAGGGACTTCAAATTTTTACTGAAGTTAAATACCGTGCACAGGCGTGTTTTAAAAAATATTTGGTTAAAATCGGTTGATTAAATTTTATAAAAAAATGGATTATTTTCAAGATTGATTCCGCAACTGAAAAATAAAAAAAATGATGAAATGTAATGAGTCTAGAGAGTAACTGATTTACATTTAATTTATTTTTTATTATCTTCCCATTATGGGGTTAATCTTGAAAAAAATTGCAGAAAAAAAAACGTTTTTGAGATTTAGGACAAAATTTGTCCCCCAAATCGGATTTTATTTTTTTTTTCTCGAAAACTATATAAGTTAGGGACTTCAAATTTTTACTGAAGGTAAATATCGTGCACAGACGTGTTTAAAAAATATTTGGTTAAAATCAGTTGATTAAATTTTCTAAAAAAAAATCGATTATTTTCAAGATTGATTCCGCAACTGAAAAATAAAAAAAAAATGATGAAATGTAATGAGTGTAGGGGGTGACTGATTTTTTTACATTTAATCTATTTTTTTATTATCTTTCGATTACGGGTTAATCTTGGAAAAAATGCAGAAAAAAACGTTTTTGAGATTTAGGAGAAAATTTGTCCCTCAAATCGGATTTTATTTTTTTTCTCGAAAACTATATAAGTTACGGACTTCAAATTTTTACTGAAGGTAAATACCGTGAATAGACGTGTTTTAAAAAATATTTGGTTAAAATCGGTTGATTAAATTTTCTAAAAAAAAAATCGATTATTTTCAAGATTGATTCCGCAACAGAAAAATAAAAAAAAAAAAATGATGAAATGTAATGAGTGTAGGGGATAACTGATTTTTTACATTTAATCTATTTTTTATTATCTTCCGATTATGTGGTTAATCTTTGAAAAAAATGCAGAAAAAAACGTTTTTGAGATTTAGGACAAAATTTGTCCCTCAAATCGGATTTTATTTTTTTTCTCAAAAACTATATAAGTTAGGGACTTCAAATTTGTTACTGAGGGTAAATACCGTGCACAGACGTGTTTTAAAAAATATTTGGTTAAAGTCGGTTTATTAGATTTTGTGATAAAAATTCGTCGTTTTTGAAAGATCAAATATTTTATATGTGCGGATATGTTTTTATACAGGGTGATCCAAAATAATAAGAGGAGGAGATAAAATTATTATTGGTATACGCTGTATAATTCGGGAAGTTAGTGAAACGATTTGTAAGTTTAAAGGATCGTTTTGAAGCACATGGCGTGGTTTTAATACAGATTGAGGGTGTTTAGGAGTAAAGTGTGTGGAGGAAAAGTAGACATTATGTAGATTAACGCGTCATAAAATTAATAGCAGGAGGGAATCGTTAAGCAGATGACCGTTGTAGGTTATAGGTTTGTGTTGAGGAATAGGAATTGGGGGTATGGGTTGGGGCTTGGGGGTTGATTTGATGAGTTTTCTTAAAAAAGTAATGGTGCAATAAGAGAGGTGGAAAGCTCGTCAAGTTTATTTAACATTATTGTTAGAGAGGCTGTTGGTAAAGTGCTCCGGAAAAAAATACAATAGATTCCGGTGACCTGTGAAATCGCAATCAGATCGCAAATTTAAAATGAAAGAGGGAAATAGCGGTGGTGTGCCGAGGCTGAGGCCGAGGGTTTTTCGGCGATTCCTTAAAGCCTTTGTCCCGTCACCGTCCTTAGCCTTTAAAAGAGGATTTAAAAGTGATAATTAAAAACTCTTCCCTGTCAGGGTGCAGTGTTCATTATTTCAAAAATTAACTCGAATCGATAATTGTCTTTGTTAAAATTTTATCGACTTTATAAAAAGCGAAGCGCACTTTCACGCAATGGCACGTAATTATTTCCTCGTTTCCGGCGAGATTATTTTAGGAA
Source organism: Stenus bimaculatus (assembly GCA_963971135.1). Lineage (NCBI taxonomy): Eukaryota > Metazoa > Arthropoda > Insecta > Coleoptera > Staphylinidae > Stenus > Stenus bimaculatus. The sequence goes on from OZ020184.1 coordinate 1,904,237, forward strand.
ACAAGAAGAAGTCTTAGTGCAAATGCAAACAAAAAGTGTTGTTTCTGTTTGTCCTCATCATTGCTTAAACATAGTTAGCGGTGAAACAAAAACCTCGCTAAAATATTCATGTATACCAAACGATGCCGCTCTCCGATTTAGATAAATACACACAACAAATGTTTGTTAATATTTCCCCGAAGCGGCATTTCCTTTATTTATTCTTGGGCCAGGGACGAAGCCGAACAAACAGCTCTTTATTACTCCGCATTCGAAAAGACCGCGAACGCGAACACCGAACACCGAACGCATTTAAAAAAACACAATCCCCGAGCAAACATGAGCCCCATTTCCGCCAAACTCCATAATAAAAATAATAATAAAAAAATTCCAACCCACACTTACTTAATTGCAACATTTATTTATTTTGAATAATTAATATTTATATTCGTGGAATAAGCGTAGTTTATTTATTTAAAAAAGGCGCGGAGGAAGTGCTATTTTTGTTATTTTTCACTCCATTTGATCTCTCATGTGCGATTAGTCTTGCTTATTTAGTAATACAAATTTAAACAATCATAAGTAGTTCATCTAACAGCATCATCTTCACATCACGCTGTTTTCCATCTGCTTCCTTGCCTCCAACAAGGACGCCGATAGAGGCGCGCCCGCAACAAAACTTGATAGAATAATAAACATCTTTTATCTACACATCATGTTTATTTGTTTATTGTGTGTATTTGCGTCATTTGTTTACAATACCAGTCACTAATTTTAAAATTGAACATTATACTATCCTCTCATCCTCATTACATCACCATCACCATCACCCTGAAACTACTAAACGCGTTTTATAACTCCACAACTCCAACTCTTCTATTATTCATTTTTATATTTAATAAATACAGAATAAATAAAATTAACGCAATGTTCACTAAACAGATAAACCGTCACAAATAAAGGCCATTCAAAAATAACAAGCGTAAATAATTCTACACATAAAACTAAACAAACCTTTTTAAACTCGTTAAATTACTAAACAACTTTGTTCACTCATTTTTTACGATTACCCTATTTTTTTCAGTTGATAATATGAGTTTATACAGGGTGTTTCTAAAATGGTGGTCACCTCTTCGTGTGTTTATACGGTGACGCCAATGTACCATAACGTAAAACAGTATAATCCAGAAACCGTAATACAGGTAACTTCTTTATTTTACATTTTATAACAAAACTAATTATACCACTGGAAAGCTCAAAGAAATATCTATATAACAGTACTACTGTCAAAACTTGCCTCGTAATAATAAATCCGCAATTTGCATTTAATCAGATGACTACCTCAAAATATCAAAAACACTTAAATGGGTGTAACTTCTAATAAAATAAACTGACAACTAAAACAAAATAATCAGTAGAATCTGTATTAAATTCCCTACATTCTCATGTATAAAAAAATGTCAGCCACTAATTATTAACGTATTAATTAACCAAAAACACTAATTTTTGAGTAATTTTTGGTTCTAATGGCTACCAAAAACCGGCCATAAAAAAGTTATTGATTCCATTTGATAGAAAATTTAATAAGCTTTCCAACGATATATCACACAATGCTTGCCTTATCATGATAAATAAAAATTTAAACTTAATTAAATTCGCCGCGAAAACTAAATAAAGCATTATGCGCTCTAACTTTTTAGAAAATGATAGCAGAATAAAACTAAAACTACTTTTGGAATCTATATTGGAAAATGAAAACAATGATGTGTAACACAATGTTAGCCACTAATTATTGACTTTTTAATTAACCAAAAACACTAATTCTTGGGTCTAATGGCTACCAAAAACCGACCATAAAAAAGTTATTGGTTCCATTTAATAGAAAATTTAATAAGCTTTCCAACGATATATCACACAATGTATCATGATAAATAAAAATTTAAACTTTTAATTAAATTCGCCGCGAAAACTAAATAATGTATTATCGTGATGAGGCTAGCAAAGTTTAATTATTTAATTATCGTAATGGGGCTAGCATTGAATGATACACCGTTGGAAAGCTTATTAAATTTTCTATCAAATGGAACCAATAAATTTTATATGGCCGATTTTTGGTAGCCATTAGAACCAAAAATTACTCAAAAATTAGTGTTTTTGGTTAATTAATACGTTAATAATTAGTGGCTGACATTGTTTTATACATGAGAATGTAGGGAATTTAATGCAGATTCTACTGATTATTTTATTTTAGTTATCAGTTTATTTTAAAAAAAGTTACACCTATTTAAGTGTTTTTGCTATTTTACGGTAGTCATCTGATTAAATGCAAATTGCGGATTTATTATTATGATTATTATTATGATTGGCAGTAGTACTGTTATATAGATATTTCTTTGAGCTTTCCAGTGGTATAATTAGTTTTGTTATAAAATGTAAAATAAAGAAGTTATAATGATTTTTCTTCTTATGGAGAAATACATGTAAAAAACTGGCTGGAAATTTTATGACTAACTTCTCGCCGGTGGATTTCCGAGTTTCCGAGTTGGTTTTCAAATGTTAAATTTTGGTTAATTAACACCAGTTTCTAAAAAAATCCTGTTTTTTTTTCAAAAATATGACCCCCAAATATTTGCCCTGAAACTAAGGAAAAAAAGAGGTACACTTAAAAAGAAAATCAAGTAATTTTAATTTTTTACATAATTTATTTTAATCATGAACAAAACTAAACTAAATTTTTGGCATTTTTAAATTGGTAATTACAACGTTTTTTCATATAATTTACTATTTTGTTTTGAATCATGAATTAACTTAATTTTTGACATTTTTGATTCAGTAGTTACTACTCATAAAAGTTGAACTTTCATGAAAACCCAGCTTAGCTGATAAAAATAAATCATAAAAAATTGAAAAATCGAGTAATTTCAATTTTGTTCATATAATTTATTTTTGTTTTTAATCATGAATAAAATATGGCTTTACCTAAATTTTTGCCATTATTTGTTTGCGCATTACAACAGTTTAAACTTTCATAAAAATGCAGCACACGCGACAAAAATTGAAATCATAAAAAATTGAAAAATCGTGCAATTTTAAATTTTTATGCATAATTTATTTTTATTTTTAATCATGAAGAAAATATGGTATAACGCTTCAAAGTTGAAAGGTTCAAGCTACACGAAAAAAATCATAAAAAATTGAAAAATCAAATAATATAAATTTTTTATGCCTAATTTATTTGTGTTTTTAATCACAAATAAAATATGATTTACACTACATTTTTGGCATTTTTTGTTTGCTCGTTACAACGTTTCAAAGTTAAACTTTCATGAAAATGCAGCTCTGGCGAAACGAAAAAAAATCACAAAAAATGTAAAAATCAACTAATTTTTATTTTTTCCGCATAATTTAGTTTTGTTTTTAATCGTAAATAAAATATGGTATTAACTAAATTTTGAGCATTTTTTGTTTGGTCATTACAACGCTTTAAAGTAGAACTTTTCTGAAAATGAAGCTCAAGCGACACGAAAAAAATCATAAAAAATTGAAAAATCAAATAATATAAATTTTTTATGCCTAATTTATTTGTGTTTTTAATCACAAATAAAATATGATTTATACTACATTTTGGCATTTTTTGTTTGCTCGTTACAACGTTTCAAAGTTAATTAAACTTTCATGAAAATGCAGCTCAGGCGAAACGAAAAAAAATCACAAACAATGTAAAAATCAACTAATTTTTATTTTTTCCGCATAATTTAGTTTTGTTTTTAATCGTAAATAAAATATGGTATTAACTAAATTTTGAGCATTTTTTGTTTGGTCATTACAACGCTTTAAAGTAGAACTTTTCTGAAAATGAAGCTCAAGCGACACGAAAAAAATCATAAAAAATTGAAAAATCAAATAATATAATTTTTTTATGCCTAATTTATTTGTGTTTTTAATCACGAATAAAATATGATTTACACTACATTTTTGGCATTTTTTGTTTGCTCGTTACAACGTTTGAAAGTTAATTAAACTTTCATGAAAATGCAGCTCAGGCGAAACGAAAAAAAATCACAAACAATGTAAAAATCAACAAATTTTTATTTTTTCCGCATAATTTAGTTTTGTTTTTAATCATAAATAAAATATGGTATTAACTAAATTTTGCGCATTTTTTGTTTGGTCATTACAACGCTTTAAAGTAGAACTTTTCTGAAAATGAAGCTCAAGCGACACGAAAAAATCATAAAAAATTGAAAAATCAAATAATATAAATTTTTTATGCCTAATTTATTTTTGTTTTTAATCACGAATAAAATATGATTTGCACTACATTTTTAGCATTTTTTGTTTGCTCGTTACAACGCTTCAAAGTTAAACTTTCATGAAAATGCAGCTCAGGCGACACGAAAAAAAATCATAAAAATGGAAAAATCAAGTAATTTCAATTTTTTCGCATAATTTACTTTTGTTTTTAATCGTAAATAAAGTATGGTATTAACTAAATTTTTAGTATTTTTTGTTTGGTCATTACAACGCTTCAAAGTAGAACTTTCCTGAAAATGCAGCTTAGGCGACACGAAAAAAATCATAAAAAATTGAAAAATCAAGTAATTTAAATATTTTTTACGTAATCTATTTGTGTTTTTAATTACGGACAGAATATGACTTAAACCGTATTTTTGGCATTTTTTGTTTGCTCATTACAACGCTTCAAAGTTGAACTTTCATGAAAATGCAGCTCAATCAAAACGAAAAAAAAAATCACAAAAAATTAAAAAATCAAGTAATTTTAATTTTGTTCACATAATTTAGTTTTGTTTTTAATCGTAAATAAAATATGGTATTAACTAAATTTTGAACATTTTTTGTTTGGTCATTACAACGCTTTAAAGTAGAACTTTCCTGAAAATGAGGCTCAGGCGACATGAAAAAATCATAAAAAATTGAAAAATTAAGTAGTTTAATTTTTGTTTTCGTAATCTATTTGTGTTTTTTATCACGAACAAAATATGATTTTAACTGCATTTTTTTGCATTTTCTTTGCTTGTTACAACGCTTCAAAAGTGAACTTTTATGAAAAAGCAGCTCAGGCGAAACGAAATAAAATCATAAAAAATGGAAAAATAAAAAAAAATCAATTTTTTTTTCGCATAATTATTTTTTTTTATCGTAAATAAAATATGGTATTAACTAAATTTTTTGCATTTTTTATTTGGTCATTACAACGCTTTAAAGTAGAACTTTCCTGAAAATGCAGCTCTGGCGACACGAAAAAAATTATAAAAAATTGAAAAATCAAGTAATTTAAATTTTTCACGTAATTTAGTTTAATTATTAATAAAATATGGTGTTAACTAAATTTATAGAATTTTTTGTTCGCTTGTTCCAAGGCTTCAAAGTTGAACATTCATAAAAACAAGATTCAGATGACACAAAAAAAATACAAAAAATTGAAAAATCAAATTATTAATTTTTGCTGGAGTTTGGCAATTTCTCAACTTAACATTTTTTTTTTATTTTATGATTTTAAGAAATTTATTTATTTAAAATGTAATAAGAAAAATGTTTGTTCATTAATAAATTGTACTGACGGTTTAGAGTAAAAAATTGTTTATGTACTTAGTAATCAGTAATCTATTCCCGGTGTATTGGTTTATCTCTTGATTGTTTTGAAGTAAAAGAGCCTTTTAAGTAAATGAATATTTTCTAAAAACAGCAAAGTCAATTAGAAGCGAGTCCAGCAATTGACTAATTTATTTACTCACAACTTAATGCTCCTATACCTAGAATACTAAAGGCGCAGACAAAATAAAAAATAAATACGATATTGATGGGTATGTTTACGTTCCTAATGCATCCGAAGATGACTGGCTGCATTCAGCTTTCATCCTAGGTCGCTTCTTCGTAAACAACGATGATGTTACACTTTTTCGAGGGGTGCTTTTTGTGTTTGCAATTTTTTCACCTTATAATAAAAAACGGCCGGAGTGAATTATTTAATTGGAGATTTACCGGCGCCTTCTCCATATAATTTTGAAATGGTAGGGAAAATCGCAGACTTAAAAAGCAACCCCATATTTCGCATGGCCCATTCGGGAAACGATACGCAAGATAATAACGCTGAAATGTGCCTCAATTTTCCACCAAAGCAATACCATTTAAGCCTAACACCGGAACCGCTCAATAATCACTACTGCGTTTTCAAGCCCAATTGTCATGCAGGAAATAATATCATTGATTAACTACACCGGTAATTACATATACAACCAGCTTAATTTCCCAAATAACAATAAACTTAATAGTCTTCATGAACTTTAAAGGATAATCAAATTTTAAGATCAAAATCATTATTTTTATTATTAAAACATAATTACAAAAAAATTTTAACCCATCAAATTAGAACATTAAGTTTGATAATATTATTAAAAATTTGTGAAAACTTCTGCCATGTTTTTGAAACTAAATGTAGCTTTAAGCAGTTTTCTAAACTTTCCTCGTCAAAATTGTATAACATCTGCAGACGAGAATAGTAAAAGTGCAGGATTTAGTTAAGAGTATGTAAAATAATCTTATGCATATAAATGTACAAACATTTTTACGCTAAAGAAATTTAATCATCATGAATCAATTCAATCCCGAAATATCGGAGCTTTATTTGAAGACATTTCTCCTTCGGAAAATTCAAGTTTTGTTTAACAACCGTGTTTACTTATTAAATACTATTGAATTATCTAAAATTTAATTATAATGGAGTAAAAAAGAATAATAAAATTTAAAAAAAGAAAAATTTAGGACGTAAAATTGTAGAATTATGAAATATATAAATTTAATATTATTTATTATAATTGTCTATAAAATAGCAGATTTTAAAAACTAAAACAATAAAAAATAATGTATTTTGTCTGAAATTGTATAACCATAGTTTCGTAAAACATGAAAACGAAGAATATAAAATTATAGAATCAATGTATGTGTAAAACAGTAAATTGCAATATCAAAGAACCGTAAATCTGTTATAACCGTAGTTTCATGGAACTTTAAATAAACAAAAACTTAAAATGCAGAACGTGGAATAATTGAATGAATTCGTGGTGTCGTGAATTTGTTCGACTGTAATCGCAATCTCAAACTTACAAAATCTAAAATTGGAGAAATGTTGAATCTACATAAAATAAACGTAAAAGAGAAAAAAATCGAGAATCCTAAATTTTCTAGAATCAGACAAACATAAACTTGTAGAAATTTGGGACTGTAACTTGGAGGGCGGTTATAGAACGTATATCAATAATATCTCAAATTTGAGAATCTAAATCCTTCTAAATCCAATTTTATTAAATGCAGTACTAAAGTTCTAAATACACAGATTTTTGGATTTAGGGCCGATTACACTACTCCTACTAAAAATTCAAAAAATGACAGAAATACAAGTATTAGTGGTACAAACGGCCATTCACATTAAACATATTTTGGTTGTTTGAACAAAAAATGACAAATTACAAATGAAACACCAAAATTCATTTACAATTATGTGGATGACTTACTACTAACGATACACAAAGATCATGCAGATGAAGTAGTCCAATTATTTGGGTCATACAGTGATAAGTTGACTTTCACTATAGAAATAGAGGAAGACCAAAAAAATACACTTTGTAAATATGTAATTAGTACCTGATGTAAGTGTTTAGTTTGCACACTGTATATAGTAATATAAGAAATTATTGTACACACTGTATATAGATCACAAAGTATGTATGTTCTGTAGTCGGGATAGACTTCCAATAATCAATGATAGAACAAAGTAATGTTCTATGGTCACAGTCAGGTTAAAAAGCACATGCTGACTAACCAAATTAATTTTAAATGACTAGTAACACGTTAACTATTACAAAATTAACCAAGTTTAATTGTAAGAAAATAAAGAGTAAGTGTACATATGTAAGTACAAAATCGAAAAATTGCTTATTTATATTTTTTAATTATCTTAAGAAAGGGTGAAAAGGCATTTGAAACGTCTTTAAGTGTTTTATGAAGTTATGCCACAGTATATAATATAAAAAAGTCGAGAAGAGTTTATATCAAAATATGACATGTTTTATTCGCAGCAAAAGTGGGTTTCTGCAGCTCGTCCTGCAAACTTTCGATAAAAAAACAATATATTGTTACCTTAAATTTGAATTCCATATCATCGATTTTCATGGATCTTCTTTCTTGAAATGGACGTTATGTCGACAATAACTTTTCATTGACATTTGTTTCCACAATATCGCAGAAAAAGTATCAAAAAAGTTACGAGTTTGCGTAGTTGGTGTAGGAGCAATTCAGAAGATATCAACTTCAAGATTTGAACTTGCACTCCCTTGGACATTTAACAAGCTTGTCACGTGTAGCGATTTTTAATTTTTATTCCTGCTTTTCCAGGAGATCGTGCACAATTTTTGACTACATACCGTTTTTGCTCAAAAAAGTATAAAAAAAGTAGCACGTTTGCGTAGTCGGTGTATGAGCAATTCAAAGGATACCAACTTCAAAATTTGAACTTGCACTCCGTTGGACATTTAACAAGATTGTCAGGTGTAGCGATTTTTAATTTTTATTCCTGCTTTTCCAGGAGATCGTGCACAATTTTTGACTACATACCGTTTTTGCGCAAAAAAGTATAAAAAAAAGTAGCACGTTTGCGTAGTCGGTGTATGAGCAATTCAAAAGATACCAACTTCAAAGTTTGAACTTGCACTCCGTTGGACATTTAACAAGCTTGTCACGTGTAGCGATTTTTAATTTTTATTCCTGCTTTCCAGGATATAGGGCACAATTTTGGACTACATACCGTTTTTGCGCAAAAAAGTATAAAAAAAGTAGCAAGTTTGTGTAGTCGGTGTAGGAGCACATCAAAAGATACCAACTTGAAAATTTGAACTTGCACTCCCTTAGTCATTTAACAAGATTGCCACATGTAGCGATTTTCAATTTATATTCCTGCTTTACCAGGAGATCGTGCACAATTTTTGAACGCATACCGTTTTTGAACAAAAAAAGTATAAAAAAAGTAGCAAGTTTGCGTAGTCGCTGTAGGAGCAATTCAAAAGATACCAACTTCAAAATTTGATCTTGCACTCCCTTGGACATTTAGCAAGATCACCACGTGTAGCGATTTTAAATTTTTTTTCCTGCTTTTCCAGGTGATCGTGCACAACTTTTGCCTACATATCGTTTTTGAGCAAAAAAGGTATGAAAAAAGTAACAAGTTTACATAGTCGGTGTAGGAGCAATTCAAAAGATATTTACTTCAAAATTTCAACTTGCACTCCCTTGGATATTTGGCAAGATTGTCACGTGTAGCGATTTTTAATTTTTATTCCTGCTGTTCCAGGAGATCGTGCACAATTTTTGCCTACATACCGTTTTTGCGCAAAAAAGTAGCAAGTTTGCGTAGTCGGTGTAGGAGCAATACAAAAGATATCGACTTCAAAATTTGAACTTGCACTCGCTTGGACATTAAGCAAGGTCGTGACGTGTACTGATTTTTAATTTTTATTCCTGCTTTTCCGGGAGATCGTGCACAATTTTTGCCTACATATCGTTTTTGAGCAAAATAGGTATGAAAAAAGTAACAAGTTTGCATAGTCGGTGTAGGACCAATCCAAAAGATATTTACTTCAAAATTTGAACTTGCACTCTGTTGGATATTTAACAAGATCGTCACGTGTAGCGATTTTTAAGTTTTATTCCTGTTTTTGCAGGCGATCGTGCCAAAATATGTCCTCATACCGTTTTACCGACTACAATTTTTTGTTGATTATCTTTGTATTCATTGACGCATCCGATTTTCGACGTTAAGATTTCATCAACGCTACCTTTAATTCTTTGTCGATAAAAAGTCTATATAACATAGTGGTGTCGATGTAACTGTTGTCAATGAGAAGGCTATGATTGTTCTCTTCGCTTACTGAAAACAATGAAATATAACGTTTTCATGTGTAATAAAATCCCACCTTAGACTACTACGATATTGATACTGGAAATATATTATTATCATACGTAGTGTTAGATTGATTGTTGGATCTGTATATTACTGGTTGAAGTTCTATCGTAATTTCCGCTCATTGGTTTGAAGGTCGAGGTTAGGTCAGGTTAGGAAACATAAGTAAAGATTATTTTAGTGTAAGGTTTTTTGACCTAGTTAGGATTAGAGGATGGTGTGGAGTCGAGTAGAAGGTTTAAGGGGGTTCTATGTATGAGGAGTAGCGTTTTTAGTATTTTAAATTTAGTAATGGGTGTGGTGTAATAAGGGTGTTATTTATGTGTTAAATAGTTGGGAGTGATTATGCTGAGGGAGTGTTATAGTATGCAGGATGCGAGGATGCAGGAATTGTTTTAAGTTCAGATAAATTGGTGGTATTTTTGGAGGTGGCAGTAGTGGTGGTCCAGTTGTGTCGGGTAAATGGCTCATATATAATTAGTAGGTTTTGTGAGGGAATTTGAGAGGCCACAATAAGTGTCCTGCAACGGACAGTCGCGATGCTGACCGCTGCCAACTAGTCGTAGGCGTGGTGGAAGATCGCGCAGCCGCCACCTGGTTGGCACGAGGAGCTCGTCGTCCCGCCCAATCACGAATCCGCGGATCCGCGGCTTTCCTGTGCGGCCCACATCCACACAACGAATTTTATTATATTTCTTGTCTACAAAATAACAAAATAAAAGCTATAATGCTGCATCTTGACGTGCAGGCGCGCAGGCCTCCAGTCTAGACCAGCCCAACTAGCAACTAGCGAGGCCAACTGGTTAGCCTAACTAGCGAGGCCAACTGGTTAGCCCAATACCCAATACAGACGGCCACTAGTACTTAAACTGAAAATAGACAAATAAAGCAGAAAGCAAGCTTCGTTTTAGCGTTTTAGTTCACCATTCTCCATGCCGCTGCTTGATTTATGTCCTGAAACATAGAGCCTCTCAGCCTCAGCCCTCAGCCATATGCCTCACAAGAGCATAACACCGAAACAATCAAACTTACATCGTAACTTCCAGTCCATGTGAGAATTACGAATTACCACCACCCACCACCCTTACTTACGTAACATTAAAACCCGCAGGATTAAAAAACGCGATGAATTTAATTTTGTTTTTTTTTCGTGGAATAGGTGAGAGGAGAGCGGAGGAAGAATCGTAAATGCCCCACCCGAATCAATGCCTTCTGCATTCTAATTTGTAATTCTCTTTTCCTGATGAGAATATCCGATTGGAAAGTACGCGACATCAGATGTTATCTCACCCTCTCATTTTTCTTTAATTTCACCAAACTCGAAAAAAGATTTCTCGAGCATCCGCCATTAACAATTATAATTAGCCTGGAAATATTCCCGATGTGATATGTAAATATATTTATCTAAATTGGGCTAGAATTTCGCGATGCGCTTTTAGCCGTGGCATATAATTAGCACCCCTCTTTAAAAACCGCCTACCTCCCTTAAGGCGAAATCGTAATTGCGTGCAACCCTCATTGAAGACTTACCATGAATGTAAATGGTTCATCCCAATCTTTTCACGGCGGGCTTTTTTTCCTTTAATTTATGTTTTTGACTTTAATTTCTAATCTCTTCAGGAAGCAGTTACGTTACGTTCGGCTTCTTTTATAACCTCACGAACGAATAGCTTCCTGAACGCCCAGATCGTCTAATTGCTGATCGGCTTTTCTCTCTTTTTTTGCATCGTCTGGTCTGACTGGACTTATTATCCCTGCACCCCTCACATCCCGCGCCCGTATAATTAATCGCAAACAGGCACGTTTATGTTATATCACTGAAACCGTTCCATACATAACATAAAAGCATAACACCTCTGCACCTCCAAGCACCAAATATAAAACTCATTATAAATTCTTGGCACGTAGGCAATATTTTTAAAAGAACCTAGCGTCATTTTCCTGTAAAAAATGTCATAATCATACTATCATCCCCTAATTTAGGTTTTCTCCCCCTAGTCTTGATAGGGTCTCCGCGAGTATCGTTCTGCATTCGCACTCGATACAGGACGCTCTTGATAATTTGATTTTTATTTCTTACGCCGCCACCATTATTCACACCCTTCGCCTTTCGCCTTCAAACTTGCCTTACTGACTTCAATTAATACAACACAAATTAAGGAGTAAGCCTCAACACCACAATCTTCCTCAAAAATTCACATAAAAATTAAACCTGAATAATTTATTCGAATTATAAATATTCATAAATTGCGATGCGATGTTTCTTTTCTTAGCCTCCTTTTATTTTTAGGGCTCTCTTAATCAAAGCACCACTTTTAACCCCAAGAATTATTAATTGCTTTTTATAATGACCTGCACTTTCGACGAATTATTGTCACCAAACTATACTTCTTTAGCTACACTCCCCAAATTTCCAGTTCACCCCAGTTTCACTGCCAAATCAATTACAACATTTTTTAATCGCATTCATTTTCTTACATCACATGTGGTATCATTTAAAAATACGTATAGTCTAGAAGAATAAGTCATTGATTTTTGATTATTCTGGCGGAGACGAAAAAACAGAATTTTGAGTTTGTGGAGTTGCCTTGCAGCTGAATCAAAAGATAGATGTCAAAATTTGACTTGGACATTTAGCAAAATTATCCACTTACCTGCTTTTTTAGTTTTTGTTAAAATAAATTTCGACGCGACTGAATTGACCACACAGGATCAAATATCGTAGAATAAAGGCAAGCTCAGATACACTAGTAGTTACTGCAAATTTTTGAAGTTAAGCAGGAAAAGTAATAAAAAAGTCACAAGTTTGCCCAGTTGGTGTAAGAGCAAATCAAAAGATATCGACTTCAAAATTTGAACTTGCACTCCTTTGGATATTTTGCAAGATCACCACGTGTAACGATTTTTTAATTTTATTCCTGTTTTTGCAGGAGATCGTGCACATTTTTGACTACATACCGTTTTTGAGCAATAAGTATCAAAAAAGTAACAAGTTTGCATAGTCGGTATAAGAGCAAATCAAAAGATATCCACTTCAAAATTTGAACTTGCATTTCTTTGGATATTTAACGAAATCGCCACGTGTAGCGATTTTCCATTTTTAATCCTGTTTTTGCAAGAGATCATGCACAGTTTTTGTCCACATACCGTTATTACGCAGGAAAAGTATGAAAACAGTTATGACTTTGCGTAGTTGTTGTAGGAGCAAATCGAAAGGTATCCACTTCAAAATTTGAACTTGCATTTCCTTGGATATTTAACAATATCGCCACGCATAGCGATTTTTAATTTCTATTCCTGTTTTTTCAGAATATCGTGCACAAATTTGTCCGTATACCGTTATTGAGCAAAAAAGTAAAAAGTTTGCGTAGTCGGTGTAGGAGCAAATGAAAATATATCGACCTCAAAATTTAAACTTGCACTCTCTTGGATATTTAGCAAGATCGCCACGTGTAGCGATTTTTAAATTTGATTCCTGTTTGTGCTGGAGATCGTGCACAGTTTTTGACCACATACCGTTTTTGAGCAAAAAAGGTATCAAAAAAGTAACAAGTTTGTGTAGTCCGTGTAAGAGCAAATCAAAAGCTATTGACTTCAAAAATTGAACTTGCACTTTCTTGGACATTTAACAAGGTTGCCACGTGTAGTGATTTTTAATTTTTATTCCTGGTTTTGCAAGAGATCGTGCACAATTTTTGTCCATATACCATTTTGTGCAGGAAAAGTAAGAAAAATGGAACGAGTTTGGATAATCGGTGTAGGGGCAAATCAAAATATATCGACTTGAAAATTTGAACTTGCACTCCCTTTGATATTTAACGAGATCGCCACGTGTAGTGATTTTTTATTTTTATTCCTGCTTTTCCAGAAGATCGTGCACAACTTTTGACTACATACCGTTTTTGAGCAAAAAAAGTATCAAAAAAGTAATAAGTTGTCGTAGTCGGTGTAAGAGCAAATCAAAAGATATTAACTTCAAAATTTGAAGTTTTCATTAAAATCCTACTATGAATCCTACAAGTTTGTGGAGTCGGTGTAGGTTGTATACCGTTTCATCCACAATATAGTTTCATCGACATAGTCTTTTCATCAAATGCAATTTCTTCGACATGTCTAATTCATCTACAACCTTTTCATCGACACTACCCTTTCATTCACATAAAAGTTCATCGACTACAATTTCCTCGACACCTACCTTTTTATCCCAAAGACATGTTTCATCTCCAATATCGAATGTAGTCGATGAAACGACATTTTCGACGAATTGGTAATGTCGATGAAAATTTTTATCAACGAAAAGGTGTTAGTGAATCCGTTATCGATAAAAAAGCATTCGATGATGTGGTACCACACCTTCGGTGTGGGTCTTCCGTTTCCTCAGAGATCACCACGTGTAATGATTTTTAATTTGTACCCATTTTTTTACTTACCCAAATTTTTGACCAAAGAATTTAATCTTACATTCTTTTGCATCGTTACCAAAAATTCTTAAGAGCATCTTCCTAGACACCCGTGATAAATTTTTTGTTGGAGATAATAACAAGGAATAGAAAATCCTTCCCACTTTTCTGAATCCCTAGAGGGCGCGCGAATTTAGGAGGAAAAATTGTGAAAAATCATGAAACCGAGCATTAGTTCTGCAGTCATAATTCAAGTTTCCCTCGTTAGATATTCAATTTTTTTTCAGATTTATAATTTAAATTGATTAGGCTACATCCTGCAAGAGAGTTACCTTCTGCAACCTAGCACAAAATTAATTAGAGGGGTCCAAATTTAAGGTACTTTTAGATCATTATATTTTTTTTGTACATTCTCCAATTTTTTTTCCTTCTGGCAAAAATTAAAGAAATGACTTCTAAATCATCTACAAAAAAAAATTATACAAAAATGTTGTTCGTACTAGCTTTTATGACTGCAGAATTAAACCACTATATTTTCCGTTTAGGAAATTGCTCTTAAACTGAAAAATATTGTTTTTCCTAGAATTTAATTTTTTTTAATTTCTTGGATATAAATCATTCTTTGTTTTTTAAGTAAAAATTGCTTATTGAATAAATGATTTGTTGAGTTATAAATTATTTATTTTTTTGTTTGTTAATGAAGTAATTGTATAAAGTTGTGTAAATGATTAGGCAATAATTTTGAGCGTTTGAGGGTGAGATATATATTTTTTGGATGACGTAGTTGAAGGGGTGCGTGTTTATCTCGTGCATAATTAAGACGTGTTATTTATGCTTATCGATTTGTTTGTGTACGTTTATTAGGCTAAATGTGGAGGTTAATTGCAGGTCTCTTGAAGAGTTAATGTTTTTTAAATGAAAGCGCAAACATTTTGAGTAAATACGTTAATGGAGTAAAAAACAAGCTTATTAAAGTCTTTATGTTTTATGAATAGATTTTTGGAGTAGGAAATGTAGGAATTCGTTCTTATTTTAAATAATTTAGGTAGTTGAACCATAGCTATGGTTTGGAGTAATAATTGGAAGATTGGGTTGGAAGTTAAATGGTTGATTGTACAACTAGTAAGTATATATTATTCATGGAACAAATGAGCGGCAAGTCCGTTAAGAAAGGCACTCGGAGATTGCCGCCTTAAGGCAATGGGTTTCTTACCCCTTGCCTAATCAATACTCTCTGTACGAGTACGGTGTGATTGCGTTATTTCATAGTCTGACAAATGAAATGATTTAAGGGGACAAAACAGAGCAGAGCGTTTATAAGAACGGGGAACAGGGACTAATGTGTCACAGAGAGTCATAAACAATGAAACGATACATGGAGATCGTTAGGTGCATTTGGCATCGCCCCCTTATTTTCCCCTCAAGCCGCCCCATCGTTGACCGCTCGATTCCGTCGCCTATTTGAAATTGTAAATAAGAGCTTAGCCGGCCGCTCGATAGGTCATCTACTTTATTTGACATGGAGTGTGAATGGAGAAAAGTCCTGATAATCAACTTGAGTCACTATTGTAGTTTTGAGAAATGGGGGTACTTTCTTGCAGCCCTGTCCGCGACTCGATAACAAGATTGCACCTCTGAAAAGAATCTCACATCCCCATTGTATCACTGCTTAGTCCGACAAGCGATGGTCGGTGGGACCAAAAAGGTCACACTCTATATTAGCAACACTACACCCCCACCATCGCCTCCGTAATTCCTGCTGCTAATATAATGTACTCGGGTCGAATAAAGCAGCGGTGCGTTGGAGATAACTCGTCCCTATTATCCAGATTATCCTCTAAACGGGATATATGACCGCCAGGGACCCTGTCTGCAACTTATCTGTTTCCTTTCCGTGTTTTACCATAACATTTTTAAAACTACCACCTAAAATAAACAATAAAATATTCCAAAATGATCAAATAACAATAAAAACTTACTTTATTTTTAATAAAAACACCGGTGTTCCGGCCGATAAGTGGGTGTATATAAATGACCATATTCAATGGCCGTAAAAAGGCGCATTAAGCTAAGGATTGCAAATGCTTCCAAGGGAGTTTGTCTAAAATGGACGAGTGTCCGGAGAGCGATAAAATCAAGCTAGGTGTTCTCGCCCATCGGGAATTCACGCTTCATGCGTGTTTTTACGCGCTATAACAACTCCTATCATCTCTACAACACTTTTCAAAACTACACAGAGCATACCACAAATTTATTTAAAGTGGCGCAGAGGCGGATATATAACATTAGCTACCCAATTCAACCCAAATATGAGGTGTATTAAAATATTTTGTTGCAGGATGATGGAATTATGGATCAAGATATAGATGGAGACGGTGCCATCAACCTGTCAACATCGCAGAGACCTTCCGCAGCGACGACGCCGAACGATGGTGTGCAGGTCGAAGACGTGGAGCAAGTGAGTGCAATTTTTTATTTTGATTCAAATCTGGAATGTAAAGAAAAAGGGAGGCCGGGGAAGGCTGTATGGATCGCGAAGGCTGATCGGGAGCGGGAGAAGTGTCCTTTCTAATCAAAACCTGCGGGCTGCCCCCGGCCCCCGGGATCCCTCGCCCCATTAGAGCGCCCTTAGTCGTTTCGTTACTAATGCATTCGGATTTTTCATCTTAATTGAAAGAGTTTTGGGCCAGCTGTCTCCAAAATAAAGAGAGACACTTCATGTTTAGATGCGGTGTATGATTGTGCAGAGGCGGAGGGAAATAATTTAAGCGGCCTTTCCTTTCCACTTGATAGATGTGTTCGATAAAGTTTTTTGCAGTTCGAAATTAAGATATTTGCGCTGTATAATTGGAAATGAAGCTAATTTTGCATTCTTTGTTTTCTCGCCGTACTTTAATTAAGGATTTTAACAAATGCCAGGTGCCTTCTGTTCGCTTCGCACTTCGCACCTCCACTTCTTAATGTCGAAATTAAAAAGCGGTTTTTAAATATAATTTAATGTGAATTCTGTGAACTTCCTTCGTCTTTTAACTGTCGCCTGACTTTAAATTAAAAACAGAAACTTTCAAGTTACTGCAGCCGCGCCGAGCTCTTCGTAAATTCAATTTTTATTGTGGCACTTGGTTATAGAAAGGCACTCGCTCAGTGCCAGCAAGACCCCAACACACCGTAAATATTTCCGGGAAAAATTCTGGTCAGAAAGCGTGTCGCATGTAAGCGTAATGAATATCTCAACCTCCGAAAGCTCCTCTGAAACTCGAAATCGATACGAAATAGCCTCGATTTTCTACGATTTTAATAGGGGCTGTGTGTGGTGTGTGTGGTTATTGGGCTCTTAGGGTCCGCACAACGCAGATTTTCAATAATCGCCACTTAATAGTCCTATTTACTACCCTTGAATTTAGCCTCCTTCATTAGGAATATCTCGGCGAACGAGGCAGGGCCCGGTTATTATTTCAAAGAATTTGCATCAAGAATTAGGGACGAGGAATCAAGTAAATCCTATAATTACGCGATACATTTTATAAATGAAATGCGTCGTCTATAAATTTCCTTCAAACTTTTCTCCCCAGCTTTTATCCTCCGTAATCCACTTTGAATGGAAAGTAAGCAAATAATTTTGAACACGTTGCATTTTTGACCCTTTCTGTTTTCTTTACGTATAGTCTCTCCATTCAATTTAAAGAAGTCATTTTCATACGGAGCTTCCAGCTTGCGAAGAAGCGAAGACGAATTCGTTACGTATGTGGGGGCAGCAGGGATGAGGGTAACATAACAGCTTTGAGCAACACAAGTTGGAATGATGCGGTGTTGACGTTTTGCAATATAGCCGCATGCAAAGACTAAATTGAATTTGGGACTGGCCGGCCTGTTTGGATTCCAGGATGGTTGTTTAGTTTGCCGGAACAAAGAAAACAGCCATGTGTTTATTCTGCTTGAAATAGCAGCCACTCCCCGAGCTGGCTCTGGCTCTCCGCCGCGGTCGGTGTAAACACCTCGACAAGGTGCTTTCGATACACATTTAGAGTTAGAGTTAGACTCGAACCGAGGGATCCGGGGGTGGTGGAGGTGGAGGGCGAGTACGCATCTTTAACGACAATACGATCGCAGGATTAGCTTGATGTAAGAGTAGGCTGAAGTGCGCTAAGTTGGATGTAATGCTCCTCCAGACTCTAGATACCGGCACTATTAATGCGTGCACTGGATTTTCTGTTATCTAGATAAATGGATGCACGAGTTAAACTCCGATTCCGGCGAATATTTATACACCGCCCTGGCAAATAGCCTCTCTTAGCTCCCTCCGAGGAGCTCCCATATCGAATACGCCACACTTTCGGTAAACAATGCCCTATTTAATTGCTTTTACAGTCGCCTGCACTCTTTTTCCAAAACACACCCTGAGTTGCCATGGAGATATTCTGATCTATGCGCAATCAACGCACGGCAAATACTCTACAGCAATATGCAGGAGATTTTTAAACAGAGGGCTGCTAACCCTGCACCCTACCCCCTCCTCCAACCCCTGCAGTGCCATCACTTTTAATTCTTGGCTCCTCGATCTCGACATTCAACATCACCCCACCACTCTCCAAAGACTACACCAAATATCTTAAAAAATCTTCTTAATTATACTAAATCCTCATTTACCAATACCTCCAATAACCTCCAAATTTACGGCACGAGCCTTAAGGCAAGTACCGTAACCAGTCGTGAGACACCCTATATAATAACATTTGGTCGATCAGATATTAAGTATCTTGATGGGAGTTGAGAGTCACATTTTGGAGATTTTCGTAACGTAGGAGGCTTAGGAGGTATGAGCAGCTGCAATGTTTCTGCATGACCGACCTGCACCGTGTCAGTTTTTAATGCTCGGGAAATATATGATCGACGCCCGCTTGCGACGAGAAAAGCTATCATCGAATAGGGAATGACATGAGATTTTCAGCGATAACAAAAAAAAATTGCTAATATCGATATGGATTTTATACTTTATAGCTCCCCCATCATATAACGTCTTACGTGTGTAATTTGTTGCCGATATCTCTTCGGTTTACAAAAGCCCCTGGCCCCGCGATGCTTCTGCTTCTATTTCTCCTCCCGCACCTCCGCCAAATTTAATTTATTGTTAAGCGATCGGTTTGTCCTCGTTTCTCAATCCTCATCGTCATCCTCGGATCCTCGACCAGAGCAGGGGATGAGTCAGCATAGCGTTTATTTCTCACAACTGGATTAGCCACATTTCCCTAACCACGCAGCTCCACCCGGCTTGTTTGTGTTTGGGTTTCGAGATCCATCTGTAAAACAAATACTGCTGTCAGCCAACGCTCTTATTGTCTTTTTGTTATAGAAATAAACCACGGTGGAGAAAGCAGCCATTTTAATTCGCTCCGACTAAACAAAAGCTTAATTCGTTTATCGCCGCCCGGAAGCAAAAAATTGATAGATCATTTGTTTTTTTAGCCTCTTCCCTTATTTACCGAGGGGTTTTGGTCAGTGCCAACGGATTTGTCTTACTTTCATCATCAAAAACCACTAAATCACGTCACCTACTTTCACCCCATTTTTTTCCCCAACTAATTACACACCCATCAATTCCCCATCCTCCACTAATAACATATTCACCAATTTTAACCCTGACCCAATTCTAATACCACTCTTTTTTCCTATTTGGAAAATAATAGTTTACGCACTTGTTTATTTATCGGATTTTATTGCCCGACTTTACATTCATTCATTTCCATTCAATCGCTCTTTAATCTCGCACTAATCCCTTCAACAAGCATTGCAAACTTTAGACCTAATCACCATTTTCCTCAATTCTTAGTTGACATAAAAACTAATTACTATTTTTACTTTTTGTGTTTCTTTCACTTCGAACGAAGAAGTTGAGTTTTTGGGCAAACCAAAAAACATCTATAATATTTTTTTCAAATTTGGCCTCTTGCGCAAAATGTCATTAGTTAATACAGGGCCGGCCAAGGGGTTGGTTTTGAGAAAGCGTGGGACCTGGTCCTCAAAAATTTTTAAATAAGTTGTATTCATATGTATATACATATATAAAAGGGAGGGCAAGGGGCACATGCTCCCTTAGTTTCTTGTCAATTTATAAAAATATACTGGGTGAGACGTGAGACAAAACTCATCGATAAATACTGGCAAATATTTCATTATTCCATCGAAAGAGTTTTAACTCTGGAAAGGATGATACAAGTTTGATTTTCTGACCGCTTTGATTTGTCTCTCGACTGCATCGTGGATGTCCAGATTAGAGAATCTCCTCTTTGGAGATTACCCTGTTTATGTTGGATTGTCCGGGGCATGGAAATTCTCCTTCTTTGCAATCAAAGTAACAAGTTTGCGTAGTCGGTGTAAGAGCAAATCAAAAGATATCGACTTCAAAATTTGATCTTGCACTCCCTTGTATGTTTAGCAAGATCGTCACGTATAGCGATTTTTAATTTTTATTCCTATTTTTGCCGGAGATCGTTCACAATTTTCATTCGCATAGGGTTTTTGAGCAGGAAAAAGTATCAAAAAAGTAACAAGTTTGGGTAATTGGAGTAAGAGCAAATCAAAAGATAATAGCATGTAGTCAGCGACCGTGATGAAAAATTTAGAGACATCGTTAACGTTAGACACGTTATTAAAATATATTTCTTCATAAGAAATATTTTTTTAAAGACGTGATTAACTTTAACGACGTCTCTAAAATTTTCATCAAGGTCGCTGAATACATGCTATCGAGATCAAAATTTGAACTTGCACTCCCTTGGATATTTAGTAAGACTGTCACGTGTAGGGATTTTTAATTTTTATTCCTGCTTTTCCAGGAAATCGTGGACAATTTTTGAGCGCATATCGTTTTTGAGCAAAAAAAAGTATCAAAAAAGTTTGGGTAATCAGTGTAAGAGCAAATAAAAAGATATCGGCCTCAAAATTTTAACTTGCACTCCCTTGGACATTAAACAAGATCGTCACGTGTAGCGATTTTTAAATTTCATTCCTGTTTGTGCTGGAGATCGTGCACAATTTTTGTTCACATACATTTTTGGGTAGGGAAAAGTATCAAAAAAGTAACAAGTTTGGGTAGTCGCTGGAAAAGCAAATCAAAAGATATCGACTTCAAAATTTGAACTTGCACTCCCTTGAACATTTAGCAAGATTGCCACGTGTAGCGATTTTTAATTTTTATTCGAGTTTTTGCTGAAGATCCTGCACATCTTTTGTTCACATACCGTTTTTGAGCAGGAACAAAGTATAAAAAAAGTAACAAGTTTGGGTAGTTGGTGTAAGAGCAAATCAAAAGATATCGACTTCAAAATTTCAACTTGCACTCCCTTGGATATTTTGCAAGATCGTCACGTGTAGCGATTTTTAATTCTTATTTCTGTTTTTGCTGGAGATCGTGCACAATTTTTGTTCACATACCGTTTTTGATCAGGAAAAAGTATTTAAAAAGTAACAAGTTTGCGTAGTCAGTGTAAGAGCAAATCATAAGATGTCGACTTTAAAATTTGAACTTGCACTCCGTTGGACATTTAGCAAGATCACCACGTGTAGCGATTTTCAATTTTTAATCCTGTTTTCTCAGGAGATCGTGCACAATTTTTTCCTTTTCTCATAATGAAACAATTTCGTCGTTTTACGTTGAGATTCCGTTCCGAGAGACACCGGCGTAAAATGAACACACATTTTTCGTGCTTTTTTCGCACAATGTTAGGGGTCTGAATCGGCGTAAATCGAACCGGTGCAAAACGACGTTTACTTGTGTAAGGCATCTCTTAAATCGAGGATCTTGTGCATTATTTTTTTATTCCACTCGATAGATGACAGCACCTGTAGGTAAATAGCTCAAGGCGAAGCTTGCCTTGGTGGTGTACTGGTTTCTCCTGCAGTACTCGGAAAACCTGGGGTCATCTTGCCTTCTATTTGTCCACATCAAATCTATTGATGTTGATCGAGGTGAACTGGCGCTCCACACTCAAAATGGCACACACTTTTTTGGGGCTCGCAACGTCCAGGCATCTAAGACTCAAAAACGGACCTCAGAGGAAAGTTTTGGTGAAGTTTTGATATTTGATACCTTTATGTTTTTTGGGACGCTGAACCCGAATGCCAGGTTTGCCAGCAAAAAATTTTCTCTGCAAATATGTTCTTCTCGCAAAAAACCTGCGAAGACTTTTTTCGGATTTTTGAAAATAATTCTTAAACTATCCTACGTAAATTTGATGATTATATACATTGTTAAGGGTTCTTGTACAATCAACAATTTTACTGCTGGTGTCAATTACTTCTGAAAAGGCCCTCAAGTTATCATCCCCTACATCTTACTTTAGGATTCCTAAGCGTACATTACATGCATTAGGATAGCCTGAAAATTAATACGATAACTATCCAATAATTAGGTGCGTTTTGTTAGAAAAAACAAGTTTTATAAAGAATTAATGGAAGTAATATAATAATAATTACTCCATAGTAATAATAGCCTCATTTCTCTCTACGCAACCTTCGAGTTGAAGGTCCTGGCTGTACATCGACTTCTCTACAACATAGAAAAAAACTTATACGATTAGTGGGAGTTTTTATTACTAATAATATTGAATATGTTTTTTTAATGTTCAGTAATTTTTAATACCTTGTGGTATGTCTTGGTCTATTTCCTTTGGGGCATGTAAGGTAGGAATGTCCAATTCCAGTTTTGCGTTGCTTCCTTCAAGTCGCTGAGCTTGTTTTTGGTGTTGTCGCAGCTCTCCCCACAATTGGAGCAACAAACCTCTGCCTTTCTGCTACAATTTTTTTGACATTTCTTTGTGTATCTGCAGAATACACCAGCTTTAACAAAGATGGAGTAATAAGGTTGTAATAGGCTCAAGGTCCCAAGGCACAAAAACTTTCTAGTACCAGCTTTTCCAAGAAAACTTATTTTCTAAGAAAATGTTGTTGGAAAACCTCAGATTTGTAGTCAGCGACCCAAAAAACATGAAGGTACTAAATGTGAAAACTTTTCTCTGGATTTTCCCGAATGCCTGGACTATGAACAGACAATTGGAATAATCGCTTTGATTTTGATGAAGACTGTAGTGTGTGGAGAAATTAGTAGTTTTCGGAAAGATCTTATTAAAGATTATATAATTTGTGGAAATGGCGATTATTGAAATGTTGTGTTTTTGTATTTGGGTAGGGATTAATTAATATAAGGTTTGGGAATGTATTGATTGGAATTGGGTATTTTGTGTGTGAGATGTTGAAAGTGATGAGTTGGTGCGGAATATGATTTTAGGAAAGTTTAAAAAAGAAAAGGTTGATATGGATGGTGGGGATTTAAATCGCTTGCAGTGCGGATTGGATTGATGAACGGCGTTTATTGACGTTTCCCGGCAGGTATTAATCAGATGAAAATCTCTCAAGTTTTTGCAGGCTTCGGTGTCGGCCTTAGCAGCTAACCCTCTTGTTTTATTGGGGTACTTTTTCTTTATCTTTTTTTCGCAGCTAAAAGCGGTGTTATGGTTAGGCGGAGGTAATCTTGTGAGGTGACGGGTGACGAAGGACGGCAATCAATGCTAACGGCCGTCCACTGACCGCCACACGGAGCCCGATTCGCCACTAATGCCTTTTACTATCGGCTATCGGCCACCGGAAATCTTTTTTATCTCGGATCGCTTGTAGCGGTGTTTTTATTTTAGGTTGGGTGGAAATTCGAAGGAGATGAGGAAAGAGTGGTTATGGTGTATGAGATGCGGGATGCGGCGGTGTAAACAAGAGACGAGCCGAAGAGCTTTCCACCCCCGCCTCTTCCGGTCACTGTCTCCTATTATTTCGGTTAAACATTTCTCATTGCGCTCGCTCGCGCCCGCTTCACGAATACTAAATAAACATAAGTTTTAATTGAAGAATCTCGTTGTATCTCGGAGCGATGTGGACGGCGCTCGCCCGCTCCCCAGAGTTATTATTAGATCGCTACAAGCTGATGCAAATACAGATTATAAAGATCGGCCAGATGAAAAATGAGATACAGCATTCGCATTGTCTTATGTTATGACAATGGCGGTTCCCAACGCGACCGAGGCCAAATATTTGTCTTCCACCATAATGCCGCTGCCGTTGCCGTACCGAGCACCGCACATCGCGTTTCGCCGTGCATATTTATCATAACTACTGTTTATATACCTTCACCCTCACATGTCGCACCCTGCATCCAGCACCCGGCACCGCCACATCTCGTTAGATATGCACTCGAACGGCGCGGCAAGCGGCAATAATATTAAAATTTGATGCCCTCACCGCTAACCGCGAATGTCAGTCATTTTGCATTCCGCATTCCTCATTCCGCAATTCGCAGATCCCAGATCAATAAAAACTTGCAAGAATGTCGCGTTTTGTTCGCATGTTCGCAGGCTTTGTGGTTTTCAACGTGGAACGCGAGATGTAAGCGTGATATGATAATGAGGGGCGGCCGGCGGCGGTGACCGCAACCGGCCCGTGTCCTCTTCCTGTCCTCGTACTATTTTCCACTCTCCTGTCCCTCTCCCGGCCGCGGACCGAAGGGAGATAGGACAGACTGCTGACGTGGCGCTGCCCTTGCCAAATCGCCAAATGGACAGCGTCCTCAGCTAATGGCTCAGCGGGTGCCACTTATTCGACTCCGACTAAATTGTTAAGGACGGCAAAAACTACAGACTACAGACCAAATCGCCGATGTTGCAAAGAAACCCCGAAACCTCATCAACCTTTCATTCCAAAATACGAAAATAATTTAAATCCCATCATCACGTACTTTAAATCAATAATGACCATCCTTGTTTCTTTTCTTAAATCTCAAATCTTAAACCCTCTTTCCACCAGGTGATAAAAAACAAACGCTTCCTTCTTCCTTCTCCCTCTCCCCAACTTCTTAAAATCTGCACACACGCATATATATCTGATTGAGCGAATGCCCTTTCTCCCACTTCTTCGGACGGGGAAGAAAAATGAAAAGATTGTATCTTTGAAATTGCTTTTATTTCTTGGTTGACACTCATGTCGATTATTTGTTGGGCCACTGGCTCGTGAATATTACTGCACCAGTCCGCCTGCATATGTTACCCTTATTGCCACTTTTCCATATCCACTATATGGACCCGACTAAACGAAATCCTAATCTTTATATTTTACTACCAAAAAACAATAACTTCCCATCTTCACTTACATCCTCGCACATCTACAACCTATACATATTTTTTAAATTACCACCCATAAAAAAACCCATCATTTTAATTTTACAAATTTACCCCAAATTATTACCGACCAGAAGTAAAAAAATACATGTCTTAACCTCAAAGACCGAAAAATGGAGTACAATGCCTTCTGGCTTCTTAAGTTCGGCCACAATGCGAAATTCATATTATGACACCAACAAAAACGCCTTGTGGCATATTCAGAATTGCGATAACGCGAACTTCGTGTTGTGCTTGTTTTGATAATTGACCACAACCTTAAGAGTCTATTCATGCTCAGAGATTTAAGATTAAGGACGGGAATGCGGAAAATTTTTAGTTCATGAAGTGTTTTGACAGAAAAATTTTGACATAAGAAAATTTTATTATTGACCCTATTTGTAGATATTAAGTGGATATCGAATCAAATAATTTTCAAAAAAAAACTGAAGTTTTTATATGATCAAAATTGATCAAAATAAAAAAGTGAAATTCATGTAATACAATTTTATTTAAAAGTTAATTTACATACATCTTCAAAAAAAATGTTCTATTTTTTTTTTATTTTTTTTTTAAATTATATGATTCAATACCCACATGGTATCTACAAACAGAGCAAATCATAAAATTTTTGTACGTCAAAATTTTTCTATCAAAACATT
This sequence comes from Stenus bimaculatus, assembly GCA_963971135.1. Lineage (NCBI taxonomy): Eukaryota > Metazoa > Arthropoda > Insecta > Coleoptera > Staphylinidae > Stenus > Stenus bimaculatus. The sequence continues at coordinate 1,930,446 of OZ020184.1, forward strand.
TCATAAACTAATCAAAATTCCCTACCTTTTAAATTTACTTAAAACCGGCTGCATAAATTTTCTAAAATCTTAAATCATGAATCTTTGAGCATAAATAGATTTTAAGGCCCGGTTGCACAGTTAAAGCTTGAAGCATCACTTTTTCTAAAAAATTAACAGATTTGTATTTCTGTAATTTTTTTTCAATTTCACTTGAAGCTTAAGCAACCGTCCCTAAGAAGTTACTGCAATTTTAAAAATGATTAATTATAATGGTTTTTGTGGAACACCTTGTATAATATTCTTTTTCTTATTAACATTTTTTAAATCATTATTATTTGGATTTTTTCTTTCCCAAATTGCTTTTTTGAACATTATTGGCTATTTTTAAAATAACTGAACCGTGAGGTTAAATTTCCCTCGATCAAACTAATCATCTGCGATTGGCTTAAAAATTTACAGAATTCAAAGCACACTTGATTATATTTTTAAAAAAATTCAAATTCAAATTTATACATGGTGTCCCACAAACATAATAGAAAAATTTATGTTCAGAATGAAGATTAATTTTTTAATGAACGTCATTAATTCTAAACTTTTTTTTATGATTTTTTTGATCTTACACAAAAATCGCTATAACTTTTAAACCACTAATCATACAATAAATATTTTTATTTCACCATAATCAAAAGACCAAAATATATAAAACCATGCTATTATTTTTATAAAGCTCAAACATGTTCATTTTTAAAGTTTTTTAAAATTTATATTAATTTAAAAAATCCTGAATTTCTTAAAAAATAAGCGTTGGATTATTCTAATATTGATTGATTCATTATTAATAAACCCAAATCTAATAGAGGAACCCAAAAAAATGAGTTTTGGCTTCAATTTTTAATAATTTTATGTCCAAAACCTGCCATAGAGGCCACAGATTTCAGTGAAATACAAAAATATCTGAATAAAACTTGTAGAGAAAGTAATTCTGCAAATTTTAAGCCCTTATATATTTCAATCGGAATTACAGTATTTAAAATATTAATTTTTTAGTGAACGTCCACAACTTTTAGATTTTTTTTTATGATTTATTTTGGTCGTTCAGGAAAATGGCTATAACTTCTAAACCACTAATCACACAATAAATATTTTTATTTCAAAATTATCAAAAGACCAAAATCTATAAAACCATACTATTATTTTTATAAAATGCAAAAGTGTTCATTTCCATTTTTAAACTTTTTTAAATTTTCAATTTATATTAATTTAAAAAATCCTGAATTTCTTAAAAAATAAACGTTAGATTATCCCAATATTCATTGATTCGTTATTAATAAACCCAAATCTAATAGAGGAATCCAAAAAAAAAATCGATTTCTTTTTTTAAATTAAAAAAAATTGAGTTTTGGCTTCAATTTTTAATAATTTTATGTACAAAACCTGCCCTAGAGGCCACAGATTTCACTGAAATACAAAAACATCTTAATAAAACGTGTAGAGGAAATAATGATGCAAATTTTAAGCCTTTAAATATTTCAATCGGAATTACAGTATTTGAAATATTAATTTTTTAGTGAACGTCCACAACTTTTAGAATACTTTTTATGATTTATTTTGGTCGTTCAGGAAAATAGGTATAACTTCTAAACCACTAATTGCACAATAAATAGTTTTATTTCACCATATTCAGAAAACCAAAATCTATAAAGCCATACTATTATTTTTATAAAATTTCAATTAATATTAATTTTAAAAATCCTGAATTATCCTAATATTGATTGATTCGTTATTAATAAATCCAAATCTAATAGATGAGTCGAAAAAGATCTAGATTTTTTTTTCAGTCGGTCTATCAATATTGAAAATATTAAATTTTTAGTAAATTAAAATATAGGCAATTTGTTTATGACATTACAAAAATGGCTATAACTTCTACATTACTAAAAGTACAATTTTTTTAATTTCACCATATTCAGGAGACCAGTATCTATAAAGCCATACTATTATTTTTATAAAATTCAAAAATTTTCATTTGCATTTTTAAAGTTTTTAAAAATTTCAATTTTTAATAATTTAAAAAATCTTGTATTTAAAAAAAATTGCATTATTTTGCTACATTGATGTGGATTCTCAACGTATTGTGGCAATTTTATATTGCCACAACGCGTTGTGGCCAATTATCAAAACAACCACAAAACGATTTTCGCATTATGGCACTTCTAAATTGCCCACAACGTATTGTGGGAGTTTCTATAGGTGCCACGACACAAATTTCACGTTGCGGCTGAACCTGAGAATGCGAATGTTTTTTGAAAATTCCAAAAAATAAAGAAGTGAATTTAATGCGTTACTTTAAACTCACCCTGTATATTTAATGAATAATAAATATTTCTTGCCTTTCAGATTATAGGTATAATAAATATAATAAAATCGTTGAAGCAAATAAACGATCAAACGTGCGATTAAAGTAATCAAAACTGTGATATTTGTATAAATAACACGTATAAGCAAGGCAATTTTGATAACGTCAAAGTCCGGTTAGTAGAAAAAGGTAGTCAGCCTTTTTGCGAAAAACTCATCTTATATGCAATTATTGTAAGTCGGGGAATTTATATATTTTTTGATTGCTTTTAATAAAAACGTTTATGTATTTTAGTTTTCACAATATTGTTTTTGCGCGAGTTGCATTAGTTAAACGTATGTACTTTAAAAATGTATGCAAGTCTGGAGTAAAGCAAAAAAGATCTAAAAAGCTGGATTGTACAAACATATTAATATGTAAAATATTTTGGCAAATGCGCCGGGCTGCTAAGTACTTAAATTTATGTACTTTTACAATTTTATGCAATAACGTTGATAACTAAAATAAATTTTACCACAGTTTTGCATAAATAACTTAAGTTTCTTCCACAGAATTTATTACCCTACTAATTTTTCCACTCACCTTTTTAATTTATTTTTTGTAATATTTCATTAATACTAGTATTTAATTTTAGGAAGAAATTTAAAAAAATAAAATATTTTTAAATTTAATTTTTCAATTGAGTTAAGAACAGTAAGGTCCTGAAATAAGAACCAACTTAATCATATTAGAGCCTGAAATAATTAAGCTCAAAATCTGCAAATCTCGATCTATAGTAAGCTTAAAATACTGTAAGAGGGTGAGCTGTGTGGTTTATAAGTGCCCTACTACCTCAATTCCTTGTTTCAAAATCATTTCAAAATATAGGTTGAGTATTTTTATAAAAAGCAGTTTATTTGCATTATTGTGTAAATAATGTTAATTAAAAAAATTAAAGTAAGGTTTTTTTAAATAAATTTTACTGTAGATTAAAAAAATTTATGTAAAAATTAAATTGGAAAATCTTTTAAAATTATTTTTTAAATGTATGTGGATATACAGGGTGGTGCATTTAATATGAATTATGGAATATTTCCAAAATTAAGAGGTTTAGAAAAAAAAAACGTTTACAATAAAAATTAGTTTGAATTAAAAGAGCCATACTTATTTTCTACCCAGGGGACTTCTTCATTTCTCAATTTTTTTTTTGGAAATCCACATTTTTTAATAAAATTTGAATCTACCAAAAAAACAATATAATATTGTCTGAAGCATTTTTCTTTTTAACGTTTGTATGAATTTATTTAAAATTAAAAAATCAAAAAAATATATAAAAACTATGCTCATATAAATCTAGATACATGAAAACTAGAATATAGAAGTACAATTCTTACATAAGTTCGGTATTTAATTATTTTTTTTTAGTTTCCAATTTGAATCATTTAAAAAAAATTGAAAAAAGATAAAAACCGGTTTTTTAATATTTTATTCCGTATCACCTTAAAGTGTCATATAAATACAAAAATAAGAGTGTCGTCATATTGTATACATTTGTATGTACAGTGATTCCCCCAAATAATGGATATAGTTATTTTTACCCGAAGGACTTCTTCTTGGTTATTCTAACCCCAAATTATTTTTTTTTATGGAAACCTATATTTTTAAACCCAAAAGGGAAAAATGCTTAAGATAATATGTTATTGGTTTTTTTTTGGTAGATTCAGATGTTATTATACAAATATGTTTTTTTTATTGAAAAAACTAAGATAAGTTAGAATATAGAATAACCATGAAGAAGTTCCTCAGGTGAAAAATAACTATTCCCAGTCTCAGGCTGCTTTGAAACTAAACAATTTTACTTGAGCTTACATTCCTGACAGTACCACGGTGATAATATAATGTTGACACATATGCTATAAATATAATATCGACGGTTTAATGAAAGAGGAGGGATGAGCAATTTTTTAAAAATTTCTTTTTAAACTTGCAATTTGAACTATTATGTTTTTAAGTAAAAATCCGTATACTTAGGTTTATGTATTTCGAAATGTTAAATACTAAACATTTTTTCTTGTTCAATTTTGCTTATACGTCCTTCATCTTCCTGAAACCCTCGATTTTTTTTACATGAATTTTCATAAAATCTATAAAAACTAAATGTTCCATTTTTTAGTTATTTGCCTAGTCAATTTTACTATTTATGTCCGAAAAGTTTTAATTAATAAACTGAATTATAACTTGAAAAGTCAAGTGTCAAAATGATAGTTGTTTTGATAAAGACCATTTTTAGCAATTATTTTCTTTCCAAATTAACTCGTGGTCAGAATAACTATTGATATTTTTTTAGAAAATTTCTGTATTTCTAAAAAAATTGGTACTATACACTATACAGGGTCCGGCAAAAGTAACGGCCAACAGTTGCAATTTAAGAAAAATGGGGTGGTTATTCTCACAAGACACCTCAAAAGATGGGAAAGTTCTAAATCATCTCAGAATGTAATTTTTATAATATATATGTAAGCAAATTTTTGAAAAAAATCAAAAATTATACTGTTGTTCCGTTACTTTCGTCGGAGCCTGTATAGCTTTTTTTTTTCAAAAAATCTGAAAAAATTGAGAAATTATATCTTAAACGTATTAGTCTTTACACCAAATTTCAAATCTTTATTACAAACCGTTTTCAAATAAATGACAAAAAACTTAGTTTTAGTCACAATATTTAAAGGGCTGTAGCTCTCTTAGCGAAATCGGACACATGTTTATAGGAAGTTTTTTTTTTTAAATTAGTTGTAGAATCGCCTCCTAAAGGCCGCTTAATTTCTGGACACCCTGTCTACGAAAATGTAGGGAATTTAATGCAGATTCCATTGATTCTTTTATTTCGGTTGCAGGTTTTCCTAAACAAAAGTTACATTCATTTAAGTGTTTTTGATATTATAAAAGTAGTCACCTGATTAATTGAAAATTACGGATTTATTATTATGAGGCAAATATAGGCAGTAGTATCGTAATGTAGATATTTCTTTGGGCTTTCTAGAGATATAATTAGTTTTGTTGTACAATGTAAAATAAGAAAGTTATAATGATTTTTCTTCTTATGGAGATATATATGTGTGCTGGAATATCTTCTCGCCGGTTTTTAAACGCCCGTTACGGATACACTCCCATAATTTTAAGCGTTTTAATTGGCTTAGAGTTAAATATAGCTTTTGGAAAAAAAATTTCTCCTTCTTACTTTTAATGATATTTTCACTATCCATATTAAATGGACCATATAAGTAGCAATAATTAGAGTTGCTTTACTTGGCGATAGAACTTTTATTAAAGCTTATACTTATAAAAAAAAAGGTCATCAGCGTACAAAAAATGAGTCGAGAATGTTTTTCTGAAAAGTAAACAACTTTAGCAAGCTCCTGGGTGATTAATAGTTCAGCTTCATTAATAGTGTTTGATTTAAAGGAGTACAATAGTTGAGTATCATCTGCATACAAGTGATAAGAGCACTTAACCATTACTAGGTTATTCGTGTAGATAGTGAATAGTAGAGAGGACCCAGAATAGAGCCATGAGGTATCCCAGAATATTTATTATAAAATTTGACCCGACTGTAATCTAATATCACCAAAATGGGAATAGTTTGAAATTTTTGGTTTAACGATTGAAATATGGGTATAATTTGGTTATTAAAAATATATGGTGTGAGTGAAATAGGGAAAAGTATGATTTGGTGCGGTTTGACGGGATTCAATAACATCGGAAAGTTACGAGTTGGCTCTCTATAGGCAATATTCAATAAAATAAAGCAGGAGGTGAGGGTAAGGGGTGTAAGGGCCAGGGCTCCTCTATAAGGTTGACAATGACTGCAGCTTATAGTTTCTGAGATATATTTGTATGTCCCCACGTCGGCCGCCGATCGGCTCGCATAACAATTGAAAAGGGATGGCGTTTTCGCGTCTTATAACTCCTCGAGGGGCAAGGGGAGAATCACCCTTCATGGCAGGTGCCGCGATATATCCTATAGTCCTATAACTCGCGTGGTATCTGTAATAGAAAAAAAAAAAAAAAAAAACGATTTCGGGTATAAGAATTGTTATGAAATTTGTTTAAATTGTGTTTTTGTGTGTGTGTGTGATTGGGGAAGGTGTGTACTGAGTTTCTTGGGCTGGGTATAAGAGGGAGAAGGGCTGGTGGCAGGAGGCTGCAGGCGGCGGCGGCGGCGGGTTGGAGGTGTCGATGTTGCGCGGAATCGCCGTGACCGCCCGCCGCCGTTGCCGCCGCCGCTATAGATATACACACATACAAACAACACAAACTGCAACGGCGCATCTGAGGCGCGCGGCCCGCCTACAACTCGTCCTGTTCTGGCATCTCGGCGACTTCAATGACCCTTTTTGCGCAACAACACAACTAACTCTTGTTCTTTCTAGCGAAAAAGAAATAATTAATAGACGCTGTTACCATTTATGTGTTTAGTTGTGTTTAGGTGTTGTGCTGTGAGTGTTGTGCTCATCTAGTCCCTATGAAGTACTGCGAAACACGGATGCTGGCTTCTTTTGCTCAGGTCTCACTAATTATTAGTTTTACTTTAACAATATTTATCAACACTAAAAAACACTTATTAAAATTGCATGCCTTGAAAATACATTCCTACTTTTTGAACCAAAATTTTTGGGGGAAAAACCACTTTTCCTGGACTTGGAAAAATTTTGTTGTAATAAAATTTTTTCGGTTAAATTCTTAAATTACCTTAAAGTAGTTGTGGTGGTGATTTTTGTTTTTTTTTTTTTGTAAAATTTTGTGATGGAAAGTGTAGTGCGATGTTTTCCGTTTTGCGTTTTCCGTTTTCCGTCGGGTGTTCGGCGCAGAGTTGGCATCTCGGCGTCCGACGCTGAACTGAATTCCCGACCCACCCTCAGCCAGAGTTGTACACGGTTGTGTACTATATATATAGCATCACAACACAACACATAAACATCGCCCCAATTTCCCATTTCCCACGCGGCGCGACGTGCGTCGTCTCGTAGTTGTCATTCATTAAATTCCTGTGATTACGTTGCCCCCGTCGGGTTGATAAAGTCGTGCAATTTATTTGTCAACTAAAAACTATAGGGTTTAATTAGGATGAATTAATTGGAGGGATTAGTTATAAGAGTAGCAGGTAATGGTAGTTATTAATATTTAACGGGGTTTGTTTAGTGTGGACGTTGGACTCGTTGGAGGAGTTACAAATGACGTCTGTCGGTGGCAGGCGCAAGCATATGGTGCTTCGACAGATTTGCCGGACGCTCATAAATTAGGACAATCGTTAAGTTGGGCCGCCGCCCTCGTAAAGTGTGAAATTCAGCAGTCATGGGCTTTATTGAGAATGGACTGCTGTAAATTATGCTTGCCTCCTTCGGTGTACATTTGTCAATGGTGTTTGGACGCACTTTATTGAATATCCCCCGAATTTAATCCGAACGGTCAGCACACCAGCCCCGACAATCAGAGGCAACTGTCTTCCTCCTTATTCTTACTTTTTTAGCCCCTTTCTCTTTATTATTTAAATCCGTGTAAACATCTTCCGTGCTCTGTTTACTCAACTGTATTTTTCTTTCTTCCAGAATTATTTGGATGAATTTTTATCATCCCGATTCTAATTTCATTGTTCTTTCGCCCTTACTGAATGTTTTATGTTTCTTTCCAACTTTCAAGTGTATATATAATTTAATGCAAATGAAGGAAGTCGCGATGTACGGTTCCAACGATTTCAACCACCCTACCTTCATCTGTAGTGTGAAAAATGTGGAGTTTAGCCCCGGTTTTTAACAAATATTTACCGCTGCCTCCTCGTAAAGAGTTGCCAAGATGCCGCAATGAATGATAAGACGTTAAAATGCATTACCATGATGTCACATGAAATAAAACCCATATACAGTGGCGCATTATGTGAAAAATATGGAAATAATATTGCCCCGGCAAGCAAAACAGCCCTCTGCATATGAAATATGTGATCAGGGGTAAGGAGTTTTTTCCGAGTTTTTGCGCGACGTTTCGCAGTGAATACCAATGGTTTTAGGTGGGCGAAGGGCGGCTCTACTTCGCTACTCGAATTAACGACAAATTCACCTGCCACCACGATTTTTTAATATTCTTTACCACTCTTCCTTTCAACGCCACTGATTGCCCACATCCGAATCAAATCAACCATCTCAAAATCTCCACCAAATAAGGAATCGAAAATTATAAATTACCCCCTCGCTCACTCGCTCACTCGCTCCTTATAATTTTTATCATACTTCTCATGCAAATTCCTTCGTTAAAAGCCAGAAAAATATTTAAAAATATTACCGTCCTCCACTTTCATTTAAATTTTCAAACAAAGTGCTCTCTTTTGAATAAACATATTTCCTCGGACCCGTTTTTGGTCGCGTAATAAATATGCACAAGTCCCCACAATTCGCAAATATTATATCAAATTTGAATTTACATTTTTTTCATTTCATTCAAACCCCTTTCCAACCCTTTCTACAAGAAATACACAACCCTCTACAATTCCTCCAAAATTATACACAATTTTTAACCAATTTCAATTTATTATTTTACTTCCAAATAATTTACTCTCAGTTTTTCATTAAAATTGGTAAAACATGGTTTTATTTCAAGATTTTGTAGTAATAATTACATTATTTTTTTACACAACCAAAACAAAGACAAAAATTACTAATATATTGAAAAGTTGGGAGTTGAATCATTCACCTTTACCTTTAGTAATTACTCTCCCAAATCATCGTCAAGTTCTCATCTTAAAGACAAAAATGTTAATTTTATAAATTGAAAATTTTCCTGTACAGTAAAAATTTTGGTAAAAGTAAAATTAAAAAAAAAACAGTTTTATCATTGTAACTACAAAAATGAAAATAAATTCATACTAAAAATATGTTAATTTTATAATAAGAAGAAAAACCCACGAATTTGTCTTTCCTGAATTTTTTTGAAATGTTTCAAATTGGAAACTAAAAAAAATAATTAAATACCGAACTCAAGAAAGAATTGTACTTTTATACGCAATTTATATGAGCGCAGTTTTGCAAAAATAAAATATAAATATAAAAGTTTTTAATAATCAATGGTGAGTAGATCCATTATACAGGATATTTCTAAATATATGCGAAGAAATTCTACAGGCGATTCCTTGACCAATTCTAAGACGAAAGTAAAGTATAAAAATTTTCTCAAAAGTGCTCTATTTTTTAGTTATAGAGTGTCAAACTTTCTATATTTTTTTTTCATTTTTTGAGAATAACTTCTTTATTTTTTAAGATAATTTGATCAAATTTAAAACACACTCTAGTTATTATAGTCATAATAAGATAAAAATATCAAATATCGAAATAAAATACAGGGGGATGTATTTTGGTGGTATAGGCCCCATTTTTTATGCCATAACTTTTTTGTGCTACCCCATTTAACATTTTAAATGAGATATTCTAATTCCTTGCTTTTTTCTGAAAATTTTTGATCTTCTTAATTTTTTCACAGCTAGTACGGTTTGGAAGTTATTTAAAAACATGTACGAAGTTGTATGCAATTTTTTTTAAATACCGAGACGTCCTAGAAGACTATTTGGCCAATTTTAAAACGAAAACAGAGAATAAATATTTTCTCTAAAATGCTACGTTTTTAATTTAAATTAAAATAAAATTAACAAACTAAAAACGAAGCATTTTAGAGAAAATATTTATTCTCTGTTTTCGTCTTAAAATTACCATGAAGAAGTCCTCCAGGTGAAAAATACCTATGTAATTTTTTTTCAAACTACACAATTTTTACTTAATTTTTTTTCGATAACTCCTACTTCTGAAAATATTTCTACTCTTCAGATTAAATAGATCACTCTACAGGCTGTTCAGAAATTATGTAGCCATATATTTTTGGAAACAATTCTACGATTAATTTTAAAAAGAAAACTTCATATTAATATACGTTCTGAAAGTAGTTTTTTTCATAATTTTTTTGTAAATTTATTGATGTTGAGATTTAGAATTTAGTGTGAATCATAATACACTATGATTTCATGATTTTTTTCAGATTTTCTTAAAATTAGTCACAAATCACCTCCTAAAAATTGGCTGCTTAATTTCAGAATACCCTGTATATTACCCCATAGAATTATGTAAAAGATATGTCATTTTATTTAAAAAAAAATAAATACTAAAAATGTACATGCGTTAATTTTATGGGAATAAAAAAAAGTCGTTAACAAATTATTGAAAAAATTACTAATAATTAAAAATTTCTTATTTTTAAATAATTAATATTGATTTTTATATTTTTAGTTAAGTTAAGAAATCAGTAAAAACCATGAAAAACCCGTATTATAGTATTTTACATAAATTCAAAATAAAACAGTGGTTTTTAATGCCACGTAACTTTTACAAAAATAACTATAAACGCGTTTTTTTTTTAAATATTCTTAAAATACAAGTTATTAACAATAAATTGGTGTATATAACGCGTTAATAACTCAATAAATAAGGCATAAATTGAAAAAAGCTCACAAGTCTACCAAAAGTGGAGACCGCAGAGCTTTTACGCATAACCCCACTTCTAAAAGCTCAAAATTCGTATTTTGTATCTTAAATTATTAAAAATTTAATAAATTATTAGATCTGCACGTTTTTTTTAATTTAAACTCATAAAAAACTTATAATATTAAGGAAGAAAGTGTAGGTGATATTTTAAGTAAAAATACGTTGATAAAAAATCAATACTTTTGATCAACTAAAATAATTTATGTTTTAAATTAATATTTTTTTTGAATTAATAATTTTAAAGTCGAGTTACCTAAAGTAATTTTTTTTAATCAAATTATTTTTTAAGTTTTAGATTTGACTTAAACTATGAATTATTTTTTTAGTAATAAGAAAAAGTCGTTAACAAATAATTGTAAAAAGGACTAATTCATTAAAAATTATTTATTTTTAGACGATTAATATTGATTTTAGTATTTTTTGGAAGTTAATAAATCATCAAAAACTACGATAAACGTGTATTATAGTATTTTACATAAATTCAAAATAAAACAGTCGTTTTTAATGGCACGCAACTTTTACAAAAATAACGATAATCAAATTTTTTTTTAAATATTCTTAAAACATAAATTACTAACAATAAATGGACGTATTCAACTCATTAATAACTCAATAAATAATGTGTACATTGAAAAAAGCTCACAAGTCTACCCAAAGTGGAGACCGCAGAGCTTTTATAAATAACTCCGCTTTCAAAAGCTCAAAATTGATATTTTGTATCTTAAATTATAAAAAATTTCATAGATTATTAGATCTGCACATTCTTTTTTAATTTAAACCCATAAAAAACTTATAATATTAAGGAAGAAAGTATAGGTGATAATCAAATTATTTTTTAGATTTTGATTTGACTTAACATATATGTTATTTTTTTAGTAATAAGAAAGAGTCGTTCACAAATCATTGTAAAAACGACAAACACATTAAAAATTATTTATTTTTGGATAATTAATATTGATTTTTGTATTTTTGGAAGTTAATAAATCATCAAAAACCACGAAAAAACTGTATTATAGTATTTTACAAAAATTCAAAAGAAAATATCATTTTTAATGGCTCGTAACTCTTACAAAAAAAACTATAGAACGATTTTTTAAAAACATTCTTAAAATATAAATAAATATCTATAAATATACGTATTTTATTTGTTAATAACTCAATAAATAACGCGTGTATTGAAAAAAGCTCACAAGTCTACCAAAACTGCAGAGCGCACAGTTTTGACGCATAACTCCACTTCTAAAAGCTCAAATTTGATATTTTATGTCTCAAATTACTAAAAATTTAATAGATTATTAGATATGCAAATTGTTTTCTATAAAAAAATCAATAGAAACTTATAGTATTAAAGAAGAAAGTGTAGGTTATTTTTTAGGTACAAAGTGATTATAATGATATTTTTTATTATAAAATATTTTAAAATTTTTTAGCCAATAACATGTTTTAATTAAAAATTTCAATTGGAGGAAAACGTTACTTTTGAGAAAATAATTTTTTGGCTGGTCGAAAAATAATTAATTTAAAATAATAATTAATTTTTCTTCAAAAAATTCTCTCTTTAGCGCTAGATTTATATCCAAAATATTAATTTTTTTTTTCGATTTTTTAAGAAAAAAAACGGATTTTAATAAATTATAGCTTACTTTAAAGCCCTTTGCGTACGCTTTAATTTATTTGAAAATAATTAATTTTACCGGAATCACTTGGCCGATCAAGATGTTTGATAACTTAAAATTTGTAGAATATTTAACGTTTTTAAAAATTAAAAGAACGGTTCAGATTTTCCAAAAGGTGCGTTATATGACTCAAAAACTACTGAACGTTATTTTTCTCTCTTATCAGTTTCTAAAAAAAATCATTTTTTTCGATACCTGTAGAGGTATTTTTTTATCTATACAATATTTCTGTATATTTTTTTAAAATAAATTTCTTTTTTGTGGTTTTTCATTAAAACATCACAAAATTCATGATTTTTTACAAAGAATTTTTCAACCACAAATTATTGTTTAGACATAAAAAAATTTTAAGGACTTGAATTTATAGGCTCAAATATTTCATGTTTTTAATACTTAATTATTATATATAATTAAAGTTCACCACAATAAATTAATAAAAGTTTATCGAATTTTTAAGTAACTCAAGTTTTTAAGATTTTCAATAAAATAAATTTTAACATCTAAATTAAACTTTCTAAAACCTATATTTTTTCTTTTAAGTTGGTGCTTTATTTTAAAAGTTTATTGACAAAATTCTTATAAAACTGGCAATTTTTAAAACAAATTTTAAACTCATTTTGCAGTTTATGTATACAAAAATAATTTTCTGGCATCGGCATGTAATTTATTCGAACATTCACTACTTTTCTCCAAACTTGCGCTATATTCACGAAATGTGAGGAGAGTTTTATAAATTTATTCCCAGACTTCGCTTTTACTTTCCCAAAATTTATGCAAAACTGATTTATTGTATTTTATGTACTTATACAACTACGATTTTCATACTAAAACTATTTTTTTTTCAAATATAAAAAATCTTGCTTGATTAATAATATAACATGTGTGTTAAACTTGACCTAGATTCTAGTATTTTTTTTTTAATTTTGTAGAAATTCTAGAATTCAGCTTTGGTTTTTTTGGGAGTGTATAATGTAAGCCGGCTAATTTCCTTATAAAAAATATGTTGTTTACAAATAGCGAGATAAAAAAATAAGCCTAAAAGCTTGTTTGTAAAAATTATACGATATTGTTGTTGTTTCGAATTTATAACAGGGTGTAGAGATCAAATGGAAATGGAAAAACAATCTGTAATTGGAAATAGAAATTACACTTGCAGATATGGAGCGTATAAAAATTAATTAAATGCAAAAAATGAGTTTGGTATTGATGCGAGTTGGAGTTGTTGGGGTTGATGTAGTGTGTACGAATGTTGGGGGTATGTGATGAGGAGAGGAGAGATGCCCTGGGGGCCTATTTCGAGATTCATTTTAAGGCGCTTAACGCCGGGGCATATTAACAATCAGGTACAGGGGTGAGTGTTTTAATAGTGTATGCTGATAAATTGGGCGAAGGTGCTTTTTTGCATTTTTTTAGATAAGGCACCTTTTTTATTCTCCTCTCAATCTCAATAGAAATTTATTACAATCCTCAAATATTCCAGCCTGTAATATAATATCTAATAACAAATATCTTCAATATGATAAGATAATTATGAAAAAAATTAACTCATGTTAACAATTAAGATTAAGTATTAAATTTCATGGATTATTATTTAAATCAAGATAAAATCAATGACCTTTGGACCTTCAAAATGATGACACTAAAAATTCTACACGAATAACAAAAACAAACATGAAAAAAATATTTTTTTTTAAAACGAAAATCAGCTGTTTGGTCCTTCCTTGAATCCCATTTTGAAAAAAATAACCAAGGATTTCAAGACATTCAAAAAAATTTTTTTTCGAAAAAAAAAACATTTTGAGATGATTAAGAGCGTTTCAAAAAATCAAATTTTCAAACAGCAACTTTAATAGAATTTTCCGGAATCGATGCACCTTTTTGATATTTTCTAGAAAAATTAGATTTTTATGACTATGATGGTTTTGGAGAAATATGACATGTTTAGAAATAATTTTGGCTACTGAAAAATTAAATTTATAAAAAAATAGTAACCATATTATGTAAAGTAGGCATAATTTGGTTGCCAGATTTGTAAAATTTTCTCTTATCTAAATACACAACTTCACAAAAGTGTTATTCTGTTTTTCCGATTATATTGAGTATAAGGTTTAAAACAGCAAGCAAAACTTGCTCATTTTTAGGTCAGATTTGATTGTCTATAAATCTAAAAATTCAATAAAAAATACAAAAACAAAATAATAGACATGTTATGCCAAGTATTAATGAACTACTACTACAAAATAAAACAGAATTTCATTTACTGGTTTGTCTAAAAAATGGTATTCCGTAGAGTCACATTTTACGCTCACAAAATTTCGCCGACTATCGTCTTAAACGCTAAATTAGCCTTCACAACTAGCACGAACGAGACGTCATTTCATAGTTCCGCGCTATGCCGCAAGAGGGAGATCGCTTAGCTAGAATCGCCAATAGATTGTTTTTTTTGGGGGGAGTTGGAGTTGCTAGTATTTGCGGTTTTCGACTTGTCAGTGTATAACCTAAAACATATAAGTGATCCTGTTTATAATTATTGACAATAATCCAAATCAACACATAGTGGCACATATGGCATTGAAATATTTTATAAAATGGGTAAGTTCTGTACAGATAAATGTCGTTTTGCTCCGGTTCGATTTACACCGGTTTGTGCCGGCGTGGGATTGTGCGAGTTTTCGTTTTATTTTTAAGAAAAGCATTGTGCAAAAAAGCAGGAAAAATGTGTGTTCATTTTACGCCGGTGTTTCTCGGAACAGAACCCCGGCGTAAAATGACGTTTACATGTACTTAAAGAATATAGTTCTAAACGAAAATTTCTCAACGATTGGTAATCAAAATCCATCCTGAGATCTTGAAATAACTAAACTTATAGTTTTTTTTGTAACTAGAAGTTTGGTTATTTTAAGACTTAGGATGAATAAAAACATATATTTTAAAAATCATCTGTGCACTCGCTCAAAAGTAATACCTTAATCACGAAATGTTAATTACTACATGATCAATTTGATATCACAAGAATTATTGATAAAAATGCAGAAAAGTAGTGGTCCCAAATTGGACCACATGATGTTCAAAAGAAACCCCAGATTTCAACCATTTGCGTCCTGTTACAGATTCAAAGATTTTTGGAAAAATAATTCAATATTGCTATTTCTGGCATTACTTTTATCTCCTGATTTAAACATAAGTGTAATGCGGATTCTCTCCAAGCATCAGAAAAAGTACCAGATAATAATTATGTATACAGGGTGATTTTTTTAACCTGGAAAATGGAATTATCTCGAAAAATACACATCGCACAGAAAAATTTGCCAGGTCGAAACTTTATGATCTAAGAAAACAAATTTTATGGATCAAATACATCTTTAATTTTACTTCCGGTTTATCAGGAAATGGCACCCACTTTCTTATTTTAAATGTAAACCCCTGATTTTTTCTACGTAAAATCAAACAAAGATTAGTTTTAAATATGTTTATGACAAAAAAATATTTTTTTTCAAAACTTTAAGAAAAAATTTTAAATTTTTTTTTGGTAAAAAATTTGAGTAAAAATTAAAAAAAATAATATCTCAAGAACGACGGATAGTGTTTTATAAATTATAATTTATTTTACGTATTTGTATTATTTAAAAATATTTTTTGTAGGTTTTACTCAAATTTTTTGCCAAAAAAAATTTAAAATTTTTTCTTAAAGTTTTGAAAAAAAATATTTTTTTGTCATAAACATACTTAAAACTAACCAATGTTTGATTTTACGTTGAAAAAATTAGGGGTTTACATTTAAAATAAGAAAGTGGGTGCCATTTCCTGATAAACCGGAAGTAAAATTAAAGATGTATTTGATCCATAAAATTTGTTTTCTTAGACCATAAAGTTTCGACCTGGCAAATTTTTCTGTGCGATGCGTATTTTTCGAGATAATTCCATTTTCCAGGTTAAAAAAATCACCCTGTATTATAAGGATCGTAACGCCAATCATTATGGCCCTAGTCGTGAAATTTAGTAGTCAAGGTGAAGCGAAGATTAGTTACGATATAAAATTATCTGCTCGCATAAATTATGAAGAAATCGAAATAAATTAAAATTTATTGGAAGTCTTACTGATATAAATTTGAGTACCAGAAAGAAATCAATATTAATAGCCTGATGAAATCTTTCGCTGTTTTCTTCATTAACATCATCTAGGTTTTTTTGAAGTGAGATAATTAAATTTAAGACTAATGTTATAACCGAGAACTTGGATAGCATGTTTTCTTCTAATTCTATGCTATTCTTTGTCTTAAATAAAGCTTGTTGGTAGGAATAAATGCAAAATTATACTTGGTCAGGATTCCAGCCGCCAAATCGCATGTTTGTTGTGATAACCACTACACTATTTAGGATTTAGAGGTTCCAGGTTATTTTTTTTTTGGAAATTACAAGGCAAAAAATTAAAGCAAAATTGTCATTGGCTAGAAGTCGAACCTGGGAACTCTAAATCGCATGTTTGATGTGATAACCACTACGCTACCTAGGATTTTGAGGTACAAGGTTAAACAAGGACAGATCTTTAATAAGTTTCCTTATCTAAGGATGATGCTTTCAGTTTTTTTCGAACCAATTATAGGAACTTTGGGTGCGAACTAGTCGAAACAAAGTTAAAAACATTCATAAATGATCCCCAACTTGATATGCAAGGCTAGAAATATGATTTAGTTAGTCGCAACCAAAAATTTCTTGATTATTTTTGGTTTTTCTTGATTCAAGATATTTCTTAAAGGCTAGTTTCTGTTAACGAGTTGCCGATCCATAGTTCCGCTGTCCCAAAAACATCATAAATTGGAATATTTTGTTTATCCACTTTTAGATTAGAAGTAAAATCAAATAGCCTGCATCAAAAAAACCAGAGTTACTACTAAAAAAAAACCAGTCATGTTATAACCGAGAACATTAAAGTTGGTAAGCGAATTTTCTTCTAATTTTCTGCAATTCTAGAAGAAGTAATCACCAAACCTTAGATCTTAGATTCAATATTCATTCCTTGATTCATGATATTTCTTTAAGTCCAGTTTCTGCTAATTTATTCCTGATCTGTAGCTCTACTGTCCCTAAAACACCAAGAACTGGAATATTTTGTATATTTATTTTTAGATTAGAGTAGGGTGACCAAATGTCGCGATCCGGAAACGGGGACGCAAAAAAAAACAAAAGTTCTTTTAAAAAAAATTCTTAAAAATAAATGCCAACTCTAAAATGAACAATAAACATGTAAAACAATAAAAAAAAATCGAAGTAGTAAAACGTCCAGAAACTTGGTTTATCATATTCAATGTAGGTAAAGTCTTAATTTAAAACCAAATTGAAGTAGTTACAAACTTCAATAAATTTTGTAGTCCTTTGCAGAACTTTTTAAATTTTTTGACTTTAATTCTGATTTTTTGTAATTTTCATTCGTCTTGTTTTTAGAAAATCACCTATAAAATAAAAAAAAATGACTATAACACTCTAAAGATAATACTTAAAATTTTTAAATGTTTTTCAAATAAAAAATGGATTACATAATAATTTTAAGTTTTTCGAATTTCGAAGGATTTTCGAAATTTTAGAGTTTTTTTGTTTATAAACCGATTTTAATGATTTTTTATTTTGTGGTCTAATCCATTAATATCTCATAATATAAATTAAGAAAATTAAGTGTTTAAATTTTTTGATTTTAATTTTTTGTAATTTTTACTATTATTTTTGGAAAATCACCTATAAAATCAAACACTCTAAAGATAATACTTAAAATTCTTAAATGTTTTTCAAATAGAAAATGGATTACGTAATAATTTTAAGTTTTTCGAATTTCGAAGGATATTTTAGAAATTTTTTATTATAGGTTTCAGTCAACGCTGAAAATGTTAACTTTTAAAAAATCTTAAGTTTGAAAACTCCAAAAAAAACGCATGTTGTACAACTGGATATCAATTGATAATTTTAAATTTCTTCAATTTAAGTGTAAGAGGTGGGAGTAAAAAAGCCGGAACAATTCTGGGACTCAAGTCTAAAAAGGCCCCTCCCGACAACAGTCTTCGGGCATCGAGACACGAGTCTAAAAACCAATGCAAGTCCCGGGAAACCTTTGGTCACCATAGTTTAGAGCTACTGCTCGAACCACTTGATTCGATTCCATCATTCCACACTTGTCATTCAAATGGAAAAATAAGAGTTTTTGTCCTTGTCATATGTCGTATACGACATCTTGTGGAGTGATTGCAGTATAGGTATATTTGGAACCAGGACATGAAAAAATTTCATGTTGTTGGGGTGTGCAATTTGTGATGAGATGTAGTAATTTTAGTAAAGTAGGTGTATAAATTAGTGTTATTTGAGTTGTTTATGGATGCACCCTTATCCATAGATGATGACTTAACATTGGAAGTTTCCCCTCGTTAGGGCAGACACATTAAATAATCCAGTAGAGTCGAAAAAAGCAGTTAGAAGTAAACAAACATTCCCCCCAATTTAGTAGATGAATGTGCACGTATAGGTGTAGATATTATTTATTCGTTTATTCGGAGCAAGCTGGAAAAAGGAAAAACTCGGACGGATTACTTTAATTCAATTATGCATGGAAGTTAGAATTTTGCCGACGTTGCATGGAATTTTCATAAGTGGCTTTTTCTTCTTGTTCCAAGATTGAGTTTATATAATTCAGTATACCGCTAATTGATATTGAATCATTAATACGGAGAAAACAGTAGACCCTCTGTTTCTCTAATCTAAGGAGGGAGGGTGCCAGGAGCGCTGGCTTATTATATTACGGCAGTCAGTTTGGATTCCTAGACTGTAGACAATGAAAGAAGGATGTAGGATATAGTTGGGTAATAAGGGCAATAAGGGTAATAGTGTACAAACCAATTGAAATTGTTTCCTTTTTAATTTGCATGTGGCGGATTTAGGATTTTCGTTCGCGTGGAAATTTAATAGAAAGTGATTTAGGTTTCAGTCGCTGTCGCTTATTTTTATCATCGCCGCCGCCGTTTTAAAAAGGTCCTCGGTCCCCTTCTTTTTAATAACATTGGACTCCTATTCAATTATACGCGTCTTTTTTATTTTATCCCGCTTTGTGATCCATTAAGCTAATTTATTTATTGCACAAACAGATTTGATTGCCCCGCGCATTCATCTTATCTGTTATTACCAACCGCCTAACCGCCCAACCGCTCCTATTGTTAATAAATGGAAAGTAAATCATGCAAGCCATGATAATGTGCGTTCGCGTCGCCCCAACTAAATGTACCATTGCCAAAAGGCATATATCTAAGAGGTGTACAGGTATTATGACCGGACCATTGCTCTAAGACACATGGCTTCCTAGGTCCTAATGCGCCCATTCCCAACCGCTCCGCATGCTTCAAATCAATCACATATATCACATGCACGAGCCCCAGCCGCTACTTGCTACGCCAAAACATCCACATTCCCTCCACCCTCTACCTTTCCATGAATTTCAATGCTACCCCACAGCCCCATCTTAAATATTAAGATTTATATTTAGTTACACTTTTATAGCCGATGACTCGATCTCATATTAAAGTGTTTTTATTGCCCTTTCATCTTACCTCACAACCCAATACCTTATACCACAACCACTTTAAACACATTCCACAAAAAACTCAACAAAGAACACACAAAACTTCCCCTCACACAGGAAGACTCTCGACAACTTTAACTAAACCCATCTTTCAACTAACGACATCATCAATAAATAAAATCCTCTTCCAACACAACACTTCAAAATTACCAAAAAACACTTTATTTACATTTTTTTCCAATTCTCACATATTCTCCTGATATTTTTTTTCATAATAGTTTTATCCTGAATAGTTTACTGGTGTATTTAAAGTATTTTTTCTTTACAGCAGGCTGCCTCCCTAGAGAAGGTGTTGAAAGAGCAGCAGCAACAGCAGCAATTAGAGCTAGAGCGCGCTTGGGACCAAGATAGAGATTTGAAAGGTAATGGCAGCACAAGCCCGAACTCAGAATCACGTCTTCATGATCATTCGCCACCTCCACCTTTATCATCGGAGTCACAAAAAGCGCTTAACGCAACAATCCCTGTATCTCAAGTGAGTATTTAATGAAGGTTTGTGCGTTTTGTGGTAAGGTTGTTCGATTTGTAGCCACAGGCGGTAGGACCTCCTCCGATGATGTCTTCACCTGTGTCGGGATTGCATCACATGCAGCAGTTACTGCAGCAACATGTACTTAGTCCAACGCAGCTGCAAACTTTAATGAAGCAACATTCGATGATGCAACAACAGCAACATCAGGTAGTTTGTTGTATGCCTAAAATACTTGTACTTGAATGAAATTAATCCGCAGCATCACCAGCTGGCAGAAATTGGGAAGAAGCAAATAGAACAAACGATTCAACAACTACAAGAGCAACTCCAGCTGAATTTAATTCAACAATCACATATTTTGCAAAGCGCCGATAAAAAGAAAGCGTCAGGCTCTTTACAACAGCTAGGTATCCAACAGCAGCAATTAATACAACAATTACAAATCTTACAACGACAATATGTAGTACATCAAGGCCTAGGAATGCAACCGTTAATTTTACCGCAGCCTACAGGTATTATAAAGAAAAACGAAGAAGATAATAATAGTAGTGTAAAAGATAAATTTAAAAGTCATGCATGTTTAAATTATAATTTGGTTAAATAAGATAAGAAATGTAGTCGCAATTTAGGGAAGAGAAAGCGAAATCGAAAATTCGACAAGGCGAGTTTCAGCAGGGTATGTATTTCCTCACATCCCGCCTGTCCATTTACCCTCGTTTAGTAATCGAACCTTTGAATTGGGCAATGCCACTTGCAATAATTAATTACTAGTATTGATGAAGGTTTCTTTTTGTCACCGCCGATGAAATGAATTTTCCAGAGGCGACCGTCGCTCCTGCAGTGTCGGGATGTTCACGTGCGGTTAAAACTATTGGCACTTGCCCATCCCTCATTCCTGTCATTCCTCGAGACTACTTCCTGCCTCCAACATACCCTTTTGCTGAAACCCGTTCGTCGACCAATTTTAACCAGTTTTAAACGCACGTGAAAAGCCTCTTCTAAATTGCACAACGCACAACATATCACGAACGATTTGTTAACTTTAAGATTTATCGTCCAGGTTTGGGATCGCGGGACGTTTTAAGCCCTTGGAAGGAGGTAGTCACGGAGCGCGATCAGCAGCACGCAACCAATAACAAATCAACTTCCGATATAAACGGTAAGTAGTTAAGCAATCTTCGATGGGGCCGATAAAATACAACATGCTCTAGGGTTGTTAGGCGTCGTTACCCCTGGCAGATCGAGTAGGGAAGAGCTGCTCCCAGAAGACAAGCCCGATCGGGCGACAAGCGACACCCCCGACAGGGTGCACCACCTCTACGGCCACGGCGTCTGCAAATGGCCAGGTTGTGAAATTATCTGCGACGACTTGCAATCATTCGTCAAGTAAGTACTCACATTTTTTCTCTCCCTCTTCACACTTTTTCCTTTATCGAAAAACACTTTTAAGCGCGAAGGAAGTAATAAAGTCGCGCCTGGGGATTAACATTTAAATCCTGCAGCGTGGCGATCAAACGCCCTGCATATTAATTAAACAAGGCGTAATTAGAGTTTTTAAACCGCGATGCCGCTCCTAATTTATTCCAGGTCGCCTTTTCTTTTGTCGCGAACGCGACAAAATATTGTAATTTGACAGTTTGCTTTTTCCCCTTTTCTTTTACATATTAATCGCCTCGTAAAAGGCTAAATATAAACTGAAATTAAAGTTGGTTATAGCATAAATGATTTTATGGCCGTTTGCGATTACATTCGCACTTAGAACTGCCGTTTGTTTCAGCCTCTTGATATATTTATCCCATTAATATTATCGTAAAAACTTTTCACAACTTCCACTAACCGCCCCTCGTTACTCTTTTCAAATTACACAATCGCTTCCCAAAATTACCATTAAAATTAAAACAAACAATTCTTTAACCGCTAAACAACCATCTTCATCATAAAACCCCAAACAACCACCCAACTAACTTTCTCCATCCACTGTTTACCTAATCCCCATCTTCAGATGCATCATTTTCATACCCTCAGTCATTCCTTAGTATCATAGCGTTTTTATCAATGCTTCTTCAGATTCAGTAGCGGTTCGTATATTCCATATTATACTCAGGAGTCTAAGAAAAACTATACAATAAAGTACAGAAAGTTTCCTTTTTGAATGAGGCTAAGTGAAGAGAGAAGATATAGTGGAGGTATAGACGGTCTAGAAGGAGAGTGGTGGTTAAGAAGTTTCTGCCTCAACTCTACCAAAGCCATAGTAGGTAATGTTTTGGTCAAGAAGGCAGCGCGCGTTTTCGTATAGGCTAAATGAGGTGACTAAGAGGATATTTCCTCTGGGATTATTTTAAATCTATTGTTTACAACATCCGTATAATAACCCAGAAAACCCTAAAGAACTATATTAGTGAATAGATAGACCGTATGCCCATGGCTACCGAAGAGACTTGAAAAACACTACATCGATGGCAATTTGCTTGACCAATACATTTTTATGACACTAGTAGAGTTGAAGAGCAAACTTCCCGACCATAGGTCTCCCTCGTGTCCGATACTAAGTCCTCACTTCGAAGTAGTTTTTCTCCCACACCCTGTACGAAGAGAAAAAAGTGGCAATATGGATCCCCACTTTTTTTTTGGTAAAATCCACTTACATTTTTAGCTAATTTCACTCGCTGTGGGAATGGTTGGTCTAATATGCTTATCAGCTGTTACCACAACAGGAGGAATTATTTTTCGAACATTTACGGTACTTAATTTCCATATTGCGATCAAAAAAGTTACAAAATTGAACACTAGACGAGTCTGGTCAATCTGGTGACGATAAGCAACGCCATCGGTATCGGACTGTACTTTTTGAATTAGCTCCAAATTGAAATCTAGATGGCATTTCGATTGCAGCAACTCAAGTTGTGGTATACACCGCTTAGGCGGGCCATGACGAAGAGTAAGTAAGCAGTATGGCAGCTGTCAATCGGTTAGTTTCTCCTTCCCGAGGATAGCTGTGCGTTGAGGAACATACACTCAGTAGATGCTGTGGAGTCTCATTTTCTTCCATGCATCCACGGGATTCTATGCATGTGTTTATTTAAGTCATAGTGTCCAGTTATTAGAACTGTGAGTTTGCGCAGT
Source organism: Stenus bimaculatus (assembly GCA_963971135.1). Classification (NCBI taxonomy): domain Eukaryota; kingdom Metazoa; phylum Arthropoda; class Insecta; order Coleoptera; family Staphylinidae; genus Stenus; species Stenus bimaculatus. The sequence goes on from OZ020184.1 coordinate 1,954,222, forward strand.
TTGTGTCGATTCATACCTGTGACCGTTTTATTGGTCGTCGATGTAGGCCCTGAGATGTGAGAGGAAGAGTTTGGTATGTATCATCCGGAATGTCTCAGGGGGAGGGGTATCCCGAAGGCTGGTTCGAGTCCAGTAAACGTTCCAGTTGTTTCTTTCTTGGCTAGCAATTCTGCTTTTAGGTTTCCTCTTATATTTTGGTCCCTTGGTACCCAGACGAGCTGAACTTTGCAATTTTTTGACAGTTCTTCTAAACTGTTGATGCAGCCCATGACCATGGTCTGGCTATCGGACATGATCGTGATCGGTTTCTTTCTATGTATGTTTACCAAGGGAGGCCGTAATTTGCTTTCTTTGGTGCTTGCCCCCGCAATTTCCAGCCTCAGTGCCATTATGGTTTTTGGCTCCATCTGTATATCTGACGGATCCATTAATTACGCCCGGGTATATGTTAGTTTCACATCCGTCTCTTGACGGTATTATTACTCTGAAAGGCTTCAAGATGTGATATTCTTTCATAAAGTCTGATCCCATTTCTAGGACCTTTTCTTCATTTTGCTTTAAAGTTGTTCGTTAATGAACTTTATTTCAATTTCATCAAACATATTCACTTCTCTATGGCAGTCATCATCAAAGGCTGATTCACAGAAGAGGCAGTAAAATTGTTTATTGACGTTCAATGTAGGAATGACTGGAACAATCATTGTCAGATTCTTCAGATGGAATTTTATGTTATTTTACCCTTCCTCTTCATAGACACGGTGCGTGTAAACCTACTCCCAGATGTTCAGAGTTAAAGTTCTTCAACGTTTTCCCGCTGAATCTGCTTTCTCTTGAACAGAAGCCATTAAAGAATTTTTGTAGGGAGATCCTGTAATTGTACTAGATTTGCCAAAACGATATTCCTTCCTTTGTTCGATTCCTCTTTGTGTTTTGGAATTGGATGAATATCTTCAAATGTAAAAACCTTTCAAATGCTGGCAATATGGACCCTGATCCATATTGCATGCACTCTGGCGATCCATATTAGCAGCAACATCTGTTGATAATAGAAAATATCACACCGCTACTCCCAAAAAATAACTGAAATGTTGAAATCTGGTTTTGATATATTATTGTCTGACTAGTGTAGTTCAAGGTATGATATTAATCCATCACTTACCTTGATAAAAAACAGGATGAAACTACAAACGGTCACAACACAAAACTCTTTCAATCGGGGGAGGTTGGTTAGAGTTGACTTATCGTTCGCTCGGGCCGAGATACCACCTTCTACCCGATAAATCCAGGGTGAGATTTTCGAAAATCTCAATCTTTCCAAATATTGTATTCTTAAGCGTTTACCTCATACATCCGGGTTGATGATGTAATTGTCTTCGGAAATACCAATTTGATGATTTTTTGCAGACATTTAAATACAGAGCACACCTTAGACGATCGGTCGACAGCTCAAGCCAGGGTGCAAATGCAGGTGGTATCGCAATTGGAGTTGCAGTTGCAGAAAGAGCGAGATCGTCTACAAGCAATGATGCATCACCTGCACCTTTCGAAGCAGTTGGGTTCTCCTGAGCCGATGAACGATGGAGTGCCACCTGGGCACCCAAAAATGCCAGTAGCATCCGTACCCCAGCCGCCAGTTTCCCTAAGCAACTTAGTTTCGGCCGTCCGATCTCCAGTGCTCCACTCGCACGCATCAAACGTCGCAGGACCGATCAGAAGGCGAATAAGTGATAAATCTGCGTTATCATTAGCAGGTGGTAAGTTGATTAATTATCTAAATAGTCATGAATTAATTTGAAATATTTTAATGCTACGTTAGGATTACCTTATATGCTCGAAAGAGCAGGACTGGATGTCCAGCAAGGTATACTATCAATTTTTGAGTGTTGTTAAGTTTCTTGTTTATATTTAGGTTTGTTTATAACATTTTTAGAAATCCAGAGGAATAGGGAATTTTATAAAAACGCTGATGTAAGACCGCCGTTCACTTACGCTTCTTTAATTCGTCAGGTATAATCGATATTTATTTTTGTTTCGAAAAGTTTGAATTTGTATTTTCAGTCGATAATTGAATCGCCAGACAAGCAATTGACGCTCAACGAAATATACAATTGGTTCCAGAACACCTTCTGTTATTTCCGGCGAAATGCGGCGACGTGGAAGGTATTATTTGATTTATTTTTTGTTATTCCAACTTGTATATGTGAGAATATATGATAAATATTTATGTGGTAGATAACGGTAGTAAATAAGCCAGGAGATGTAGTTATTGTTACATTTGCAGTTTGGAGTTTTAACGCACTTTATGGAGTGGGTACAAGCATCAAGTGCTTATGTAATGTTTTAACTAGGCTCTGGCGGCTTTACTAATTTAATTTAAATATCTTTGTTGATTTTTAATGCTCTTCGTGTTCGGTAAAGTATTAAATATGAATTTGTGTACACTATTTTATTAATTATAGGACGTTTTTACGAGAGGAGAAATATTTTGCTTTAAGCCTGCATGTTTATTAATTTGTAATTTTTTTTATTAATAGCGAGTCCAACAATGGCGGAGGCTGATCTTCGGTTTCTAATGGGTTTATGTTGTGGTAAGATTAAACTCATTTGAAACCGGGGGTCGTAGCTTAAACTGCCGTTGGTTGGGGTTTCATACGAAACGTAGAAGCTCGCATTTATTTGGCGCTGTTTTGTTGTTAGAACGCAGTACGACACAACCTGTCTCTTCACAAATGTTTCATGCGCGTGGAGAATGTTAAGGGGGCTGTGTGGACCGTGGACGAGGTGGAGTTCTACAAGAGACGGCCCCAGCGGTGCTCTTCGGGCCCGTTGGCTCAACCAGTCGTCGGGTACGTCATCGAGGCCCGCCATTAAGATTTTTCCATTTGTACATTGTGTGTTTTGTGATTTTTTACATCTTATTCTAATCTCTTTTTACATCTTTTTTATATATTTATATTTAAAATTTTTATATTTATTAACATTGTGTGGCTTGTGTGAAAGAGGTGTGTGTAAGAGCGAGGCCGGTTCAGTAACCGCATGACGAGCCGCAGGCACTGGCTTGGCCAACTAAACGCTGGCGATGCCGAGGACATCGGAAGGTATATCATTTAGATTTAAGCGAGTAAGCACCAGGTGTCGCCGATTACTAACCTTGACCTCACTTGATTGTGATCTTTCTCTTTCTTGGGTCTGGGTGTGTAGAATGCGATACGCACCAATCTCTCACTCCACAAGTGTTTTGTGCGCTACGAGGACGACTTTGGGTCATTCTGGATGGTCGACGATGCCGAATTCGTGAAGCGCCGCCACTTGTCGCGTGGCCGGCCACGGAAATATGACCCAACCCCATCACCCACTCCACCCCACTGCGCACAGTAAGCACTATTCTAGAACGCGACGCGAACTGCCGTACCATTATCGTCTGCTATCTGCTGCTTCTAAAGCTACTCTATAGTGTTCTCAGCTTCGCATGCAAATCACCAAAAACCCAAATACTTACCAAAAAGGATCCCACTTATCAGAACCAAGGACCCACCTTACCAGAATCAAGGATCCCACTTACCAGAACCATCTACTCCACTTACAACCCGTCTATTCTGCTTGGCCAAAAGGATCCCACTTATCAGAAACAAGGATCTAACTTACCAGAATCAAGGTACCCACTTACCAGCACAATCTACCCCATGACGTACCAATTCTACTTGGCCAAAACCACCAACTTACCAAAATTCTATAAGAACTACTAGCATGCTTTCGAATCTGAGTGGATCCCAGAATTTCTTTCTCGAAGATATGCATCTTTCCATTGATCTCATTTTTTCTTGCTTCCATTTATGATAAGGCTATCGAAACCAAGGATCTCACTTATCAGATCCAAGGATGCCACTTATCAGAACCAAGGATCCAACTTACCAGCACTATCTACCCCACGTCTTATCAATTCTACTTGGCCAAAACCACTATCTTCAGATATCTTTACCAAAATTCTATAACAACTTAGTCAAACTACTAGCTTGCTTTCGAATTTGAGTGGATCCCAGAATTTGTTTCGCGAAGATATCCATCTTTCTATTGATGTCGTTTTTTCTTCCTTCTATTTATGATGAGGCTATCGCAACCAAGGATCTCACTTATCAGATCCAAGGATCCCACTATCAGAACCAAGGATCCAACTTACCAGAATAACCGTACCCACTTACCAGCACCATCTACCCCACGACGTATCAATTCTACTTAGCCAAAACCACTAACTTCGGATATCTTTATCAAAATTCTATAACAAACTACTAGCTTGCTTTCGAATTTGTTTGGATCCCAGAATTTGTTTCTCGAAGATATGCATCTTTCTATTGATGTCATTTTTTGTTCCTTCTATTTATGATGAGCCTTTCGCAACCAAGGATCTCTCTTATCCTATCCAACTTACCAGAACCAAAAATTCGATTTATTAGAACCAATGATCTCACTTACCAGAACCACTCTACGCATCAATTCTACTTGATCAAAACCACCAACTTCAGATATCTTTACCAAAATTCTATAAGAACTTATCAGATTTAGTCAGGCTACTCTCGAAACCAAAATTGAAGATTATTTCTTCGTATGAACAAAGTGTCAATTCTTCCCTCCTTCATCTTAAATTTTGTTCATTTTAATTTCAAGTAGCTAGGTTGCTTTCCAATTAAAGTGGATCCTTAATTTTATTTCTCTAAGATCTTTGCCTCGCCAAAACGTCATGTTATCAACAAAATACCGCGTTAATATTCATTTACTAAGGCCCACGTTATCAGTTCTTCAATTTTCGATTTCACCAACACAAGTTATTCATCGACAAGAGCGTTTCATGGACGCTCATTTCTCTATTGATATCATTTTTCCTTATGATGGGGCTCCTACTTATTAAAAAACAACCTTCAACAGAATGTTTTTCTTCTAAAATGACCAAGGTAATCTCCGATAATGAATCAATAATCAAAACTACTCACGTGGTGATTTCTTCGCTACCGCCGTAGATTCGGTAAGATTTGAATGATCACTGTTTTCCTCGAGACCACCTTTTTATGGATCAAATCATTTCATTCACACTTTTCCAGAAGTTTCATAGATCCTTAAACTTGACTGTATAGTTTTTTTTAATGAATATGCATTGAACCCGCAATTACCCTAAAAAACAAATGTTAAATGGTGATTTGAAACGCTTTATTTTTTTTTTAATTTAAATTGTTAATTGTCTTGGTAATTGATGTATAAATTAATGCATGTAAAAAAAATTCGCAGCAAATTTTTGATTTTTTAAGGTTAAGTTTTTTCAAAAATTCCATTATAATTTTCGTATTTTTTGAGAGGTCCAACTTAAAAATATCAAAAATTTGAAAAAAATCGAAAAATTAGGTTTATTAAAAAAATTAAATTTTTGGAATGTGTTATTTTAATTTAACGCACGTGCAAAAACACCGCTTTTCACGAAGCTGCTAAATCTTTAAACCAATCGCAAAACTAGAACCTCACAAAACGAAAAATCACGGCAAACACTGACATTTAAACTTCAAAAAATAAACGGCATTACCTTTTCCATGCACGTCACAATCAGCGGCTGCGAGGCGATTCTAGATCAAAATAGCGAGCAATAGTTGAGCCGGCTTATAGAATGTTTGGATAGCGCAAACGTGTGTACAACCAAAAAAAAAAAAAAAAATCAAACGAGTTTTACACGCGTTGAAATTAATGCATTTTGATGTTTCGGAATGAATGTGGTTACTCTGCCTACTAATGGGTTCCAAATTAAAGACAAAAATTACAAGAAGGTATAACAACACTAGTCTTAATCCTATTAATAAATTTAAATTAATTATAATTAACCATTTTAAATTTTTTTACAATATTTTTACAATAATTTTTAAACAATCTTTTCAATCTTGCATGCAATTTTTAAACTCTCGCTTATAGAAGTTCCTGTGTTTATTTTTAAAATATTATATTATTTAATTTTACCAGTCAAAGTTAGTCAAGTCAGTCAGAAACAAGTCCTCGTTCGTGAATATAAGGTAACAATAAAACACAGGAACAATAAATAAATGCTTTTTTAAATCTAATTGCTTTAAATTAAACTGCTTGGCCAAAAATAAAGTTATGCATATTAATAGACATAAATTAAAGATTAAAGAAGGTATGCATAGCTCCAAAATGGTGCAACTTTTAAATGTAAGTCTTTGCTTTTTTAATCTCTATGTGTTTTTAAACTTTATTAACTTTTTAATCTAAATGTTGTAAATCTATTCTCTTTTCCAATTAAAACAAAAAATTTATTTACTAATTATTTTTTAATGATTAGGGGTGTTTCCAAAAGTCCTACGATGAATCACAGTCCCACGATGTATGGTGATCAAATTTCTTCAAGTCTTCAGGTATTATTATTTTTTTTTTTTTATTAAAATTATTTATTATTTTTTTTTGTTAGTATTCACAGGCATCTATGCTTGACGAAGGTAGCCTAGCTTTCCTCTCGGGGGCTACAAACATGAGTAGGCCAAGGGATAGGTCTGAATCACCTCAGCACGAACATTTAAGGTAAGTTAATAAAAAAATCAAAAATTAAATTTGATAATTTTTTCAATTAATTGGTTAATGTGAAAATTCACATCCTGTGGTCAAAAGCAATATTTAAAGTGGACTAAACTCAGTGGCGTAGCCAGGATTTATCAATACGGGGTGCTGAGAATTTTTATTCATCTTAAGTGTACAACTTTTTACAAAATGAAGAAAAAGTATTAAAATCTTAGAAATCTTTAAAAATGTATTCTTTAAATATTTGCATAATAGCATATAGTCCGTTCAATTTATGGCCTCTCTCACCGACACAACTTAAAATTTCAGAACTACTTTAAAGTCTCAATTGACAGGAACACAATACAAAATCTGTCAAATCAAAATTTAAGTACTACTTAGGGGCTTAAGTCGTGTCGGTGAGATCTGCCATTAGAAATGCAAGGGTGCAAAAATTAGCGTAGAGCTAAAAATTGGTATAAATGTTCGGAACACCAATATAAATGAATGCTAAAAAGTCCCCATCGATCCCTTACCTAGAAAAAAATTTATTCAAGGTAAAAGGTCTTAAAAATGGGATTTTCGCGTTTTTCAGCAAAACGGTAAGTTTTATCATAAAATTAGGTCAGACAAAAATTGTAGATCTTATAATTATCTATAAAAAATGTCTTAATACTTTTTTTCCTAAGAGCCACCGTTTCTGGGATATAACGATTATAAAAGTTGTAATTTTCATAATATGCACATTATTCGTCAGATTCATAATCGTCTAATATTCACGATAACGGGTACATTTTTTAACCAAATTTCAAAAACCCGGTCTCGAAGTAAAGGGGAATGTTTGTTTTATAATCCTATCGGAATGGATTTTTTAAGCGACGGGAAAGCTTTCAAAAGCGCTCCCGAAAAAGTCAATTTTTTCGCGGTTTTTTCGAACGCCGACTTTGAAAAATCGTAGCTCCGCTGGGTTCGGAATCGAAACGACCAAATTGGGCCCCATATTTTCCCACATACTCATTTACTATATCCAAAATTTCCGAACCTCCGAGGTTAATACTGTGGCGACGGCGAATTTTTCTTTGAAAACGTCAAAATGTCGCGTTTTTCAGCGAAAAAGAAACAAAAAGGTAATATTGCTTAGCTTTTGACTGTAGCTGGAGGGAAAAATTCGCGAATGGTATTTTCGTAAAGAGGAAACAGACTTTCGTACCCTTAGCGGAGCACTTTTTCGAAATTTTTGTTTGTATCTCGTTTTCTGACGTTTGAAAATCGGGGTACAATTTTGGACATTTTTAACGAAATTTAAAAAATCGTACCTACCAAACGACTGGACCGATTTTAACGAAACACGTCTTATATTGTGGCTAAAAGTACCGTTAATTCGCAGAAAAATAATCGGTTTTATCCGGCGCGTTCAGCGGCGTCGGGATTGTTTTTTTTCCAAAAGCGTAGAAAAATATCGAAAAAAAAACGGCGCGTAGAGAAAATTGGTAGAGGAAATGGGCCAAAACGGGACAAAAAATGAAAAATCGCAACATATGACCTGCAAGAGGATTGATCAAACGAGGTCGGTTTGAATTTTTGAAATCTCTATCTTTTCATTTCACCTCAGACCGACCTATTGAAATTAAAATTGTGTTTTTTTAACCCCCAGCGACCAAAATAATTGCTGTAAGGTAACGACACATCCTGTCGTCTAACTAAAATATGCGTTGGAATGAGAAGTACTATTACGCGATACGTTGACTTTTTTCAATTTCGAAAAAAACTCAAAATTTTAATCGTGCAAAAATCTTTGTGAAAAAATACGATTTTGACAATTTTTTTTACCCCCCTGCCCCTTCATCGATTTTAACGAATTATGGCTTATCTTAAAGGTTTTTGCGTAGGCTTTCACACAAAAAAAGACTCGTTTTGATATCTTTATTCGTTTAGAAGTTATGACCGAATTACCGTTGAAAATTTGAAAATTTCACTTTTGGGCGAAGAAATTGCTATGAAATTTTTGATTAATCGGAAAATAATTAATTTTGATCGAACCAGTTGGCCGATTTGAACGATTTATGGCTAATATTGACTGATAGAAAAATATTTTTACTTGTATTACAGCTTCAGTGATGTGTATACGTGGCGTACTTATGCATATTATGAAGATTACAACTTTTTCAACTTTTATAATCGTTTTATCTCAGAAACGGTGGCTCTTAGAAGAAAAAGTATAAAGTCATTTTTTATAGATAATTATAAGATCTACAATTTTTTTGACCTAATTTTATGATAAAACTTACCGTTTTGCTGAAAAACGCGAAAGACTCATTTTTAAGACCTTGAATAAAATTTTTTCCAGGTCCGGGATCGATGGGGACTTTTCAGAATTCACTTATAATGGTGTTCCGAACATTCATACCAATTTTTAGCTCTACGCTAATTTTTGCACCTTTACTACTATTTTTAGTGCTAAATTGACCAGACTAATAAACGAGATCAATTTCTTTTGTTTGTAAGTATTTGGAGAGAGAATAAGTTAGTGAGAGGAATTTAAATTCATTTTGTATTTAAATTTGATATTTTTTTGATAAGGGGTAAGCTACGCCACTGACTGAACTGGAACTCGAAAATCGCCCGAATTTACTTCTTTTTCATATTTTGACACCTAACAAAATTAAGTCCGAATGGAACTATTTTGTTGGCATAGTATCAAAAACCACAATAACTTTCTTTAGAAGCTAATAAATTCGAATAAATTTTCGGTGTATAAATTAGATTTGGTGTAATTTTTTGGTTTAGAAAGTTTGTTGGTGGTTTAAAAAGGGATATAATTGTATTTGAGTATAAGAGGAGAGTCACCCCTTTGTGATGTATTTACTGAAAGATATTACGTTTAACAGGTTTAACAACCTGAGGTCCCCGATGAATGGGAGCTTACACATCAAACAAGAAAGTATTATGAACGCAGAACATCATCAGAGAGATTCCGAGCAAGTGCATCACGTCATAAAGCGAGAAATGCATTCCGAGTACGATGATATGGAGCAGGAGTCCCATGGGGATGGAATCGCTGAAGACTTAACGGTTTCGCAACAAGAACATAACGATTCAAATATAATCGACGCGTAGTGCGTGATTGGACCGAATAAAAGAGTAATTAAACGCCATGGGGGCATACCCATAAAAAAATTAGCAACAATTTGATCGAATAGATTAAGTAGCGGCATATCTGAGCAACCGAATGATAGTTTGTGCATATGCATATACAGATACACTTTTTGAATTTGTACAGATGTGTGTAAATAGAACTGTTACTACGGATGGGAGTGTGTTTACGTACTGTTAACTGTTTAGACCTAAAGATTGTCGGATGTTCTATAATCGGTATTTTCATTAGGTCCTTCAGTTCTTGATTATATATATATACAGGGTTATTTGTTAATACTTGGGGCAACTTGCTTCCAACATTTGTTTTTATTTATATTCAGATTTCTTATTAGAACTGTTGACGTTATTTTTGGCCAGTTGTTACAAAGTGCGATTTTACTCAATACTGACGACTGATGAGCTTACCAGAGACAGTGACACTTTGCGCGCGCGGCAGTGCTCTCAAATCAAAAAAAAAAAACTCAAAATAAAATTGTAAATCGTCGCCAAACTGCGTCACAACAACATTTATTTATGCATTGCTCCGAAGACGCCTAGTATTATTTCGTTAATACCTTATGTAATTAAATTTCCATTCTCGCCGTCATAGTTATGTAAAAACAAGCAATATTGTAAATTTATCGTTGCTATTTTATCTTTTATCAAAGGAAATTACTTCCATATCACTATCTAAAGTAAATCATATATCAATGTATAAACTAAAAATGTAGGTAAAATACGTTTTCGTATACAAACATAATAAATATTATATAAATTAGCCATCTTAACTTAAAAATCGCTCCGATACTCGTATTTATTATTAATTATTATTAATTTCATTTATTTTAACTTTTAACATTGTTTTATCCTACAGTGGATTCTTCCTCATATCTCATTGTTGCCAAATACATTCGCATACATGTGATAGTACTTTAGTTCAGATTAATTCATCTATAACTAGAGACTATAGTTAGATATAAGCGTGGCATTGCATGAACAGTTCGTTTAGTTTGCGATATTATTGTTAAATTCGTGTGATTGCTCATGGATGGATCTGCCAAGACTCAGTGGCCCTATATGCTAGTAATGCCCACATATCACAGTAGACCGACGGCATGATCTTTGGCTCAAACACTACTTTTCAGATCCATCCATTCCCAAACATACTTCACTCATTTGTAATCTAATAAATACTTTACATTTATGTAAAATGTACTGTACAATTTCTCGTATATCAAATATCTGATTTGTTTAAATAATTATTACAATAAATAAAGCAATACCAGATCTTTTTTATTTATTTTTACTTCTTACCTCAAATCTCACATCCCACTACCCAATTATTTACCCTAAATATCAAATAACACAAATACTAATATCCCAAACACTAGATAATAATAATAATCAACCAAATAGCGATTTTCATTAATTCAGCACAAAATCAAGAATTTAGTTTCATTATTTTATAAAAACTCCAGGTATCTTATCCTACAAAAAATGGTTTAATTAAGTAAAAAACATATATTGAAGGTTTCAAAAAGCGATCCATATACTTACCAAACAAACAATAATAGTCTTGTGGTTTTTGAGTTCTCGGATCTTTTGGGATCTCCTAAGAAAACAAAATTTCTTATTTTGTTGAGTTTTTACACATCCATAAAAAATAGTTAATTTAACTAAGTCACTGAAATGATGTATGTAGTGCCACCTATCAATGAAGCTATGAACTACTAAGAACGCGATTTTAATAAAATTAGATACCGGTTTTGCTCGTACTGTGAGACAAACTAATAGTATCGTTCATAGTTATTCATGGGTCCTTTTTAAACCAGCACAATTAAAGAGACCTAGAAATTGTTTATAATTTCCTTAATGAAATGACTACTACAATCGGTAAGGTTTCTGTTATTCCTGATTTCGTTTACAATCGATGAAATAAAAAAAAAGATAACAGTTGCAGAAAGAAAAAAAAGAGGGGGTAAAAAAGAGACATCGTGCTGGACCAAGCAAGACTGTGACTTAGAGCTATCTGTAATTCTTATACGATATTGACCAATGAAAGGTAATCGTCGTTTTGCGTCGGTTCGATTTACGTCGGTTGGTGCCGGCGTGGGGTTTTCAGAGTTAGTATTCAGAATCCAAACATTGTGCGAAAAAGTGTTTATTTTACGCCGGTGTTTCTCGGAACGGAGCCCCGGCGTAAAACGACGTTTACCTGTACTGATATAATTGCAATGCGCAGCTTGCCAATTCCTGGTTTCCGCGAGTAGCAGAAATATTGATTTTTTGGAAATGAGATTATTGAAGCCTCTCGGCTACTACACATGAATTATAGTTGAAAATTTACAGAAACCTTAAAGACGAATCAAATGAGTCGAACGAAGACGATAAATGGAAGATAGATTCCAAGTCGCTGAAAGACCACAGGGGAGATTTTCTTTCTTAATCAACAAAGACGTCTACCTCCCCAATACGTCTCATGTTTTCATTTTTTACTTCTTTTCCTTTTTTCAGCGTCTACTTGACATGTTTTCTAAGGGTGCCCACATACCCATCATGCATAAAGCAGAGCCTTATTGCAAAGCATTAAAGTAGAGCATTCATGAAAAAGCATAATAGTGAGGCAAGGTATACGGTACACATGCCGAGCATGCGTGAAGTAAAGCAAGAGCAATGATGGACTGCCTATTTCAATCATAATAAAATTGGCCGTTTTTAATAATGATTTTTCAGAGCGTTAGCATACTTTAAAATGTTTAAAACTCATACGTCTCTTAGAATGAACTTATGACGGAACTCGAATTTTTATAATCGAATGAAAAAAAAAAACACCTTCTTCCTGAAGAATGCTAGGGCCAGAATTCATAAAATCGGACGAAAAAAAAAAATACAGCTCTCTATGTAAGCGCATTGAAATGTATTGGTTTGCTTTTTCATGACTGCTCTAATTTAAGGCTAGATTTTATGTGGGCACCTTAAGGCTTCACATCTAAATATTAATTTGTATGTAGTTGTGGCTGGAAGAATACTACCGGGGGCATATATATGCTCGAACCACTCGACACGACGTAAATTATCATTCTATCCTTGTCATTCAAATGCAAAAATAAGAGTGTGTCCTTGTCATGTCGTATACGATATCTCGTCGGATGATTCAAGTATAACCCCCCGGATGTTACATATTTCCATTGTCAAGATTCTCTTCGTCAAAACGATAATGTAAAAAATAAAACATGTGTTGGCGATTCTTCAGAAATACTAAAAAGGATGAAAAAAAAGGAAAAGAAAATTTTAATACTTTTATTATATTAATTTACTTTAGCAAGTGTCACATCTTTTAATTAATCACATTTTTATATAAAAACTAAGACTAATAAGATATTATTTACAGCAACTCCATTAGTATAAACAGAGCTAACTCGAATAGAGAGTGATTTTTATAGTTATGAGGTTGCTTTTATTTATCAAATTATTCTTTTGTGAAATGTACAAAACAAAAAAAAGGCTAAGCAAGTAGTTGCTCTTAAAATTACGAGATGCCTGCTATTCTTCTTATAATGAGCAATAATTTCTCCATCAACACATTCACATTCTAAGGCAAATAAGTAACATTAAAGAGATCAAGCTTCAATTAAAATAAAGGCATATCCAATTTTATAACAGTGGCCCTATACATACAAATAGTCAAGTACATACAGTCTATTGCAAGCAGTCAACATAATTTTATAAATTTTTTTTCTAAAATTATGTAATAATTTGTTGCTAAAGGGTAGTAAAGTGATTATTAATGATTTTTAGAGTGAATTCCAAGTGTAGTGAACTCTTAAGAAAGTCAGCTCAATAAGGATTGATTTTAGAAAAGGTTCACTATAGATGGAAACTAAACCAATCTACAACCCCTAAAAATTATATAATATGGTCGTTGAAAATTAAGTGTAGTTGGGACAGAAATAAAATATTTTCTCATGCATACACAGTATTTTTAATTAGGAACAGTAATAGAATATAAAATCTTTCCTCAATTATCTTTCTTTATAATGAGTAAATTTATTGCACACAAACTTGTTCGAACATAGATCATTTTTTGTAAATATAATAGGCACTATGTTTTTAACTAATTTGCATTACATAAATTTCAGCAAATCGTACTAAAATATAATAAATAATACAATAGTTAATACTAGGCAGTCAATTCTTAGAAATTAAAGTCGCTAATCTAGCCACATAATTGACTCAAACGTTGTGCATTTTCGTAAAAAGAAAATTATTGAAAATAATACGAAAATGTGTAAAAAGATCGAAAAAATTATTCTTAAATACGATATGTTTAGTTTTCGATTAAAAAATAAATAAACATAAAATAATACTTTCCAAATACGAAAGAATAAAGGAACCCATAAAAAAATTAATTGCGATAGTAAAATACGATTTTAAAATTATGTGAACATGATTGTAAAATTGCTAAGAATACTATAATAAGGACCTCAAAAATTGTGCACTTAAAATAATTAAGTAGTAACAATATTTAAATAAGGCCATATTAACATTAAAATAAAACAGGCACTTATTAGGATGTAATATTCGTATTAAATTCACTAAGTAACAATTCAAATGAGATCAATTTTCTTTGATGTTTAAAGCAATTGTGCACTTTCCTATTATGCTTTTAGTTTATTATAGGGGTGAATATTTTGTGTCCCGATAATCACAACATAAGGAATATTAATACTAGTGATTATGTAAACTAGGGCCACAACTAAACATCATCCGCTTTGTTATTAAAAAATATAAATCTGAACACGGTGGGTTAAAATGCCAGAACCTGTACAAAGATGAAATATAAACTAAAATAAACTTAAGATATGCATATTAAATATTATGAAGCTTTTTTGAGTTATTAAAAATAGAATTGTTACGTATTCCAACAACTGAAAAAGCGTACAAAACTTACGTATCAGAATGGAATACCCAGTCAAAGAAACTAACTTAAGACTATCCTAAAATAATCACATTGGAGAGGGACATATATGGCTATGAGATTGGAGGCAGTTTACCAGAATGATTGCTGTGTTGTGAATGTAAAGTTCCAGGTCTTTCATCACCCAACTGCACCACCAACTGTAATTCGGATATAACTAATTTTAATTTTTCTTCGGGCGGCCTTGGCAATCGCCTTCTCAACCACGAATGCCTCAAAGCCACGCTTGGCGTCATACGCTCATCCGGATCCCATTCCAAACACCTCCTAATAAAGTCTATAAACAACGGATCATCACATCCTTTCAAAGCCTTCTTCAAATCCTTCGAACCGGGAGGCCCACGAGGATTGCCTCTCCTACTCGAACCTCCAGTTAAAAACGTCGAACCATCCACCAACGTCGATGCTGTGCAATACCGTGGATACCCTTTTGAACTAATAAATATCTTTGCCCGCTTTGATTGTCTCAGTAATCGTTGTGGAGGCATACCCAACAATTCCATTATACACGCCAATTGATCACCTTCATCTTCACCAGGCAACAGTGGAAAACCCGTAAGAAGCTCCGCTAATATACAACCCAACGACCACATATCAATAGGCCGGCCATATCGAGCACCCAATATCACCTCGGGTGCTCTATAGAATCTCGACTGAATGTACGTATACACTCGTTGATCTTCATAACAGGAAGAACCAAAATCAATCACCTAAACAAAAATAAATCAATCATCACAATGATGATTCACCCCAATTATCACAAATTAAAACCAATACAAAAAACTCAAATAAGGAAGGAAGGAAATTTAGGTCAAACTACATCAGAAAATTAAAAGGAAATCGAAACGAATTTAATTAAAACTACATAGCAAAAGAATTCGATACAAGAAAAGCAAGACCATACCAAAAAAAATTGTTAGAATAAGTTAATTTGCATTAAAGCGAGTGTTGATATTTGAGCATTAAAACAAAAAACGAAATTATAAACTCTTCGTTTACACCTTAAATTATTACTAGTATTAGAAAAAAAAAATATTATTTTAAAATGCCATTAAGCGAGTATTTGGTTTGACTCACAAAAACAAAAAAAGGAATAAATTGGTCGTCACAAGATTCTTCATTGTACCAAAGAAAGAAATTTTAAAAAAGCTCCATTAGAAAAAAAATTATGACCAAAACCGCAAATATTAAAATCAAGCACTCAAATTTGCCGACTATCCTTTTATTTAATGGATGTGGCTATTTACACATACAGTATGTACGAATAATTGGCTATTTGCACATACAGTATTTACGAAGAAATTACTATTTGGACATACAGTATGCTATGAGCATTCAAATTACCAAATATTAATTTTACTAATATTTTATTAACGGTATCTAATAACTTAGGTATATTTTAATGTTCTAAATTTTGATCTGAATATATATTTTTTTTTATTAATATGACTTACTTTAAATACTTAATATTAAGAATAATAACTAAACAGTACTCATAAAAAAATTTATTCACTATTTTTACAATAATATAAAATGAAAACACATACATACATAGGGGTGCACAAAAAAAGGCCAACGATGTAACTTCGCTATTTCTTATCCGTTTGAAGAATACTATCAGATAATAAAAGATTAATTTTATTTTTTAAAACATCAGAGGACGAGGAGGCAAATTTTCTATTTCAAAAGGCAACATATTTTTTTCGATTGAAAAAAATCATTAACAAAAATAATCTAAACCAACTATACCAATAATTTTTTTTAAATTTATTTATTATTATTAATTTTTTTTAATTTAATTAAATTATTTTTTTTTGTTTTTGAGTTTTTAATTTTTTTCAGTTTTGTTTTTTTAATTTATTCTTAATACTTTTTAATTTATTAATAATTTATTATCTGATAGTATTATTCTTCATGATCACAGAATCAAGGAACATAAAAATGATTTGTTAGTCTGCCAAGCATCACATTAGGATGTATACTTTAATGACGTTTGAAGAAAAAAAAATTATTTGATAAAAAAATACATAAATTATTGGTACATTAAAAAAAATTACTCTCAGTTTTTATTTGCCAACTTTAAGATTCTGAGTGCCTATGGAGCTAAAAATTTTAAAGTGAAAAGCTTTTGTTAAAAAAATAGTTTTAGTGTAAAAATTTGCAATAAAAAAAAATTTCTAGCAACATAAAAAAAGAAGATATAAAATATTTGTTATTTTACAAGAAAAATATTCTAGCCGTTAAATAATTCAGGAAATTTTCTATGTAGGGTAGCCAACTGTACCTTTTTGACCTGAAGGCGACAACAAAAATTTATTTTAAAGATTGACATTATATTTTACTGATTTATTGAGCAATTTTTAACGTCTAAAAACCCCAATGCAAAAATTATTCACCTTCATTGTGATGCAATTTTCAGAAGATAAAAACTGAATATATCAATAAATTAAACTTCAGCGCTATAATATGCTATGAAAGCCAAATTTTTATACACGATTTCAAAATTGGGTTATTCAGGCCTTGAAACGAGTGAATTCAAAAATGACTGAAACCGCAACTATGCAACCAAACATACACTATAGTGATTTTAGACTTGCTAAATTGATGAACCTGTTAATTTTCATTCAAATTTATATCTGATCTGTCACTTTAAACAAAATTAAATTAAAAAATTAAAATTATAAAAATAAAAAATATTGAAATTAACCCTAGTTTGTTTTATTAGAAACGCCACTCAAGTACAGTGAATTCAAAAAAGACTAAAACCGCAACTATGCAACCAAACATACTCTGTAGTGATTTTAGACTGTCTAAGTTGGTGTAGCTGTTAATTTTCATTCAAATTTAAATCTGATCTGTCAGTTTAAACAAAATTAAATTAAAAAATTATAAATTAAATTATAAAAATAAAAAATATTGAAATTAACCCTAGTTTGTTTTATTAGAAACGCCACTGAAGTACAGTGAATTCAAAAAAGACTGAAACCGCAACTATGCAACCAAACATACGCTGTAGTGATTTTAGACTTGCTAAGTTGGTGTACCTGTTAATTTTCATTCAAATTTAAATCTGATCAGTCAGTTTAACCAAAGCGTCTCTCGGCAGTTTTTCTTCGGGTATCTTTTAAAGTTATTTCTCGGTGTTGGAAATTTAAAAAAAAACAGTTTTTTTTCAAAACTAAAAATAGTGCAGTTAAAATATTCGCAAAGGTTTTTTAACCGGAACAGAACGCATTCAATTCAGTGTAGCCAACTGCGGGAAACTTGGGTTTCCTACCTTGCAGGTTTCAATCTTATTGGAATTCACTGTAGGTATAAATTTTTACTTTCAGTCTACCCAATTGTGGGAAATTACCGGGCCGAAGTTACATTTAAATGCATTCGTAAGGGCTCAATTTTTTTATATTTTGTTACAAATACAGTCCTTAGTAAAATTACCTAAAAAGTTTTTTCAAAATCAGACAAGGAGTCAAAATATTTAAAAAAAAGATTGAAAATAATCAGTCACTTTTTCAGATTTTATTTTTTTAGCGAAAACAAAAAATGTAATGGCTCAATTTTTTTATATTTTGTTACAAATACAGTCTTTAGTAAAACTGCATAAAAAGTTTTGTATAAATCAGACCAGGAGTCAAAATATTTAGAAAAGAATGAAAATAATCGGTCACTTTTCAGATTTTTTTTCTTGACTCCTGGTCTGATTTGAAAAAAAACTTTTTATTTACTGAGGACTGTATTTTTAACAAAGTATAAAAAAATTGAGCCCTTACATTTTTTTTTTCGATAAAAAAAAATAAAATCTGAAAAAGTGCCCGATTATTTTCATTCTTTTTTAAATATTTTGACTCCTGGTCTGATTTAAAAAAAAACTTTTTAAGCAGTTTTACTAAAGACTGTATCTGTAACAAAATATAAAAAAATTGAGCCCTTACATTTTTTTGTTTTCGATAAAAAAAATAAAATCTGAAAAAGTGACTATTTTTTTTAATTTTTTTTTTAATTTCTTGACTCCTGGTTTGATTTGAAAAAAAAACTTTTTATGCAGTTTTTCTAAGGACTGTATTTATAACAAAATATAAAAAATTGAGCCCTTACATTGTTTTGTTTTTAATTAAAAAAATAAAATGTGAAAAAGTGACTGATTATTTTCATTTTTTTTTAAATATTTTGACTCCTGGTCTGATTTAAAAAAAACTTTTTATGTAGTTTTACTAAAGACTGTATCTGCAATAAAATATAAAAAAATTGAACCCTTACATTTTTTTGTTTTCGATAAAAAAAATAAAATCTGAAAAAGTGACTATTTTTTTAATTTCTTGATTCCTGGTCTGATTTGAAAAAAAACTTTTTATGCCGTTTTATTAAGGACTGTATTTTTAACAAAATATAAAAAAATTGAGCCCTTACATTTTTTGTTTTCGATAAAAAAAAAATAAAATCTGAAAAAGTGACTGATTATTTTCATTCTTTTTTAAATATTTTGACTCCTTGTCTGATTTTGAAAAAACTTTTTATGTAGTTTTACTAAGGACTGTATTTGTAACAATATATAAAAAATTGAGCCCTTACATTTTTTTTCTAAAAAAAAAATATGAATGTAAAAATGAATGCATTTAAATGTAACTTCAGCCCGGTTGGGAAATTTAGGTTTCCTACCTTGCAATGTCAATGGTTTCAATCTTATTTGAATTCACTGTATCTCTTTCAGTCTAACAGGGTTACCAAATGACAAACGTAACGAAGCAAACATAACTAAATTATAAATTCTTATTAATTGAATATTTTCAATTTTAAACACTTTGAATTTGGTTTCTGTGACATTTGTTTGTATACAGGGTGATGATAAAGTTTGGAACATAATTCATAACTGCCGTATTTAATTGTTTTGAGAAAATCGCTCGGACAGGTCAATTTTAGTTTTTAAAATCCCATCTCTTGGTATAAAAAAAATATTAATGACGTCACTGGTGCTATAGCAATGACATCATCAACGATTTTTTTAAATGGAAGCCCCCACGTTTTTACTCATTTTTGATAGAAATTCATGTCACTTAAACAATGATATAAAAAACAATTCAATTTTTAAACAAATTTTTAAATAAAAAATTTTTTTAATTCAAAAATGGAAAATTTTATTTTAACGAAAAAGGTTTTATAAAAATAAATTAAAATGAATTTGAAGTTACTAATAATAACAAAAGAAAATGTTTAAATAATGCACATGTAAAATGTTAAATGTATTTAACAAAATTTAATAAATAGTCTTGAAAAACGAATTTTTTTATTCCATTTAAATGTAAGAAAATTTACAAAAAATAAAATTTTAAATTTACCACTTATTGAAATCAGCCAAAATAAATCTTATACAACATTCAAATTTTTCAAATTTAATAGTACAAATTAATTTTAAGTTTACATTAAAAAATTTTTAAACGAAAATTTGTTTACAAATGCAATCATTTTTTATATCATCGTTTAAGTGACATAAATGTCTGTCAAAAACGAGTGAAAAAGTGGGGGTTTCCATTTGAAAAAATCGATGATGACGTCATTGCTAAATCACCAGTGACGTTATTAATATTTTTATTATACCAAGAGATGGTATTTTAAAAACTAAAATTGACCTGTCCGAGCGATTATCTCAAAAAAATTAAATACGGCAGTTATGAATTATGTTCTAAACTTTATCATCACCCTGTATACAAACAAATGTCACAGAAATCAAATTCATTAAATTTGAGATGACACTACTGATAATTAAAAATTATAGTATTTTATATTTTTATTCCTTATTTTTTTAAATAACACTTAAAAGATCTAAAATTGAAAAAATGCAATTAATAAGTTTTATATTTTTTCTAATAAATTTGATTTCTATGACATTTGTATACATAACCTATAAATTTTAAATACCATATTTATTTTTCAGAATAAATTACTTATACTCATATTTAAAAATTATATTTGTATTTCTTATTTTATAAAATAATTTTTGAAATGGTTAAAATTAAAAATAATCAATTGGCGATTTAAGCTAAGCAATCTCCCTCTTGCGGCCGGACGCACAACTATGAAATGACGTTCATTGGTGATAGCTGTGCAGACAAGTTTAGCGTCTGCTCTACTCTAAAAAATAACGTCAACTTACTTAATTTACTTTGTGTAATTAAACGCGTTTGATTATTTCTATAAAAGTTTAAATTTTTATTTATTTTGTCACCTTTGTGATGCACCAGTGTATGCAACCAAACACACTTTTGCGCGGGAAATATTAATTTGAATCGCCAATTATTAAGAATTTATAATTTAGTTATTTTTACTTCTTTGTTTTTCATTCAAGGTTTGAATGATCCAATTCCTCAAGAAATTCAGACGCCCTCTAGTGGAATATTTTGAACCCATGAAGTGAGGTTAGGTCAAAATGAAAAATGTAAATTATAAATTCGTGCTGATAAAAAGCGAATTTTGCCAGTTTTATTATTTTTGTAAGCAAAAATCATTAAATAATTTTTTCCTCATTTGGATTTATGTTAAAAGAGCGCCCTCTACAGGTATTCGAAATCGCCAATAAAATTCTACAGTTTCATTTTTGCATTGGTGTCTTTAATTACTGAATAATGAAGAAAAATTAGAATCCATGCAGGTGTAAATTGGGCGTGAATCAAGTGTATTTAAAAAAAAGAAGAAAATCTTACCTTAAGTCCACTACGTCCTTGTTGTTTAAGAAGAACATTTTCTGGCTTCATATCGCAATGAATTATCCTATTTTTATACAAACCATCCAAGCAGTGCAGGAGCGAATGGCAAAATTTACGTACTAGCTGAATACTGAATCCTTTAAACTTGTTTTTCTTAATTAATTCGTATAAATTAATATATAACAATTCGAAAGTAATGCACATGTGATTTCTAAACGTGAAAGAATCAAGCATGTGTATAATATTCATACTATTATCTTTATCTTTTTTCCGAAGATGTTCTAAAATGCGTACTTCTTCCTGAGCCTGTCTGTGGAAACGTTTCTCGTTTCTAACCATTTTTAAAGCTACGTGTATGTGATTTTTGTGATCGTAAGCTTTCACTACTTGACCAAATGAGCCTTTACCTATTACTTTTAGGACTTCGTATCGGTAAGCGACATGATCGTGAGGTATGTGGATGTATGATCCTTGATCATTGTCATAATCACAGTTAAAAGGATTACCTAAAACAAAAGTGATTGAGTTATTGCAAGTGGGTGTAATTAGAGGGGTTTACCCAAAATTCCGGGTCGTTTCTTAGCGTTGGCTCCAATGAAATAAATTTGAGGATAATTGTAAATTTCTTGATGCTCATAAGGTGTTAATTTGTTGCTATAAACTTTCATAACTTGGTCTGGAGTGGCCACCATGGTCTTGCGAGCCACAAGTTGTTGCTGCTGCGGCGTTTGAGATTGTTGTTGCTCTTGCTGCTTTTGTTGTTGTGGGCTGCTCGAGTTGGTGGTTGGTGTGGAGATTTTGATGGGGTTCCATGAGTTATTTTGCAGGTGCAGTTCGGGCAGCATAGAAGAAGCAGTGGATGTGGATGTTGGAGGGCTAAGTTCCTTCATTGTCGACTTAATTGGCTGTGAAGTACTCCCATCTTGATTAAAAGGATGTGGTGGTGGTGTTATTATTAAATAAGTACCTCGAACTAAGGGCATTTTAATAGGGTTTACTGTTGCACTAGACATTTTTTGTGTTGGTCGAGCACATTTTAATGATTTCGTAAGGTTGAACGACCAACCAATAGAGCAAATAGTGTGAAGGGGCAAAGACACTAAAATCTACCGAAAACACTAACGTTATATCACATGGATGCGGCTTCTACATTTTCTACTATTTAGTATAAAGATTTGGCCCTACTTACAACTATTTCAATAAAAAATCCTATAAGAATTTCTTATTTTCACGTACATCACATTTATAACAAAGAAATGTGGTTATTTGACCGCCATCTTTCTCAGCCAACAATCCAACTTCCACCATGCGCCTTGCGCCGAGTCCTACAACTACTCCCTTAAAGCCCGCTACAACGTTGCCGCTTCCTACTTATTTTTCTCTTTTCGCCTTTTTTTCATTCCATTCTATCCATTATCCATTATTAGACGCTAATCTCAGCTTAATTTCGCTTATTCCGATATTTCTCCAATTTACAACACTTCCCCACTTATTACCACCCACGTCAATCTACAAATATAAATCCTCTACTCACAAAACTGACCAACAGGTAAATCGTCCCATTAACCATTAAATACATTACACATTTCCCAGTTCGTCCAGTTGATGTATTCGTATGGTCAATGACCTTTTTTTACGCATCATATGTTCTACTGAGGGGGACAATAATAGTTGTTAGCTTCTAAATAATTTCCTATCTTCTTACGCCGTATAAATTTATTTTTACACATCTATTTTAGAGATCAATACCCATTACTCATTACTGATATGTCCAATCCAATAATGCTCAAATACCACACGTGAATCATACCTCATTTGTAATTATTATAAAACTATGCACCTGTATTACTCATATATTTTTTTAATAAATTTTTATGACCAATAACTTTTATAGTTCTTATCTTTCTATTCATAAAACCACCAAAATCATTCTATTAATATAACAACATTATTTAAATTTAAAATTATTCGCGGTTGGTAACTAATTTTAGAACAACCTCGTACGACGATATACAGTGTGGAACAGGAATTATGCACCGACTCCAGCGGACGGAACTTACGCACCTTACAGTGTGCTTTACAGAGCCAGCGGCGCACAAAGGGTAAATGCCCGTTTACAGTGGGACTCTCATACCAGATTCAATCTGTTTGAGCCTACTTTCTCGATGATTAGTACTTAAATTGTTAACTGATAATCTGTATATTTTTATTATCTGTAACTTGTTCTTTGATAATAAATAAATAAAAAAAACATATTCAAACCTCCTGGACGTCGATTCCTGAAATCTCACATAGACTACGTTAAGGTGACCCGGCGTCCCGAGCGAGCCCTCTTTTGTCCCGGTTTAAAAAAAATTAAATTTGTATTGGAAGTTTAAGATTTAATACTAGAGTAGACTGTATTAGAATACCAGCTGCCCCCTCTTCCAATTATTGTATTTCAGAAAAGATCAATTCAATTTCAGAAATGATCAATTGTAATTCAGATAGGTCAATTGTATTTCAGAAAGCATCAATTGTATTTCAGAATAGTCAATTCAATTTCAGAAATCATCAATTGTAATTCAGAAAAAATCAATTGTAAGTATTTCAGAAAGCATCAATTGTATTTCAAAAACATTAGTTTAATTTTAGAAAATACCTTTTGTAAAATATTGAGGAAGAGTTTTTCACAAATTATTTCAATTGGGCTCAACATTGGTGAATAAGAACTGGTATAATGTTAAATTTCGAAAGCACATTTTTGATAAAATGTTTGTGGTGTTGTGGTTCACCTGCACAATCACAGCCAAATACTCTTGACTTCCCCATTTTTTTATAATTGGTCTTTTCTGAAATACAATTGATCTGTTCTGAAATACAATCGACTATTCTGAAATACAATTGACTATTCTGAAATACAATATTGACTATTCTGAAATACAATTGCTACTTTCTGAAATTGAATTGATTATTCTTAACTTTGATGCTTTCTGAAATATAATTCCGTTGTTCAAACCTTGAAAGAACAGAGATACCATGAACTTTAGCATACTTTCTCACTCTGTCATTAAGTGCTGCCAATGTGTCAATCATGCAACCTTAAAGTAGAATAAAACTAAATAATAACTTGAAATATTATTATAACAAAGTATTTTTTAATTTAAAGCATTCCAAAAATCATTTTATATTTTTATTCATAAATGAGCAAAGTTGTTTTCATTTTATATCTTCCAAATAAAATTTTATTTGATTTCACAATAGAACAAAAATACCATAGAATACACACCTAACCAAAAAGTTATTCAGAGGATATAAAATGAAAAAAACCTTGCGCATTTGTTAATAAAAATATAAACTTATTTTTGGAAGGTTTTAAATTAAAAAATACTTTGTTATAATAATATTTCTAGTTATTATTTAGTTTATTTCTACTTTTAGATTGCATGATTGACACATTGGCAGCACTTACTCACCTGTTTACAGCAGAGCAAAAGAGATATGCCGAAAGTTCATGGTATCTCTGTTCTTTCAAGGTCTGAACAACGCAATTGACTATTCTGAAATACAATTGACTATTCTGAAATACAATTGATACTTTCTGAAATTAAACTGATTATTCTGAAATACAATTGATGCTTTCTGAAATACAATTGGCTATTCTAAAATCGAATTGATCTTTTCTGAAATACAATTGGAATAGGCGGCATAGGTTTTTATTTTTAGAAATGTATTTTTTGTTTATTTTTTTGTGATTTTCAATTTATCTGTGATTAATTTCTGAAATACACTTCTCGTTTATTTATAAGTCGTGATTCTTGTGCAGTTTTTTTGTTTTTTTTTTAACTTTAAATGTACTTTTTGAGATTGTTGTTTTTGTGTATCTATTGTTTTTTTATAAATTTATAATTTTTATTAGAGATTTAAAATTTAATACTAAACTACTGATTCCTGAAAAGCGTTAGTCCATAATTCACTGAGACTTATTCGTTAGTTTAGGAATAAAATAAAATAAAAAAGGAACTTGTCCCGGTTTGGCATTTTCAAAATCTGGTAACCTTAGACTACGTATACACCAGGGGTACTAAAGGTAGACTAAGCTGGTCCGCTTACCAAATTATTTGTTAGTCTAATTATACGTATACATCGCTCATACAAAACCTAACCTTAAAGTACCAAATAAATTTAAGCTGTAGTTTTGTCCCCAAATTGTCAATTTTGTCAAGTTTTTGGTTATGTTTCTGTTTTTATACAAATAAACCTATTTTTATTAATTAACTTAATTATTGATAACGTAATTAAAATTAAAAATTATGAATTTCTAAAAATTATGTCTAATAAAAAATATATTTCGTAATTATAAACCATAACACTTCCATAAATGTTTCGACAAAAAAGAAACCAAAACGTTCTGAAAAGTTGAAAAATAATGGAAAATCTAATAACGATTAGTGATAGCATTCTTCTAAATGATAAAAGTTCAATTTTACTTTTCCCAATGTCTCTTATTAAAGATTTTTGATTTTTATACTAGATCCATTTGGTTGAAGGAAAGAAGCCC
The DNA here is from genome assembly GCA_963971135.1 of Stenus bimaculatus. Classification (NCBI taxonomy): domain Eukaryota; kingdom Metazoa; phylum Arthropoda; class Insecta; order Coleoptera; family Staphylinidae; genus Stenus; species Stenus bimaculatus. The sequence goes on from OZ020184.1 coordinate 1,980,116, forward strand.
TGAAAACTCTGGGACAAAATAATTAATGTAAATTATACAAACGCAAATTGGCTTGAAAATTTTAGAAAGCGAAAGTGCTCATTTCTATTTTTATGTGATTTATTAAAATTCCAACTCTTTTATCGCATTCGAATTTGGATTCGTGTAGTTACAGAATAGGTCTTGTTATAGATGAGTGTTACTTCTAAGAAATGATAATAGATGGCTGGAGGGAACATTGAGAGAGAGAGAGAGAGAGAAAGAAAAGGGAGAGGGTCGGGATAGCGCGCGAGCGGTGGACAGTTCGAATTGTAGAGGTTAAATTTGGTGTATTTTGAAGAATAAATTTAAGTTTTCTTGAGACCCGGCGTTTTATTTCTTGGAACCACTCAAAGTCATCCTGATATAGTTAACACTCGAAAATTTCAATTTTGGGACTTTTTATGTCCTAGATATTAGATATTTCAGGGGGTTTGTTCTTCGGCCGGTCGATATCGTGTCGTCGACGAGAGTACAAGGACAGACTCTTGTTTTTTCATGTAAATGAAAAGGACTGAATAATGACAGTTGTCGACGACACGATCTCGACCGGTCCAAGAATAAACCCCTTGGCATGTAACAGGACAATTCCAAAAAAAACGAGCAAAACAAAGTTACACATTTTTTATTCAGGCCTCATTCTAACTTACAGCTGGACACAAAGTGTGCAGTGGGAATTTTAAATGGTCCAATGGGAATCCTAAATTTGTGCAGTTAATCTGCCATTCCACTTTTCAAGAAAAAGCGAAAAAATCAAAAATCGGCAATTGCATTTGAGAATTTTAACTATACGTATAAAGGGCGCTATAATGGAAGATATTCGGTACTTGTCAGTGTCAAAAATTGAGGTTTAAACTGCATTCTTATACCTTATAACTAGATATTCAACAAAACTCAAATGGATTTATTATTTAAAACTTTCTATAAATCATATTACTTTTTATGCACATATATTTGTAGGTATTCCACCTAACTACATAATTTTTTACAAAAAAGTAATTATTTCTATATTTTCCACATAAAACTATATCAAATTGCGTTGTACGGGCCTTGAAAAAACAAAGAGGGAATGCTCTCACATGTCTATCTCTCTCTGCGTTGCCAACCCCAAAAAATAAATAAATTATAAGAAAATATTGCTTATTTCTGTATACTAAAAATAATTAAATAAATTATTAAACAATTTTATTGTTTTACAAATTTTATTTGCTTTAAATAATATTATTTTCGCATCTCGTAAAATTTCTAGGTTATGTAAATCAAAACAACAAACAACATAACCATGAATCTAATATATACAACTGCCCTTGGTTTATTCTGCCTTTAGTTTGTTGTAACAATGTGATCTACAGTAAATCTTATTTTTTTTTATTTTAATTCCATTTTAATGGCTGTTATCGATATATTAAATTCGTGGTTATGTTGGTTGTTGTTTTAATTTACATAACCTAGAAATTTTACGTGATGCGAAAATAATATTTAAAGCAAATAAGATTTGTAAAACAATAAGAGATTGTTTAATAATTTATTTAATTATTTTTAGTATGTTTGAAATACAGATTTTTTTGGGATTGGCAACGCAGAGAGAGATAAACATGTGAGAGCATTCCCTCTCTGTTTTTTCAAGGCCTCGACAACACAATTAGAAATCAGCGACCACAAAATTCTGCGTGTAAAGCAAAATAAACTATTTTTTAATGACCTCGAATATATCTATACACCAATTTTCATTAAAATAAAAATACAAGACGGTGTTTAGGTTACGTTTTCAGACATTTTTCTACAGTTATAGCATACGCATACCATTGCAGATATTAAACTGCGACTTTGGCTCATCTCTGCACAATATTTTTGATTTAAAATAAAATATTGCTTTTAAAAGTGTTTGTTCCACCCAGTGTTACAATTCACCAGTATATATATATGCCAGCTGTTATGTCAAGTCGAGTAGTCTATAAAAAGTGACTCTTTGGTTATAGGTTATATTTTTGTTGGGTTTTTCTGTGGTATTCAGTTTATCCGTGTCCGTGATCCGTAGTGATCGTTCGCGTAGTTAGAAATGGACATGGACATGGAAATGGAGGATTTTTTAGACCCCGATAGGAAGAATGAAGAAGAATCTTATTGTATTTGCGGACAGCCTTATGAACCAAATAAATTCATGATACAATGTGATATATGTAAAGATTGGTATCATGGAAGGTATGAAAATTCATTTTAAAAATTAGCTATGAAAGTAAATATTTTGAAAATCAAACCTAACCTATAAATATATCCTAACAAAATAATTATAATTTCCAGCTGCATTAACGTCCAAGAACATACTGCTATTGAAATAGATAAATACCATTGTCCAAGATGTGCTCCGATATGCGGACCTTCACAATGTAAGTCAAATTTTAGTCCTTACCATAATACCATATTTATTATATATTTCGTGCAGATAAAGCATTTCAAAATATTCATCGCCATGATTTTTGGGACGATAATGCTTCAGGGAAACCCGTGCAAACTGGTACAATACTCTTCATTCGTGAATTGCGATCACGACACTTCACTAGTGAAGGTGAAATTGTGTTACACATGAAAGGATCGCAAATCATTGAAACAATTTTAACACAATATGCATTCGACTACCCAATCGTAATCGATGATAAAGAAGGCCTTAATATGAAAATGCCTCCAGAAGATTTTACGTTATACGATATTGAAAGTTATTTAGGAAGTAATTTTGAAATGGATGTGATTGATGTTACAAGACAAAGCGATATTCGAATGAAACTAGGTGAATTTGTGTCTTACTTTAATTCAGTGAATAGAACTCGGTGTTTCAACGTTGTCAGCTTAGAATTTACGGAAACTGCGTAAGTTATTAGAATTGTAAATTTAATTTTAACTAATTCCGCTAATAGTTTAGCACAGTTAGTGGAAGCACCGTTAATAGCTAGGAAATTGGATTGGGCCAATAACGTTTGGCCTGACTTGATTAAAAAGCCACAAGTACAAAAATATTGCTTAATGAGCGTCGAAAATTCGTATACCGATTTTCATATAGATTTCGGTGGAACCAGCGTTTGGTACCACGTTTTAAGAGGGGAAAAAATTTTCTACTTCGTGCGCCCAACTACTGCTAATTTAACCTTGTATCAACAATGGATGACTTCGAGTAATCAAAGCGAAACGTTTTTCGGGGATCAGGTTGATCAATGTTATAAATGCACGCTTCGGCAGGGACAAACCATGTTTATTCCTACCGGATGGATTCACGCAGTTCTCACTCCCGTCGATTCTCTTGTTTTTGGAGGAAACTTTTTACATAATTTGAATATACCCATGCAATTACAGTGAGTTTCATGTTTTTAATACCTACACTTTTACCTGACCTAAAAAGAATTTCATAAAACTCGTTTTTGAAAACTGATTTTTACTACAATTATCTAGAATCAAAAATTTTAAAATAATTTTCGGGTATAACAAGCTCTGGATATAGCAAATGCCCTAATCCATCTGTAGGGGGCGCTATTTTGACAGAAACGGCTAAAAGCCAAAACAAAACAAATAAAACAAGTAATATTCACTTGTTATCAATGCAAAGTTGCATTCTCTGGACGAAAACCTTTCCAGATTGACTTGTTTCAACGTCTCTGTGTATGATTTCTTTAGGTTATGTTATAAAGTAGGTCGTATGTCTACCCAAAATCGTTCAGGACTTCGATAATGACAAAGACTTCTATGTTTTCTATTGTTATACATAGACCGGACACCTGTCATTTTTTTGTGTAGCACTGGCGGCCATTTAAAAGTTGACCATTTATTACATAACCTCAACTAAACATAAGGATAATATAGGTTAGAAATTATTCCATAATGCCAATAAAGCATATCAACCTAATAATAAATAATAATATTAATACGTTTTAATTTTAAAATATAAATCCATTTTTTTAGGATAGTCTCCTCATTCGGTAATTTATAAAATTTTATATTTTAATTTTTATATGGTATAATAAAGAATAATTCTATCTATGAATTCTATCAATTGCATTTTGAATTTAAAAGCAGTGCTGTCATTTGATCATAGAACGGCATATAGCTGAATGGTCAACTTTTAAATGGCCGCCATAGATCACACTGATACACTATGGCGGCGCTGGGGTAGATTTTAAAATAGGTGTGTTTTTCTTTATTTTACAAATTACCAGATAAAACAAACAACTAATGCGATGGACTACGATATCATCGGTTATCATTTGGATAATGACATCATAACGCACTACCCTGAGTACACTCTACTCTCACACTACATTTCTGAACAGCCTCCAAGTGTATAATTTAAATGCATTTTTTTCTTTTTGACATAACCTCACTTCGGGGGTTCATAAAATTCCACCAGAGGGAGTTCGGAATTCCGAAATCACAAGTGAACGAATAAAAATTCCCGACAGATCGTCATATAGTAGTGGATAATGTTTGCCTATTCTGAACGACCACCTCTAATGAACCAGATTCTTGAAGGTTCATTATATCCGAGCTTGACTGTATTTTAAAATGTGGTAGGGAAAATTAAAACCGAGTTAACCTTTAAGGGTCAGAGAAAAGTGAATGCTACTGTATTAAATAAAAAAGTGTAAAATGTTGATGTTTTCAGAGTGTATGATATTGAAAAGAAGATTAAAACGATTACTAAATTTTTATATCCGTATTTTGAATTAATTAATTGGTTTGCTGCCCAAGATTTATTAGTGCACATTAGCAAATTAAATGCTCAGGAACAAAAATGTCCTCAATACCTTATTTCTGGCCTTAAAAGTTTATTGACTTACCTTAAGCAATGGAACACCGAGAAAGATGTAAGCAATTCCATTATTTACTTTCATACAAATATTTTGAGATCAGAAAAGTTACTAAAATTGAAAACTACATTTTAGTTTAAATAGGTAAAAAGGTGCAAAATAGAAAAAATAGTATAAAAAACTCGTTTCACTCGTGAAACTCATTTTTAAAATACTATTATAGCGTTTTCGGATTACTCATGATAATTTGATAATTAATTTTTAGTATAACCAAACATCACGTGATCAAATTCCTCTTAATCTAAACGTGGCGAAATTCTTTAAAGATTTATCGAAAGAAATTCGTCACGCCGAACGATTTATAAACACTCTAAATCCGCCCAAACCAGAAAGAGAATCAAAGCGAAAGAGGAAAAAGCCTGTTAATAACGATTTCTTTGATTATTCACTAAGCAAATCATCGCTTGAGGTAAAAAATAGTTATAAGTTAGGTTAGCTTATTTAAAAATTTTTTATAGTTTATGACTGCCGATCATATTCCGAGAACATCAGGAGTAAAAACGGATTTAAAATTAACTCTCCCTAAACCTATTACATATCCGTACGAGAGACAACCCAATATTCAACCTGCAGACGTTATGAATAATTTTGATGAATGGGAAGGGGAAGAAGAAACAACTACGGTACATAAAGGAGGTGTAGTACTTAAAATTAAAATAGGGTAAGTTCTTTTTAATATATTCAACAATTAATAATTAAAATTACTATAACGTAATCGTAATGACGAAGAGTTAAATGTCGGTCTGTAGAGAATTCTTAATACGATTTAAACGAACGAACCTTAGGAACTACAGTGGCGCTTAATGTGCTAAATCAGATAACTAAGTCTGGTTTGTGCTCTATCCCTGATGGTAGGAAAACCTAATTTTCCCACTCGCTAAAAATCCCCAAATGTTTTTATTTATTCAAAAGTTATAGCACCAGAACTTTTGAAACAACTCGTTTAGTGTAATGCATTTATGTATTTTAATTATACTTTTTTTTAAACACTTAAGAGGATAATCGGCAAATGTGAGAGCATGATTTTGAAATTAGCAGTTTTGGTCATAACTTTTTTTCCAGTGTAGCTTATTTAAAATTTCTTTTTTTGATAAACAAAAGAGTCTTGTGGCTACCAATTTCTTCTTATTTTGTTTTAGTATGTCAAACCAAATAGTCATGGCAGCAGTAAAACGGGCTCTTTACAAAAGATGTTCGCTTAGTGGCGTATGACTATTTGATTTGACTTACTAAAACAAAACAAGAAGAAATTGGTAGCCACAAGACTCTTCTGTTTAGCAAAAAAGGAAATTTTAAAAAAGCTCCACTGGAAAAAAATTATGACCAAAACCGCTAATATCAAGCTTTCACATTTGCCGACTATCCTCTTAAGAGCAATGGTTCCAGTCACATACTCCTTCAAATCATTGCTAAACATCATTTCGTAGGATCCAGGTAGTACATTAATTAATTGAGCAATCATAATAAAAATTCACATTTTACAAATCGGCTAAACCCAATTTTATAGTATTTTACACCAATTACACTTTGTCTAAAAATATTAAAGTTAATTGATGTCGAAACTACGTAAAATATTAAAAAAATAAAAATTTGGTTGTGCCGGTATGTAGAATATGGTTTATTAAAGGCATATGTACGAAATGCCATTTTGCAATGATTTGTATGAGTACAAGAGAGAAAGACGCTACTGGAACCATCGTTCTTAAAAATTTAAAAGGTTGAAGAACCTTCTTAAATGTGCTTTTGTAAATAATGTAAATCATCGTGGAATCCAGAACAAAATTTATTGATTGTAAAAATATGCTTATTCGTGTTAATTCGGCTAAATATGTAATAAAACGTGTCATAGTTGTTTACAAATTTTGCATATGTTCATTATGATTATATCATGTTTCTTTTAACTTGATAAGCAACCAAACACTGGTTTATGATTCATTTATCAAAGTACAAAATCTGATGAATGGTAGTAATTTATTGTTTACGTAAACTTTATTTAGAAATGATTAAATTCACTTTAATAAACAGTACATGATTAATACAATAATAATTTTGTTTTATTCGTTTTTTTATTTTATTTCACCAAACTAAATAATTAAAAATAAATATACTAACGTATTAACGAACAAATAGAATAAGATGATAAATTAATCTCAGGATTGAGAACGAATAAATGGCTAGACGTAGCTGTGATAAAATAAATAAATAACATACGAAAGACAAAACAGAACATGATATTTATGTGATATTTTACTTTTACAGTACAAAAGATATAATTCCAGTGGTGGACCACTCTAATTTATCGAAAGATGTTATTTTACCACGTATATCAAATTCAATATATGATTTTCACGATGATAGTGAGAGGGAAGACGATGATTATTTTAACTTAAGTATAGACGAAAATCCGAAAAGCAATAAAAAACAATCGGTGGAAAGAGTTAAATTTATGAGTAAGTATTGTCGTATGTGCCGAGTGCAAATTTAGGAAAGCTCTTCTTTAGGTCCTTTTCCGATAAAATGTAAAAAACCACTAGGCGTCGAAGCAGAGTTACCTAAGAATGGAATCGAGTCACTTTTAAAAGCATCCGCTTTAACAAATAAAATTTTACCTGGGTAAGCCAAAACGGCTTTATATTTTTCACTAAAATTTGGCACGTGGTATTTTGGAACTTGCACGATTAAGAATGAAATTATTAATTTTGGTGTTGGAAATTTTAATGAATATTTTTGCTTGCGGATTTATCATACTTGACTTGGCACCGTTTTTTTTGTGCATGGTTTTTTTTTTGGTGGTTTTGTTTTCTTTTTTATTTGTCCTATCCTAATGTTATGTTATCGACTTGGCTTAAATCAATTATTGTATGTCACACTATTACAGCGAGATCATTTAAGCAATGCAGTTTAAGGATGGCAACATTTTTTTTTGTTTTTCTGGAATTCTAGAGTTTTTTTTATTTTCTCGATTATTAACTGACATAAACCACGAGAGTGGGAGTTATCTGCTTTGCATAAGGTATTGCTTTTATGGGACACGCTATACGAAGCATGGTTTTTCTTAAAAATTAGAACTGATTGGGTTAAAAACATTAAATTTTTATCAATAATTATAAAACATAATTTACAAATACTAGATATATTTTAAAACCTCTTGAATAGTTTATGTTTTGAATTGGAAAATTATAAATATCACTTTATCCCACCTTTCTATTTCTATACACAATACGCAAATTCGTGTGGTATGTAATTTTCACATACTATTCATTTTCTCTTGAAGTGGTAAGTTATCGTGGTACGTCAAACCACTAATCATGCTACGTGTATATTAAGCTGGAGTTGTATGTGAGATGATGTCAGATGTCAAAAAACACTTACCATCTACTAACCATCATACCACGATTCACATAACATTATGCTTATGCGAATTGGGCTAATGTTTTTGCTTTGATTTTCCAATTCAAAATTTTTTGCCTTTTTCTACATTGTTTTTATAATTTATAATTATATGTCGTGTGAAATAAAAAGGTTTTCACACCCAAATGGTTCGAATTTCTGGACGCAACTAGTATTTTATTTTGTTTTTAATAATTATTATCATTAATTAGTAAGCGACCAAGACCAATTGAGGGGAGAACATCGCCGTCGACTCAAGAAGCTATTGCTGGGATGTTATCGATAAGTCAAACTTTTATAGAACCTGGTAAAAGTGCAAAATCTCGAAAAAACCGTTCGCTTTTAAAAGATGATGATGAAGACGATGAAGATGATATAAGTAACGTGCATCAAGATGAAGACTACAGTAAATGTTTTTATACGATTAATAATTATAATTGTTTATGATTATTATTTTCAGTTTATCCCGCGCTTGATAATTCAGATGATGAAGATGTTCACATTTTTAAACCTAGAGGGCGCTCGAAAGTTGATGAGCCTTGGAATCCAAAAGCACGAGTGGGGCCTTTATTACCCAAGATGAATCGCCCGGCCAGGGAAGGAACGAAAAAAATGGCCGTGGAAAAAGTTTTGGAGGCAGCTGCTAAAAGAAGCACCGGTGAAATAATTGAGAAGGTAAGATTATTTCAATATTATTATATAAATCTTAAAGTCTTTTTTGCAGAATTTGAAAAGGCAATATCGGCGCAAAAAGATTAAAACCAAAATCGAAGAAAAAATTAGTATCGAAACACCAAGTACTAGCTCAACTACACTTTCTAGCAGTTCTCCATCATGTAAGTTCGAATTAATTTAATTAAACGCGTACATCTTATTGTTTTTCCAGCATCACAATCTTCCAAACCACGAAAGGGAATGAAGACTGTTAAACAACGATTGGGTAAAATTCTAAAAATACACAAGATGATGCATTAAATCGTTAGGAAATTGTGTATATTAATTTTACTAGTACGCCAAGCTAAATCGTATTTTATCTTAATTTTATGTTCACATCACATTTTTTTATCAAAATAATTTATTTTTTATAAGATCGCCCTTTAATGTATGTATTGTATTGACAGAAAGGTAACAAATAATTTCTCGGTTTTTCGGGCACACTAATTATAAAAATTGATGGCGAAACGTTGGCAAATTGAATCATGTTAGATTGAGTTAATAAAATTACTGTGTCCGAAAAACCGAGAAATTATTTTTTACCTTTCTGTTTTATTTTTTATATTACCTAGTGAATGAGATTTTTGGCTTACTATTAAAGTTCGTATATGAATAAAAGGTAACCTCAGATGCTCTAGCTGTATTATCATAATCTCGGCCTAAAGAATGTAAAAAATAACGTGTTTATTTTTTTAATGAAATTGAATGGTAAGCTTTTGGAGCATGTTTGGAAGTCTTTGATGTCAGTATTTTACTAATCATAATTTTATGTGTTCATATAGTTCATGGATCTCAGTTAAGAATCCTTACATTTATAGATGTTTATTTGTGTTGTTGATACTCGAACCCATATTCAGTTTGGCTTTGTAATTAGAATTTTATAATTATTGTGAGTAAAGAACAGTTGTTAATGTTTGTTGTTGTTTATTTATAAGAATTTATTATTTAATAGGCCATTTTATTAGGGTTTGATGTAGTTTGTTTTCAGTATTAATGTATAATTTTATTTATTTATTAACAAAATAATTATTTAGGACATTCCATTTAACAAAATTTACTAATTCAGGGAAATTTTTATGAAAAGTAATTTTATAACAATTCTGTTCTGTGATGGATAATACAAAATAAAATTTTGTATATTAGAAACGTGCAAATAATTAATTTTTCTTCACAGCGCAATCGAATAGGCATTGATCTTATTATCTTTCTTTTATCATTACTACTAATTAGCACATACTGTTTATCTCAATTGTAAATTTATATAAATAAAAATATTTTGTATTATTTTTATTTCTTTTTTTTTTGGTCAAAATTTTATACACATTAAAGCTTTTTAAAGTCGGAACCTCTATTTCATTTAAAGAGGCTGAACGATTTGAAAATTAACAGGATTTACAGATGTTTCACACCAAAATTTGGGAAAATGTTGCTGCATCAAAATGTGCTACATCGAAATATTGTTGGACTGAAAATTCTTGGCTCGAAACGTTGCTGCATCGAAAATAGTTTATCCCTGAGTTAACCTGTTTCAATGTAGCAATTAGCAACATTTCGATGAAAATATAGGTTTGTTCCAACATCCCCAAAAAACGCGGTGGCGGTTTCCGTGTATGGAACTGCATAATCACTGCTTTGCTAGTATTAATTAGCAGTTACACCATTCTTCCACTTCACCCATGACCTTTACAATTATCTTATCCATAATTTTACTAAAATTGTTTCGCGACGTTTTTGGTTTGAGTGGTTCCGGTCAAATCGCTACATTTTGAAATGGATGAAAATTAAAAAAAGGTTGTAAAATGAAACACTCTCTAGATTCTACAACAATTGTAATATTTTTGGTATTTTTTATATATAAATAGCAAAGTTAAAGTACAATTCATTGTGTTGAAATAATGTTTTATTGTAAAAGACTAGTTTTTACAAAAACTTTCAAATAAATATTTGGAAATTACATTTTCCACGTCTGTCTTCTTAGCACATTTGAGGTTTTTCGGATATTATGAACATGTGATGATATCCATTGATTACGTCCTTACTTAAATGAGTATAAAATTTAAAAATCTTTAGATCTCTAAATTTTAATACATTCGAATGAATGTCATTTTTTATTGTTTCTTTTAACAAATTGAAAGATGGGTTTAATAATTTTGATGTAGCCGAATGGAGAATGGCCGAAAGTAAAATAGTCGAACTGTAGATTAAACGAATCGTAAATTGGCAGAATTTATGAACCGTAATATAGTAGAATGTAGAATGGCCGACTGTAATACGGCCGAATCTAAGATTACAGAAACCGTTCTGTTAGTTTGAACTATAGATTGACCATCAAACGCATTAAACTTAATGTGTATTTGATTGGGCCAATTTACGATTTGACCAATCTACGGTTCGACCATTTTACATTCTGTTACATTACGGCATATTACGGTTTATTGATTCGGTGAAACTATGTTTTGGCTATTTTACTTTTGGTTACTTTACTGTTCGGCTATTTTAGGCTTTACCATTTGGATGCAATCTACGGTACTAAATTTACAAATAGTATCAGACTTTTAAAATGCAACACAAAATGCTTTCTTAAAAACTATTTAAACAAATAATTTATTTACTTAGTATATCAATCCTACAAACAATATTAAAACGACTTAAATCTGTAAGGAGTTTTAACTCCAATCTGCAATAACAAAAGATATTAGATTGATACACGTAAGTATTGACACAGCCTTATTTTAAAATAGTTTAACATATTTTATTTAAATTTCCAAAAATACTCCGCCTTTAATAAAAAAATAATATTTTCAACTTTTGAACGTTTAAGTGAAGTACTTAAATATTTAAAATAATAATAAATTAACAGTAGTATGTTTTTTAATAAAAAAAATCATTCGTTGTAGTAATTTCCTGGTATTAAAGGTCGCTGACTTGTATCAATAACGAACGTGTGCAAAATTTGATCGTAACCTGCTCGAGAATAATTATTAACCATAAATCCGTAACATACAGGAAAAATTAAAAACCCTATATTCTTAAAAACACTTCGAAGTACTGCACGTGACCAACCAATAGGTTCACAAGGATAGGCACATACCGTCATTCTTCCAGGAATAGGCATTATCTTATCAACAACGCATACTTGCAAACCCATTATTTTTTTACCAGGAGTCGCACCATCCACATACAAGAAGTAGGACTAAAATAAATTTATTAAAATCTCATATTAAATTAAGCCAAAAAATTCACCTCGTATATAAAAATTAAAAGACGTGAAATTATTTCAACCACCACAATTTCTGTGGTAAAATTAAAAATCTTTTTCGGGTTATCCAAGTAGTTTATATACTGATTGAAGGTTCTGAAAATTAGAATTTTAATTAAGTCAACAAATCGAAAGCGTATTTATAATGAATGACAAACTTACATATCAAAGCCATCGTGTAGAATAACAATTAAATAAAATTTAATCAAAAATAAAATGAATCCATCAATAAACTCGGCTGCGATTCGTTTCCATATAGAAGCTATTTGACATTCATATCCTCGATTTTGAGGAGGCGCTGCGGTATTAGCTGTAAATACAAAAACGTTCAAAAATTTTTCAATACAAATTTACACAAAAGAATGTTAATTTAAAAATACTAAGCCGATATTTAAATGTCATGTGAGGTATTGTAGTCGGAAACAAAAATCAATTAAAATTACCATTATTACTGCTGTTCTGAATATTATTCGCCAACTGTTGATGCAGAAGAAGTTGTTGAGTAGCATTGAATAATTGCTTTTGATTTTCTGTCATGGTCGTAAGCCATTCTTCCAAATTTTCGAAATATTTAATATATTCTTCTTGCGAAATATATTCATTACTTAATCCACTTGGAGGAGGCTCTTGGTTGTCCGTCAAGTCATTTATTTCACCTACCAAAATAAAATTTTTAAATATTATTTTTTAAGTAATTGTAATTATCTTACCATCACTCTCGTCTTCAACAATCATATCGAAAAATCTTGTAGGTATTTATTTGTATAAAATACAATTTTTTAAAGAAATTTCGAAAGTGTCAATATTAATTTTTTGATTGATCATAGAATTAATAAACATAGAGTGACAGACCGGGGATAACTTCACACCGGTGAGTGACAGCGAGTGTAAGTTTGGTTGCCTAGCATAAAATTAAGAATTACTTAAGGCTGAGGAATCCACAATGTTATGCAACTTCCATTCCAGTTTCCGTTATTTATAACGGATTTGAATAAAACAAACTTTAATTCAAAAAAGAAAGAATATTCTTTGACATACTACATTTTAAAAATCAAAAAAATATATTTATATGATTTTTATTTGTCAGTTATCTAGTAGTCTTATAATAGTTATTTATGTCATTAGGATCATAACGTCAATCATTATGGTACTAGATGTGAATATGTGCAGGCGACGTGAAGGCTGAGCCCTCCAATGAAAAGAAATTGAACTACAAGTAAACGTCGTTTTACGCCGGGATTCCGTTCCCAGAGACATCGGCGTAAAGAAAATCGGCGTAAAATGAATATACATTTTTCGTGCTTTTTTCGCACAATGTTTGGGTTCTGAATCACTATTGTCGCCCATAATGAAACTACAAATTGAATATTCTTTTAATTTTATAATAAAATAAAAAATATAATCATATTTTTATTTTTCTTAAAAACAAAACGAAAAGTAATTCGGAAAATCCCACGCCGGTACTAACCGGCGTAATTGTGAATCGGCGAAAACGACGTTTACCGTTTACCTGTAAATTAAAATTTATTGTTACTATACTGACAATAATAAAATCATTATGGTCCCATGATCATAATGCTTAAGAACGTCATTATATTAATAAAATAGACACACATAAAGGTGAAATTATTGGGAATTTCGATTACGTACAGATAGAGCTTTATTTTGACATAAATTTTGTAACAAAATGGAGGAAGGCGAGTAAAGGATTTGTTGGGCTTTGAATTTTTATTGGTTTTAGTAACTGCAGTAGCGTTTATAGCATTTTTATTGACTAAAATTTGATTTATCCACATATAAAGTTTACGTATAAACAGGTTTTCATTTATTACTCCACTACTAGTTTTATCAAATGAACATTAAAGGTCGTATCTGATTTCCAAAATCGTGAATAGTATGCAAGCAGATAAAAACTATAAAAATTAATATTGAGCCTGATATTCACGGAAAATACACTAATGTTTCATTGGTCGTTTTGGTAAATTTTTATATAAAAATGTAAGAAAAAATAATTTGAAACTTTTTTGAAATTTAATTTTTGAGTGGTTACAAGTTAAAGCTGTTTAAGATTTTATGTTTTTGTTGGTCCATCCTACATGAAAGTTGTAGAAAAATAGGCACATGAAAAAAATACTTAATTTCGTCTGAAATGTGGTGTTGGGGTGTTGCAAGACCCTAAAGACCTTTGAAACGTGAAGAAACTTAAAACCTGCGGGTTAACGTTGGAAGTAGGCTACGAACTTTTTATTGCTTTTACTTAGATGGGTGAAAAATTGAAAATATTACAGTTTATATTTGATAAATATGCTTAAAAAATATGAAATAATTAATCATTACACTTAAAAAATTCTTGAGAAATTTAAATTTACCTGTATTAAAAATTGTGACCAGGGGCGGATTTATACCTGGCAGGAGGAACTTGATTTTCTTATACAAAAACCTTACAATTATAATGCAGCAAAAACATGCGAAAAAAAGTTAAAAAAAAATGAATCCTTACAATTATAATTAATGAACAAAGTAAGCAAAGAAATATATTTTTGGTATTTTTTGTATGGTCGTTACAACGCTTTAAGCGTAAAAAAATCTTTAAAATGCAGCAAAAAGATGCGAAAATAAAAATCTATCTTTCATTTGCAGGATCGATTTTGAAAAAAATCGAAAAAAAAATTTGAGATATTTTTAAGGCTCGAACTTTTTAATGGAAATCGGTTTTTATTTTTTTTCTCGCAAACTATAAAAGTTACAGGTTTCAAATTTTTACTAAAAGTAAACAACGTAGATAGACGGGTTTTAAAAAATATTTGGTTAAAATCGGTTAAATATTTTTTTTGGAAAAAATTCGCAAAGTTTTGGAAAAATTTTGGTACAAATACGGTTCTGGACGGCGCAATTTTAATCCGAAAATTAAAACTTTTACGGAAATTGGTGGAGGAGGTGACTGTGCGAATTTTAAGCTATTAAACGTCTTGGTGGTGCTAATAGTTTCGAAGATATTAATAATTTTGTGAAAAGCGAAAAACTTCAGACCGAAATTTTGGCTCCAAACGGAGATTTTGCCAATTTTAGCTATATTTTCGGTGGTAACTCGAAAACGGAAAGAGATAGCGAAGTGATTCTTTTTTTGACGTAAAGTGGACCTAAACAGCTTTTAGGGAAGGTGGATAAAGTAAGGTTGAAATGTAATTTGAAGGGTGAATTTGACCCATAAATACGACTTTTAAAAATGCGATATAAAAAAAAATTTTTTTCGTTATTTTTTCGAAATTTAAAATACTCTATGCGTGGGAGCTTTCGGTTCAAAGAGTAGATTCTAAAGAGTTTTTAAAATTGAAAATCCGTTAAAAAGTGACCAGGCGGGAGCCAATCACCGCTAAAATCAAAATTTCGAGTTTATTTGTACGTAATGTCTCAACCCTACCAAATATAAAAAATCTGAGTAGCTTGTACACTGTAAAAAATATTCCTTTTTAAAGTTGCGAAAGAAAATTGCAAAAATTTTTAAAACTGCGGGAGCCAGATGGGCCCAGGTTGGACCGCGTTTTACCCGATTTTTTTAACATTTTACGTTCGATTTTTTTCCATGATCCAGGGTAAAAATTTCAAGGTGCCGATTTTTTCTCTCATAAGTAAATACAAAATAAGTAAAATAAAAAATATTCGAGTATTACAGGTTGTTCCGATGAAAAGTTACGAATTTATAAAGTTCGCGACAAAATACCGCGAAAAATTTGGGGGCACCAAAACGACATAAAAAGTAAACGCATAAAAAAAACTCCCGTTTTAAGGTAAAATGTGGAATTTAGATGAGGAATAAAACAATCGCGATTTTTTTCCTCCTGCCGAACTTCTAATCGAAGCCAAAAAGTTTTGGTACTTTTGCTGTCCGAAAAAAACGGTAGAATTGTAGAGTTTGCGTCTCGGGGTCGTGACGTCACACCTTTGCGCCGGGAGGCTTAAAAATCGGTCACGGTAATCCCCAGGATGTTAGAATAAAAGGGGCCAAATTTCGTCGCTTCCCTTTAGAATCCGACGGAGTTACGATTTTTCAAAGTTAACGCCGCCGAAAATCCGAAAAAGCGAGAAAAATCGACCATTTTCGGGATTTTTTTTTAATGTGTCGGGGAGGCCCAAAAAATTTAAAATTCTAACCATACTTGGAATCAACATTCCTCTTTATATCGGAACCAGAATTCTTAAAATCGGACGAAAACCACCCTTCGGCCGCTCCTCGCAAAAATTAAGTAAAATAGTGCAATTTTTCTTCTCGGATTTTTTCAATAATCTCGGTTTTATTTCTAGAAGAACAGGGACGAATGTATATACAGTCTAATAGGGCTGCACTCCAGAATCTCCTGTCTTTTTGGGGCGTTCTAAAAATTGCAACTTAAAAAAAATTAAAAAATTAGTATCCCAGCTCCCCATAGCATTTTTTTGTTATTTTTTGTTTGGCCGTTACAATGCTTCAAACTAAAAAAATCTTGAAAAATGTACCAAAAAGATATAAATACATAAAAAAAAATTAGTTTTAATGAGTATAATAATTTTTGCGGTATTGTAATTGTTACCATTATAGGCTTGTCGCTTCGTGCACTCGTTATATTTTGAATGAAAGTTAATTTTGTTGAAATTCCTCGTGCGTTATATAAATATGTCTAAATAGGATTTTCAATTTTTTTAATTGGTTCAATTTAGACCTGGTATATAAATATGAGACGAACGTGCGGCGAGTGACATTTTATGAGTTGCATCTGCGGAAGGGGTCGATGTGTGTGTGGTCAGGGCCGATTATAAAATAAACTTTAAAAATAGTTTTATGTATTTAACTTTTATGAAAAAAGAAGAAAAATTACGTTTTTTGTAATCCAAATTTTTTTATTTTATTATTTTTTTCTTAATTAACAGTAGGTAAAAAAAGTATGCGCACGGGCTCTTATTTTATTTGTGATTGATTTTGCGAATTTATTTGATGAATAAAGGGGTAATTATTTTATTTACTAATTGGGTAAACATTGACTGGATGTATGTAAACAAAGCAATTAATTACATTAGCTTGAATTAAAGTAAACTGAAAAATCGTAAATTTGCTAAATTTGCTTTTGATTTTAAGTAGTTAATTTATTGAGCGCAAGAAAGTTCGACAAAATAAACTCGATGTTACATTTTAAAATAATCGTAAAACTTGTTGAGGCTAATTTATTCGATGTAAGATTTATTTTTATTGATTTAATAATAGTTTTCCTAAGTTATGAGCGGGGATACTTAATGTCTTATTTGTAAGTGTTGGTCTTAAGAGACAGTTTTGCGCGGGTGTGCACATTAAAACTCACGACGGCCCATAAATAATCGCGTTTCGAAAAACAAAAACAAATGTCCTCCGACTTTTTAGCATTGCGCTCATCCGCCTAACGATCCATGTTAGTGATGTTAGCTGTTAACTTAGCTAACTGAACGAAAATATCTAATTAAAATGACCGCAGAGCGCTCCCATGCATATCCACAACAGGACCGTATTTACTCTATCCACCAATCAAAAACAACCCTAAAAACTTAAAAAACACATTGTTTAAATTTATGGACACACTGTATACAATTTTTTAACGCTACGCCACTAATTAAAAATGTTGATGGGAATAGAAAATCCATCTAACTTTTCTAAAGCTTCTATACAAATTATCAGCGCATCACTGATAATTAATGCCAATCGCTAAAGAGCGCACGAGTTTGCGAGGAAAAATTGTGAAAAATCCCCCTTTTGTATTTTTACCCCGAATCCAGACGATTGCGAGGAGCGGCCGAAAGGGTGGTTTTTTCGTCCGATTTTAACAATTCCGGTTTGGATGTAAAGAGGGATGTTGATTCCAAGTGTGGTTCGAATTTAAATTTTTTTGGACCTCCCCGACACTTTGAAAAAAATTCCCGAAAATGGTCGAATTTTCCGCTTTTTTCGGATTTTCGGCGGCGTTAACTTTGAAAAATCACAACTCCGTCGGATTCTAAAGGGAAGCGAAGAAATTTGGCCCCTTTTATTCTAACATCCTGGAGATTACCATGACCGATTTTTAAGCCCCCCGGCGTAAAGGTGTGACGTCACGGCTCTGAGACGCAAACTGTACAATTCTACCGTTTTTTCGGAAGGAAAAATTACCAAAACTTTTTGGCTTCCATTAGAAGTTCGGCTGAAGGAAAAAAAAATCGCGGTTGTTTTATTCCTCATCTAAATTCCGCGTTTTACCTTAAAACAAGAGTTTTTTTGAAGCGTTTACTTTTTATGTCGTTTTGGTGCCCCCAAATTTTTCGCGCTATTTCGAAGCGAACTTTGAAAATTCATAACTTTTCATCGGAACAACCTGTAATACTCGAATAATTTTTATTTTACTTATTTGGTATTTACTTATGAGAGAAAAAATCGGCATCTTGAAATTGTTACCCTGGACCTTGGAAAAAAATCGAACGTAAAACGTTAAAAAAATCGGGTAAAACGCGGTCCAACCTGGGCTCATCTGGTTCCCGCAATTTTGAAAATTTTTGCAATTTTCTTTCGTAACTTTAAAAAGTAATATTTTTTACAGTGTATAGGCTACTCAGATTTTTTATATTTGGTAGGGTTGGGAAATTACGTACAAATAAACTCGAAATTTTGATTTTACGGATGAGTGGCTCCCGCCGGGTCACTTTTAAACGGATTTTCAATTTTAAAAACTCTTTAGAATCTACTTTGAACCGAAAGCTCCCACGCATAGGGTATTTTAAATTTCGAAAAAATAACGAAAAAAAATTTTTTTTTATATCGCATTTTTAAAAGTCGTATTTCTGGGTCTAATTCACCCTTTAAATTACAATTCAATCGTACTTTATGCACCTTCCCTAAAAGCTCTTTAGGTCCTCTTTACGTCAGAAAAAGAATCACTTCGCTATCTCTTTCCGTTTTCGAGTTATCACCGAAAATGTAGCTAAAATAAGCAAAATCTCCGTTTGGAGCCAACATTTCGGTCTGAAATTTTTCACTTTTCACAAAATAATTAATATCTTCGAAAATATTAGCACCACCGAGACGTTTAATAGCTTAAAATTCGCACAGTCACTTCCTCCACCAAATTCCGTGAAAGTTTTAATTCTCGGTTTAAAATTGCGCCGCCCAGAACCATATTTGTACCAAAATTTTGCCAAAACTTTGCGAATTTTTTTCAAAAAAATTATGTAACCGATTTTAACCAAATATTTTTTAAAACGCGTCTACCTACGGTGTTTACTTTTGGTAAAAATTTGAAATCGGTAACTTTTATAGTTTTCGAGAAAAAAAAATAAAGTAGCCTTAAAAATATATCAAAAAAATTTTTTTTTCGAATTTTTTCAAAATTGACGCAAATGAAAGATAATAAAAACTGGATGAAATGTAGGAGTTTAACTGCACTCTACACTCCCCCAAAACTCAAAAAAATCAAAAATTTTTTAGGGAACACTCTTGTGGAGAATTAATTATAAGAGACCTTTTTTAGTAATTATATTTGTTTATACATTTTTGATTTTTTTCCAGTTGTCCAGATTTAGTTGAATGAGTAAAATCTCAAATAAAAATGGGGCAAAATATTTGTGGTGTGTGTTGAGGGTACTGGGTACGGTCCTGTTGAGGATGGAAAGAGGAAATTAGTGGATGTAGTTTGGCTAGTTTAAATTTGAATAGTGCACAAAAACAATCAAATTAAATTAATAAAGCAATTCATCGCGATTTAAACTAAATATGTATGCAAATATGAAATATTAATTAAACGGTCGCTCTATTCATACACATATTTATAAATGGAGTCGTATACATGTGTGTTTTCGGCGTTTACTGCTTGTAGTTACCGTGTTGCTCGTGTGTATTTACCGTGCTAACTTCGTTCTGAGTGTGAAATGAGTTCATTAACCTCAGAAATTGATTGGAGATATTGGAACAATCGAAACATAAATATTTGCCATTTTCATTTCACTAATAATAACTACTGTGCTAACTTTTAATATTCACAACTCACTCCCAACTCCAAACACTTATTTGTTTCCTCAATTACTCCACAATTTTTTTAATTTATTACCTCGGGTGAGTTACGTTGTAAATTTTTACTACCTTTCCTGTAATACATCCAAGTAATCAAAGATAAGAACGAGCACTAAACTACTTTTTCCATTAGCTTTAATCAACTTAAAATGAAAATTTGAAACAAAATACCTAAATCCTGAAACCTTGTAAGTATTCAGATAACCTTCTGGAAGCTAATATTGAAGTACTACTCTTCTATCTTCCTGGAACATCTAAAATCCAAAATTGACCATCAAATAGGTACTTAAATTCCGAATGTATTAGGGCCAATGGACCCCGCACAAAAGCCCAGAAAATACTTTCGGTAGATTCCAATCTATCCCTGGTGAATCGATACATGGTGATCAAATGTCTCAATGGGC
The DNA here is from genome assembly GCA_963971135.1 of Stenus bimaculatus. Lineage (NCBI taxonomy): Eukaryota > Metazoa > Arthropoda > Insecta > Coleoptera > Staphylinidae > Stenus > Stenus bimaculatus. The sequence continues at coordinate 2,000,792 of OZ020184.1, forward strand.
ACCAAATCCGAATTTTGGCCACAAATGAAGAATCAAAGTCGAATGAGATTTATTGAAGGAACAATACTAGTAGGACATGCTACACCTGAAAAACCAAAAACAATAACTGCACTTATTTAAATATTGAGAAGAGATTTTGCTTGAACGTTTTGTGTCAAGCGTTTCGTGTTCAAGAATATACATTTATTAAAACCTGACATGTTTGTAGTTCCAGATGGATAGGTAGTTAAAATATAAAACCATATTTTTTAAAGGCCACTAATAGTGATGCCAAAATCCTCTTGAAAAAGTTCCAAATGAATTTTGCAGGAATGCGAACACGGTTTAGAGGCAGAAAGCTCGTATCATCAAAAAATCTGGATGGATCTTGCAAGCTACGAATGGCTACTTGAAAATTTTATTTGAATTCTTTGCAAATTTTACCTCTACACCTCATATTCTCAATTGTAGGATTTTCTCCGTTTAGCCAAATCTATAATATATAAATATCATCAAGCTAATAGATTGCCTCGTGCATAAAATAGATCTTAAACAAAGACGAGCTCGATGGAAAGACCTTTTAAGTTGTAATGGCACCATGATGTATCCAAGATTATTTCTTGGGAGCTGACTTGGAATATGAAGAAGACGAATAATAATCTATGAAATCAATCGGTATACTAATGAACCAGGTTTCATGAGAACAGGATTATCTCTAGAGTCATAAATATTCTAAAATATTAAGTATGGAAAAACTGATTTGGGAGAATTTTTTCAAGATAGACTCCGAAAACGAATGATCATCAGAAAATCAGTTACCTCATAAACCCCCACAATTTTTTTTGAGTTTCCAAAAATTCACATTTATTTAAACTAAACGTGAAAGGCACTTATCTGGACAAAAATAAAAAAAAAAGTGATACAGACAATACATCACTAAATGAAATTCATGTTATCCGCTTTGGGAGACTTCAATGAGACATAATGCAGAGTCACGGAGAAGATAACAACTTCCAAAAGAAGATCAATGATGGAAGTTAAAGTTCAGAGTTGGTCCACGAAGTTAACGATTCATATCCTTGCAGCGTATCAACTCATGTCCAATATCATAGAGGAACTGTATGATCAGAACAGTCATCTGACTTCCCAACTTTTGGAGAGAACACAAGCGCGACTTCCAGCAGACATTGAAATCCAGACCACACTATTCTAGTATTTGGGTACTTCAAACTTGACAAAACCGAAGACTACGAGCAGCTAGAAGCTAATAAGAATCATATTTATGGGCTGTTGTATTTCCAGTGAGATATCTCAGCAAACACTGCACATACGTTTCTGAAACGTTTCAATTTTGTTTCATTTAGGTTCCCCGGAAACAGTTTGGAAGAACTGTTTCATATATGTTTCTGTCATGTTACCAAGAAACCATCTAACATGTTCATTTGTGTTTCAAGAAAACAGTTGGCTAGAAATGTTTCTGTTATTTGGGTTTCACGCAAATGTTTCTCCGATGTTACCAATTTATGTTTTATTTACATAGCTGTTCTATAACGATTAAAGCGCATGCGCAATAGAACAAATATATCAAATCACAATTTTATCCCTTGACTTGGCGTCAGTTGTCGTTCAAGCCTTTATCCGAGTGAAACTTTTACTTTTATCTCCAAAGATTTTTTACCACGTCGGTAAGTATATTACGAAACTTGAGGCTTATTTTTGAATCACCTGACAAGATGTCGCATGCGAGTTTCATCATTTTGTCTTTATCATTCACATGAAAAATAAGAGTCTGTCCTTCTAATGTCGAATGCGACATTGTGTCGACAATTTCAAAAATAACCCCCCTTATCTTTTAGCTGTGTAATGTGTAATTATTAAATATAAACACTCTAGAAACGGTCAAACAAAAACCCCACACTCCAAGAGATGGATGAAATTGAAGATACACTTCGAAACTAACAAAGGACTTAAGGTTTTGGTATTTAGAATTAATAATGTTTTATAGGATAAACCGTTAAAGAAAAATTACCCGAACAATAAAAATGAACCATTAAAAAAAATGGTTCTATAAAAGTTGAGGGTGGCGAGTTTTTTTGATAAAATTTTGTTTTTTATGTAATTTATAAAACTGATGTACTTATAGTTATATAGGGTGTTTCTGAACAAGTGTCGAATAATCTAGGAATGGGTTTTTGGACCAATTAAAAAAAAAAAGTGGGAATAATTTTTTGCGCCAAAATGCTCCATTTCGGAAATGCAGGGCATTGAAGTTTACTCATTTTATGGAGTATATGGAATATATGGAATATATGGAATATATGGAATATATGGAATATATGGAATATATGGAATATATGGAATATATGGAATATATGGAATATATGGAATATATGGAATATATGGAATATATGGAATATATGGAATATATGGAATATATGGAATATATGGAATATATGGAATATATGGAATATATGGAATATATGGAATATATGGAATATATGGAATATATGGAATATATGGAATATATGGAATATATGGAATATATGGAATATATGGAATATATGGAATATATGGAATATATGGAATATATGGAATATATGGAATATATGGAATATATGGAATACATGGAATATATGGAATACATGGAATATATGGAATATATGGAATATATGGAATATCTGGAATATCTGGAATATCTGGAATATCTGGAATATCTGGAATATCTGGAATATCTGGAATATCTGGAATATCTGGAATATATGGAATATCTGGAATATATGGAAGTTTTCACATTCACATCTCACTCTCTCTCATCCGTATCAAAAACCTCATTATTCCAGCCAAACGAAGGGAAGGAGCCAGCCTTATTGAATCCTTCCTGAAACGTACTAATGTGTCAATCCACGACCTCTAGAAATTCGGAAGGTTGAAATACCACCGGAACCAGTATTCAGAATAAACAATAACCTGAACAAGCTGTAGGACGAAGAAAGGAATGTGCAGACCTCCATCGAAGTAATCATTCTATTGTCGGGAGTCACTTCATGTGGAAGAACAACTGCAACTCAACTCCACCGTTACGACATGAGAGACAGTCAATAGAATTGGAACGAAATTGGAACCATTCTCCGAGATGGTGAGGTGCTTCAAATATTGAACTGTGAACTCTTGTATAGTCATATTTTTGTTGAGGTAAATTATTTGTATATAAAACTCGTCTTTCTACTTGGGACAAGCACGCACCCAGCCTAAGCGCCAAGTAGCCAAAAATTACTACTTGGGACAAGCATGCACCCAGCCTGAGTAATAATTATCCTATCCTGACTCACTTGGGACAAGCACACACCCAGCCTAAGCGCCAAGTAGTCAACCCTTCTGCTTTTAGACTTCACGCAATTTCAGGCACTGTTAGGACGGCTGTACACAATAGAGTTTTTTCTATTTTTGGCTATCCTTTATAGTTTTTGAGAAAAAGAATTTTTAAATCCTTCAATGACGTTCAAACCTTTCCTCTATTTACTTATTGGAAGTAATTCATTGAAATTGAAGCTGTGATTGCGTTGCATTGGATTTAATTTAATGTTTACAAGTTTCAGGTAAATGTTCAACTTTTCCGTAGTAACTCTAATTTGAGGTGGAATCCGACTTTATTATATTTTTGATTGATTTTTCGTAAAGTAGTGTAGGAAGGTAAAAATAGAAAATAATTAGGATGTTGGTGGGAAATATGTGGTTGGGTCTAAAATTAGGAGTAAGGAGTAACAATAAAAGATTACTAAGAAGTGTTGATGTTTTTATTTATCCCTTTTCCTGTTGGTTGTGTTGAATTTGACACTTATATCCACATGTAAGGTATATTATTGGAGGAAATGATTTTTTGCACACTTGTCCTTTGAGTAATGTGGGTGTTACGCCCCGGGCTGGAGCCTATTCTCATATAAAAACGACTTGTGTGTGCGTTCGTGTATCAAGTGTCTAGTTATATATGCAAAGGTGTTAGATATAGAACTGGTGGTGTTATATATGATTCGAGACGTGGTTGAAATAAGCGATTACAGAGTAATTTACGAGTTCCCAGTAATATGGGACAAGAGTATGAACATTGTTAAGTACTGAAAATGTATTCACGCAACGCAAACTCCTAACGTGACCAGATAAATACGACAGCTAGACTCGTACACCGCTTATTTCAACCCATAAATCACATACTTTATATTGGGGCATAAAAATAAGCCCTTTTTTATTAGTGCAATTTTAAGTCACTTTAAACACCTAACGTTTTTTTGAATTAATTTTAGCACCTCTTTCGCTATTTTTATCCCCTTATCTTATCCAAAGGATTAATAATCGCAAAACTTTACTTCCTCCACAACCAACACATGCACCCACTTTTATAATCTCCACTATAATTTACACAACAACTTAATTCCTATACCAAACGTATAAATCCTTCATAATTTTCTAATTAAAATTAAATTATACAAAAAACTTGTTTAATAAAACTTTGGAAATTACCGCAACTTAACTAATAAAGCCCCTGATCCTTGATAAGGATTATTTTAGAGCAAGTTATTTTCCTGTGGTAATATTTAAAATTATTGTATACTTAGGATTATTGTAAAATAAAAAATGTAATATGGTTAATATCTCGTGCGGCACTATTATTGCGAATAGGATTTTGTAATATTAGTATTAGGGGCTATTATATGACTTGAATCGTGTAATTAGCTTAATGAAAATTATAATGCGAGGGAGTTTAGATATATAATGCGGAATCAGCGGGATAATCTTAAAGAAAGAGGTGTAATTTCTAGAAAAATGTGGGCATAAAAATAAAAAGATTGTAGGGGGTGTATGTAAATAAATTTTCCAACATTTTACGGAAAAGCTCTCGGTGTCCTTTTAAAAAATAAAACGAAGCAAGTGTTCTACATTAACACCACTGCTGTTTAAACAATCTTTTAAATGCACACGTTATGACCTGAATCTATTCATCTCTTTCAACGTGTCTGGATGTAAATAAGTAAATACTTCCTTGTATTTTTACGGAAATATTTTTTCATATTTTAATGAGAAAAACTTTGACGTCCCAAGACTCACAAGAGTCGCAAGATTTGTCACAGTATTTTTCAATACAGGGTCATTCTTTAGTTCTCCCACAAACATTGCCATATATCATATATGAAAGCTGATCAACATTTGTCCAATTTATTTTAGTCTTGCAGTTATAGAGGTTTAATAGAATAATCAAGATACTGATGATCGACGAATCAATGCTTCAGTAACATGACGTATTGACGTCCGGTCAATTTAGACATGCAAGGGTGCAAAAATTAGAGTAGAGCTAAAAATTGGTATGAATGTTCGGAACACCATTATAAATGAATGCTAAAAAGTCCCCATCGATCCCGTACCTGGAAAAAATTTTATTTAAGGTCAAACGTTTTAAAAATGGGTTTTTCGCGTTTTTTTAGGCAAAACGGTAGGTTTTATCATAAAATTTGATCAGACAAAAATTGTAGATCAAATAATTATCTATAAAAAATGTCTTAATACTTTTTTTCCTAAGAGCCACCATTTCTGAGATATAACGATTATAAAAGTTGTAATCTTCATAATATGCACATTATTCGTCAAATCGTCTAATATTCACGATAAAGGGTACATTTTTTAACCAAATTTCAAAAACCCGGTCTCAAATTAAAGGGAAATGTTTGTTTTATAATACTATCGGAATGGATTTTTTTAAGCGACGGGAAAGCTTTCAAAAGCGCTCCCGAAAAAGTAAATTTTCTCGCGGTTTTTTTCGAGTGTCCTCCTTTGAAAAATCGTAGCTCCCCCGGGTTTGGAATCGAAAATCGGGCCCCCTTTTTTCCCACATCCTCATTTACTATATCCAAAATTTCCGACCGTCCTAGGTTAATCTTGTGGTGAGGGCGAATTTTTCTTTGAAAATGTCACAATGTCGCGTTTTTTAGCGAAAAAAACAAAAAGGCAATATTGGTTAGTTTTTTACTGTAGCCGGAAAAATCGCGAATGGCATTTTCATAAAAAGGAAATAGACTTACTTACCCATAGCGGAGCACTTTTTCGAAATTTTTGTTTATATCTCATATTCTGACGATTGAAAATCGGGGTACAATTTTGGACATTTTTTGACGAAATTTAAAAAATCGTACCTACCAAATGACTGGACCGATTTTAACGAAATGTGGCTTATATTGTGGCTAAAAGTATCGTTAATACCCAGAAAAATAATCGGTTTTATCCGGCGCATCCAGCGGCCTCAGGATTTTTTTTTCCCAAAAGCGTAGAAAAATATCGATAAAAAACGGCGCGTAGAGAAAATTGGTAGAAGAAATGGGGCCAAAACGGAACAAAAAAAGAAAAATCGCTACACGTGACTTGAAAGAGGATTGATCAAACGAGGTCGGTTTGAAGTTTTGAAATCTCTATCTTTTCATTTAACCTCACACCAACCTATTAAATTCAAAATTGTGTTTTTTCAACCCCCAGCGACCAAAATAATCGCTGTAAGGTAACGACAAATCCTATCGTCTAACTAAAATATGTGTTCGAATGAGATTTTCAAGTACTACTACGCGACACGTTGACTTTTTTAATTTCGAAAAAATCTCAAAATTTTAATCGCGCAAAAAACTTTGTAAAAAATGCGATTTTGACAATTTTTTTACTCCCCTGCCCCTTCATCGATTTTAACGAATGATGGGTTGTCTTAAAGGTTTTTGCGTAGGCTTTTACACAAAAAAAGATTCGTTTTGATATCTTTATTTGTTTAGAAGTTATGACCGAATAACCGTTGAAAATTTGAAAATTTCACTATTGGACGAAGAAATTGCTATGAAATTTTTGATTAATCGGAAAATAATTAATTTCGACCGAACCAGTTGGCCGATTAGAACGATTTATGGCTTACATTGACCGATTGAAAAATATTTTTACTTGTATTACATCTTCAGTGATGTGTATACGTGGCGTACTTATGCATATTATGAAGATTACAACTTTTTCAACTTTTATAATCGTTTTATCTCAAAAACGGTGGCTCTTAGGAGAAAATGTAGTAAGTTATTTTTTATAGATAATTATATGAACTACAAATTTTGTCTGACCTAATTTTAAGATAAATATTACCGTTTTGCTGAAAAACGCGAAAAACCCATATTTAAGACCTTTGACCTTGAATAAAATTTTTTCCAGGTACGGGATCGATGGAGACTTTTCAGAATTCATTTATAATGGTGTTCCAAACATTCATACCAATTTTTAGCTCTACGCTAATTTTTGCATCTTTACTACTATTTTTTAGGGCTAAATTGACCGGACTAGCAATTTCATCGACACGGCCGTTTCATCGGCACTGACGTATCATCGACAACAGTTTCATCGACACTGCCATCGCAATTAACTTTTCGTCGACAACCATTTCATCGACTCTACCTTTCATCTATAAATCTTTTCTTGGACAAGGATTTTTCATTCACATAGCGTTTCATCGACACTACCTTTTTACGGGCAAAATCGTTCCATCAACAAACACATGTTTCCGTTCTGTCATAAAATGCCTTATCTATTAAAAAATCATAAAGTCTGGGTTTGAAGGCGCTTATAGTGTCCATACAGCCAAACACTTGTAAGAATTTATTAACATCTGATACCTTGATAATTAATTGTTCGACTTTTGTCTCACCATTAGTCGAGAAAAAACCTAGTTGTATTTTATTGTTGCGCAGTGTTGAATCCAGAGGGGTGCCCTGGAGGGATAATCTCCACCGGAGAATCAAAAAGTCCCTCCGGGGAAAAATAATTAATTATTGTCTTTGAGGTAAACCAAACGATTATACGGGAGGAATGCTTTAGTGTTTTGTTTTATTTTCCCAATCAATTGAACAGAAAATAGGGCAACATATTACACTACATACAATGCTTTCCCTTTAAACGAGCGTTTTTCTTCATATCTTAGTTTTTTCAATACTTTTCAAGCCCTCAAATTCGTGGTATGAAATTAGTGCTTTTTCGACGGTGATTTTGAAAAATTTTAACTTTTGATGGGGACCACCTATAACAACCGAAATTTTTTTATTAAGTCTATTACATTAATATTTATAAGTAAAAAAAGCAACACTTCTAAATTTTTATTCAGGACTTCAAAAAAAAAATCGAACGTAAAATGTTCAAAAAATCGCGCCCACGGTTTTTAAAAAATTTCAAATTTTGCTTCATTTCCCCCAAAAAGGAATCTATGGTTATTTTGGTGATTTTTATCATATAAATGCTTATTTGGCACCATTCATTAAATTATTTCGAAGATTCATTTGTTTTTTTTTTACCATTTCATTCATTTCATTTCCTGATATTAAAAAATTAGAGTCATCAGCATAAATATCTGTGTCATCTGGTGTTATGGATAAAATATAAATCTCATTTAAATCAAGAACAATAAGGGACCCAGAACCGACTCCTGAGGAACCGTTTTCATCAATCATCACAAAAGTGTTCTATGATTTCTTATGATTTACTGCATCGAATGCTCGTGTTTTCCAAGAGCATATTTAATCTGGTGTAGAAGCAAAGCTCGTATAGCTTTGCAAATTGATTTTGCAAACATACAGTTACAAGTGGCTGTGCTAGATTCTTTTGATTTTATAGATTGGAAGAGATTTTGATAATTACCACATATCAGGATATTCAGCTATCAAAAAAAATTCGTTTATAAATTATGATAAAGGTTTATTCCTGATAACTTTACCGTTTATTTCATTAATTCCTGAGGAAGATTTTGTAGTTATTCCTGTATAAATAGTTGACTTTGAGTAAAAATATTGAAAGTGGATGAAACAAGGTGGGTTGATATTATTGTAAGTGAAAAGTGATTGTTTTGTTGTATAGTTTGAGAACGATATATGGTATCGATTGCAATAAATTTTAAAAATTCGCATTGTGCCTTTGAAATAGAAAATAAGAATTGTGAATAATATATGTGAGTAGGAGAAGTATAAAGGGGGTATTCATACATAAAAAAACTAAAAACGTATTATTGCATTTTTCGCATAAAACGTGATGTAGCATGTTTTTAGTAAAAAATATTGTCTCTAGTCTCGAGCAGGAAAATATATAATAAAAATGATATGTTTCTGGTTGTTAGGGTTTAATCAAAAAGATTTTGCGATTGAAAGTTATCGCGAGCTACGGTACGGGATAACGGGATACGCGAATACGGGATGGAGTAGTGGAATTATTGCCTGGAATGAGAGTATGCACTTCTATGTACACAAATAGATAAGATTTTAGAGCGGGGTGCATTCGAGGTAATATTAAAATAAAAGAATCTAGATTTTTTGCAATTGAAATAGATAACCCAGATAGTGTAGGAAAACAGCAAAGACTTGTTTTTATACATTTGATAAAATAATATTTTTGAAATTGAATTTTTTGGCAAAGTTTGAGGAAGAAATTGAAGGAGTAGGAAGGCTGTTTGGAAAGAAATGCAAGTTATAATACAATAAAATGAGAGCGGAGACATTTACAGTGAAAAATTTACATTGAAGATGATCCCATGGGGACGAATTTCCATACTTATTGCTGAATATCTCGGCTTTTTGTCTGCAGCTAGACATAAACCAAAAGAATACTAAAATGCAAACAACTTTATGATAAAAACTGTTAAGATATATATAAAATTTATTAGGCGTGGTTTTAAACGATGATCGGGAAATTTTAAAAAGGGAACCATTTCAAACAAAGCGGCAAAATCGAATTATGTCCCGGCGACCCAAGCCCATAAAAACGCTGATGGAAAAATGATTTTATCGAATTGTTTTCGAGGAAAGCGAGGAAAGCGAGTAAAACGAGGAAACCTGCTGCACTAATGAGACCGCAATAACATCTGTATTACCCCCCGATATCGCACTTTATGAATGAACACAAAACAGATCAATTTTATAAGCGATTTCCCATCACGATACATTTCCCATTTCCCCCCTTTATTTTACCTCGCAATAAATAAATAATATACAGGGTCATTTTTTACCTCTGCCACAAACTTTGCTACATCAAAGCTGATCAATTTAAGACTGAAGAGTATGTAGATATATTTTTTGTATATGGGTTTTGTAATTAATACCCCAGACAAACAGAGAAAATCAACACAAGTGCCCAAATAGATAAATGATGATAAATTCATGTCTATTTGGATGGCGTGCTACTACTTCATCGACAATCGATTTCATCGACACTACTTTTTCCTCGACAACGGTTTCATCGATATGGCCTTTACATCGACATGACCGTTTCATCGACACAAGCATTTCATCGACATGGCCATTCATCAAGGCAGACGTTTCATCGACATTACCTTTTCATAGACAACCTCCTTAATCCTTTTCTTCGACAAGGATATTACATCGACACTACTTTTTCATCGACACAAACGTCTCATCGACACTAGTTTTTCATCTTTTCTTTGACAAGGTCATTTCATCGATATTACCTGTTCATCGACACTACTTTTTCATCGACATTACCAATTTTTCGACAATGTCATTACATCGATAAATCGATATTGGTGATGAAACGAAGAAATGGTAATGTCAATGAAATTGTATGTCGGTGAAAAGGTAATGTCGATGAAACGTCTGAGTCGATGAAAAAGTAGTATCAATGAAAGGTCCTTGTCGAAGTCGATAAAAGTATATTGTCGATGAAACGGTATACATATTTAGCAAAAATTAAAGAGTTTCTGTCAGTGGTACGTTATGCCTTTATGAGGCCTTTAGGCAATTTTGAATGTTGAGCCCCCAAAATGAAATTAGGAAATTATAGTCGAATCGTTATAACCGTGAAACGGTTTTTCACTGCTGTTATTCTAATTCGAAATATACAGGGTGTTTCAAACCAAAGGAGTCGGAAATTCTGGATTCTAAGTTTTGACCAATTTCAAAAGAAAAAACAAGAATATGTACACGGTACACATATACAGAGGATGTTTACGAATTATTTTTAATATGTACTTTTTTTAATGATACGTATTTTGCTTATTAATCCATACCCAGCAAACACAGAAGTCCCAGGGACGTCCTTGGGATCTTTCTTTATTATTTTATTGAGAGGTTATAAAAAATTATACTCGTGATTGGTCAACAGGGCTTCGTGCCAGAGACTAAGGAAGAGCATGAAGAAGAAGGTATTTTGCTTAAAATTTGCAATTTTTTACAATTATTTCGACTGCATTTTTAATTTTAAGTGGAAGCGGGTGCAGAGAAACCACGCAGGTATACTAGTTAATATTTTCGAATCCAAGGGCTGGCAATATAAATTTTATTAATGGAAAACCCCATTCAAAGGGGAATAACGAAATTTACCGAAAAAATATTTACTCGGTATATCCGTGAAAAGGGTCGTAATTACTGTGAATTTTTTAACTGAAATTCATTGGAACCACAATATGTCGTCTATTTTTAATTTATTTGGATGCCTCTTCTTTGTTTGAGGCCTTTTAGGCAATTGCCTATTTTGCCTATATGGTAACGCGCCACTGGTTTCTGTCCTAAAAATCGAAATTCTTGCATAATTTTTTAGTTTATCAATTGATTTTAATTTGTTTAGTTTTGTACATAAAACTAATGTGATAATCCAAAAAAATAAATTTTTCTTTTTGGTTATAATTTTTCTTTTCTTGTAATTTTTAAATTTTGTAGATTCTTAAGAAAATGGTGATAAAATTTAAAATATTTAAAATAAAAATAAGTTTCATACTCCATTACAAAGTAAATAAATGTAGGTTTTTAGTTTGTTAAAAAATGGTGGAGCTATTAACGTTTTTTTTTTTTAAATTTTTAATTTAAATTATGAATTTTTAGGTTAACTCGGAATTTATTCCAAAATTAAAGGGCTAAGATTATAAAAATCATCATCATACTTCCAACTTTATTTTGAATAATTTTTGCAATTCTCTTAAATACCAGTTTGATTTTAAACCAATTTTTTAGAGGAATTTGATATTTTTTGTCCTTAAAATTTTATTGAATGATTATTTTTTATTTTCTCATGATGTAAATGTATACAATTTTTTAGTCATATTTTTGATTATTTGTAATTTTTGTATGTAGCAGGTTTTTACAAAATCAAATGTATTAAAAAAAAGTGTAAACTTTAATTTCGATATTTTGGTGTGGGGTCAGGTTAATGAAAAAATGTAGTATTTCGAATTGACATAAATTTGGAAAAATGAAGGTGTGATTGTGACACCCTGTAGATGGTGTAATAAATAATTCCCAGGTGGCTTTTAAAGAAAGGTTAAGTGTGGGGTAATGGTGGTGAGTGGAGAAATTAAATTTGTAATTGTGGTAATATAATGGACGTAATGGATATTTATGCATTGGAATAATTTTGTAAGGGAATGCAAGTTAGTGAGGTTCTTTGTGGGTGATTAAAGGGTGATCAGTGGATCACGTGTAAAGGATAATTAGAGTAGCATCCGCATCGTTGGATCATACGATATTGGGTTTGTACGAGTGAATTGTCATCCAAGGAAGACCTTTAATTATACTATTTAATTTAACCCAATTTAAATTTCATCAAACTTATTAAATCCCAAGAAATTAAGAGGAGATGGCACGGTTTAGGTTTTGTTTGTCAATATTTTGGGATAGAATTTCACTTTCGCCATTAAGGTTAAATTTATGTTGGTTTTAGAAAGTTGGGCCGAAAAATAAGTAATAGCAGAACTGAAGATGTCACTTAAACCACCCAACTTAAATGGACGGGGGGTATTGTGCACACGGATGTGTTCCTTTTTGTCGGCGTTTTTACTAGATAGGATCTAGTTCCAGTTACACCCAAAACTCTCAAAACACATCTGTTATCCTCCTCCATCTCCTCTTCATTTCCACAAAAGCTGAAAGCCTTCACCAACAATCATCATACACACTACACACTCCACTCTCCACCCTTAACTACTACAAATTTTAATTATTCAAATGTGTGCACGAAAATCACTTTATTATTATTGTTTTTTATCTTTTAACATCGTTTATTATTAAAGCAGATGAAATGAAAGCTTTAATTGGTTTGTAATGAAGGATAAATCAGAGCGACGTCATGAATTTTAACGCAAATTATAAACAGGGCCACCCAACCATTTAGTTAGGGTTCATCTTTACAAGGGGACATAAATCACTGAGTGCTTTGCACCAATTTAAAGAAACATCAATAAAATTATTTTAGCAGCAATTTACATTTTTAACACGACTTTCTGTTTCAATTTTAACCCTCCTCACTACAACTATAACTCTAAACACATTTCTAATAATTAATAATTATACTAATTTTACACATAAACCAAATATTGTTACTGATTAGTGGTGGTTTTATTATTAATTAATCAAAATAGCTATGATTAAATGTAAATAATTATAATACAAGCAAATACAAAAATATGCACTATTTACATTTAGTAAATTACGTTAATAATTAGGAATTTTCGAAAATTATTTTTGCAAAATATATTATAAAAATGAAATTTTTTGATGCATGCTTAAAATATTGCAAATGATTTCGAACTAAAGAAGAGATATAAATAAAACCACCTACCACCTATCTCCTGTATTTAAATATTACCGCTTAACCCTCTTGCAATTCTGCATTTAGGGGTGGAAAACATCCACAGGAGTTGGGAACAGATGTAGGTCAGACGCGTGCTTTGATTTTAAAATAAAGACTGAAATATTGTATATTATGTAAAATATTTTTAACATGAAATTTAGTAAATTTTTATTATTAAAACGGAAACACAATCGAATTGGAGCGTTTGTGAGATTACACGAATTGTTTTATCCCTTTCATCAATCGCTTTTAACTGCATTTAATCCTTAAATATTTACCCTTTTAACGGAAATTAAATATTTTAAATTAAAAAATCTCGCTCTTATATTTCACTTTTAATAAAAGCGTCGCTTAAATAACACCATGAGTTTAAATCTTACAATTATAAATAATTAAATTTGTTGTCTTAAAGAAAATTGCGAGTAATTAAATCCAGACAACTTGGATATGATTTTCATTTCAGCTATTACGACACGTTATGTTTTCAAATTTTCAGCAATTTCTGAGAAATGAGCGCACGCTCTCATGGTCATGAATATAAAGTAATTTTAATCATCACTTAAATTTGCGAAAACTTAATTTTCAGCTACGATATAGAAGGGAGAATTAACCACTAGGAAAATTGCATGAGTGGAATTAAAATTGCATGATTCGTTGAAAATTTAAGAGCCCGGAACTAAAACTACCATGCTCTTTTAATCAATACCAAATCAACATTCTTCAAATCCTAAAGAAGATCCAGAAGAAGCCACTTATTATCATCATCACTGCCTTTTCATTGACGTTTCATCGCATAATGTTTTCAACGACAGACCTTCAAATAAAAAATAAGATTCAGAAGAAGATCCCATTTATGTTACCTAGGTATATACGTTTCTTCAAAATTGGAATGTTTCTTGGTGTGATACCACTTCATCAAACCATTTCATCGACACTACTTCTTCATTGACAACCGTTCCATCGACGTAATATTTTCATAGACACACCTTCAAATCCAATTCAAGATTTAGAAGAAGAAGCCATTTATTTTCATTTATAGTTACAGCATGTATATTCGTTTCTTCAAAATTTAAATTTCAAAATTGTTAAATTTCTTCATGTCCTACCACTTTATCAGGCCATTTCAACGACGTTGCCTTTTTATTGTCAACTCTTTCATCCACATTTTTTGATAGACATACCTTCAAATCCAAAAGAAGATTCAGAAGAAGAAACCACTTATTTTCATCTACAGTAACACCAGGTATATATATTTCTTCAAAACTGAAATTTTTAAATTGGCAAACTTCTTGATGTGCTACTAATTCATCAATTCCAAAATCAACATTCTTCGAATCCAAAAGAAGATTCAGAAGAAGCCACTTATTGTCATCATCATCGACACTGCCGTTTCAGTGACGTTTCATCCACATAATGTTTTCATCAACATAACTTCAAAACCAAAAGAACATTCAGAAGAAGAAGCCATTTATTTTGATTTATAGTTACACGAGGTATATTCATTTCTTCAAAACTAAAATTTCAAAATAGGTATAATTTCTTGGTGTGTCACTACTTCATCAGGCCATTTCGTCGAAACTACCTTTTCATTCATCCACAGGCTTTACAATCCAAAAAAAGATTCATAAGAAGAAGCCATTTATTTTCATCTACAGTTACATCAGGTATATACGTTTCTTCAAAACTGAAATTTCAAAATGGATAAGTTTCTTCGTGTGCAACCACTTCAGTAGGCCATTTCATCGATAATCGTCTTCATCACATAATGTTTTCATTCAAATCCAAAGGAAATTCAGAAGAGGAATCCATTTATTTTCATCTCCGGTTATACCATGTATAATACTGACATTTCAAAACTCGCAAATTTCTTGGTGTGCTGTCACTTCTTGATTTGAAAATTTCATCGACACTGTTTTCTAGCTTTTCATTGACAATCGTTTTATCGACAACCCTCTTATCGAAACTACCTTTCATCGACACTTCTTTCTCATGGACAAACCAATTCATCGACAATGCCATTTCTTCGAAAATGTCGCTGAAAAGGTAGTATCAATGAAACTGTAGTAAATGAAATGACAATGTCGAAGAAATCGGATTGTCGTAAAGATTTATAATGTTGATGAAACGGCTGTGACGTTGAAACAAGTTTGTTACAAGTTTTTTACATTTTTTTGCATTTTTTCCAATGTTGCGTCTTGCGTCACAAATTTTATAGGCAAATGTCAGATTCAGATTCAACACTCCAAAAACATATAGAATGGAGGAAATCAAAACTATCCCAGAGTGGCGCTCCCAGGATTTATTTTGGAAGGAGAGTTGTAAACCAAGAAAAAAAATAGATGAATTCTGAACGTTTTAGAATGTTAAGGAAAAAAGTAACAAAATAAAAAATATTTTATAGGTTTTTGGAATTAAAATCTGGTGAAAGTATTGAAGTTTGAAACGCCACTGGCTGTAATTGGAATCGTTGGGAATATAGAATGAGGGAAGTTTTGGTGGAAGTAAATAATTTAAGCTTGGAACTTGGAAAAATATGAATGTTGTTGTATTAAGTTGGTAGTTGGTACGATGTAAAATAATTTTATTTGAGCGATCGCATGATATTAGAATTTAAAAGTAAACACGAAAAACTCGCCTTTGATCTCTGTTGATAGCATAGAGTGCACAATAATTTGCAATCGATAATGTATTTTGGATTTGTTCTCATTATTCGCTACTGAGAGCGCTGTTAAAATAAAATTATTAACAAGCTATATGTTGAAGAAATATGTTATAATATTGTTATAATGGTGTTGTATAAAAATCGTTTGTTTTGTTATCGGTTGAGGTTTAAAAATGATGAGCTTTTATAAAAGCAAATATGCGCGTAGTGCCATCAGTCAATGCGATTTTACTGATAGAGTTATCGCACCCGCACCGAATGGAAACCTCCATAACTGCATGCAGCTCTAAAACAAAGAAATGGGCGGGAGAAATGGCACGGAAATAAAGTTCTCCATTCCAACACTCTCCATTCCCATCCGAGATTTCCAACTTCCAGACATGGCTCTCAGGTTTACTCCGAAAGAGCCACTACAACGTCTACATCGTCTACAACTCCTCATCACCAGAATATGCAAGATATTTAGGTTTAAATTTATTATATATATGCACATATCAAATGTATGCAGACATATCTCGCCCAAAATTTTAAACCTCTGTTTTAGTTACAGGCTCATGTGACACCCTTGACAAAAACAACATTCGCACCCTCGTCTCACTGCATACATTTACATTTATTTACTTCTCCTTCCTACTGCTCTCTGCACTACAAATTTGAAACTTCCTTCTCGTATAACAATGAAGCAATGCCAATTACATTTATTCCCAAAATAAATAACATTATCCACTATCTACACCCCATCATCAATCTTACACCTCACCACTTCCATTTTTAATCACATACACAATTTGTACACAATTATTGGATCAAGTTCCTTTACGGACTCCTCCGTCACAAAAACCTGTAGGACCGTGAATTTTTGAAACCAAAAGACTACGGTTTTATCAAAACAGCTATCCCAAAAATTCCGGAAGAGCTCTTCAGTACGTTTTTGGGTAGGAACCATAGATCTCTTCCACCGTTTATCAAACACCCTGTATAAAAATTGCAGTTAGTGATCTTTCAATTCGAAGATCTTCCACTCAGAGATAATTTGTACATTTTTTTTGGAATCATGTTTCCACAATTTCCAAAAAAAGAAGACTACGGTTTTATCCCAAATTTTAACATAGCCTTTTCATCCAAATAAAAACAGCTACCCCAAATATTCCAGAAGAGATCTTCAGCACTTTTTTTTATAGGAATCCTAGCTGGTCTCCAATAACGTACTCCAATATTCATCTTTAATTACAGAGACAGTTGTATACATTTTTGGAATTATGTTTTCAGATTGATCACAAAGCGCTGTAGGACCATGCATTTTTTAAATAAATTTCTGAAGTTCCAAAAAAAGACGAAATCAAAATAGCTATAAATACAGGACGTCTCAAATATTCCGGGAGAGCTCTTCAGCATGTTTTTGGATAGGAACCCTAGATCGTCCCCCAACAACGTACCGATTCCACCAATTCTAAGATCTTATACCTCACCACTTACACATCTTTATTCACAGAGACAATTTGTATAAATTTTTAGAATCTTGTTTCCAGATGAATTCCTCGATCACAATGAGCTGCAGCACCATGAATTTGTGAAACGATTTTCTGGAGATACAAAAAAGATTACGACTTTATTCTAGGGCATTTATACAGGATATCCCAAAAAATGGCAGAAAACCTCATCTTCGGTTTATGTTTGGGTAGAAAAACCCTATAGGATCACAAATTTTGTAAAAAAAAACTATAAAAATTAAGAAAGATTTTAACTGAAAAATGTTGATCTGATATAAAGTTATAAAAATATATTTGATAAGGATAATCTTCAAATAACAAAGATAATTAATAATTCTTTGTTATTTGAAGATTATCCCTATCAAATATATTTTTATTACTATCAAATAACTATATTATCAATGGATTATTTTATTATTAATTTGATATAAAGTTTCTATAAAAGATGAAAACTATTGTTTTCGGATAATGATAAAAAAACCGTCAAACTGTCTAACCTCTGAATTAACTTTTTAAGTGAGGATAATCATTAAATTGCTCTTTAAAAAGGAGTTTTTAAATGTTTATTTCACGGACAATTTGCAAACAATTCAGTTGTAATAATTTGCACCCCAAAAATTTCACATCCTGTCAAGGCACCTGCGTGTATTTGCAAATAAATCGCCTGTAGTGACCCCCCTCAGGTAATATTTTTGTACAATTAAACTTTATACCTGAATAATTTGCACCTGGATTTGTACAATTCACTCCTGAATAATAACTAGGCGTCAGTTTCCCAAGTTTACAAACAAAACAATGTATTTTAAGTTATCAGAGTAGTATTATCATAATTTTACCTGGATATTATTTTTGACTGTCTTATTTTTATATTTTAGTTATTTTTGGGAGAAACAGCTTTTGATTAGAAATTGAGATGTCGGCCTTTATGTTCATGGATAGGGTCATTCCAATCAATCAAAATTAGGAAAATCCTTAATCAATCAAGTGAAGAGTGAACGTACTTATTATCCCAAATAATTTATCCTTCACAAAAATATTTATATAAAAATATTTCTTCCAGCTTTTTAATAATTTAATAAATTTGTTGTCTAAAAAATCTTCACAAGTAATAAATTATAAAATATGGATATTTTTGAAGTTATTAATAAAAATCTAGTACAGGTAAACGTCGTTTTACGCCGGGGTTCTGTTTCGAGAGTCACCGGCGTAAAAAATAGGCGTAAAATGAACACACATTTTTCGTGCTTTTTTTCGCACAATGTTTGGTTTCTGAATCACATTTAGCAAGATCGTCACGTGTAGCGATTTTTAAATTTAATTCCTGTTTGTGCTGGAGATCGTGCACAATTTTTGTTCACATACAGTTTTTGAGTAGGAAAAACTATAAAAAAAGTAACAAGTTTGGGTAGTCGCTGTAAAAGCAAATCAAAAGATATAGACTTCAAAATTTGAACTTGCACTTCCTTGGACATTTAGCAAGATCGTCACGTGTAGTGATTTTTAAATTTAATTCCCGTTTGTGCTGGAGATCGTGCACAATTTTTGTTCATATACAGTTTTTGAGTAGGAAATAGAATCAAAAAAAGTAACAAGTTTGGGTAGTCGCTGTAAAAGCAAATCAAAAGATATCGACGTCAAAATTTGAACTTGCACTCCCTTGAAAATTTAGCAAGATCATCACGTGTAGCGATTTTTAAATTTCATTCCTGTTTGTCCTGGAGATCGTGCACAATTTTTGTTTACATACAGTTTTTAAGTAGGAAAAAGTATCAAAAAAAGTAACAAGTTTAGGTAGTCGCTGTAAAAGCAAATCAAAAGATATCGACGTCAAAATTTGAACTTGCACTCCCTTGAAAATTTAGCAAGATCATCACGTGTAGCGATTTTTAAATTTCATTCCTGTTTGTGCTGGAGATCGTGCACAATTTTTGTTCACATACAGTTTTTGAGTAGGAAAAAGTATAAAAAAGTAACAAGTTTGGGTAGTCGCTGTAAGAGCAAATAAAAAGATATCGACCTTAAAATTTGAACTTGCACTCCCTTGGACATTTAGCAAGATCGTCACGTGTAGCGATTTTTAAATTTAATTCCCTTTTGTGCTGGAGATCGTGCACAATTTTTGTTTACATACAGTTTTTAAGTAGGAAAAAGAATCAAAAAAGTAACAAGTTTGGGTAGTCGCTGTAAAAGCAAATCAAAAGATATCGACTTCAAAATTTGAACTTGCACTCTCTTAGATATTTAGCAAGATCGTCACGTGTAGCGATTTTTAAATTTAATTCCCTTTTGTGCTGGAGATCGTGCACAATTTTTGTTTACATACAGTTTTTAAGTAGGAAAAAGAATCAAAAAAGTAACAAGTTTGGGTAGTCGCTGTAAGAGCAAATAAAAAGATATCGACCTTAAAATTTGAACTTGCACTCCCTTGGACATTTAGCAAGATCGTCACGTGTAGCGATTTTTAAATTTAATTCCCTTTTGTGCTGGAGATCGTGCACAATTTTTGTTTACATACAGTTTTTAAGTAGGAAAAAGAATAAAAAAAGTAACAAGTTTGGGTAGTCGCTGTAAAAGCAAATCAAAAGATATCGACTTCAAAATTTGAACTTGCACTCCCTTGGACATTTAGCAAGATCGTCACGTGTAGCGATTTTTAAATTTCATTCCTGTTTGTGCTGGAGATCGTGCACAATTTTTGTTTACATACAGTTTTTAAGTAGGAAAAAGAATCAAAAAAGTAACAAGTTTGGGTAGTCGCTGTAAAAGCAAATCAAAAGATATAGACTTCAAAATTTAAACTTGCACTCCCTTGGACATTTAGCAAGATCGTCACGTGTAGCGATTTTTCAATTTCATTCCTGTTTGTGCTGGAGATAGTGCACAATTTTTGTTCACATGCAGTTTTTCAGTAGGAAAAAATATCAAAAAAGTAACAAGTTTGGGTAGTCGCTGTAAAAGCAAATCAAAAGATATCGACGTCAAAATTTGAACTTGCACTCCCTTGAAAATTTAGCAAGATCGTCACGTGTAGCGATTTTTAAATTTCATTCCTGTTTGTGCTGGAGATCGTGCACAATTTTTGTTTACATACAGTTTTTGAGTAGGAAAAAGTATCAAAAAAGTAACAAGTTTTGGTAGTCGCTGTAAAAGCAAATCAAAAGATATCGACTTCAAAATTTGAACTTGCACTCCCTTAGACATTTAGCAAGATCGTCACGTGTAGCGATTTTTAAACTTCATTCCTGTTTGTGCTGGAGATCGTGCACAATTTTTGTTCACATACAGTTTTTGAGTAGGAAAAACTATAAAAAAAGTAACAAGTTTGGGTAGTCGCTGTAAAAGCAAATAAAAAGATATCGACCTTAAAATTTGAACTTGCACTCCTTTGGACATGTAGCAAGATCGTCACGTGTAGCGATTTTTAAATTTCATTCCTGTTTGTGCTGGAGATCGTGCACAATTTTTGTTCACATACAGTTTTTGAGTAGGAAAAAGTATCAAAAAAAGTAACAAGTTTGGGTAGTCGCTGTAAGAGCAAATTAAAAGGTATCGACTTCAAAATTTGAACATGCACTCCCTTGGACATTTAGCAAGATCGTCACGTGTAGCGATTTTTAAATTTCATTCCTGTTTGTGCTGGAGATCGTGCACAATTTTTGTTTACATACAGTTTTTGAGTAGGAAAAAGTATCAAAAAAGTAACAAGTTTGGGTAGTCGCTGTAAGAGCAAATAAAAAGATATCGACCTTAAAATTTGAACTTGCACTCCCTTGGACATTTATCAAGATCGTCACGTGTAGCGATTTTTAAATTTCATTCCTGTTTGTGCTGACGATTGTGCACAATTTTTATTCATATGCCATTTTTGAGCAGGAAAATGTATCAAAAAAGTAACAAGTTTGGGTAGTCGGTGTAAAAGCAAATAAAAAGATATCGATCTCAAAATTTGAACTTGCACTCCCTTGGACATTTACCAATATCACCACGTGTAGCGATTTTCAATTTTTAATTCTGTTTTCGCAAGAGATCGTGTACCATTTTTTCCATTACTCATAATGAAACAATATACAGGTACACGTCGTTTTACGCCGTGGGACACCGGCGTAAAATGAACACACATTTTTCGTGGTGGTCGTAGAAAAAAATTTTTCGACGAAGATTTAAATTTTATTTCGTGATTCGTTCACCTACCAAATTTCAACTCTTTACGAGGAAAATTCCGATGGGTCGGTCTTTATGTGTTTATACAGGGTGTTCCGTAAGTAATGCATAATAATGAAACCATTAAGCCAGGGTAAATAAAAAATATTTAAGGTAATTAAGTTAATTATTTAATAAAATTTACAAAAATTGTTCGAAATTTCGGCCATTTTGTTCAATACACAAGGTTGCACGTTGTAGATTTTTATAATGAGGTGATGTTAATTAAAATATGGTTAGTGTTACTTGGTGAAAATTAATAAATTGGCGATAAAAAAGTTGTTTTTATATAATGGGGTGTATTATGAAAATAGGGTTAATATAAATGCATAGAGGAGCTGACCAGTGGCGTAACTGGGGCGATTAAAAGTTTTAGTATTCGTAAATTGATAAGTGAATAGAGTTGATTATGGGTTAAGTTAAGTACGTGATGTGAATTGGAGTTTAGGGATTTGCGTAGTAGAATTTGGGTCAAGAAAATGATTGTTTTTGGGGATGAAAAAGTTGGGAATCTAATAAGGAGCATTAAATATTTTTTGTAATTATTATTTTAGAAAAGTTGATGTTTTTTTCTTTGTGAGGATTTAAGAGATGGAAGTTTTTTAGAATTACCGATGTTTTGCGAGTTGTACCCTTGAAAAATTGTTTGTACGCCAGTGATTGTAGTCGCGTCTTTAAAGCATTGTGCATTATTATCAAAGTAAAAAGCGAAGCATGTTTTTTGTAATAAAAAGGACAAAACTGTAGTAAAGATTTAAGGAAGTATATGTGCCAACGTGTTAATATTTAAAAGGTGCAAGCACGGTTTTGTTGGTGTTTATTTAAATGAGACACGAGACACGCTTTAAATTATGAGGAAAAAGTAATTAATATTTTTTAATTGAAAATTGCAATTTTGCAATTATACGGTTAAGAGTGGGTACATTTCTGCGGGGTGTTATTAATTTTAATTGGTAGTTCTTACACGACTTCGTTAAGTAAATTGAGTATTTTTACGCATACTTTACATAAACATTAAAAAATAAATGATCCCATTTTGCAAAACTAAATTGGGTTTATTAGGAGCGTCGAATAGAGGGAATTGAGGGAAGGAGAAGTGGAATAGTAAAATTGAAAGCGCATTTATTTTTAGAATAAGTTATTATTGCTCGCTGTAAATCGCGTAAATGATGTAAAATTAGTAAATGTAGTAAATCATGTAAATGAATTTCGTATTTCATATTTCGTACTTCATACTTCATACTTCGCTTTTAGTATTTCTTGGTGTCAAATTGTTGAAAGAATCGAAAGCGAATGGCGTAATTGCATTTAGCATAGTGAACCACAGTGAACAACAGTGAGACACAGTGCTCAGTGCACAGTTGAACATTAGGGCATTGCACATTGTAAGTGGACTAGTCCATGAACTCTGCTATCAACAATATAAGATAATGAACGCGTGTGACTGTGGAAGACTCTTGGCAGCGACGAAGTGAGGGACGAAGTTAGGGTGCGCGGCTGTTGAGGGTGCACAGCACGGCGTAGAGCGTAGAGCTTACAGACTACACAGAACCAGAGTGGCAGAGTGTGCCAGAGCTTTCAGACCCACAGAGAGCAACACAGCCAGAGTCACAGTAGAGCACGCAGCAAAACGAGTCAACGAGTCGGGTGCTACGGGTGCTAGTGTTCAAGTGCAAGCTTTACGCTACAAGTACAAGCCACCTTCTTAAACTCTTAACCATTCAAAATCAACCATCAACCATCAACCATCCCGGTAACAACCTCTCGCTAATTTTCGGCCAAAAAATGTGCGTCTTAAAAACCACCACCAGTGCTAAATCATGAATCACACAAACTTTTCTTGAACTCCAACAACTCGTTTCACCTCCGAAACACACATGGATTTTGTCATCCTAAAGGTAAAGATTAACAAAAGATTTAATTCCTCACCTCTGCCACCAAGGTCATCCCCAACAGCTACCGCACACAATGAATCATGAATCACCGCACAAAAATAAACAATAAATCACGTAAAGCCATGCGTTTTACTAATTCTAAATCCTAGGTAAAAATGTGTTATAAACTTTGATAAAAAGTTCAAGTTTTTTTTAAGTAGCACTTTGAGCTCTGGAACTTTTAATGCTTTCAAATTGCGCTCGTGAATTTCGCGATGTAAGTTTTCGCGCGAGTAATAAATTTAAGCGTTGCTGTAAATTTATTGCAAACGTATAATTAATCCGTTTCGCAGGGAAGTGTATCTCCTAAACCGGAAAACCGAAACTTTATTGCAGCAGAACGCCGACCCGCTCGCTTAATTTAAACATTTTTTAATATGTTTTGCTCCAGGAGTCAGCCACGTGCCATTGCACCATTTAAACAGACATCATAAAAGCCACACCAAACGTTTTTTATACCCTATCTAAATACCATCTTCTAATCACCAAATTAAACATTTTTTTTTCATTTCTTCTTCCATCATTATTTATACACCTAAACATTAAATTTAATATCCAAAATTTACATCATCATTCTCCCAAGATATTTTTCATATTTTCTAATATTTTTAAATGCAATAAAATTTAATGAAAAATAAAATTTTCACCCAAATTTTTGCTTTAAAATAATTTTAAAAATAAAATAAATCGTTAAGTTTTAAACAATATTTTTTTAAATCCATTCCATTTAATAGCATTCAAAAATATTAAAAAATTAGAAAGATATCTTGGCACAAGAAATTTCATTTACAGCGACAAAATCTGTAAAAACATAAATAATAAATTTGCCAATTTTTTATTTAAATTAATTAAATTAAAATAAGTGCTATACAGGGTGGTCATTATTTCTATTCTCATCATTGGTATCTTTTAAAATAAAAGAGATACGAGGTCGGTTAAATTCAAGAAAATTGCGCATTTTATGGCCATTAAAAATCTGAAAGAAAATTTAACATATCTGCAGAGTTATAGCAAAATAACTAAAAAAACATTATTTTAAAAAGTAATTTATATTTACCATTACTGCTACATCAATGAAATTTGATACATTTAAATTGTTGACTAAATGACGTTAAATTTTATATTCTGCCTTCCTAGATTTGAAACCGCCATTTCTTAGGATCGCCATATTGGATTTTTACATCAGATAATAAAAAATATATATTTTCAAATTGCTAATTAACATCAATATTTTCATGTGGAAATGGTGTTAAATTTGAAAATATGTATAAAAAACAAATGAAAACAAATTTGATCAAAATCGATTAAATAATAAAAAACAAAGGGCGAGACTCGAAATAATCACCACCCTGTATAAATTTTTAATATGTGGTATTTAATCATACAAATCCAATGATTTCTACAACAATTCAATTTATTTAATTTTTTAAATGGATTTTTTAATAACAAGGAATAATATCTGTGATTTTTTCATAGTTAAGCTGAAAAACTAAATAAAAAAATTAAAAATAAATAAATTTTTTTATTATTATTTTTTTTTTTAATTTAATTCAATTGCTTTTTTTTGTTAAATTAAGAAACAAAACTTAAGAAAAATAAAAAACTGAAAACTAAAAAAAAAAACAATTGAATTAAATTAAAAAATAATAATAATAATAAAAAAAAATAAGAAACAAAAAATTAAAAAAAAAATATTGGTATAATTGGTTTAGATTATTTTTGTTAATGATTTTTTTTAATCGATAAAAATATGTTGCCATTTGAAAAAGAAAAGTTGCCTCCTTCTCCTCTGATGTTTTCAAAAATAAAATTAATATTTTATTATCTGATAGTAGTATTTTTCAAACCATTTAATTTGACATGTCACTTATTAAAATCGGATAAGAAATAACGAGGCTACATCGTTTACCGTTTTTTTGACACCCCTCTGTATACCGGAAACTAGGACCACTCCTGTAATTTCTTTATTTATGAAAATAAAAATTTAAAATTTTAGTATGTTATATGGCATAAGAATACGCATTTATTCAACTAAAAAAAATTCACTTCCGGTTTCACCGGAAATGACATAAACTATTTTTTTGTAATTATTATTAATAATTGGTAAGTTCCAAGTATGTTTTTTACAAAAAAAATTTTTTTTCTAAACTTTCAAAAAATTTAAAATAATCTATTAAAACTACTCTTAAATAATTTAAATGGGTAAACTAAATTGTAAATTATGAAATTCATTCGGCAGTTTTAAAGAAATTAATTTTTATAATTTTTAAAATGCGTTTTTTGCAAATATCTTTATTTTTTTCAAATTGCTT
The DNA here is from genome assembly GCA_963971135.1 of Stenus bimaculatus. Taxonomy (NCBI): domain Eukaryota; kingdom Metazoa; phylum Arthropoda; class Insecta; order Coleoptera; family Staphylinidae; genus Stenus; species Stenus bimaculatus. Next base: position 2,026,992 of record OZ020184.1, read on the forward strand.
CATAGTGGGGCCTCCATCTATTTCGATAGAGGATTTTTTCCTATTACAGTGGTACCTAACATGTAGTACCAATAAAAAATCTTTTTTTTTTTAATATTGAAAAAAAAAATTGTCTGAAACGTACTTTAAATTTACCATTGTTTAATAATATGTACAAAAAAGTGGTGTTGCATTTAAAATAAGAAAGTTGATGTAATTTTTGGTAAAACCCTAAGTGAAATTGATTTTTTTAGTTCAATAAATAACATAGAACATTTTCAAATTTTATTTTCATAAATAAAGAAATCACAAGGGTGTTCCTAGATTCGTGCACACCCGGTATATCAAAATGCGGTTTATTTAATTTCCAAAATGCGTTTTTCAAGATATATTTTTTTTTATTTTTAAATTTATTTATTTTAATTTAATTACCCTTTGAAAGAACGAAATCTATGATATTTGATATCTTTCATAGTTTAGTTAAAAAAATAAAAAAAATAAATATTGGAAATAAAAACTCAAAAATTACGATTTTTTTTTTAATTTGGATAGGCGCCGTTTAATCATACTATTATTTTATTATTTTATGCCCATTTAAAAAACAATGTAAAAAAAAAACTCAAAAATTGGGATTACTTTTCAAATTTTTTATATGCATCGATTAATCGTATTTCCAAAATGCGTTTTAGAAAAGTTTTTATACTCTTTTAAAATTCGATAATAAATATAAAATAAAAACTCAAAAATTTCGATTATTTTTTAATTTTTCATAAGCGTCGTTTAATTATACTAATTTTTGTGTAAACATAAATTTTTATACAAAAAAAGCAATTTATTCAATTTCTAAAATGCGTTTTTGAAGAATTTTTTATGCCCATTTAAAAAACAATGTAAAAAGAAAACTCAAAAATTAGGATTATTTTTCAAATTTTGGATATACGTCGGTTAATCGTATTATTTTTTAGGTAAATAGAAATTGTAACTTTTATATAACAAAATCCGGGTAATATTATTTCCAAAATGCATTTTTTAATATTATTTTTGATTATTTTACATCACATTCCGCTTTATACTGAGTGTTACAAAAGTAACTCATATTAACCGTAACTTTTTAATTTAGAGAATTACATATGTACATACATTACATAAACAAGTTAAATACAAAAGTTTTTCGGTTGATTTCAGTGTATATTTTTAGTTTTTATATATTTTTTCAACCAGCTAGTGTTTTTTTAAATTGCATTAGTATGTTTTTTTGCACTTTTTAAAAGAACTCATTTGTCTGTATTTAGAAATGCTATTTTTTAATAAAAATCTTCTTTAACTTTTCTATTTAAATTAAAAAGTTACAAATATTATGCGTTATTTTTGTTACATTCTGTATAATTTTCAAAATGTATTTTTGAAGATTTTTATTTTGAATTTATTTTGATTTAATTACCTTTTTAAAGAACGAAATCTACGATATTTGATATTTTTGATAGTTGAACTGAAAAAATAAATAAATAAGTAAATATTGGAAATAAAAAAAGATAAAAATATTAATAAAATTTCAGCTTTAAACACGAATTTATCGCCCCACATTCCGGCGGAATGATTCTGCTACTTATAAATATCAAAGCGATAACATACAACTGTAATCTATTGATAATTTTTACTTGAATTTTTATGGAGCTGCTTCTTGAAAACGCAATATTGTTAATTTTTATCTATGATTATGATGTGGGTTCGTCTTGCAATAACAACACCAGTGATATGATAATTACTAAATTATAAACACATTATTTGTGAAAACAAAATTGTATGATACAAATTTATTGCAACTTAAAACAATTTATATAAAAACTAAATTTCGTTCAGTAAAATATAAAAATTTAAAAAATATACTTTTTTTTCTTCAAACGTCAGTAAAATGTCATATTATGTAACACAAAGAGAGGTTAAGCATGGACTTCAATCACTAATCTGTCAAAGCTATTTGCTGCCGCCCGCGCCGGGATTTTGCGGTATTTTATGTGCCGCCCAAGCTTGTCATGTCAAACCATGACTTTTATGTCTGTGATATTTTTTTCTTCAAACATCAATAAAGTGCAGCGTCGATATTCATCATTCTATCCTTTTCATTTATATGAAAAATAAGAGTCCTTCTAGTTTCGTCGACGACACTATCTCGCCCGCCCCAAGAATAAGGTTGCTGGATGACGATTCCTGAAATCTCACATAGTGAATGTTAATCTCACCTTCCTCAAAATCGACATTACCTTATCAGCAACAATCATTTCATCGACATTACTAATTCTTCGACAATGTCGTTTCATCGACCACGGTTGATATTGGCGATGAGAAGCTTTGACGACGAAGCATGTCTTGGCCATAAAAAGGTAGTGTCGATGATACTGTAGCTGATGAGACGACATTGTCGAAGAATTGATAATGTCGATGAACTTTTATAACGATGAATAGGTAATGTCGATGAAAGATCCTTGTCGATGAAAAGGTAGTGTCAAGGAAATGGTTGTCGATGATGAAACTGTATTCTCGATAATCAACCATCGGGTAAACTTTTTATGCCTGGTGAAAAAATAGGTAGACAATGTTCTAATAAACGTTTCATAAATGTTGTCATTTGAAGATAAAATAGCAAGTTTTATTCGGAGCAAAACAACTTTTTGTGGCTCGCCATAAGAAGTTAATTTTTTCCTTGAATCTTTTGTTTTATCATATTTATTTGTGGAAAAACAATATTTTTTTGAATAAAGATAAACATAAAATGGTAAAAATTTTGGTTTTTATTGGTGGAATGAAAAGTGTTGGTAATTAAAAAAAGTAATAAAAATAGCAGGAAGTTAAATAAAATAAATATTTTTTGTGGATATTAAAAAAGGGCATAAATAAGTTTGGAGTTAGGAGAAGAGAGGTAGTAAAGTAGATAGAGTAAAATTGGTGGATTTTAGTTTAACGACAGCGGCGTTAATCCCAGCCGCTGACTGTGTAATTGTTTCAGTTTCATTAGGGAAACTATGGCATTATATAAACCCTTGATAATCTGGCCTTTATTTAAAAATAAAATTAATTAATTTCAATCTAAAATTGGTAAAATCGCGTAAAATCGCGTAAAATCGAGTAAAATATTCAAAGCCTTAAACTTTAAACAGAAGCCTTTAATCCGAATATTTACAATTGGAAATGTTTGAAATAATCCTGGGAAGAATCAGGAATCTAAATCTCATTCAAATCGAACATCTTTAAAATAGAGGCTGTGATGTTCAAATATGAGTTTTATTTGAGTTTTATTTGAGCAAATGAATGAATAATTTTCTTGTATTACTGTATAACTGTATTCGGTAGTTTGGATCGCCAGGCAAAAAATCTCAAGCACTTAATTAAGCGAAAAGCTTCAGAGGAAAGTGAACTTGCTGGTCCAACAAAATGTAAAAAAAGTGGCGCTTGCTTACTTCTATGACAAAGGGGAGACTGACGTGTGAGCCGAGGATGCCCAAATGACATAGGGGACACCTTTTAACTTCCCCAGTAACAAACATGGAAATTTGCATGCTACACTTGTCACATTCACGCCATGAAATAATCGTTAACATCAATTTGTTCAAGTATTTTTTTACATAATTCACAATTTTCAGTCAACCGAAAACGGATACATTTTATTGCTTTTTTACCAAATAAATTTAATCGCTTAGCGCAATAATATCATTAAAAGTACAAATGATTTTTTAGAAATTTCATTTTTATTATCCCATCTCTTCCGGGTTTCTCGGGGTTTCCCAACGACCCCTAAAGATAAGTATTACGGCTCAATGAAGGGGCTCGGAGGCGGCGCTCACATTTTCCCATCTTATACTTTCCATATTTCCCAACATATATTTCAGGACTATAGATTTTTCAAGAGAAATGTTATTACACCCTAAATCTCGAGATTAAGATTATAGAAACTTCGATAACATATTTATCACGCCTTCAATTTTCTCCATTTCAAATTAATTAAACCAAAATTAACAAAAAGGATTTATCGGCTCCATTAATTACATTACATTTTCTCCAAATTAATTTTTTTCCTTTCAATCACAACTTTATCTCCCTAAACGAGATCGTATTCATCGCACCAAAAATTCATAAAAGAAAACTTTGTTTCCAAAATTCAGGATCGCATTCAACTTTCTTTTACACCCTCCAACTTTTAATCCCAAATTTACATAACTTACAATATGTGTCCAAAAAGATAGAAACAAAAGTCTTCCCTTTTTTTTTTAATTTTACTTAAACCAATATTCATAAAAAATCCAATTTCACCAGCACAATCTATTTTCAATTTATGAGTAAAGCAAAACCTGTTAAATTTTTTAATTAAATACAGGATGTTACAAAAGTCGAGGATTAGCCAAATTTTTACCAATTGAGCGTTCAGTATACATTAAAAAACTTTTATTGCTTTGGCTGCAATAAAAAAATCTATTTTAAAAAATAAACAATTGAGACTTATAACTCTTCAGGGGTGCATTTTTTATATAAATAAATTTGGACGACTAAATATGAATCGACTTATTTTTTGCTCTATTATCTCCAATTATACGTTGTTGGTGGAATTTTGTGTAATCCTATTATTGTTTTTAATAAAATGTCGGTTTTTTTAATTTTAATCAAAAATATTTTATATTTTTTTTTAAATTATTGCGATGACTAAAACGTTTGGGGGCTCAACATTTGTAGGAAAACACAATCCTTAATAAACATAATTTCTCTAATTTGTATTAGAGAAAAAAGTTCTGGCAAATAATTATTTTTTTAAATAAAATTTTGATAGAATCTTTCTTCATGTTTATTGTTTATTAGATCCATTGCCAAATTTTTTGGGAAAAAACTAAATGGTGCAAGAAAAAATTTTTTGAAAACATTGCATCCTAGCACTTGGTATGAAATTAGAAATTCTAACGAATGAACTATAATTTTTATTAAGGTCGTGATCTACAGGAGTGCGGGACAATGTTCACATCAATGTTCCATCTGGTGTAGTAGGTTTTGGAAGCATGAACAAATTGTTCGCGCAGTCCAACTAAATGTGTGTAAACATGTGGAAATGGTTCATCGACAATACATCTCATCGACATAGCCTTTTCATCGATAGTCCGTTTCCTTGACGACTGTTTCATTGACATAGACGTTCATCGACATGGCCAATTCATCGACACGGACGTTTCATCGACATTACCTTTTCATCGGCAACCATTTCGTCGACACTACCTTTTCATCGACAAACCTTTTCATCGACCAGAACCTTTCATCGACACAGACGTTTCATCGACATTACCTTTTCGTCGACAACCATTTTATCGATATTGCTTTTTCATTGACAAACCGTTTCTTCGACAAGTACGTTTCATCGACACTACTCTTTTATCGACATTACCTTTTCATCGACAACCGTTTCATCGATAATACCTTTTCATTGACAAAAAAGTTCTATGTTTCATCGCCAAAGTTTCTCATCCCCAATATCGACTGTGGTTGATAAAACGACATTTTCGAAGAATTGGTAGTGTCGATGAAAAAGTATTGTCGATGAAACGTCCTTGTTGAAGAAAAGATTCATCGATAAAAAAGTAATGTCGATGAAACGGTCATATCGATGTAAAGGTCGTGTCGATGAAACCGTTGTCGATGAAAAAGCACTGTCAATGAAGTGGTAGCACTCCTGTGGAAACATTGTGCCGCACTTTTAAGGTACTGATCCACCGGTGGGCGGAACATGTTCCGCACTATGTCGCACAATGTTTACAACAATGTTCCGTCTGATGTAGCGCGATTTGGAAACATGAACAAGTTGTTCGCGCACTCAAATTTTGTTTACGCTCTGCGATTGTAAACATTTAGTTTTGGTTGGTAAAATCCGCATTGTAAAACCATTATTGAATCTAAAATGGAGTGGTGGAATGAAAAAATCATAAATTTCATAAAAGAGGTGGAAGTTCGGCCAGCAATATGGGATACATCCGAAATAAAAATATCAAACATTACAAAAATCTTGAGTTGGTCGTTTTTTAAATTTAATTTCTTATCATAGACGAATTAAATAATTTTACCCCGCTTGAAAGAGATATGAGTGAAGTCCGTGATAAACTAGCTACGATGGTAATTTGTTCCTGTTTTACTTTTTAAATGCAAGAGCTGAAATATTCACAATGTTGCGAGCAAATTGTTTTTCTCTGTTCACAGCAAAGTTTGTTGTTTCCGAAGTTGGTGGAGACAACCTTAAATTATTGTGCTGAACATTCTTGGCGAACATAAGTGCGGCATAATTTTTTGGTGAAACAGCACCTTTAACAAACTGACATCCTAGACTATTTGAAAGAAACAGAACATCAGTCCGGTCTAATTTCACCAAAATATAGCTGCTTATACAGGGTGTCTCACTTTTTTTCCAGCAAAACATTTTTTTAGATAGTAAATGTCATTCTGAATAAAAATTTTCCTATGAATTATTATGTTTTTTCAACTCCTTAAAAAGTTACATCAATTTTAAAATTTCATAAATTTAATTTGTGGGACACCCTGTATAAATTTGATTTAATTTAAATTTTTTTATTTAAATCAAGTATGCTTTGGATTTTGTATATCTTTAAGCTAATACGATGCTATACCGAGGGAAATTTACTTATTTTGAAAAAAGCCAATAATGTTCAAAGAAATATTATACAGGGTGTTCCACGAAAATCATGAAAATTTATCAATTTTAAAAACTTTTTAAGGAGTCGAAAAAACATAATAGTTCATAGGAAATTTTTTGTTCATAATGACATTTACTATCTAAAAAAAATTTGCTGGAAAAAATGTGAGACACCCTGTAGAAAAATAACAGGAAAAAATAATAGCATTTTTTGAATTTGAATAATTTAAAACGCTGATGTAATAGAAAAATATTATTTGCAAATTTGGATTTAGCGCACGAAAATCTTTAAAAATACTATATTTGAGCTAATTTGATTGTAGACCAGTGTAATCATGAATTTGATTTTAAAAATGTCAAAAACAGAAAAAAAAAATCTAATTAATAGAAACTAATATACAGGGTGTCTCAGAACTCGCGCATAAACACCCGCTACTTTTTTCGGATCCTTCAGGGTTACCTGAAAAAATAGTTAAAAAATCTTCTTGGCCAATTATCCGAGATTTGAAGACACAAAGTTGAGAATTTGATTTCTTTATTATCACGAATTTGGAAAAATCGTTTGTCGTCCTGTAAAATTTGGCTTCTTTCTATTTGTTTAGTAATAAATATAGCGAGAGCATATACGTGAGTTCTGGCACACTCTGTATATCACTTTCTTAAAATAAGTTTTACTTTGAATAAACTGCATTAACATTTTGGGTAAAACAACTTTTTGGAGAAAATTCCTATATTCTATTGATTTAATACGTGGAAACGTTTCGACCTTTGTTTGAGGTCATCATCAGTCCTAAAATAAATAACACATTTACAGTTTTGATAAACATTACAGTAGATTAACACCACAAAATTTAATTAGAAATTTGACTAATATTTTTTTAAATACGATTTATACAGTGTCTCATTTTTTTTCAGCAAATTTTTTTTAGATAGTAAATGTCATTGTGAAGAAAAAATTTCCTATAAACTAATATTTTTTTCGACTCCTTAAGAAGTTACAGCAATTTAAAAATTTCAACATTTTAACGAATTTTTGTGAAACCCTTTATAATTTTTCTTACTTATCATCATGTTATTATTCAAAAGATTTATGGTTTGGATTTTGTCTTTTCCAACTTGCCTTTTTGAACATTATTGGCTGTTTTTAAAATAAGTGGACACACTCTAATCATCTAATAAAATAAATCAAGGCAGTTTTTTTAGTGGAAAATTAATTTTGTCTTTTATTTTTTAATTAAAAATCTCTTAAAAGTTATAAAACATTGAAAAAGTGTTTAGATTTATTTGCACGTCTTACCCTTATCCGATTTTAAGGCCTAATGGTTCTATTTAAAGCTCTTTTATTGCCTTTAAATCCCATAAAAGATTTGTTTTAATACCGGTGTTATTTCCAGAGTTATTACAAAAAATATACTCGATAACTAATATTTCTAAAAATAGACCAAACGTGTGCAGCTGATAATTTGCTATGAGGTCTTTTCTTCTACAAAATAGTAAAAAAATTGCTTTTTTTGCTGAAATTTGATTATATGATTTTTTAAATTTTATAGGAAATTTTATAAAAAAATATTTTTTTAGAAAAATTAAAAAATAAACAATTATATGCTGAAAAAGCGTTTTGTAGGGCAAATGAAAAAAATTTTGAATAAATTATTTTTTTAATTTAGGTATTTAATAGGGTATTTTAAATTTCGAAAAAATAACGAAAAAAAAAGTCGTGTTTATGGGTCAAATTCACCTTTTAAATTACATTTCAACCCTACTTTATGTACCTTCCCTAAAAGCTCTTTAGGTCCACTTTACGTTAAAAAAAGAATCACTTCGCTATCTCTTTCCGTTTTCGAGTTATCACCGAAAATGTAGCTAAAATAAGCAAAATCTCCGTTTGGAGCCAAAATTTCGGTCTGAAATTTTTCACTTTTCACAAAATAATTAATATCTTCGAAACTATTAGCACCACCAAGACGTTTAATAGCTTAAAATTCGCACAGTCACCTCCTTCACCAAATTTCGTGAAAGTTTTAATTTTCGGTTTACAATTGCGCCGTCCAGAACCGTATTTGAACCAAAATTTTGCCAAAACTTTGCGAATTTTTTCCAAAAAAATTACGTAACCGATTTTAACCAAATATTTTTTTAAACGCGTCTACCTACGGTGTTTACTTTTGGTAAAAATTTGAAACCGGTAGCTTTTATAGTTTTCGAGAAAAAAAATGAAAACCGATTTCCATTAAAAATATCTCAAACATTTTTTTTTAAATTTTTTCAAAATCGACCCCGTAAATGAAAGATAATAAAAATGGATGAAATGTAGAAGTTCACCTGCCCTCTACACCCCCCCCCCCCAAAAAAAAATTTACTCCCCAAAAACTCAAAAAAAATTTTTTAGGTAATATTTTATATAAACTTTTGTATGAAACATCGTAGAGACTTGAATTTTTTTTTCTACTTTCTTTATACTTTAAATATAAATAATTAACTTTCAAATTTTTAATTTGAAACGAAACACTCTTGTTAATTTTCTAAGATGATTTTAGATATTGGAAAAGCAAGTATATAATTTGTGGGTAAGAAAGTAGATAATACTGGAATGATATATATTTTTATATATATTTAACGGATTTTAACCAAATATTTTTTAAAACGTGTCTATCCACCGTGTTTACCTTTGGTAAAAATTTGAAAAGAAAATAAAAACTGATTTCCATTAAAAATTTCAAGCCTTCTAAATATCTAAAAAATTTTTTTTTCGATTTTTTATAAAATCGACCCCGCAAAAGAATGAAATGTTGGAGTTCACCTGCCCTCTACTTTTACTCCCCAAAAACTCAAAAAAATCAAAATTTTTTTAGGTAATGTATTTAAAAAAATAATTAAATTTGAAAAAATTTAATATGTTAATATCAGTAATTTTTAGAAATTTATCAGTACGAATTTTTGTTTCTTTTTGATGTTCGAGGAAGCTGATTATTCCCACAAATTAATAGGTTTGTGTCACATGCGAGCAGTGAGCATCTTTGGCGAAGTGCCAGGAGCTGCAGGCTAAATGTACCCTTACAATTACTAATTTTTTTTTATAATTGATTTTATATTTTGTTGTAAATATTTGTGTATAAATTGTATAAAAATGTAATATTTAAAAAAAATAATGGGAGAATAAATTAGTTTGAAAGTTTCGAGGAGAAGAACAAAGGTGCTGGTTTTATAAAAAAAATGTTTCTAGTATGTTAAGCTAAATGCAGTGCGTAGAAAGTAATTAAAATAATATAAATAATGAATTTGGTTAAGTGGGTCGTAGTTTTTTATAAAACATGTTGTATTATGATGGTGCTCGTTGCTCGTCATCGTCATCATAATAACAAATCGTTTGTTGTGTGATTGTGTGACAATGACAGAGAGTCTCTGGGTTAAACGTATTAAACCTAGGCGTGGGGTGTAAACACACAAGAGAACACATAAGCAAACAAAAACATCAACATATATGTATATAGTATGAACATTTACTACATTCACAAAGAGTCTTCTTGAAAAAACACAATGACCGAAGTCCTAGGTGGCGTGGGTGAGCAGTTCGCGCGTAAATGCCTGCCCACAGTGCCCACAGTGCCCACATATTAAAGATGGCAGATTTATCTCCCTTAAAAAGTACCAATTGCTGCAAATACATATAAAAGTTGCCCCCACAATCTACTTAATCCGAATTTATCTCATTTCCAAGATAAATGTAGTGTTATCACGTTGAGCCTCGGAAATGAGGTGGATTCCCCAACAATGCTCACAATTATTTTTCCTTTTTAATTGACAAAAATATTACGTCATTTAAAAATAATGATAATGAGTAATTCACAATGGCTCGTATAAGTTTCTCATTAAAATATTTTTTAGTTTATTAAGCGCATTTCATGATGAGCTCACCAGATGAAGATTAAAAGAAATATTAAATAACAATAAAAAATACCAAATTATTTTTTAATTAATCGATTTTTAGTCTAAATTCGAGGCGTTTTCCCAGTAATTCTTGAAAAAAGGAAATTGGACAAGAATTATAAATTCACTTCAGACAATACACTAAAAATTCTAAAGCCGTTATTAAATCTTTCTCAAATCTCTCTTCAATGCATCTAATAAATCAGTAGGAAATTTTATAAAAAATCTAATATTCAATTGCAGGAAGTATAAATTTATACGGTTATTAATTATTAGAGCGAATTAAATTAAAAGTTATTTGTGATCTTTAATAAGTTTATCAAGTATAGAGTTGTAGAGCAAGATGTTTTGGTGTTATTTTGGCCTTTGAAATTAACTAAACACTTTACATTGCACTGCAATTAAGGGTTAATTAATAGCATTAATTTTACACACAATAACGTCCTGGGTACAGAATATTGCTTTTAGCATTAAATCGATTTTAATAAAATTATTTGTGTAAAAACTATTTACTCCATTATTATAACTTAATTAAAATGCGAGTGTAAACTGTTTTTATTGCAATAATTACGTGCATTTTTTTAATTAACGGCTTTAATTAATGTTTTCTTATTCTACCTCTATTTATAAATTAATGAAGCTTAATTGTTGTTTACATAAAATACATAATTAGAACGTAAGCTACTTTAAATTTATCATAAAAAAAGGCAATTTGAAAGATTTCATTCCTTGTGTACTTTTTTTAAATTGGACATTTCTAGTGATCCTTTCAATAAAACAACTTTCGGTGTCGTTCGCATAATATGGAAGTAGTAAGGTGCTTACATGAATTTTCCATCGATTTTTATCTACAGAAGCGAAAAGACGCCATGTAACTCTTCAAAAAACTTTGAATTACGCTTCTCGTTAAAAGGAGATTTATCAATTCAAGAAAAAACTTTATTTCATAAATAATTGGCTACCTATACATACAAAAATTTACTAAATCACCTTTTTCCTATTTAATTACTCAATAATTGCATTTTAACAACTTTATATTCAAGCATTAGCAACAGCTTTACGCAAATTGAAAAATTTAATTTAAATCCCTGTTTTATATTCTGCAATAAAGACATCAAGGATCCTTCCATAAAAACTTTTTTAAAACTATAAAACCTTCATTGCTTATAAAATATAATTTGTTTATCTTTCATTAACTCAAATTTATACCATAAAAAACTCATTATTTAATAAAATTATCCAATTAAATTTTATTATTACTGATTTTAAAAAAATTTCAACAAATATAAATAGTAACTTGAAACATTCACTTACGAGGTCTATAAAATTCAAGAAATCGACGATTTTCTCAAGTTTATCTTGAGATTTTCCGGCAGAAATTGTACCAGTGATAAATAATATTACCATACATGACTGTACAAAATTTTGTAAAAATGTTTATAAAAAAGTTATTAGGTTTTTTTCCAACTAAAGTTCCAAGAAAGGTGAATAAAATACAAAATAATTCAAGAAATCAAGGATTTTCTCAAGTTTTTCTTGGAATTTTCCGGCGAAAATTGTACCAATAATAAATAATGGTACCATACAGAACTGTACAAAATTTTGTAAAAATATTTATATTATCACAAAAGTTATTTAGTTTTTTCTAACTAAAGTACCAAAAAAGGTGAATAAAATTCAAAATAATTCAAGAAAGCGACGATTTTCTCAAGTTTTTCTTGAATTTTTCCGGCGAAAATTGTACCAGTGATTATTAATAGTACCATACACGATTGTACAACATTTTGTAAAAATGTTTATAAAAAAGTTATTAGGTTTTTTCCAACAAAAGTTCCAAAAAAGGTGAATAAAATCCAAAATAATTGAAGAGATCGACGATTTTATAAAGTTTTCCTTGGAATTTTTCGGATAAAATTGTACCATTGATAAATAATAGCATCATAGACGATTGTACAAAATTTTGTAAAAATATTTATATAAATAAAAAAGTTATTAAATTTTTTCTAACTAAGGTACCAAAAAAGGTGAATAAAATACAAAATAATTCAAGAAATCGACGATTTTCTCAAGTTTTTCTTGGAATTTTCCGGCGAAAATAGTACCAGTGATAAATAATAGTACCATACACGATTGTACAAAATTTTGCAAAAATATTTATACAGGGTGTTTCTAAATATATGCGAAGAAATTTTACAATTCTAAGACAAAAGTAGGGAATAAAAATTTTCTCAAAAGTGCTCTATTTTTTAGTTATGGGGTGTCAAACTTTCCATATATTTTTCATATTTTGAGTATAACTTCTTTATTTTTTAAGATAATTTGATCAAATTTGAAACACACTCTAGTTATTATAGTCGTAACAAGATAAAAATATCAAATATCGAAATAAAATACAGGGGGATGTATTTTAGGGGTATAGACCCCATTTTTTATGCCATAACTTTTTTGTGCTACCCCACTTAATATTTTATATGAGATATTCTAATTCCTTGCTTTTTTTTGAAAATTTTTGATCTCTTTAATTTTTTCACAGCTGGTTTGGTTTAGAAGTTATTTAAAAACATGTACGAAGTTGTATGCCAATTTTGCATTAAACAGGGGTGGCTTTTTTTAAAAAATAAATACCAGAGACTTCCTAGAAGACTATTTGACCAATTTTAAGACGAAAACAGAGAATAAATATTTTCTTTAAAATGCTTCGTTTTTAATTTAAATTAAAACAAAATTAACAAATTAAAAACGAAGCATTTTAGAGAAAATATTTATTCTCTGTTTTCGTCTTAAAATTAGTCAAATAGTCTTCTAGGAAGTCTCTGGTATTTATTTTTTAAAAAGGCAACCTCCGTTTAATGCAAAATTGGTATACAATTTCGTACATGTTTTTAAATAACTTCTAAACCGAACCAGCTGTGAAAAAATTAAAAGGATCAAAAATTTTCAGGAAAAAGCAAGGAATTAGAATATCTTATTTAAAATGTTAAGTGGGGTAGCACAAAAAGGTTATGGCATAAAAAATGGGGTCTATACCCCCAAAATACATCCCCCTGTATTTTAATTCGATATTTGATATTTTTGTCTTGTTACAACTATAATAACTAGAGTGTGTTTCAAATTTGATCAACTTATCTTAAAAAATAAAGAAGTTATACTCAAAAAATGAAAAAAAATATAGAAAGTTTGACACCCCATAACTAATAAATAGAGCACTTTTGAGAAAATTTTTATTCTTTACTTTTGTCTTAGAATTGGTCAAGGAATCGCCTGTAGAATTTCTTCGCATATATTTAGAAACACCCTGTATAAATACAAAAGCGTACAAAAGTTATTAAGTTTTATCTAACCAAAGTACCAAAAAATGTAAATAAAGTACAAAATAATTCAAGAAATTTACGATTTTCTCAAGTTTTTCTTGGGATTTTTCGCCGAAAATTGTACCAGTAATAAATAATAGTACCATACACGATTGTATAAAATTTTTTAAAAATATTTATATAAATACAAAAGTTATTAAGTTTTTTCTAACTAAAGTACCAAAAAAGGAGAATAAAATACAAAATAATTCAAGAAATCGACGATTTTCTCAAGTTTTTCTTGGAATTTTCCGGCGAAAATTGTACTAATGATAAATAATAGTACCATACACGATTTTACAAAATTTTGTAAAAATATTTATATAAATAAAAAACTTATTAAGTTTTTTCTAAATAAAGTACCAAAAAAGGTGAAAAAAATACAAAATAATTCAAGAAATCGCCGATTTTCTCAAGTTTTTCTTGGAATTTTTCGACGAAAATGGTACCAGTGATAAATGATAGTATCATACATGATTGTACAAAATTTTGTAAATATGTTTATAAAAATAAAAAAGTTATTAAGTTTTTTCTAATTAAAGTACCAAAAAAAGGTGAATAAAATACAAAATAATTCAAGAAATGGTAAAAATTCAAATAAATGAAAAAAGTAAATAAATTCACTAAAATGAATGACATTTTCATGTTGTTTTTGTTGAAATGGAAGTAGAAATACATTTGTTTTTTTCCTTGTCATAAGTGCAGCCCCCTTTAAAAATGTCTAAGTATGCCACATCCACTTGCTGTTGGATATCCATGGCATATATATTGCGTAACATTTCTATAACATTAGTACACATAAACATTTGTGATAATTGTGTACTACAAAAAGCGATTTGGAAGTTTTTTAAAAAAATGAGAATTTGTATTTTAGTGCTTTGAAAACTACTGAAAATAATTACGCTTGGGAAAAACATGTTTTTTATAATAAATGTAATTCTTCATTCATTCATTAAAAAAGATAAATTTCTTTGTGAATTGTTTCTTAAAATTGTATAAAAGTATAAAATTGTAAACGTGCATTATCCTTCAAAGTGTACACGATGTCATTAGTCATGAGGGTACATAAAGCTCTATTATTAGACTATTAGTGCATCGGAGCAAGTCTATAACGAGTAGTAACATAGTTAGGTAGTCAATAAAAATCCAGCGTAGTTAATATTTTCAGTGATTGAATTTTTCAAATTCAAAGCATGAAAATAAACCTGTTAGCTAGGATCATGTATATAATTTCAATTCGCTTAGTGAGTTCGAAGCATTTGAATACGCAGTGCGCATCCGAAAATGTTTATTCTTTACAAAAAGAGCATTATGAAACATGTTTTTAACACACCGTTCAACACTACTTGCAGAGATCTATTTAAAAATTAAACCATTCTTACGGTCTGCTGTGCTTTTCAGACTCAATACACTATAAATTCCATCGAGATGCTAACGTTTTATTTTATTTCCTCCGAGAAATTCAATCATTTCCACCACAAAAATAGCCTAATTTAAATAAGTAATTATTATTTCTATTTCAAATCATTCATTAATTATCCCTATTAATGCATGATTTGCCTGTAGAATGTAAAAATTACAAATACTCAAAAAATTTTCAAAAAAAAAAGATATTTTTTACATATAAATCATGAGATAATACGAACTAAAAAATAATCGTTAAAATCCGACGATAATTAAAAAAGTTATGCAAAAATTTTGCTTTTCAGCGCACAAATATCTAAAATCAAAATGCAATTTAAGAAAATTCCAAAAATTATTTAAATTAAAGTTGCAGCTGTAATTTAAGTTTTGATGATGTTTTTTAGAATCTTAGCTATTTAATTTTGGAATAAATTGCGATTTAACCTAAAAATTGATCATTTTAAATAAAACTTTTTCAAAAAAATTCAATAACTCCACCGTTTTTTTTTATTTTAAACGCACTTTAAAAATCTACATTTATTGACTTTTTAATGGAATTTTAAATTTTTACATTACAAAAATGTAAAAAATTAAACCAGAAATTATAATTTTTTTTGGTTTATCACATGAGTTAATAAAAGGTTTTATGTATAAAATTAAACAAGTATTATTAAAATCGGTTGATAAACAAAAAAGTTCGATTTTAAGGATAGAAATTCTTTAAATTTTGTCCAAAAAAGTACTGTAAAATCATAATTCAATTTTGCCCTAAAAATAGTAGTAAAGGTGTAAAAATTAGCGTAGAGCTAAAAATTGGTATGAATGTTCGGAACACCATTATAAATGAATTCTGGAAAGTCCCCATCGATCCCGTACCTGGAAAAAATTTTATTCAAAGTCAAAGGTCTTAAAAATGTGTTTTTCGCGTTTTTCAGCAAAACGGTAAGTTTTATCATAAAATTAGGTCAAACAAAAATTGTAGATCATATGATTATCTATAAAAAATGACTTAATACTTTTTATCCTAAGAGGCACCGTTTCTGAGATATAACGATTATAAAAGTTGAAAAAGTTGTAATCTTCATAATATGCATAAGTACGCCACGTATGCACATCACTGAAGCTATAATACAAGTAAAAATATTTTTCTATCGGTCAATGTAAGCCATAAATCGTTCTATTCGGGCAACTGGTTCGGTCAAAATTAATTATTTTCCGATTAATCAAAATTTCATAGCAATTTCTTCGTCAAAAGTGAAGTTTTCAAATTTTCAACGGTTATTCGGTCATAACTTCTAAACGAATAAAGATATCAAAACGAATCTTTTTTTGTGTGAAAGCCTACGCAAAAAATTTTAAAATAAGCCATCATTTGTTAAAATCGATGAAGGGGCAGGGGGATAAAAAAATTGTCAAAATCGCATTTTTTTACAAAGTTTTTCGCGCGATTAAAATTTTGAGGTTTTTTTTGAAATTTAAAAAAGTCAACACGTCGCGTAGAAGTACTTAAAAATGTCATTCCAACGCATATTTTAATTAGATTATTTTGGTCGCTGGGGGTTGAGAAAACACAATTTTGACTTTAATAGGTTGGTGTGAGGTAAAATGAAAATATAGAGATTTCAAAACTTCAAACCGACCTCATTCGATCAATCCTTTTGCAGGTCACATGTAGGGATTTTTCATTTTTTGTCCCATTTTGCCCCCATTTACTCTCCCAATTTTCTGTACACGCCGTTTTTTATCGATATTTTTCTACGGTTTTGGAAAAAAATCCCGACGCCGCTGGACGCGCCGTATAAAACCGATTATTTTTCTGGGTATTAACGGTACTTTTAGCCACAATATAAGCCGCGTTTCGTTAAAATCGGTCCAGTCGTTTGGTAGGTACGATTTTTTAAATTTCGTTAAAAAATGTCCAAAATTGTACCCCGATTTTCAAACGTCAGAATATGAGATACAAACAAAATTTTCGAAAAAATGCTCCGCCGTGGGTACGTAAGTCTGTTTCCTCTTTACGAAAATGCCATTCGCGATTTTTCCCCTCTGGCTACTGTCAAAAGCTCAGCAATATTACCTTTTTGTTTTTTTCGCTAAAAAACGCAACATTTTGACGTTTTCAAAGAAAAATTCGCACTCGCCACAGGATTAACCTAGTAGGATCGGAAATTTTGGATATAGTAAATAAGGATGTGGTAAAATAGGGGGCCCAATTTGGTCGTTTCGATTCCGAACCCGGCGGAGCTACGATTTTTCAAAGTTGGTGCGGAGGACGCTCTAAAAAACCGCGAAAAAATTGACTTTTTCGGGAGAGCTTTTGAAAGCTTTCCCGTCGCTTAAAAAAACCCTTCAGATAGGATTATAAAACAAACATTCTCCTTTAATTCGAGACCGGGTTTTTGAAATTTGGTTAAAAAATGTACCCGTTATCGTGAATATTAGGCGATTATGAATCTGACGAATAATGTGCATATTATGAAGTTTACAACTTTTATAATCGTTATAATTTAGAAACGGTGGCTCTTAGGAAAAAAAGTATTAAGACATTTTTTATAGATAATTATATGTTCTACAATTTTTGTCTGACCTAATTTTATGATAAAACTTACCGTTTTGCTAAAAAACGCGAAAAACCCATTTGTAAGACCTTTGATTTGAATAAAAATTTTTTCAGGTATGGGATCGATGGATTTTTTTTTAATAAATATGAACATAAAATAAAATTAGAATAAACAGAAAAGTTATGCAATAATTTTGATGTAGAAGACATAAAACCAACAATTTAATTATAAAAAATGGTTTAAATTCAAAATGTAATTTAAAAAAACTGAAAAAAAATTACGGAAATTAAAGTTTGAATTATAATTTAAGGCATAATTATAGTTTTTATAATTTTTGTCATTTTTTAGCCTTAAAATAGCGATTTACTCTAAATATTAATAAAACACGAAAGAAAGAAAAATTTTAGGAAAATTTTTAGAAATTCGTCTTTTAAAAATTAATGGTACGCCCAAACTTTAAAAAAAATACGATTTTTTTAATTGATTTTATTAAGAGGGTGTTACCTCGTTTCTCGAGCAAAATGTGTTTTTGGAATAAATCTCATTCTAAACAATAAAAAATATAATTTCGATTTTTAAAGCAATTTTGAAATTCCAAATTTTATTGATTTTATGGGACGATTTGAATAGTTTCCTTTCTTCACAACTTGATTCCATTAACGATTTTTCTTATTCTTCAGCTTGGAAGGATATTACAATTTGTTCTGTTTTCAAGAACGGTAAACGCAATGAGATAATTAACTAGATACTAATTGCAATTTTATGCAACTTCCTTTAAGGTATTTGACTTCATTCTAGTAGAGCATATTTATTTCAATAACCAGAATCAGTTTACTGAATTCCAGCATGGATTTATATCTCGGAGATCAACAACGACAAACTTATTTAACATTACTCAATTCATCTTGGAAGGACTTGATAGTAACTCGTAAACTGACGTAATATAAACGGATCTCTCAAAAGCTTTTGATAGAATGGAACACAGTGGGCTTCTGGAAAAATGCAAAAATTCAATATCAGCAATGAGATTGTTACAATACAGGTATACATAGTTTTGCGCCGGTTCGCTTTACGCCGGTTGAGATGCCGGCGTAGGATTTTCCGAGTTAGTTTTCGTTTTGTTTTTATGATAATTATGATTATATTTTTATTATAAAATTAAAAGAATATTCAATTTGTAGTTTCATCATGGGCGACAATAGTGATTCAAAACCCAAACATTGTGCGAAAAAATCACGAAAAATGTGCGTTCATTTTACGCTGGTGTCTCTCGGAACCCCGGCGTAAAAATAGTGGGGTTCCGCAAGGATCTAATTTAGGTCCTCTGCTATTTCTAATCTTCACCAATGACGTATTATACAGTCACATACTTTAATATATACTGATTATATTAAAATCTTCAGAAGAATACGTCCACTGTCAGAATATTTTGTACGTTTATTTTTTTTACGATTTTTAGTTCTCTTTGTAATGTTTTCTAGAAATATCTAGAATAGTAAAATAATTTAAGTGTAGTTGGTAATTAAATTTGAATAAAATTATATTTTGTGGATTAAAATTAATTTAATGAATTTATTTGAGCCCCTCTTGTGGTGATTAAAGTCTTTTATAAATCAAGTGAAATCCAGTACTTATTAATAGCCCCTAAATTGAATAAGGTATGTACTTGTAAAGGACTTGCGACAATAGAAATTTCTATGATGGGTAATCAATATTACATATATGGTATGTGTGTATATACATAGGTATTATTAAGTACAGAAAATTACATGCACCTTTTCATTTTATACTTATTATACTTCTAGTAATTGGATGTATTCTGTTTTTTCTACCTTAGAGTGTTTCATTAAATAAATAAATCAATAAATAAAATGTAATCGCATTAAATTAAGTGATTATATAAAACACTAGTTATTATCTGAAAAAAAAAAAATCTAACCTAATTTATTGATAATTAATTGGCGGAATATACAGGGTGTCCCAGCGCTGCGAGGAAGTAACATTATTCGAAAATGAAAAAAGATATCGGCATGCTGTTTTCGATAGAATATACAATACCTTTCAGTACACATTTTAAAAATATTGTAGTAATATACCGGGTGTCCATTCCAAGATGGCGGACCAAAGTTATGTTTTTTTAAATGGAACATTCAGCATATTATGACATTTTTGGATTCCTTATAAAAAAATAATTATACTTTGTATAAACTTTTATGGGTCTATCATCACTCGTTTTGCTGATATTTGCTATTTAAGCCATAAAATGATCCATTTTTTAAAGATCACTGCTCTAAAACAGATGAATATTTTGAGTTGAAATTTTGTCAAAAACTTTTCAACATCGTGCAGTCTACAACTATCATGTCAAATTTAAGTTTGTGGTAATTTTTGATCAGAGTGCCTTATGAAACGCAAATTGAACAATTAAACAAAATTTTCAAATGGAACACCCTGTATATTTTAACATCAATCGATATGATTTTTTACAAGTTTTCTATTGATATAAGGTTGGTATGATCGTTTATCAATGGTTTGGGAGATATTAATATCCAAACTGAGAAACAGTGAAAAATACACAAAATAGCACTTTTCATGAATTTTTTTAAATTTGCCTAATTCTTATTTGTGTCTTTCTCTATTTTGCTTTCTTATAATGTTTTTATATTATAGTAATAGTTTTTGTTGTTTTACAACACAAATAAAATCGAAACTTGCAATTATCAATTTTGGTTTTCTAAATCTCAGTATATTTTGAAATTTTAACAATTAATATTACCAAGGAATCCCTTATTTTGTTGAATATAGAAGCGGATTTCTTTGAGCTTTACCAAGCGCTTACAGCATATTTTCCATTTCTTATTTAGAAGAGTTCATTATTTCAGATTATTTATTATTTCTTGGTAACATCAGTTGCTAAATTTTTAAAGCATGCTGAGACCAAAATTGATAATTGCAAGTTTCGATTTTATTTTTGTTCTAAAAGAAGAAAAACTACTATTGTAATAAAACAACATTATAAATAAGCAAAATAGAGAAAGACAGAAATAAATATTAGGCAAATTAAGAAAAAAATTTTCAACAAAATTCATCAAGAGGGCTCTTTTGTATATTTTTCAATGTTTCTCAGTTTGAATATTAATATCTCCTAAACCATAGACATTAGACCATACAACCATTATATCAGAAGAAAGCTCATTAAAAGTGCCATCGAATGATGTTAAAATATACTGGGTGTTCCATTTGAAAATTTCGTTTATTTGTTCAATTTGCGTTTCATAAGGCAGCCTGATAAAAATTAAACATAACTTTGGTCCGCCATCTTGGAATGGACAACGGGTATATTACTAAAATATTTTTAAAATGTGCTCTTAAAGGTATTGTATATTCTATCGAAAACCGCATGCCGATATGTTTTTTCATTTTAGAGTAAAGTTACTTCCTCGCAGCGCTGGGACACCCTGTATGCACTGAAATTTTCAAAAAACGCATCTACAGGGTGTCCCTGAATAACTGTGACAATTTTTTTTGAAGGTGATAGAGGGTGTGAAATTAAGCATTTTTGACTTATAAAATATTGTCCGGAAATGCTTCTTTAAAAAGTTATACCACTTCAAAAATTTAAAAAAATATATATTTTTTTGTAAATAAAATAAATATTATAGGAGATATTAATTTGAAATTTTGGCCACAGTTTTTTTACATAAGGATACACATTTTCGGCCAATAAAAGTTTAAAAAATATTTTCAGAGGCGTTACATGTGGGGGGGTCATCAACTTTTTTTGATCATATCTTTTGTTTCTTTATGTTTTTGATAATTTTAAAAATAGTAAAATAATCCTTGATCAATGTTCTACAGAAAAGGCAGTCTTATTGTATGTCGCTCCGGTGCTTTATTTCGGAGTGAAAGTAGATTTTGTAATTTTTAGCTAAAAATATGAAAATGTGTTTTCTTGAACCATACAACATAGTCAAATTTAAAATTTTTTTCATAAATAAAGTAGTTATAGAGGTGACCCGTGTTTCGTTTCCACCCGGTATTTGTGCCCAGAAAATCAAAATTTTTGCATAACTTTTTTAATTATCTTCGGATTTTAATGATTGTTTTTTTATTTTGTACCTAAAAGTTTGTATTATCTCGTGACTTAAATGTAAGAAAATAAAGTTTAATTTTTTAACATAATTTTTTACATTCGACAGGCAAATCGTTCACTAATAAGGATCATTAATGAATGATTTGATATAGAAATAATAATTAAAATTCGACACGTTTCGAAACTTTTGCGTTCGACATTTTTACTTTCGACGATTTTATAGCACACCCTCCTATCATAGGTAAAAATAGGGGTCCTATTCTGTATGCGAAAATCGAAAATCCATCACTGGTGATAATAGGTCTAAAAAATAAGAGAAAATCTTGTTTTTGAAATGAATTTGATGAATAGAGCAATTTGGAGCGTAAAAGCAAAGATATATTTTAAAATATGAGGTGTTTGTAGTAAAATAAAGGTGAAATGATTTGTATATTGGAATATTCTAGATTTTAAAATGTTTGCTAGGTAATTTGAGTTTTACGTCATTTTTATAGGTGAACATAAAACGTTTTTGTAGTAAATAGTTTGATGATATTTAGTTATTGTTGGGAAAAGGGAAAAGAATGGAATTGTGTAAAAATGTTGGTGAAAAAATATGGTATCATAAAAATTTGATTAAAAGGCAAACTTTTTTATTTACCTCGTTAATTTTTGATGAAAATTAGTTGAAAGTTTTAATAAAATAAATAAATTTGTCGGGAAAGTTGTAGAAGTAATTCGAGACGAAAATGATGACTGATTAAATGCGGGCTTGTTCGATTTCTTGAAGCTTCTTTTGGGGGAAGCTTCAGTGTTCGCTTTTATCTAAGAGAAAGAATGCGAAATCCAATTATTATCAATAAAGTTATAAAGCACCATAAATGAGAACTTTTGCCTTTTGATGTACACGCACTTTTGTAGAAGCTACTGTGGAATTCTGACGTATAGCGTAAAAATGGATTTATTCACTAAGTGCACAATCAAACTATAATTAGGCTAGTGATGAGTGCTAGAGTGATGATTAAATTTGTTGATTAATATTTAATTACGCTCAGCATGCATTGGAGTGAAATTTTTGAATGGGATAAATCAACTGGTAATATGGTAACAAATAACAAGATTAAATGCAACGTGATTGAATTTTTTCGAATGCATTTAAAATGAAATTATTAGTCACCAAGGGTTGGTTTGAATATAAATTAATTATAACGATTATTTAACTGCTCGTAATACATGGTGTATGAAGTCGGACTAAATCAGACATAAAATACACATTAATTGAGTCGACTAAAATTGGGTTTGTTTAGTTGATTTTGTTTTGTGTCTGTCTACTTCTTTGCACGTGCGCGCTTTAAGTAAATAAATCATGTCGCGCTTCTAGGAGAATTCGAGTTCATGTGAGGATTATAACTTATATCCCTATTTTTTTCCACGCAGATTTATTCCCATCTTTTTGCTAGATGTATAATTTAAACCCGGCGAGTCACTCAAAAGAAAACTTTACAATAAAATCCTCCTTCAATGGCACTCTAGAAAAACAATTACTCTCCAAACTAATTTCGTAAATTCATCAAGAGGAGCAGTAAATAGCAACAATCAAACAATCTCAGGAGCAGAATTCTACCGTATTTACACTACTTACTATTCCTTCCAATAATATTTATACTTCCACCCGTATTTTTATTCCGTGCCTAATTATAACTAACATCCTTAATTGAAGAAGAAAAAGGGAAAAAGCATTTTCTAAAGCAAGATTTGAAATAAAATTGCCTGCAGGTGCAAATTACATTAGGATTACTAAAAAATAAATTGCGAAAAACAAACTCGATATATCGGTATAAAATTCAAATTTAAAAGCGGTAATATTATACCTCCGTACTTTCATACATTATCCAATTTACTTTTATAAGATTTTCACATTTCACACCTGCTTTTATCAAGCATTTTATGGTATTTATTTCACGCTTCCTATTTCTTTAATGGCTGCCATAGAATCTTGAACGAATAAATCAAACGAGTGAAATGGACAACTATAAAAGTAAGACCCTGAAACTGAAACTATACTAGTGACGGCATTGAATACTGATATAAAAAATCTTTATTAAACTCAGCTCAACTTTTAGAAATACTGAACCACTCGCCATCATCGGGAAAACATAAAAGCGATTGTTGATGAAATAACCCAGACGGGTTTCAATCCCTCTTCCTTTTAAATCACTGCCTTAATGCACCACCCTTCCACCATCCACACTCCAAAATACTAAACTTACATGTTTCATTTTATTAATTAATACTAAACATTTATTAAATTTAATACAGTACAATCTTTATTCTTATATTATAGATTTTGGCATGCTGATTATGGCGAAATAAAATTTTTTTTTCTACGATCAATAGTTTTGAAGTTACAGCCATTTTTTTAAACAATTGGCGATTCAAGTTATTTTCCCCCGCACGAAATGACGTCAGAAATAGGTCAGTGCGGCGTAACCTCACTGACAACTGAAATCATGATGGTATACAACCTACTTCAGACTTCATCCCATTTAGCTTGAAAAACCAATAAAAATGCATTGAATTTTGCTTGAAAGTCTTGTTCAATTCATTAAAAAATGAATACAGGTAAACGTCGTTTTTTCCACTCAAAGTTTCAAAAAAAGGTGAATAAAATACAAAATAATTCAAGAAATCGAAAATTCTCTCAAGTTTTTCTTGAAATTTTCCGGCAAAAATTATACCAACGATTAATAATAGTACCATACACGATTATACAAAATTTTGTAAAAATATTTATATAAATAAAAAAGTTATTAACTTTTTTCTAACTAAAGTACCAATAAAGGTGAAAAAATACAAAATAATTCAAGAAATCGACGATTTTCTCAAGTTTTTCTTGGAATTTACTAGCGAAAATTGTACCAGTGATAAATAATAGTACCATACACGATTTTACAAAATTTTATAAAAATATTTATATAAATAAAAAAGTTATTAACTTTTTTCTAACTAAAGTACCAAAAAAGGTGAAAAAAAACAAAATAATTCAAGAAATCGACGATTTTCTCAAGTTTTTCTTGGAATTTACTGGCAAAAATTGTACCAGTGATAAATAATAGTACCATACATGATTGTACAAAGTTTTGTAAAAATATTTTAATAAATGAAAAAGTTGTTAAATTTTTTCTAATTAAAGCACCAAAAAAGGTGAAAAAATACAAAATAATTCAAGAAATCGACGATTTTCTCAAGTTTTTCTTGGAATTTACTAGCGAAAATTGTACTAGTGATAAATAATAGTACCATACACAATAATACAAAATTTTATAAAAATATTTATATAAATAAAAAAGTTATTAAGTTTTTTCTAAATAAAGTACCAAAAAAGGTGAATAAAATACAAAATAATTCAAGAAATGGTAAAAAATTCAAATAAAAGAAAAAAGTAAATAAATTCACTAAAATGAATGAAATTTTTATGTTATTTTTGTTTTAATGGAAGTAAAAATACATTTGTTTTTTTCCTTGTCATAAGTGCAGCCCCCCTTAAAAATGTCTAAGTATGCCACATCCACTTGCTGTTGGATATCCATGGCATATATATTGCGTAACATTTCTATAACATTAGTACACATAAACATTTGTGATTATTGTGTCAAGTTTTTTCTAACTAAAGCACCAAAAAAGGTGAAAAAAATACAAAATAATTCAAGAAATCGACGATTTTCTCAAGTTTTTCTTGGAATTTACTAGCGAAAATTGTACTAGTGATAAATAATAGTACTATACACGATTTTACAAAATTTTGTAAAAATATTTATATAAATAAAAAAGTTATTAAGTTTTTTCGAATTAAAGTACCAAAAAAGGTGAATAAAATACAAAATAATTCAAGAAATCAACGATTTTCTCAAGTTTTTCAAGGAATTTTCCGGCAAAAATTATACCAATGATAAATAGTAGTACCATACACGATTGTACAAAATTTTGTAAAAATATTTTTATAAATAAAAAAGTTATTAAATTTTTTCTAACTAAAGCACCAAAAAAGGTGAAAAAAATTCAAAATAATTCAAAAAATCGACGATTTTCTCAAGTTTTTCTTTGAATTTTTCGGCGAAAATTGTACCAGTGATAAATATTAGTACTCTACACGATTGTACAAAATTTTGTGAAAATATTTATATAAATAAAAAAGTTTTTTTTACTAAAGTACCAAAAAAGGTGAAAAAATATAAAATAATTCAAGAAATTGACGATTTTCTCAAGTTTTTCTTGGAATTTTTCGGCGAAAATTGTACCAATGATAAATAGTAGTACCATACACGATTGTACAAAATTTTGTAAAAATATTTTTATAAATAAAAAAGTTATTAAATTTTTTCTAACTAAAGTACCAAAAAAGGTGAAAAAATACAAAATAATTCAAGAAATCGACGATTTTCTCAAGTTTTTCTTGGAATTTTTCGGCGAAAATTGTACTAATGATAAATAAAAGTACTATACATGATTGTACAAAATTTTGTAAAAATATTTATATAAATAAAAAAGTTATTAAGTTTTTTCTAACTAAAGTACCAAAAAATACAAAATAATTCAAGAAATCGACGATTTTCTCAAATTTTTCTTGGAATTTTCCTGCGAAATTTATGCCAGTGCTAGAAAATAGTACCATAAACGACTGTAAATGGCAAATATCAGCAAAACAAATGAAGGTTATACAGAGTTTTTTATAAGGAATCTAAAAATGTTATAATATACTGAGTGTTCCATTAAAAAAAAACATAACTTTGGTTTTGGAATGTGGAAAACCGATCTTTTTTCGTTTTGGAGTAATGTTACTTCCTCGCAGTATATTTTTTTTTCAAAAAAATTAAAAGGTAATGGATGTTGGGATTTAATAAATATTTTGTTAAAACAATCGTTTAAGGGGTGTATTTTTGTATTTAGGGAAGTAAAAAAAAAGGAACACGTCAGAGATAGTAAATCAAGGAGCGATCATCCCCTTTGTTCTAGTTGGTATAATAAAACGACTATAAAGCGAAGACGACCTTCTAGATTAGTGCGTAAAGGTATTTAGGTTTGTGAAAAAGTGAGCGTAAAATTTGGCTTCCAATTCATTGGTTTCGTAGATAAAAATATGATAAGGTGTGAGTAATAGTAAAATGAAAGTATAAAATATCACCCCGGTCACAAAATACGTAACATGTGTTTGGAAGGTTGTGCTTTAATCATCTCTGAAAACTAATACCACTAATTAAAAGAATGCGTGATTGGATTTGAGTGATGTTTTTGTAAATTCAAATTTGAGAAGCCATAAATAATGTTTTTATTAAAGAGACGTAAGAAGTTTTATCCTATTAATTTATCATCTGCAAGTTTCCTCGAAGGACAGGGACTGATATCGTATATTATAGACTTCACCACTTCACTTAAATCAATGCCCAGCCACGTTCTTGAAATTGATCTTTTTATATGACAGACATAAAAAAGAAGATAAATGGCGAAGGTGTTCAAACTATTTAAATAAGTTGATGTGATATAAAAATAAATGACTCCCTATCATTTATTTGTATGGGTGAGAAAGAAAATAAATTTGTGGTATTTTAGTGTGGTTGGGTTTAAAAATATGTGGGGTTTGTAAATTTACGGCGAAGTGGGATTTTGCATTTTTTATTCGTCTGCTGGTTTTTGGTGCAAAATAAGTTCGAACTAAAACTTTCGTCGAGTTTCTTTCTTTTAGTAAACTAAACGTGACCGAATAAGTACGTAGGCGTCGGAATATCAAAAGAAATCGACCGTTTTAACGTGGAGGCAAAAAAAAGTCGACAAGGGTCAAAACTTTACAATATAACGTGATGCAGTAATTTATAGCTAAATTACCCCCGAGGTTTGTAACTTTGGTCAAGAGCCCATTCTTGCCTGACTCTTGTCTCTTTGGGCCGGAATATGAATTAATACTTTACCGTTATATTCACAATGAATGCAAATTGATGTTGAAAACTTGAGGGCACCGTTAATGTCATTAATATTTGCCTAACGTTCCTTTTAGGAATTGTATTATTCGCTTTAATAGTTTTTAACAGTTGCTCTTGTTTTGTTTTTCTCACTTCTCCAGCCTTGACTCGCTCTTCGCCTCAAATTTTCTGCTCGAAATAATAAACAACGAAAAGCGATTACGGCCCGATTATTTGAAATCATATGCGAAGCACGAAATATTTCAGCCAAAGAACGCTTGCGACAGCTTACAGCTTTGGAAAATCAATAATTAACCCTACGAAGAGTAAGGACGTAATGCTCTATTGGTATGATGTTGCGGATGTGGGGAAAATCTAGAATTTTAGCATAGAAGATCGTATTATTAACGCTTTTCATTATGCACTTTAATACAACACACTGTTAACTGTTAATGTAATAATCCTTGATTACATTACACACGTTTTAACTCCACTATATTAATAATTAATTTTATATTTAATTAATTTTCCTGCAATAATCCCTTACCCATTAACTATTTATTGGGCAAATACCCAACTTCAATTCATTTGCTCTCTTTTTAATCCATTTTTAATTCATTATGTATTTTTGTAACATCACAGTTGACATGCCAAAAGCTCCGACCGCAAAAATAATGGACAAATCAAAAACGTTTCTCTTCATTATTTCATTAGATTCTCTAGAAAATATGAAAAACCATTGAATTACGTTCTACAAAACGCTACCCTTTTTCCCTTTTAATTAACCCTTCATACATCATACATGCCATTAATTCAATTTTATTGTTTCCCTATCTCAATTATTCAACCCAATTATATTACCTTTTAGTTAAGATTATCTACAATCCACAACAACCAACTCAATTCTTCCTCAAATCCCATATATCATCTCAACTTATCAAAACAAATAAATAATACGAAACAAGTCATATTTTTTCATTCCTTTCTTTTCCTTTAAAAAATACATTCCATAGTAATCCACATCAACTTCCTCCTATTTTTTTTCGAAATATGGAATTTATCACAACAAATTATTAGTAAAAAAATACAAAAGTGTTTCGTTTCAAATTAAAAATTTGAAAGTTAATAATTTATATTTAAAGTATAAAAAAATTCAAGTCTCTACGATGTTTCGTTCAAAAGTTATGAATTTTTATATAAAACATAGCATTCTGGTAAATGAATAAAGGTGTATTTATATTTTTTTTCTCGAAAACTATAAAAGCTACCGGTTTCAAATTTTTACCAAAAGTAAACACCATAGATAGACGCGTTTTAAAAAATATTTGGTTAAAATCGGTTAAATAGTTTTTTTGGAAAAAATTCGCAAAGTTTTGGCAAAATTTTAGTACAAATACGGTTCTGGAGGGCGCAATTTTAAACCGAAAATTAAAACGTTCACGCAATTTGGTGGAGGAGGTGACTGTGCGAATTTTAAGTTATTAAATGTCTCGGTGGTGCTAATAGTTTCGAAGATATTAATTATTTTGTAAAAAGTGAAAAATTTCAGGCCGAAATTTTTGCTCCAAAGCTCCAAATGGAGATTTTGGTTATTTTAGCTACATTTTCGGTGATTACTCGAAAACGGAAATAGATAGCGAAGTGATTCTTTTTTTGGCGTAAAGTGGACCAAAAGAGCTTTTAGGGAAGGTGCATAAAATAGGGTTAAAATGTAATTTGAAGGGTGAATTTAATCCTTAAATACGACTTTTAAAAATGCGATATAAAAAAAAATTTTTTTTTTGGTTTTTTTTGGGAAATTTAAAAAACCCTATGCGTGGGAGCTTTCGGTTCAAAAAATAGATTCTAAAGTGTTTTTAAAATTGAAAATCCGTTAAAAAGTAAACCGGCGGGAGCCACTCACCCCTAAAATCAAAATTTCGAGTTTATTTGTACGTAATTTCCCAACCCTACCAAATATAAAAAATCTGAGTAGCCTATACGCTGTAAAATATATTCCTTTTTAAAGTTGCGAAAGAAAATTGCAAAAATTTTGAAAACTGCGGGAGCCAGATGGGTCTAGGTTGGACCGCGGTTTACCCGATTTTTTTAACATTTTACGTTCGATTTTTTTCCAAGGTCCAGGGTAAAAATTTCAAGATGCCGATTTTTTCACTCATAAGTAAATACCAAATAAGTAAAATAAAAAATATTCGAGTATTACAAGTTGTTCCCATGAAAAGTTACGAATTTTCAAAGTACGCGTTAAAATATCGCGAAAAATAAAGTGTCATTTTGAGGGCACCAAAATGACATAAAGAGTAAACGCATTAAAAAAACTCCTGTTTTAAGGTAAAACGTGGAATTTCGATGAAGAATAAAGCAACCGCGATTTTTTTTCCTCCTGCCGAACTTCTAATCGAAGCCAAAAAGTTTTGGTACTTTTTCCATCCGAAAAAACGGTAGGATTTTACAGTTTGCATCTCTGGGTCGTGACGTCACACCTTTGCGCCAGGATGCTTAAAAATTGGTCACAGTAATCCCCAGGATGTTAGAATAAAAGGGGCGAAATTTCGTCGCTTCTCTTTAGAATCCCACGGAGTTGCGATTTTTCAAAGTTAACGCCGCCGAAAACCCGAAAAAAAAGCGATAAAAATCGACCATTTTCAGGAATTGTCGGGGAGGTCTAAAAAATTTAAAATTCGAACTACACTTTGAATTAACATCCTTCTTTATATCAAAACCGGAATTCTTAAAATCGGACGAAACAGAACACCCTTTCGGCCGTTCCTCGCAAAAAATGTCCGAACTCGATTTTTCCTAAAATTTCAACTCTTAAAAAAATACCTTCCCCGTTTCTTACGATTTTAGTATTATGGATTATTTTATAATTATAATTTATAAAAAAATTTTTCATTTATGACTATTTGAAATTAAAATTTATTATAGCTGGTAAGAAATTTAATGTTACTCAATATTAATATGATTTATGCAAGATGATTTTACAATTTAGTAGCAAGACGTGCTTAATCTGGACTCATAACCAATGCATTGGATGTCAAGTTCCGCATAATTGACCTCCTTCATCTTTCAACCCCAAACATAAAAAAGAACATTTAAATTAATTAATGTTAAATATCAAACTTCAATGTGTTATAGCAGCTTATACTAGGTGTATTTTTAGTGCGAAAACGATAGATATATCTTTTATTTTAAGTGAAGTCCAAAAATGTCATAATATACTGGGTGTTCCATTTAAAAAAATCGCAATTACAGGTAAACGTCGTTTTGCGCCGGTTCGCTTTACACCAATTCACAATTATTGAATTTTTTGGAACCAGATTTAAAAAGGTCATCAATGATGTTTGGATAGAAATTTGCAGATTATTGTCTAGAAAGGGAAAAAGTTGTTCCTACACTTGGATTGTGTTGGAAGCAAAATTTAAGGAGATCATCAATGATGTTAGAATAGAAATTTGCAGATTATTTGTCACCAAAATTATCAATTTTTCTTATTATCTCGTCCACATAATGACTAGATTAGGAATAACTTTTTCATACGCTTGATTTGTATAGGGATCAAGTAGGTCACCCAAATAATCAACCTTTCTTATAATTTAGGCTATTGAAGATCCAAATAATAGAACAGTTGATTATTTGGTGCCGTTTTCTAAAAGCATCATCATCATATCTGATGTTTGAGTAAAGATTTTCAAATTTTGAATATATCTGTTTCTAATTGGTTCCAGTTTTTTTTCCAAATGATTATGACTTAGACGGTGTTATGCAAAAAGAAACCAACCTACGGACTGCATATAGATTTTCAATTTTGCAAAATCGAACTAAGCTTTGGAACAATCCATGAAGGGTCAAACAACCCTATGAACTCTGAAAACTTGTACATAGTCTAGTAAAACTGAGTCTTTTTGCGCCGGTTCGCTTTACACCAATTCACAATTACGCCGGTTGGTGCTGGCGTGGGGTTTTCCGAGTTAGTTTTCTTTTTGTTTTTTAAGAAAAATGATTATATTTTATATTGAATTTGTAGTTTCAGTATGGGCGACAATAGTGATGCA
Organism: Stenus bimaculatus; assembly: GCA_963971135.1. Taxonomy (NCBI): domain Eukaryota; kingdom Metazoa; phylum Arthropoda; class Insecta; order Coleoptera; family Staphylinidae; genus Stenus; species Stenus bimaculatus. The sequence goes on from OZ020184.1 coordinate 2,058,970, forward strand.
GAACCCAAACATTGTACAAAAAAAGCACGAAAAATGTGTGTTCATTTTACGCCGGTGTCTCTCGGAACGGAATTCCGGCGTAAAACGATGTTTACCTGTACTTTCAAAAATAATCGTTTTACTGTAAATTTTATGTTTTACACTGGTCACTTTAAATTTTATTACTGTCACCATTATTTTACTGCCAGATTTAATTGCTGCTTTTATTATTTGCAGTTTTAATCCAGATTACCTGATACGATAATAAGTTTATATTTGAAATATGTTCCACAATTTATGATATAATCGTCATTAATCATCGATTGTCGTAATCATAGCGCAATATTCAGAGGATGATAGGTTGTATGACATTAATCTTTAAAATCTTAGATTATAATTGGAAAACCAAATTTTAATAACTTAAAATAAAACATTTGTATTACGAGGGTTTTTCCAATCGTCAATTTGTATTTCATTCTTATTTTAAGAAGCTCAAAATATTTATTTTTCTTTATCCTCTTAAGTTTAGTATTTTTTTTCCACTCGAATCGAGCACTTCTTCAACATATAGTTTAAAAAAAAACGAAGTAAAAAAGTAGCATATTTTTAATAAATTTTAAGCCACACCTATTTAGTAAAAAAATCTATAATATATATATTCTTGAAATTCCAGCTTTTGGTAATTGAGTAATATTTTTTAAGTGAAAAATTGATGAAGTTTGGAGTAGGTAGGAGTAAAAGTGTATAAATTTAAAGTAAGTGCACATTCCTAAAATCGTAAATCGAAAAAGTGACCGATAGTAAATTACGAAAGTAAGTGAAAAGAGGATAAAGAAAGGATGAAAGTCAGAGCCTTTTGTTTCATCAAGGCATTTAAGCGACGAAAGCGTGAAAAAAAAGGAATTTAATCTACCAATTTTGCCTGGTGTGGGTTAAACCCTCTTTTCCTCGCCAATAAATTTATATTACAGTTAAATGTATTTATTAAATTAAAATTAAACGTTAAATAAATAACCGTGATTTGATTAAAATATTTGAATTGTTGAGTTTATTTGTAATAAATTGGAAATTTGTTAAATTATTGAATTAATAAAAGTTGTAAAATAAATTTGAATTGCAGTGATATTTGCAAGTGGAAATTAAAAAGTGGATGTGAAAATGATTTCGTGTCAGCAGTAAGCGAGCTCCAATTAATAACGCAATGAAAAATTGTAATGATGAGTGTTATTAAATAGATTAAAAATATCTGTTTTTTTAATCACAACTTTTATTTACTACCCAACTTTGTTTGCTGTTTACTTTAACTTTAAAAGGTAATTAAGAATAAAAATTTAACCAGTTTTAATTTAATTGCATAAATTGCATTAGTGCATTAGGGCGGCTTCATTTACTTTGCAACTTGACTAACATCACTACTGTCGCTGTTTGCTTCAAATTACAACACTGTCGGACTTACAACTGTTAACACCTAACTTTTCCTTTAAAATCATCAATTATCCCATCATATCATAACTTTTTACTTTTTCCACAAAATATCCCACTTCTCATTTTTTGGACTGATTAATACAAATTCTCTAATTGCTTTTAATCGCGAAGTTAGAGATATTTGGGGTGTCAAAACTCCATAAAACTTGGTCACGAAAAAATAATTCAAGTGCATTCAGGTCTAAATGCTGTGGTATTGTAGATAGATTTGAGGAAAAACTTTTTCGAAGTCTAAAAAATTATTGCTTGAAGGATGGAGAAGAAAGTGTAGTGAAATCATCAATGATGTTTGGATATAAATTTGCAGTTTTTTACTCACCAAAATAATTAAATTTTCTTATTGTATTCACTATCGAAGGTCCAAATAATGACTAGAATAGGAAAAACTTTTTTCGACGTTTGAATTGTTTTGAAATCAAGTTTAAAGTGGTCCAAATTTCTTCAATATCATATATATCATCATCATGACCGGTGATGTTTGGGTAGAGATTTTTGAATTTCAAATAAACCTGTTTCAAATTAATGGCATTTTTCCCAAACAATTGTGATTACACAGAGTTGATTAAAATTTTAATGATCATCAACTTTTATAAGGTTCAGGAAACTCAAGTTTTAAAAATGTCGGAATGTTGTAAGTGATGTTCGTATGACTTTTGAAGGATTTATTTTTTGAGTAATAAAGGAGTTATTATTGCGATTTAAAGTAATTCCTCAATTTTTGTGCGCATAATAAGAGAGTCCAAAAATATCCCACTTCATCAATTTGTGGACTAATCAATACAAAATCTCTAATTGCATACCAAGAAACATGGTCACAAAAAAAGAATTCAAGAAAAACCTTTTCGAAAAACTTAAAAGTCTAAAAAAATTATTGCTCGAACAAAATTTACTCACTTTTAGTAATGTGGTTTTAAGATATGGTCAACAAAATGATCAACTTTTCTAATTATTTGGGGTGGAGGTCCAAATAATGACTAGAAATGGAACAAGTTGTTCTTACACTTGGATTGAGTTGGAACCAAAATTTAATGATGTTAGGATAGAAGTTTCCAGATTATTGGTCATCAAGATGATCAACTTTTCTTATTATATCTCGACCATTCAAGGTCGAAATAACGACTAGAATAGGAATAACTTCTTCGTACGGTTGAGTTGTTTTGAGATCAAGTATAAGGAGGTCATCGCTGACGTCAAATATGTTTTTTGGTCACCAAAATGATCAACTTTTCTTATTATTTGAAGTGGAGGTCCAAATAATGACTAGAAATGGAACAAGTTGTTCTTACACTTGGATTGTGTTGGAACCAAAATTTAATGATGTTAGGATAGAAGTTTGCAGATTATTGGTCATCAAGATGATCAACTTTTCTTATTATATCTCGACCATTCAAGGTCCAAATAATGACTAGATTAGGAATAATTTTTGTGTTGCGATCAAGTTTAAGGAGGTCATCGCTGATGATAGAAATTGTCAGATTATTATTGGTCAGCAAATAATCAACTTTTGTTATTTGGACTGTTGAAGGTCCAAATGAAGCGTATACGCATGCAAAAGCAGACATTTTATTTACAACTAGTTTTGACGCCAAAAACCTTATCAAGACCAAAAAAGCTAACGAATCAATTTGAATTCATTATTTTAGTAAAGTAGGTGTTTTACTCAGATATATTTGATTTATTTCGAAAAAGATATTTTGTTAAAAAAATGACATATGTCTGATTTTGTAGCTGAGACAAGCAAATAAATAAACAATTAAACAGGGTGTCTAACGACCTGGAAAACAGTGAAAACCTGGATTTGTCAGGGATTTTGAAAATTCTGGAAAAATCAGGGAAATGTCAGTGAATTTATTTTAAACCTGGAAATTTAAAATTTTTCTTAATATTTCCATTATTTTTCATTTCCTTCTTATAATTTTATCACCGATGCGCCAACCGCGGCGTGTTCATGTAGGTTAGGTTAGTTTAAAATTTTCTAATGTTTATCTTAAAAACAATTTTTTTCTTGTTGAAACTATGAAACTAGTAAGATTAAACAAGGTGTTATTATTTGTAATAATTTCAAAAATATTCTTTTTTTTTTTATTTAACACATAGAGGATAAAACATCAATCTGGAATTTAAAAAAAAAGTTGTCTGGAATATCAGGAAAGGTCAGGGAATTTTGCATTTTAAAGTTGTTAGACACCCTGTTAAACAATTAAACTCTTAAATGCATATCCTCATTAGACTGATTTTCTTTTGAATCCGCTGCTTTTCTGAAGAAGTAATGACGATTATCGGTCTTCCAATTCGCGTCATAATAGGTCATTTCCAAGCTTGTAAATTATCATAGAACGGTTACGGACATGCGCAATAGTTATATAGTATGCGCACTACCTATTACGCATTGCCTTTTAACTAATGCGCATGTCCGTAATCGTTCTGGGACGATAATTTCCAAGGTGGAAATATCTAATATTTGGTTAACTGTTAACTAAGTTGAAATGCTTTATAATTTGTGGGGTTTAAGTTTTCTACCCATTTTTATCTGTTGTAGATTAATTTGAGTAATGTTTTTGCCCCCTTTCCAGTTGCCCTTTCCAATAATAGGTTTTTTCGAAAAATATAATTCACCTTTGATAAGAATAGATATCGTCCAAAGCCAAATCTCTGCTTTTTCACTTGGATGTCTGCATTTGCATCTTAGGTTAAATTTAAGACGTTAAAAACAATTTGAAATCTGTATTTGTGCTTCTGAAGGTCAAAAATCGTATTCTTCATCAATTTTAAATACAAAATAAATGATTTAGTCACTTTTTTTACAAAATGTCAATGTTTTTGCATCTATACGTTTCAAATAAATACTAGAAAAGAAAAAACATTTTCCTAGGCTTGGATTGTTTTGGAAACAAATTTAAGGAGGTTATCTTGTGATGTTTAGATAAAAATTTGCAGATTTTTGATCACCAAAATGATTTTTTATTATTTGGGCTATTGAAGGTCCAAATAATGACCAGAAAAGGAACAAATTTGTCCTACGTTTGAATTTTTTGGAACCAGATTTAAAAAGGTCATCAATGATGTTTGGATAGAAATTTGCAGATTATTGTCTAGAAAGGGAAAAAGTTGTTCCTACACTTGGATTGTGTTGGAAGCAAAATTTAAGGAGATTATCAATGATGTTAGAATAGAAATTTGCAGATTATTGGTCACCAAAATTATCAACTTTTCTTATTATCTCGCCCAAATAATGACTAGAATAGGAATAACTTTTTCATACGCTTGATTTGTATAGGGATCAAGTAGGTCACCCAAATAATCAATTTTTCTTATAATTTAGGCTATTGATGATCCAAATAAAAGAACAGTTGATTATTTGGTGCCGTTTTCTAAAAGCGTCATCATCATAACTGATGTTTGAGTAGTGATTTTCAGATTTTGAATATATCTGTTTCTAATTGGTTGCCGTTTTTTTTTCAAATGATTATGACTTAGACGGTGTTATGCAAAAAGAAACCAACCTACGGACTGCATATAGATTTTCAATTTTGCAAAATCGAACTAAGCTTTGGAACAATCCATGAAAGGTCAAACAACCCTATGAACTCTGAAAACTTGTACATAGTCTAGTAAAACTGTTGGTTTCCTTTTGCATAATAACGTCTAATAACAGATTTGATGAAAATCTTGATGAACATGAACTTTCATGAGGTTTAGGAAAAGCCTAGGTGGTTTTTCGTTTTAAAAGTGTTGTGAGTGATTAATGGTGTTCGTATGACTTTTGAAGGATTTAATGTGAAAAGTATTTTTATTGAGTAAAAGGTATTTTTTGGGAATAATGAGTTGTTGGGTCGGAAGTAATGTTAGCATTTGGAGGGTTGCAGGTTGGGCGAGGCCAACGCTGCATGATAAAGTGTATCCTCTATCGTATCCCTTAATTCGCCTTAGGATAAAAGACATTCGTGTAACTTTCAGCAGTAAAGACACTAAGGACGCCTTACGTATTACAAATGAAGTAATCGAGTGTAACGCTGCCTGATTGTCTCGGTGTCCGGATATTGAACCTCATTTCTTCGTCAACCATCAAGGGTATTAAAATGATTTAATTTAATTTCGTTTCATTTAATATAGTGTGCAATTTGGAAAAGCTAAGCCCTTTTATTGTAGCACATTGAGTTCGAAATTATAAATCATTCATTGAGGAAAAACGCGAATGGAGCATACTTTGAATAAAACCGTGTCTGCAGATTTTTTATCAGAAACAATTTTTCGCCGCACATCTTAATTTTTTCAGGGGATAAATATGAAGAAAAAATGTGAAAAGCATTTAAAACGAGTCCCTACTGCATAGCCCCGCTAAGCATGTAAACCACGAGCATTCAGTGATGAAAACCTAAGAGGTAAGAGCGAGAGAGGCTCGACGTCACACAAAGTGGTTTGCGTTGCTTTTAACACCGGGAATGTGTTGAATTAGTAATTCTTTAAGATGCATTTGACTTCTCTTCTATTCAATCCAACCCGTATACATCCAGACGTACATTCATTTTAGAATCATATCCAACATTTCGAAATTATGAAAACTGCAAAAAACTTTTCATCATAACTATTTCAACGTTTACATTTAAAAACCCCACTTCAATTATAAAAGAACTAAAAAATTAAAAAAATTATTACCTTTTCACTGCCTAATCTCGCATTATCATTAAAACGATGCTAAACAAGCTCTTCATTAAATTTTAATCACTTCATTTAAATCCACAATCTCATCCTTTCAAAAATCACCTATTACCATTTTTTCTTCGGGAAACCATAGAAATTCGACGCAATCATCGATCCCCAGTTTACACCTCATTTAACAAACACGCTTAATAATCAACATTCTTACTCTTAAGTCTTCTTCAACACTAATTAAAACAATTTCTCCTACAAAAAACACATATTATATAACAATATTGCATTAATAGTTTTACCAGCCAGGAATTTATTCGCTTACTATTCACTCTTAAGAATAGCGTTACATGGAGTTGCATTCCAAAGGGCTTAATTAAAATTACAATACACGAGAATAATAAAATCGTTATTGCTTCTTTGCACGACTTACTCTTGTTCTCTCTCTCATTTCCTCTGACCGAAATAACACTTTTTCTTCAAATACCCTCTTTTATTTAATTTAAATAAACGATGGAATTGATTTTTCCAAAAAAGCTCCGGTTGCACACTTGAGCTTTAAGTATTTTCTTAAGCTCTACACGTTGCACTGGTTAAATTTATGCTTTTAACTAAAAAATAAAAAAAAATATTCATTTTATGTTTATCCATCGTGTTTTTCTTCTCCATTTCCCACTATTCTTGTTCGATTTTTTTTTTCATAGTCATTAGGGGATCAATTTTTTCTTTTGCGACGATAAACATCTTCTTTGTTGGTAGTTTAGTTTATTTGATCCTCATTTTGATTAAAGAGGCCCTTTTAGCTTACTAGAATTGAATTTATTCCATGTTGAACAATTTTCATTTTCTGTGCTGTTTTTTTCCAAGGCGGTTCAGGTTTTGTCAATTCTTTGATGGTATTTTCTTGAGGTCCATTAATTCCTTTAGGAGATCATCTACAACTAACATCTTCAAAAGCTGCTGTTTTGCTTAAAATTTCTGAATTTCGATTCCAGAGGAAAAAGCAGTTACATGAGTATAATATCTCCTCGTCAACATCTTCCTTCTATAGAACTTTTTTCTCCATTTCCCATCTTTCTTGCTGGATTGTCATTATCATTAAGTCATCAGTGTTTTCTTTTGTAACGACACTCGTTATTAGTTTTTGATCCGATTCTTTTTAGCACTCAATAAATCTGTGCTGGCATTTTTCGAAAATGGTCCAGATGTTGTCAATTTTTTGATTTTGCTTTCTTGAGGTCCATTAATCTTCAAAACTAGCTGTTTTGCTTGAAATTTCTTAATCGAATTCAGAGAAAAAAGGAGCTACCTGAGTGGTTAGCATTTGTAGTATCTCCTCGTAAACATTGTTAATTACAATAGGTTCGGAAGAACCATCTTTTTCCTTCCATAGAACTTTTTACACTCCATACTCTAATTATGTCTCTGCACATTTTTCCCAACTTTCTTCTCTTCAATTTGACAATAAAGCTTTATATTTTTCAATTCATGTTCTTCCGTCATGTTTTTCTTATCCATTTCCTAACTTTCTTGCTGGATTTTCGTTGTCATTAAGTCATCAGTCTTTTCATTTGCAACGGTAAACCATCATTTAATTTGTTATTATTAGTATTCTTTGATCCAATTCTTTTTAACACTCAATCAATCTGTGCTGGCATTTTTCGAAAATGGTCCAGATGTTGTCAATTTTTTGATTTTGCTTTCTTGAGGTACATTAATCTTCAAAAATAACTGTTTTGCTTGAAATTTCTGAATCGAATTCAGAAAAAAAAAGCAGTTACTTGAGTGGTTCGCATTTGAAGTACCTCCTCGGCAACATTGTGATTTACAATAAGTTCGGAAGAACCACCTTCCATCGAACTTTTTGCACTCCATACTCTAATTATGTCTTTGCACATTTTTCCCAACTTTCTTCTCTTCAATTTGACAATAAAGCTTTATATTTTTAATTTCATGTTCTTCCGTCATGTTTTTCTTATCCATTTCCCACCTTTCTTACTGGATTGTCACTGCCAATAAGTCATCAGTCTTTTGCAATGATAAACCATCATTTACTTCGTTATTAGTAATATTCTTTGATCCGTTTCTTTTTAACACACAATAAATCTGTGCTGTCATTTTTCGAAAATGATCCAGATGTCAATTCTTTGATTTTGCTTTCTTGAGGTCCATTAATCTTCGAAAGCAACTGTTTTACTTGAAATTTCTGAATCGAATTCACAGAAAAAAGCAGTTACTTGAGTGGTTCGCATTTGAAGTATCTCCTCGGCAACATTGTGATTTACAATAAGTTCGGAAGGACCACCTTTTTCCTTCCATAGAACTTTTTGCACTCCATACTCTAATTATGTCTTTGCACATTTTTTCCCAACTTTCTTCTCTTCAATTTGACAATAAAGCTTTATATTTTTCATTTCATGTTCTCCCGTCATGTTTTTCTTATCCATTTCCCACCTTGCTTGCTGGATTGTCATTGCCAATAAGTCATCAGTCATTTGCAATGATATACCATCATTTACTTCGTTGTTAGTAGTATTTTTCGATCCGATTCTTTTTAACACTCAATAAATCTGTGCTATCATTTTTCGAAAATGATCCAGATGTCAATTCTTTGATTTTGCTTTCTTAAGGTCCATTAATCTTCGAAAGTAACTGTTTTACTTGAAATTTCTGAATCGAATTCACAGAAAAAAGCAGTTACTTGAGTGGTTCGCATTTGTAGTATCTCCTAGTCAACATTGTTAATTACAATAGGTTCGGAAGGACTATCTTTTTCCTTACCTATAACTTTTTGCGCTCCATACTCTAATTATGTCTTTACACATTTTTTCCCAACTTTCTTCTCTTTAATTTGACAATAAAGCTTTATATTTTTCATTTCATGTTCTCCCGTCATGTTTTTCTTATCCATTTCCCACCTTTCTTGCTGGATTGTCATTGCCAATAAGTCATCAGTCATTTGCAATGATAAACCATCATTTACTTCGTTGTTAGTAGTATTTTTCGATCCGATTCTTTTTAACACTCAATAAATCTGTGCTGTCATTTTTCGAAAACGATCCAGATGTCAATTCTTTGATTTTGCTTTCTTGAGGTCCATTAATCTTCAAAAGTAGCTGTTTTTCTTGAAATTTCTGACTCGAATTCAGAGAAACAAGGAGCTACCTGAGTGGTTTGCATTTTTAGTAACTCCTCATCAACATTGTTAATTTCCTTCCAGAGAACTTTTTGTGCTCCATAATGTTATTTTACTAGAAAAATCAATACTTCCACTTCTCCTTTGGTAGAATTAGAAACTAGTTTTATTCAATTTTAAAAATGATTTAAAGTCTGACAGAAAACTTAGAACAACAATGTCCTTCGTATTTTTTTACATCAGAATTTGCAAAATTGCTGTTAACCCTTTTTTCTATTAGAAATAGTGTAGTAAGTGAAATGTAGGATAACTTTTGTGAGAAAAGCAAAAATGTTTTTATAAAAAGTATAAATAGGATTGTTGAATTTTTTTAGTAATGATCAATTATGCTATTTGAGGTGTGTTGGGATTTATGGGTTTGATAATGAAATCATTTTGGAAAAGTTGGCTTTTGAATTAATTTTGGTGAGTAGCCGTATGTTGAAGCGGGATTTGAAGTGGACCCGTGGGGTTATGCGGTTATGCGGTAAATGTGGATGATTATTAACGAAAGAGATAAATTTAGAGTATGTGTACGATTTTAGACAAGCTAATGCTCCCCTTGTCATGGGACTTATGGGCAATGTAAAGTCTTTAATGGTTTCTTGTTAAGCGTTAAGCGGAGTGGAGGAAGGAGGAATGATTATTGCTATTTTTGTAGTTTGAGCAGCGCAAGTGTTGGGGATCACATTTGTATTATAGAATAGGCATCGGGGTCATTTCAGGCATGTTATATCGACCAATGCCATAGGCTATGCCAACGCTATCGGTAATATAAATGAGTTGCAATCTCATCGGTGTACGCATTCAGGCGGAAACTCAGATCTTCTGGTCGCCCCTAGGGATAAGCTTTGCTAGAATCAAATAATATAGGTATCGTGTCTTGTGAAAAAGCATTTTATTCGTCAAAATGAACGACGAAAAACTTTCACGTTCCTAACTTATTTCACTTGATGAAAGAGTATTGTTGCGATAAATGCTACTAGTTTTTTCAATTTCACCTCAAGAAAGCACTCCAATATTACACAAAATAAAAAATACTATATTTCATCAACGGGAATGTCTTTTCTCCCCCACCCCCTTGCGCCTCTTTTTTGTCAAACATTTAATGTTTCACGCTTTTAATTAATAAAATGCGTTCTCCAATTCCATTAATAGCCAAACGCTAAACATTTTTTGTAAAACGAATTGGAAGCAATTTGAAAAAAAATTATACGACTTTTATTCATCAATTAATCCTTTATTAATTTATCACATATGGATTAGTTTTATTATTTGCATTTCTCTGATTTGTGCCATTTATGATTTATTCGCCACTTAATAACTGGATTTCTCGCATTATACTCCCTTTTAATATTTTTTTCAATGAATGAATGAGGAAAAATACATAAATAACAAACCAACAATAATCCAAAATTCTTCGCTTCAAAATGAATACCTCAAACTTTTATTCACGACATTTCTTTACGCTCATTAAAATATATAAGAAGACAACAATATCACGAATCGACGATTCCCCAACTTTTTTCAAATTAAAACTTTAATTTTGGTAATTAATATTAGTTTTCATATAAATCAAGAGCTTTTAATTAAAATTTACCAACATTTCTTTCATCTTCATCCCCAAGACGTTTTACCACGTTTAAGGGGAATTTTCAGCCTACATAAGTTGATAAGTAGATCTGACAAAATTAATGCCGCAATTACTCATGCACGTTAACCTCCAAGTTGAAAAATTTCAACCACCCTCAATAACTTATCGCTTAGATAACCATCGTAAATAATACACCTATTATACTATCTTACTGCACTTATTTTTCATACTCGCACACTTATTTATTACACCACTAAAATAATATTCAAAAACAACTTCTAATTTGCCCTACTAATAACTGAATTATAGATGAACGTAATAGATTTTGGATAGTAAAAAGTTAGCGCAAACGCATAAACTTTCGTGACGCTCGATAAACTCGTTGTTGGAACAAACCTAATCTTCAAAAAACACAGACACTACTCTCCATTTATCAACCACACACAACAAATATTAATGTCACATGCTTTTCCACCAACTTAAGCAACTAAATGTCATCCATCATTCATCATTATTCATTCACGCTAATAAACGCAAAACTAAAATTCTTTCCTAAATTTAGCTTTTTTTACGTTTTTATTCAAATTTTCTCAAGCATCTTATTTTAGTTTGAATTTCCAAAATTTTACAAAAAGCTTTACTAATGGTATAATTATCACGCTGCTGTTTTTCTAAATATTCACTTTACATATACCGGGTGGAAACGAAACACGGGCACCTTTATAACTTCTTTATTTATGAAAATAAAAGTTTGAAATTTGAGTATGTTGTGTATGATTCAAGAAAACACATTTTAGGCACTAAAAATTTTTTCAATATGACTTCAGGTTTTACGGGAAGTAACATCAACATTATTTTTTTAAATGTAACACCTATTTTTTTTTGTTCAAAATTGTTTTATAAAAAGAGTACGCTTGTGATAAATTTTTTTCTTCATCTGAAGTTGATAAAAATTACCAAAACTCATTCCAAATAATACAAATACCTAAGGAAAATTGTATTTTGTAAAATTATTTAAGCAGGTTTTGAGATATTAATTTATGAACTTTTTTGAGTAACGTGTTCGCAAATAACTCTTCTTTTTAATGACTTAGTTTTTCAAAAAGTAGATTTTAATACGATTATTTTGGTACCCCATATGTAGGGTGTAATCAATTTACTTGTGCCAGTTTTTCATATTTTTTGTACTCAGAATTGTTCAAAATTTAAAAAAAAATTAAAAATGTATCACAAACATACTGCTCTTCTAAAATAGTCTTAAATTATGAACAAAAAAATTAGGTGTTACATTTAAAAAAATAAAGTTGATGTCACTTTTTAGTGTCTAAAATGTGTTTTCTTGAACCATACAACATTTCAAATTTTTATTTTCATAAGTAAAGAAGTTATAGAGGTGACCCGTGTTTCGTTTCCACCCGGTATACAGATGTGGAAAAAAAGTATAAAATCTTCTATTTATTTTAATTTTCACTTAAATTTTAATTTTCAAAGTAGTATTTTTATTTATGCAGAATTAAAATGAAATATTTGTGATTTCAATTCACTGAAATTGTATTCAATAAAAATTCCTTATGATTCCACCCAATACATTATATAATCTCTTCCATAGTTGTGCATTTCCTGGAAACACCAAACTCTTACCCATCTGCAGTTTGGTCGATAAAACCAAGATTCATCTGTAAATAGAACTCTACTCTTTCTTCATATCTCCATACCCCCATACCTGCAAACCTCCAATATCCATACCTCCATATTTCTACACCTCTATACCTCCATACTTCAATCTATAAGTTCTTAGGCCCATGCTAAACGATCAGCGCGATTCCCTCGATGAAAAGCTGGAACTCTAACGGGACTACTAGAATTTAGATCAGCTTCATGAAGACGGTTTCTAATGGTTTGGTTGCTTACGGGTACTTCATGTACGTTTTGTAAGCAACTTACAAGTTCACGGGCGGAAACAGAAATCGAGTAGCCATTGAGTTTGCGAATTATCCCCTTCAATCACCCCCACAGCACGTAAGATTTCATTTATATTTAAATGTCTACGCTCCATTATCAAATTACACGAAGTTACAAGAACTAAATGATATCTTCAATAAAATTTTACGAAATTACAACACATTTTGTAAATTTTGTTCCATTTATGGAAAATATTTTGGGAAAGATATTGGCGACTTATACAAAACTATTATTGTCATTTTTATACTTTCTGACAAAGTACAAGGAATCTACAAATTATACATTCATAAGATTTTTATGTGAATAATTTCCAAATTTTGGTAGTGAAAAGAAACATTTGATTTCCACATATTTTAAATCTCGGCTTTCGTGATTTCTTACAATTATTGAAAGTGGATAAGAATGTTTTATCAGATAGTGACATAGATGAAGGCGAGTTGTTTACTAACTCGATGGAATTCCACATTGGATATGATTAACTCGGCACTTAAAATGGAAACTCTTATTAATATTTTAAGTGATAGCAATGATACCTTAAAATATACTCGAAAGAGGATTGAAACCTTACCACTTTTGATTTAATTTCTGGAAAAAAATATTGCACCTTATCACTTGTCATTATAGGCATAAATGATAAATAAACTGGATAAATGGATACTAGGGATCTTAAAACCAAAATTGTTGAGCAACGGATTTGACCACAAAGTATAATGAAACAAAGTGAATGGATTGAATATCATTAATTCTTGATCCACGACGAAATTTGGCCCCTTTTATTTTAACATTCTGGGGATTACCGTGACCGATTTTTAAGCCTCCCGGCGCAAAAGTGTGACGTCACGGCCCTGCGACGCAAACTGTACAATTCTACCGTTTTTTCGGGCGGCAAAAGTACCAAAACTTTTTGGCTTCGATTAGAAGTTCGGCAGGAGGAAAAAAAATGGCGGTTGCTTTATTCCTCATCTAAATTCCACGTATTACTTTAAAACGGAAGTTTTTTTGATGCGTTCACTCTTTATGTCGTGTTCGTGCTATTTTAACGCGGAAAATTCGTAACGTTTCATCGGAACAACCTGTAATACTGAAATATTTTTTATTTTACTTATTTGATATTTACTTATGGGAGAAAAAATCGGCACCTTGAAATTTTTACCCTGGACCTTGGAAAAAAATCGGGTAAAACGCGGTCCAACCTGGGTTCATCTTTTAGTAAAAATTTGAAACCGGTAACTTTTATAGTTTTGGAGAAAAAAAAAATAAAAACCGATTTCCATTAAAAATTTCTGAAAATTTTTTTTTTTCGAATTTTTTCAAAATTGACCCCGCAAATGAAAAATAATAAAAAATGGATGAAATGTAGGGATTCACCTGGCCTCTACCACGCTCCCAAAAAAATCAAAAATTTTTTAGGTAATGTATCTCAAAAAATAATTAAATTTAAAAAAATTTAATACGTTAATTAACTTTCAAATTTTTAATTTGAAACGTTAGACCCTTGTATTTTATAATTCGATATAAGGAAAATAAGATATCAAGCGTTCAATGAAATTAGTATTAATTTTGTAGTTTTTGGAATAAATGTGTAGATAAGGTAAAAATTTTTGATTGGATTAGTTTGGGTTATTTTAGTAATGTTGTGGTATTTTTTAATTGAAACGGTGTTAAGAGTAGGGTTTTAAGATAATCTTAAAAAGTGTTCGTTTTTTATGGTTTGGTTAGAATCCCTGCAGTGATAGGATGAAAGAAGCTCTTGTAATTCCAACAGGCTGAGGTCAATGCAGTTCATAAAATGGAAGTGCTGCGCGCTCTTTGAATAACAATAATAAAATGTTTTTGGTTTAGAAAATGGATTTAAAAATAAAATGTTTTTTTGGTTTTTTGTAGGTAAATGGTATCGATGTGAGCAGCTATCCGCATGAAGATGCTGTCCGAACATTTTTAACGGCGCAGGAACCAATTGTGGTGGAAGTGAAACGTCGTGTAGCCGATGAATTTCCAACCCCCGGCCAAACCAGCGGCGAAAATAATTCCACATCCACACAAATATCGCCAAAGTTGGTTTCGACCGGAGTCCAAACAGAGTTTTCAGATCTCGCCTGGATCGACGACAGCACTCTAGAGTGCTTTTCCCATGATATTGACTTAGAGGTATGAAGTGTCTCATTGCATAAAGTTTTCCGTTATCCGTTATCCGTTTTCCTCTTTGGCAGAGCTAAATCAAATGTGAAAAAATCGCGTTATCATAATTCATTGCGTGTGAGGTGTCGAGTGTCGCGCGATTTTGAAATTGTTTTTTTGTAAAACATAAAACATTCTGTCAATTTCAGATGCAAATACTTTAGATGAGGAAAAGAAAGCGCAGAGCGCACACATTCATTCATACGCTTCAATACATTCAGCGCCTCGTCAAATTAAACGAGATCTTCTGTTCATTCCTGTTAGAAAAAATCGTATTTTTCAGTCCCACAGTTTGCGTTTTTATAAAACTGATTACGTTCCGGAATTCCTAAATTTAGCGGGGTTGTTTATTTTCTCGTCGCTTGCTTATTTCTTTTTAAATTTCCTCTCGCCCTTTTTTATCTAACGAACGAGCAAGTTAATAATATTGAGATCATAAATTAAGCGATGATTTTCTTTATTAAATCGACCGTTCTAATCAAATTTACAAATTTGAAAGAAGAAACGCGATATCGTCTACTTACGGAAATTTGATGCAAAAACGTGCTTCATGCTATGCACCGATGCTTAGCTTCTTATAATATCAACAATAAGCCCAGCGTAGTGTATGTTCCGCAAAACGAGCTTCCATTATCCATTATATAGCATTATAGAGTCATACTGATGAATGATACCCTCTTCTCTATTAGACACGACATCGACTCTCATGGGAAATCAAAATAGCTTCTTCGATATTGCATATTGCACATCTAAATTACCGAATAAACGAATAAAAAATGTAATCATATTTTCCATCTTATTTCCTGTGTTTTTATTTGAAAGGAAGTGACCTTAAGGAAATACAACAGCGATGAAAAATTGGGATTAACAGTATGCTATAGTTCCGGATCTGAAGCTGACACTTGTACCGAAGTTTATATACGTGATATTGCTCCGCAAAGCGTAGCCGATCGTGATGGAAGACTACGACAGGGCGATCAAATCCTTCAAGTAAATATACCCCCCGAAATGCTTCCAAATTGATGTTAGTGCATTACTACTATTTTACAGGTAAATGGAAAAGACGTTGCCAATAGGGAGGAAACTGAATTACTTTTCGCCGAAAACCGTAAAGCAGTTACCTTACTCGTGAGTCGCTGTTACAACAAAGTACGTCATCTCAATAAATATCTACGAACAACACTCTAACCCTCATTATTTTTTTAAGAGTGAAGAATATTTAGACGCAGACATAATTAACGACCCCACCAAGAACAGCGGCTACCAAAATTGCTTGATCGAACAGGTCGTGCAACAACAAAATGAATTATCCTTAAAAAGCGACATCCCACCTTCAGTCCCTCCCCACTTAATCCAAGATAAATTAAACCTCACTAATTCCTTGGTCCGCTCCAAAATGGACTCCATAAACCAGGAAATATCCGAATTAAACAGCCGCATGCAGAACATTCAATTATTAAAAGGCAATAAACGGAAGCCTCCACAATTTCCAGACATCCCAGCCCCTCCCGGATGCGACGTTGAACATATTTATGAAACAATTTCTGAATCCGCCGATTCAGAGCTCGAACCCATCTACTCGTGCCCCTATGAAAACTCCGACGATAACATCGTTGAACAGTGGCTAAGCAAACAATCCAGTGATTGGAAGGCTCAAACTAATAAAACGCAAACCAAAGACAAAAAGAATAAAGAGAAGAGCAGAAGCAAATCATCTAAAAGTAATAGCAGTGGGGAGGAGCATGAAAATAGTTCCAGTGCCTACAACACCGGCGGCTCCTGCAACAGCAACCCCCTCACCTTCGAGCTCGGTCCTGGAAATCAAGACGAACTCTACAAATCCACCCTCATCCTCTGCCCTTTTCCCAAAACACCTAATTTCGACATCACTCCTGACACCACCAAACAAACGAAACTCAAGAATAAGGCCAAAGTCAACAGTCCACACTCCCCCAAAGCTGCTCCCATTCTCTCAGACACCATGTACACTAATGTGGCCAATTTGCAACAGACTATTTTATTACAACAACAGATGTTTATGGAAGCGCTCGGACAGAACAATATCGAAATTCACAACAAACCTACTACTAGTATTACTTCATCAAGCTTGGATCAATGCGAAAAGGTAACTTATTACATCATCATTATACATTTTTACTTTTCAAATATTACATACCTTATTTTCAAACATTTTTGATAAACAAACAAACAAAAAAAGAAGCAAAGATAAAAATCATTCATACTACAAATTACTCTTCTAATTTGGTCGACCAAGACCATTTCATTCCAAATTTCTAACAAGCTTCGGCAAAGATCATTTAATGTGTTTGTAATAGAGTTAGGAAGTCGTCTTAATCCTGTTCCCATAATGTCCCAAAGATGGAAGGAATTCCGACCTTTTGTCGATGTTATTGCACAATTCTAGCTACATGAGGTCAAGCATTATCTTCTGTCCAATAAATGGGGCAAATGGGACCACATGCTCTTCAAGAATGTCTGTTATGTACCAAAAATTAGCGGAGAGCTAAAAATTGGTATGAATGTTCGGAACACCGATATAAATGAATTCTGAAAAGTCCCCATCAATACCGTACCTGGAAAAATTTTATTCAAGCTCAAACATTTTAAAAATGGGTTTTTCGCGTTTTTCAGGAAAATGGTAAGTTTTATCATAAAATAAGGTCAGACAAAAATTGTAGATTATATAATTATCTATAAAAAATGACTTAATACAATTTCTCCTAAGAGCCACCGTTTCTGAGATATAACGATTATAAAAGTTGAAAAAGTTGTAATCTTCATAATATGCATAAGTACGCCACGTATACACATCACTGGAGCTGTAATACAAGTAAAAATATTTTTCTATCGGTCAATGTAAGCTATAAATCGTTCTAATCGGTCAAAATTAATTATTTTCCGATTAATCAAAAATTTCCTAGCAATTTCTTCGTCCAAAAGTTAAATTTTCAACGGTTATTCGGTCATAACTTCTAAATGAATAAAGATATCAAAACGAATCTATTTTTGTGTGAAAGCTTATGAAAAAACCTTTAAGGTAAGCCATAATTCGTTAAAATCGATGAAGGGGCAGGGGGATAAAAAAAATTGTCAAAATCGCTCCAAATAATCCGCGAAAAAGTTGACTTTTTCGGGAGCGCTTTTGAAAGCTTTCCCGTCGCTTAAAAAATCCATTCCGATAGGATTATAAAACAAACATTCCCCTTTAATTCGAGACCGGGTTTATGAAATTTGGTTAAAAAATGTACCCGTTATCTTGAATATTAGACTATTAGGAATCTGACGAATAATATGCATATTATGAAGATTACAACTTTTATAATCGTTATATCTAAGAAACGGTGGCTCTTAGGAAAAAAAGTATTAAGACATTTTTTATAGATAATTATATGATCTACAATTTTTGTCTGACCTAATTTTATGATAAAACTTACCGTTTTGCTGAAAAACGCGATAAACCCATTTTTAAGACCTTTGACTGGGGACTTTTCAGCATTCGTTTATAATGGTGTTCCGAACATTCATACCAATTTTTAGCTCTACACTAATTTGTGCTACCTTGCATGTCTAAATTGACCGGACTATAGACAATAGAAGAAATTCTTTTAAAGACAAAAGATTTCTTGGTGAAATGCTAACTATTGTATTATTCGAGATATTTTCAGTGCCGAATATACAAGTATGATATCAAAATTTCTTATGTTCTTAGCATAATGAGAGAACTTCAACTGAAAGCCCTGCTATGGAATGGAAGGTGAAGAGAAGGCCAGATGGAACAAGGTATATAGCAAGACGTCCTGTGAGAAACAGAATCCTGAAAAATCGTGAAATTAAAATCATCGAGGAAAGGGGTGGTCTCACTACTGAAGACGACACAATTTCGGAATTAAAGGTAAATAATATAGCAGAAATTGACACAAAGCTTTAATCAATTTTGATAATTTAACTAATCAATTCTCCTTGATTAACTATTGATAGGAAATAATTATTGTTGAACGTGTGGTCGGAATTTAATAATTCTGTGACATGCCCACATAATTTAATATTTTCTAATGACTTGTTTCAACTTTATTAATCAATTTAAATGAAGCAGCTCAAATTAATATCAATTTATTAAATAACTTCATTTTGAAATGAATTTTGTAGGTGGGAAGATATTGGACTAAAGATGAACGTAAAAAGCACCTCGAAAAATCGAGAGAACGTAAGCAAAGACAAGAGATCATACAAGCATCGAGATACCTCGAAGAAAATAACGAGTTTATCTTTCAAAAGTATGACAAGAGTAATTATCTGATTAATAAGAAAGCTGTGAATAACATCGATAACACAGTGAAGAAGCATAAAAGTATAAAGAAAAAAGAGGTGTATGATAATATTGCGACCGTGCAAGAGGTGTTGACTCATGGTGCCAAGATTGGCCCAAGTCAAAATAATAAAATAACTGGTTTACTGTCTGTAACAACAGTTTAAGTATATTAATGATAGATGTATTAAAATAACGTAACTGCTTTTATAAAATTCGATATAAACGTTTAATTTTAAAACGCCAATTATTGTATAATTAAATTAAACAATTACACTAGAATTTTATGAAGATAGAAAGCCAAATATGTGATGTTTCTAAATATATATAAAATAAATGATTATATTAATTAATGCTTTAATTTCATTTTACAATCCCTACTATAAAACTCAAGCAGGTAAGTTATATTTTTTCAAAATTATTTTAATTTAAATTTTATTTTTTTTTAAGAATTTTTAAAAAGACTTAAGATTTATATTTCATAGTCACTTTAGATAGAAAAATTGAAATATTTACTTAAAAATTCTCGTGCTCAAGGGATCGTCAGTAGACTGGGCATTTTTGTTAGACATAAATTATCAAAGGGATGAGCTCGTAACCCTTATACGTCCGATTACCCCAGGATACTTTCCGTATATCCCCCAGCTTGCACAGGTAATTACCGGGTATGTAATTAATTTATTATTCATAAATTGAATGTGCAGTGCATGTTGCACAAAAATAGGCCTGTGGCCATCTGTAAGGGACTTACTTCAATCTTTGTTTTGTATTAAAATTGAAGTTTGAAGCGTTTCTTTGATAGGGGAGGAAAAACAAGAGTTAAAAAGGTTAATGAACTAAATGTTTAATAGTGTACACTCCAGAAAATTCCAACTACTCACAAGTTTATTTTCTAAATTCTAAAACACCAACAATATTTTAGACCAAATTTTAAACTTACTTTTCCAAATATTTCTAAATTACGAAAAATAGATGGAGAGGCTTAACTAATAATTTTCGGTTATAAAATTGTGCCCCCAAATCCGTATAGTTCAGAATTCGTAACAAACATTGTCTTTCAAAAAAATAGATCAAAATTTAAAATCACCTTAATAAAAAAATATATCTTATGATTTTGGGGACAAAGGTTTTTAAATAAGGTTTGTTCAAGTTTACTTCCAAACTTCACAAAATTATGGATCATAAACAAATTAAATTAAACTTCATCAACTAAAAATATTATGGCTCTAAAAATATTTTATAAACAAACAACTATGTAAGATTTTCTATACCAAAAGACCGACTTTGACAAAAACCCAAAAAAACGACGGCGAATGGACGAATTGGAAAAAGAAGAAAGAGAGGAAAAACAAAAGACCAAGTTGGACGAAAGCCCGGCGCATTCAAAAGACCGAAAGACAATCTGCGGTTGACTAAACACCGATTTGGGTAAAATACCGAAAGTAAAAAAAAGAAAAACAAATCCAATTTAACATGAAAGTTGAAAATATTTCGAAGATAAATAGTGTTTGGTTTTAAAGGATAAACTAATGGACATTTCTATTTAATTTAACCTAGTTTTCTAATAAAATAAATTTCTGGTTTGTTTGGTTTTTCCAATTTTTCCATTTTTTAGTCGGCTTTTTATCATTCTTTCGACCATTCCACTTGTGCCTATTTTGTTTCGGCCTTTATTCCCTTTATCATTTGTATATACAATTTTTATATAAAAGTATTCTTTTGTAGGTGAGAGGTGAGGTCGCATTTTTTGAATTTGTCACTAACAAAAATCTTGAATAGTACAAACGCCGCATTTTGAATATTTTACTCTATAATTTTAAAAAATCTAAAATAAATAGGATGAACGATTTTATGGATTGGTAATTATCAAAAGAAAATTTGAATATTAAAAAACTAATGTTTGGGACCTTTCCTTTTGTGCTCAAAACTTCATTTTGGATTTTTTTAAACAAAATCTCTTATATTTTATCACTTTTTAGAGTATTAAATTCAAAATCTTCTATTCTTTGTATGAGAGTATTTTAAAAAATAATAGAGAATTAAAACTATCGGAAATAGATTATATTTCAAAAAAATATTGAAAGTCGTAAAAAATATTGCATCAAATTTAGTCATCATAATTTTTTGATTTTTAAAACTAAATATTTTGGATTACTTGTAAAATCAAAACTTGCCCTTTTGGAGTAGGCAACTTCTTATGCTCTGAAATTAATAATTGTAAAATAATACTCCCACATAAACATTTTTGGTAGTAATTTTTTGTGCTCGTTATAATTTTTTTTCTAATAGTCCCAGAAGTTATATAAATTCTATATAGCTTGTACATCAACGTTTATGTAAAATGTATGTTGCATATAGGGGGGTAATGTCAGCTAACTTTCTAAATTCTTTTAGAACTGATGTAAAATGTACATTACTTTTTAATGTACAGACTATGTAACATTACTATGTATTTATTACATCAACGTCTTATATACTTATTATTTATTATATACACATATTTATATAAAAAATACTTAATTACATCTTTTTTATATAAATTGTATATATTAATAAGAAATATATTAGCTACGTATGTTTTAAATTTTAAAGTAACCTTTATATATTGTATATATTTTCTTGTAATTTGTAATAATTGTTATTTTTAAATATAATGTATATGTTATATAATTGTTGCATCTGTGTTTACTGGGGACATTTTATGAAATATTTCTTTTTAATTTTCTAGAAAGTCTGGTGGCTATCAATTATTGGGCTACCACTTCATCGACATGCTGGCAGTTACATCGACACGACCAATTCATAGACACAGACGTTTCATCGACATTACCTTTTCATCGACAAGGACGTTTCATTGATACAAATATTTCATTGACATTACTTTTTCATCGACAACGGTTCAATCGACGCTACCTATTCATCGACAAACCTTTTCTTCGACAAAGACGTTTCATCGACATTACCAATTCTTCAACAATGTCGTTTCATCGACACTGCCTTTTTATCAATAAGACCGCTTCATCGACAAAGACATGTTTCATCGCCAAAGCTTTCAATGAAAAGGCCATATCGAGTCCATTGTCGATGAAATGGCGTATACAACCCAATTATTATATCTATGTATTGGCCTATTAAGTAACTGATACCCCCTCTTGCGGCCGAATGCAGAACTAATGTGATGAAGTCAAAAGTAGGTTAGTTTTGCCATATGACATAACTTTCAGTTCTCACCGAGGTTACGCTGCTTTGCTCTGACCTACTTCTGACGTCATTTTTGGCGGGAAAAAATAAATTTGTATCACCAATAGGAGTATTAATTATATATATGTGAGTGAAAAACAAATCCAAAAATTATAAAACTATGTTTTCATTGTCTTTAAGGATTTTATATAGGTTTTATAAAAATCGAAGGGAAGTTATTCTGATTATTCATTACTAATAACCAATCATAGAGTTTCATACTGATAAATAAACAACTTTGTAACATAAATTTAAGAAAATAAAAAGCAACAATAATGTTCGATGTTCTTATATAGGCACAGTTTGAAACCAATCAGAACCACTCGATACATACTAGGGCTTAAAGTAATTTGAAACTGCTTACAGTAACAAAGCTAATGATTGAATGACCAGTAAGTGCACTAAGTGTCCAATTATTCAAATGGAGAGGAGAGCACTTTTAGTAACAGCTTCCGCAACAAGTGCAGAGATGGCGTTTAAGCTGCCAAAACGACAATTTTGATAAAAAATTAATGATTATATTCAGATTTCGTTGCGATGAATTAAATTTTACTGCAGAATTTAAAGGAAATGATAAAAACTTCAAAATAAAACTTAAGAGCAAGCAGATTTATGGCCAATTAGGTTTATCCAACCAAAATCGTTCTTCAGTTCTAGGATTTGATTTAAAATATTTTTTATTGACGAGTCATATTTTTCCCGCAAAAAATAAAGCAATAGGCAACCACTTTTAAGATGACGTCAGTAGTAGAACAGCACCAAACGGTATAACAACTAACAGCCGTATAGCAACTAACCCACTTATGAGGTCACTTCATTAGTTCCGCGCCCGGCCGTAAGAGGGAGATTGCTTAGCTTGAATAGCGAATGCATAAAATAATATTCAAAAATTACGCTATCTGGTGTAAAATTTTGTCCTAAATATCAGGTTTATGGGAGATAAATTAGGAAACAAAAATGAAGTGTCACTGATTGTAGTCACCATAATCATTTAATGCTTAATTCTTCAGTAATATCATATTTGAAACGATTTTGATATGTATATGTTACAGTGAAAGTAGAAAATGCACTGATTGTTTACAATCACTATTAGTGATTAAATCAGTGAAAGTATAAAATTAATCCATTTAAAGTATTTAGATTCTACTATTACTAGAGAATGTGAACTTTCACTAGGAATTGTGAACATTCACTTTGAAGTAACAGTGAATGTGGCCAATGAAAAATAATAGAACTAAATGAAGTTTAGCTGCCCTGACTTTGGCTGTGTCATGGTTTATGATGCTCAATCAAGTCCACTTGGCACCTCGAATTTAATTCGTTGAATAGTAAAGGTTTAACAACCACACTTTTCTTTTTTTTGATTTTATTGGAATGGCTTGCACAAATTTAAATAATACATTACATCTTTGTAAGTAATATTTTTGTACTTTCTTTTAACTTCTCGAATCTTATTTCAGATCCTTCTTTTAATGTCACAATAAATTTTCTTATTCCATCTACTTCCAATACATCAAACATTTTTAAAATATTGAAATCGTCAGATCCCTTCTTCAATTTTAATTATGCACTTAATACATTATTAATTACATCATTATACTTGTTTTCAGACAACCACACACTATTGTCTTTTACCATAGCCATCTTTAAGTTTTTTATTAAATAAATCTTCCATTATGAATATGAACTTGAAATGGTTCTTTTGAGGTTAGGAATGTCTAAATTATAAGTAGTTCCCTGCTTTACTTTCACTAACCAAATTCAGTGATTGTTTACATTCACTAGTATAAGTGATTTAAACATGATTTTATCCACTTCCACTGACTAATTAGTGAATGTTTACATAATCAGTGATTGTTAACAATCACTGATTATCCTCTTTCAGTGTAACATATACATTGCATCAGAGATTCAAATTAATTTCTCCCACAAAAATAGGCAACCATCTTTATGATGACGTCAGTAGTAGGTCAGCGCCAAGAGGCATACAGCGATTTCAAATGGCTTTGGTTCTTAAATTGGTCCGTTATATTTTGACCAACCACGTTCAAATGAGAAATTAAAGCGATTTCAAATGGCTTTGGTCTGTCTTACCACCAACCATAAAAGCCATGGAAAATCGTTTATAATCTCCATAACAACTGACAGCTATATAGCAACTAACCCACTTATCACTTCATTAGTTTCGTGCCGCAAGAGGGACATTACTTAGCTTGAATCGCCAATTCCTTACTAAAATTTGATGTTTTTATGACTAATTACACTATTCCAACTTGAAGGTAAGAGACATTAAAATTCAAAAGTTATTTTAAGTGGTGCAACTGACCCTAAAATTACTTTTGTTCCTTAGATTGCAAGTTTTAAATAAAAAATTAGTTATTTGAAAATGTTGTATATTTCAAAAATACTATGAAAATACAAAAAACTATTATGAAAAGATACAAAAAAAACGGTACTAAATATTTCGAACTAAATAAAAACAACCTGTAAATATTATCACAGAAATTATATCTACATGGTACACATTTAGGAACTATTAAAAACAAATGCTAAAAATGATTTAGCTAACAAATAATTAAAATCTATTACAATGCTCCATCGTATACCATGTGACAATATTAATTATTAATAACATCAAATATTCTTCAATAATTTTAAAATACGGATTTAATAAGTGTATTATGATTAAGACGATATTCGGGAAAATAATTTTGAAACGTTCAAATTTGCTGATTTTCACTTTAAAGGATAGTTTTCAGGAAAGCAAACAATT
Source organism: Stenus bimaculatus (assembly GCA_963971135.1). Lineage (NCBI taxonomy): Eukaryota > Metazoa > Arthropoda > Insecta > Coleoptera > Staphylinidae > Stenus > Stenus bimaculatus. The sequence continues at coordinate 2,084,333 of OZ020184.1, forward strand.
GATATTAATAATTTTAAGCGATTAATTGATTTAAAGAGATTTAATTAGTATCTATTATTAAAAACTATTCATTAACTTAGGAATTGAAACTTTGAATCATTTTTTTTACCTTGAATTGAGGTCACTTGAGTTGTAAAAATGTGTATATTGATTAAATGCTGTAAAATTATATATGAAGAATATTTGATGAATTCTTTTATTAATTAAGATTATTAATTCTAATAATGCCGTGTATGTAGGCAAATCCAAACATAGCTGAAGCAGCGACTATTCCAGCACAAACAATAGTCCAAGTCGGGGCTCTATCCGAGGTGTCTACATAGATCTCTTTCTCTAAAATAATACAGTTTAGTAAATATTAATTAATTCATTTGGAAATTGTGTTTTTATAAAAGAAACAAATTTCGGTAAACGTAACTTTGACATTATTGCATTTAAAGTGTGAAGTAATTGTTTGTACCTTCTTTGAGAGGTTTTCCAGTTCCATACTTGGTCATAAATCTTTTGACGTATTTAGGTAGGTTTGGACGGGATAGAATCATAGGACGCAAGCGATCATTCGGGTAGTGAATGTATAAAATTGTAGCTAAGCTGCTGCAGAGGTATAGATCTAATGATGATGGTTTATTGCCAAATAAGTATGGCTTGTTGCCAAGCAAAGATGCCATAGACTCCATTAGAGTCCCGAATTCAGCAAAAGCCTAAAATTATATAAAAATTTTTATATATTTTAAATTGTTCTTTTTTAAAAATCTTATACTTACATATTCGCATGCAATGGCAGTAACCTCATTGTTAGAGTAAAAATCTAAGACCGTTCCCATTTTATTACGCAAATTGCGAGCATAAAAAAATCTAAATGGTTGATAAAATCCTTGACTGTAGTATTTAACAGAGAGATTGGCGTTTTCGATATATGCCCATCTGAAAAAACCCATTAGTTATAAAAGTGTTATTTTGTTTTAATTTACAAAGCTTACTGGTGGTAAAGAAGCGCTTGTACCATTACTTTTATACAGTTAATCTTGTGGGCATGGATACGGCTCATTGTGAGCAAATCAAATTCCATATCGAGACCACTCCCTGTCTAAAAATTAAGTGTTAAGAAAAATTTTAAAAACTTAAATGTAAAATCTTCGTCTGTTATTAGTATCGTAACTAGACTTGAACTTTTTCAAATTAAATTTGAAAATTGTTTTCACTTTTTTAAGTAAAAGTACTTTAAAAAAATAACTTGCCCAATGAAATTTCGACGCTTGTCTGGAGGCAGTTGTCGTAAAGGCATATTAGAATTTAGGACGATAGGAAGAACAGTTCTTTTCGTAATATTAATTGGTACTAAACGTTTTTAAGCTCCTACAAATTTTATTTGTGCAACACAAAAATTACTTTAAAAAATGTCTTACTTTAAAGAAAATCAAAATATCATCATTTTATATCTAAAATTTCTATCTATTAAAGGGGCGGATATACGACCACTTTTGTATTTTTACCCCGAATTCGGACGTTTTTTACGAGGAGCGGCCGAAAGGGTGGTTTTTTTCATCCGATTTTAAAAATTCCGGTTCCGATGTAAAGAGGGATGTTGATTCCAAGTGTGGTTCGAATTTAAAATTTTGTGGACCTTTACTTATGAGAGAAAAAATTGGCACCTTGAAATTTTTACCCTGAACCTTGGAAAAAAATCGAACGTAAAATGTTCAAATATCGGGTAAAACCAGTCCAACCTGGGCCCATCTGGCTCCCGCAGTTTTCAAAATTTTTGCAATTTTCTTTCGAAACTTTAAAAAATAATATTTTTTACAGTGTATAGGCTACTCAGATTTTTTATATTTGGTAGGCTTGGAAAATTACATACAAATAAACTGGAAATTTTGATTTTAGGGGTGAGTGGCTCCCGCCGGGTCACTTTTTAACGGATTTTCAGTTTTAAAAATACTTTAGAATCTACTCTTTGAACCAAAAGCTCCCATGCATAGGGTATTTTAAATTTCGAAAAATTACGAAAAAAAATTTTTTATATCTCATTTTTAAAAGTCGTATTTATGGGTCAAATTCACCCTTCAAATTACATTTCAACCCTACTTTATGCACCTTCTCTAAAAGCTCTTTAGGTCCACTTTACGCCAAAAAAAGAATCACTTCGCTACCTCTTTCTGTTTTCGAGTTATCACCGAAAATGTAGCTAAAATAAGCAAAATCTCCGTTTGGAGCCAAAATTTCGATCTGAAATTTTTCGCTTTTCACAAAATAATAATTAATATCTTCGAAACTATTAGCACCACCGAGACGTTTAATAGCTTAAAATTGAAAGTCACCCCTCCACCAAATTCCGTGAATTTTCGGTTAAAAATTTTTTCCAATAAAACTATTTAACCGATTTTAACCAAATATTTATTAAATCGCGTCTATTCAGGGTGTTTACCTTTGATAAAAATTTGAAACCAGTAACTTTTATAGTTTTCGAGAAAAAAAATAAAAACCGATTTCCATCAACAATTTCAAGCCCGTAGGTAGCCTTAAAAATTCGTCAAACATTATTTTTCAAATTTTTTCAAAATCAACCACGCAAATGAAAGATAATAGAAAATGAATGAAAGGTGAGGGTTCAGTTACCCTCTATACCCCTAAAAAAAATTTTACACCCCAAAAACTCAACATTTTTTAGCTTAAAAAATAATTAATTATGAATTTTTAAAAATACACCTTTTACTCATTTCTCAGAATATCATATATTTTTTTTAAATTATTTGCTACTTTCTTTGTACTTTAAATTTAAATTATTAACTTACAAATTTAATTTGAAAATGGTCAAAAACTTGTGTGAAGTGTACTAACTCGCTAAATAAATAAATCTTAAAGGTTATAATAGTTATAACGAAAGCGAACTTTAATAAGTTTTTAATCATGTTTCTATTAAAAGGTAGTTTTTGAGGGAATTTGAAAAAGAAAATTATTATTTTTTAAGAATATCCTTTAATTTTTTTGTGGATCAAAATTATTTTGAGCTTGATTTTTGTTCAGATATTTCGAAATAATTTTATTTCTCAATAAGTACTGGCAGCAGAGAGATAAAATTTTTACCCTGAATAGGAGTATTTTGAATCACGTTTCGTAAAAATCGGTTGATTACTTTTTTCTAAAAAAAATCGCAAATTTTTTTAAATTTTTGGGTGCAAATGCTCATTTACACGCCGTCATAACCGGTTTGTCGGTTTTCGATAGAGAAAACGATACATTAAATTTTAAGGCCTCAAGTGTCTCGATCAACCCGGGATTTGGCCTTACGAGTTTAGTTATTATGACGAGTCAGGCCAGGATACGAGGTATGACACTGGCACGGGAAAAATAGCATCCTACCGGCCCTGATGCAGCGGCGGCCCACCGGGATTTTTCCCGGTGTCCCACCGGTCGTATCCGGGCCTGTGACGAGTACAAGATAAAATAGATACCAGAATTGATATGGTGTGATGTGCGAATTCAAGGCCAAATTAAGTTAGGTTACCACACATCCCCCTGACGATACAAATTTACTGCGTTTGCAATAAAAAATAGGCAATTTCATCAAAACGTAGTCTTTTTTTGACTTCACCGCCTATCTGCATCGGACAGGATGGAGATACACTCTGTGCACAGTGAGTGCAGTTTTCGCAACAAGCAGAAAACGCTATGTATTAAAGGTTGCGTATACTTGAAGCTATGTTACAGCTATGTGAAGCATACTCAAAATAAGCATGCATTGCGTCAAATAAGATACAGCCTGTTTATGAAGATTTAAATACTTACAATCTCCTCAATCTTTGGATCTATGGTGACGGGGTGAGTGAAGCTAGATTTTCCGATGTTCAAGCGAGGAATATCGGAAAAAATATTGAATCGGCTGACTGCAATCTTCACATTGTTGACTTTATTCATCTTCAGTTGTAACTAAAGTAATCAAACAATATTAAACAAGGTTTAGTGGTAATTTTTAATATATACCAAGCAATAGGAAGAAAATGCATCAATGGAAGGTAGTCCTTCGCATTCGCCACTAACAATCAGCTTAATACGTTGTCCATCAATCGGAACCTTCTCCTTTTGATTTAAATCTACTTTACTCGCAAAATAAGCCATTTTTCAAGAGAATTCTTCAGTTTCTTACTTTAGGAATTATAAGCTAAGAACGGACTGACGCTTAACCAACAAAACAGTTGAATTACCGGTTTTTCTATGGTCACACATAGAATGACAGATATTGTGTGGTTTTTGGTTTTGCTCTGTGGTTTTGCTTCTATTAAAACGAAAACGTTCCACTTTACGTTCACAACGCTCACGCTCTGGACCGCTATTTTTACCGTTCCATTAAATCGTAAAAACTTAATTATGGAGATATTATTGATATAATCTTGAGAATTTTATCAAAGTATAGAGGGCGCTATAACTGGAGGATATTTGGTACTTCTCAGTTTCAAAAATTGTGTTTAAAATGCATCACCTTCATCCTCCATGGAGTTGACTCTATTGGGAATTTTAACTAAATCTAGAGGGCGCTATGAATGGGGGATATTCGGTACTAGTCAGTGTACATATTCAACAACACTCAAATAGATTTATTATTTAAAGCTTCAGTAAAGCTCAAAAAACATGTACCAACGCGTCAAACCAAAAGAGGAAGTACCGAATATAGAAGTTCATATTTTTGCCACCAGAGGGCGAACGGAATCTAAAAATTTCCAATAAGAGTTTGGGGGCACAGCAAAATTTTTGAGATCGAGCATTTTCATGCTTTTTCAAAAATATTGTACAAAAAAACGCCCACGAAAACCCACGTCATTTAAGACCGATTTATAACTTAACCAATAACCCAGGACCAGTGGCGCACCCAGAAATTCTTTCTGGGGGTGGTCCAATATTTATTTTTTCAGGTTATAGTTTTTCAAAAGCGTAAAATATGATAAAACTAGTTTTACGGTAGGTATTAGAATATTTAGGGTTTCCTACTTCGTAAATTAATGAAAAAATTGATACCTAACTGCAATATTTTATTATTGAAAATTAAATTATTTTTTCTGGGGGTGGTCCGGACCCCAGGGACCACCCCCTCGGTGCACGCCTGCCCAGGACACAGAACCTGAAATTTGAGGTCAACATAAGGAATTTTTATCATTTATAACGTTACCAGTGTCAATCTAGTGTAAACTGTCATTTTCTCAATAATAAGTTGGAATATTTTCTAACCAAAATAAACAATACCGCTAAATGTAAGAAGATGGCGGACGCGAGTGATTGCTGTATTTGCAAAAAGACAATTGTAGATAGTAAAGTAAAAATTAATTGTAAAAAGTGTGTAAAAATTGTGCACAAAGGCTGCCTTAAGCAGAATTCAAGAAAAGGGATGGTAAAAATCGACGACAACTACTTTATTTGTGGTGAAACTTGTGGCGATGCTAATGAGGTTATAAATATCACGGTATATGATGATGACCATAATACGTCGTTTTCGAGTGCTAAAGGTGAGGAAACATATAATAACGATCCTACAAAAATGGAAAATTATTTTCTCAAAAAAATCCTTGTGGAAAAGGAGAGAACAATTAGAATTCTTTTAAAACAAAACGAGGAATTTACGGCAGAAATAAAAGAGCTGAAGAAGAAACTATCGCCATCTATGAATCAACAAGCTCTCAATATAGACAATAAAAAACATGACTTAAGCTATAAAGAAGTTTTCTGTAAAAATTCTGACTCAGCTGCTTCAAGTGAAGGACAAACATATAACAACAAAAATAGCATGAATAATAAAAAAGCACAACATAAACTTACAAATACAGCTGGAAATGGCCAGGGTACTGACCCCAAAACAACAAATAATGAATCTCTGCCAAAGGAAACTGAAATAAGCAAGATTACAAATTCAACTTTAGTAACAAATAATACAACCTATGAAAATAAAGCAAAAGCCGATGATGTAATTGCAAAGGAAGCCCCATGGACCCTGCCAAGGAAAAACAAGAAAAATTCCAAAAAGCAAGTAATAATTGGAAAATCAACAGATTCTAGCCTAAAAGGAGCACTCAAGTACCATTATTACCACATTAACAATTTACAACCATCAACAACATCTGAAGAACTTTCATCTTTCCTAAAGAAAAAAGAAAGACGAATATAGTTCCTTTAAGGTGACGGTCCCTGAACAGCACTCTGGAATTATCAAGGATCCCAATACTTGGCCAGACAATGTTCGTATTAATCGTTTTTTTCACCATCTTGTGGTAAACAAAGTGATAATATAAACAAAAATAAAATGTTTAGTGATTTGAATTTACACTTGACTATTTACTTGTATAATATTCGTAGTCTTAAGAATCATATAGATGAATTTAATGTATTTTTATGTGAACAGAACTATCCACAAATAATTTTTATAAATGAACACTGGCTTAAGAATTCAGAAATAATGTGTTATGTTTTAGATCAATATCAACTAGTTTCGCACTATTGTAGAGATTTAAATAGAGGAGGAGGTACAGCAATATTTATACACCGGAGCTCTAACATCATAGTTAAGGAAACCCCAAAACAATTAAGAATGTTAGTATCGACCTCCTTTGAATGCTGTATTAATTTTGGTAACATTTACACTAATAAAATTATTCTTGTATGTATATATAGACCACCACAGTCAGATTTGAATATATTTCTGGAGGAAATTGAATTATTGCTAGAGAAACTAGTCATACATGAAGCAACAATTGTTCTAGGAGGAGACTTCAATATGAACTTTCATGACAACAATCAGTTGGTAACCAATTTTAAAAGTCTTTTAGAGTCATTTGGTCTGAAATCAACTTTATTAACAAGCACTCGAGTTAGTGCAAATTCGAGTACTCTAATTGATAATGTATTTACAAATGTCCATGAGGGTCTTGTGGGTTTGTCTGTAATTAATCCAGGTCTATCCGATCATTTTGCAGTCCAACTAGAAATACCTTTATGGTTAATTTTGAAACCAGAAAGTGACAATAAACAAGAATTAATGCGCTCTTTTAACAAATTTGCTACAACAGCCTTTAAAGAGATGTTAGTAAATGAAAGTTGGGAGGATACATATTTAGATATTGATGCTGATCAACAGTTTAAAACCTTCTATGATACTTTTTTGTTTTATTTCTGGGAAGCATTTCCTAAGAAGATGAAAAGGAAGATGAACTTGAATAAAAAAACAAATGGATGGATCACGAAGGAAATTGTGGACGAAGGTTGCTTGTTGAGGGAGTTTCACTCTAATTTGATAAACAGTAAAGATTCAGCGATGAGCAAAGAATACAAAGTATTGAAGAAAAAACATAAAAACAAGATAAGAAACGCTAAGCGTGATTATAATGATGGACAAATAAAAAATTCACAAAATAAAACGAAAACAGCTTGGAAGATAATTAAATCTGACACTAATTATAGAAACCAAATAGATTACATCTATAATTCAGATAAATTGAAAATTACCGATTCTTTTGCTATTGCATCTAGTTTTAATAACTACTTTGTTAATTCTATAAATGAATTATCTGCAAATTTAAATTTGAATGGTCGGAAAAATGATCAGAATATCGGATTTAACCAGCATTCTTTATTTCTGGAACCAATGCAAGAACACGAGGTGTTTAATATTATACTAAGTGTTTCAAACAAATTCTCCTCCGGTGTAGACGAAATACCGTGCGAGATTTTAAAAAATATTGCAATTTATTTAACACCACCACTGACATACATTATTAATGAATCTTTCTTACAGGGCATATTCCCAACTGCCATTAAATGTGGAAAAGTAATTCCCTTACAGAAGAAAAGCAAAAATTATGAAATTTCAAATTTTAGGCCAGTGTCTGTACCCTCAGTCTTTTCGAAGATCTTTGAAAAAGCTTTCCTTATAAGACTTCTTTCATTTTTAGATAAACATAAAATCATCTCATGTAACCAATTTGGCTTTGTTAAAGGTAGATCGACTACTGATGCTCTGCTGAAATCCTATGAGAAAATTTTGACCTCAATTGAAAATCACTCAAAAGTTGCTGGAGTTTATTTTGATTTCAGTAGAGCTTTTGATACAGTGCAGCATGATCTATTGCTTAATAAATTATATAATTATGGAATAAGAGGAGTGGCTTTGAAATGGATAGAAAGTTTTCTTAAGGACAGATCGCAGATAACAGAATGGCAAGGTGTGAGATCTGATCCATTGGATGTCGTCTGTGGGGTGCCGCAAGGAAGTCTCCTCGGCCCGGTCCTATTTATTATTTTTATTAATGATTTAAATGCACTAATGGAGGATATGGAAACAGTACACTATGCAGATGATACCCACACTTTAATAGCCCAACCTAACATTTCTATGATGAACGATTCAGTAAACCTAGCTATTAAGAACATGTCATCATGGGCAACATCAAACTGCCTATCTCTGAATTTGGAAAAAACTCATATAGTTCCTTTTACCTTAACAAGAATTCATAATGATGATTATAATATTATTGTTGATTCAGGTACATTGATATCAAGACAAACTAAATTTCTTGGTATCAACATAGACTCGAATTTAACTTGGAGACCGCACTGCCAGTCTATGTTCCAGCATCTTAACTACATTTGTTATACAATAATTCGGTTAAGAGAAAGTGTATCACTTGATACTTTAAAAATGTTATATTATGGATACGTCCAATCAACGTTGTCTTATGGCATTTTATGTTGGGGTAGTTCTTCAGCAGCTGTGGATGTCTTCAAAGTTCAGAAGAGGATAATTCGAGCTATAAATAAAGTATCAAGCAGACATTCCTGTAGAAAACTGTTTCCTTTACTCAAAATACTTACTCTACCTTCTCTATTTATTCTCAATTGCTTATTGTATTATAAAAAATATAAAGTTCAACCTATATCCACAAATAACAAAATATATAACACACGCAATGTAATTTCACGAATTGCAGATTTGCCCATGCATAGAACTTCTATTTATCATAATAGTTGCTTTTTTGTTTCTATAAAATTATATAACAAGCTACCTTTGTGCATAAAGGATGAGTCAAATATTAAGAAATTTAAACGGTTGGTGACCAATATCTTACTTCAGAAAACCTATTATAGCGTTGATGAATTCTTAAGCGATAGTTTCTAAGAGTTTTGATGGCAAATTAATTAACGTAATGTGTATATTTTTATTTATTATGTGTGCTCAGTTTTTATGTAAAATTTTAAATTGTGTGTACTTGTTTTATTTGACATTTTCTTATATCATTGTAATGTAATGATCAACAGAAATAAAGATATTCTATTCTATTCTATTCTAAATATATTAATTGTTATTAAAAAAAACAGCCAAACGTAATCGACATAAACACAAACGTAAACAAAGCGTAAAAGCGATTTTGTCATAATATAAATTGTGTTAAGAAAACTCCTAGAAGCTTGGTTCTTTATAATCAAAAAAATAGTTTTATTTTAAAACGAAACAAAAATTATGTTACAATTTTATTAATTTTTTTCAAGTATAAATCCAAATTCGTTCATATTCGTTCATATTCGGATCCACAAATGAACTACCAACCAACTTCACTCCTATTTACTGCGCATGTGCGGAAATTCTTAGAACCGGATATAAAATACATATCTCCCATTTACTACGCATGTGCGGAAATACTTAGGACCGGAAATAAAATTTCTTATGTCGGGTATTTTATGTTTGGGTTATAAATGAAAGTATTGAAATTGTATAGTTAATATTTGCGGGTTATAGGTCCTAGGTTATTGGTAAAGTTATAAATCCAGCTTCATTGTAAAGAATTCTAAATGCAACATTGGTTGCCTACATCCATTTTGCTCTTGATGTGGTTCTAGACACTTATCAAAACAATGACGTAAATTGAACTGATAAGGTCTTTCGTTCATTTATTAATAAGAATAAGTATCATTTAGGGATTTAAGGAGTAATCGAGTAATGGTTGTACTGGCCCTAAATAAGTAAAAATTTGTTCGCCCTCTAGTGGCAAAATTATGAAACGGTAGAAGCTAAACCATAGGGCTAAACGCTACCTACATATTTGTAGTTAAAACTCCCACTGCAAGAAATATGCAGCGTTTGTGCCCAGAGATGTCGCAACTTGGCAGAGTTTAGAAAATATTTATTTTTAATTTATAAAATCTGTTGCTTTTATTTTATAAAAGATCATAGTTTAAATAAAATTATTTTAATTGTTTTTACTATTACCAATATTAATTTGAAAGTTTTTAAAATTTATTGAAATTAGTGAACTGGTTTTAGTTACCTGCAATTTCCACTCTATCTAAAAATTGGCAATTCAAATTAATTTGGGTCAGCGCAAAGCAGCATAAATTGGGCTCCGATTTTTTGGAAATAGAAAACGGGGACAAAACATACTTAAAAAACATTGTTTCGAAAAACAATTCAAAATATATTACTTAGAACTTACAAATAAAACCGAAGAATTAACTTTTTTAAGATTTGTTGATTTTTTTGAAACTATATAAAAAAAGTATAGGTTGTCCACCGAATAAATGGATGTCGTCTGGACTACCGAAAAAAATGAAACTTTCTTTTTTGTTTGAAAATCCGTAAGAAATGCTTCTTTTTTGAGTACGGATGTAACAAAAACAATTTGGTTGATGTGGTAGAAATTAACAATTCAGAGAGGTGATTGATACGTGTCATGTTAGGTTGGTAACGGTATTTTTTCGGCGTATGCACTATACATGATGTATTTTTGTAATGGGTTTTGATAAGCACGATTGCTTTCACTGAATCCAGTTGTAAGGAATTTCTTTCTTCTGTCCATTAATAAAAAATGCGATCAATAGAAACATTTGATTCTGGTACAGTCAAATTAAAACTTATAATTGATACATTTTTTGTTTTTAAGCTTAGAAAAACATTACTTATATTTAAAATTTTTATTGTTTTGTTAAACCAAAATACCGGTATATTTAGCGTCCTGAATTTAATTTGTTGGGACACCGGTACGCAAGTCATAAAAACATGATTGTCCCGGCTAAACTGGGACGTCTGGGAGCCAGCATAAACTACTCCATAATTGATAGTCATATAGCAACTAACCCACTTATGACGTCACTTCATTAATTCCCCACCTGATCGCAAGAGGGAGGTTGCTTAGCTTGAATCGCCACAGTTGCTAATCCACAATTTTCAGTAAAATCCGGTTTTACTAGGAAAAGAAGCACATCAGCAACATGAGTCAAAAGAGCATTTCTATAAAGAAACTTGCAGGGAAAATAGCTAGACTTCAGATATTTCAGATATTTCAGATATTTCAGATATTTCAGATATTTCAGATATTTCAGATATTTCAGATATTTCAGATATTTCAGATATTTCAGATATTTCAGATATTTCAGATATTTCAGATATTTCAGATATTTCAGATATTTCAGATATTTCAGATATTTCAGATATTTCAGATATTTCAGATATTTCAGATATTTCAGATATTTCAGATATTTCAGATATTTCAGATATTTCAGATATTTCAGATATTTCAGATATTTCAGATATTTCAGATATTTCAGATATTTCAGATATTTCAGATATTTCAGATATTTCAGATATTTCAGATATTTCAGATATTTCAGATATTTCAGATATTTCAGATATTTCAGATATTTCAGATATTTCAGATATTTCAGATATTTCAGATATTTCAGATATTTCAGATATTTCAGATATTTCAGATATTTCAGATATTTCAGATATTTCAGATATTTCAGATATTTCAGATATTTCAGATATTTCAGATATTTCAGATATTTCAGATATTTCAGATATTTCAGATATTTCAGATATTTCAGATATTTCAGATATTTCAGATATTTCAGATATTTCAGATATTTCAGATATTTCAGATATTTCAGATATTTCAGATATTTCAGATATTTCAGATATTTCAGATATTTCAGATATTTCAGATATTTCAGATATTTCAGATATTTCAGATATTTCAGATATTTCAGATATTTCAGATATTTCAGATATTTCAGATATTTCAGATATTTCAGATATTTCAGATATTTCAGATATTTCAGATATTTCAGATATTTCAGATATTTCAGATATTTCAGATATTTCAGATATTTCAGATATTTCAAATATTAATTGTTAAGTTTAAGTCTAAAATTTGAGGATTTCTTGTAAGGAAATTGGGTGCGTTGTGTTGGTGATTCGTGAAGCAGCCGTTTAGAAAATTTGGAGTTAATAAAAGTAATGAAGTTGAGGATTTTGCAGTGGTGGTGAGTGGTGAGAGAATTATTAAGTTATTTAGTAGGGGTAAAACAAAAGCGTAGGAGTAAAATATCAGGGTAGTTAGAATTAACAATTAAGAAATTGTGTTATTGCTAATGTGGAGTAAATAGAATTATCAATTACAGTTCTCAGTATTCAAGTCGTGTTAAGCCAGTGGAAGTCTTACGGAATTATATCCTGGGTTTGAGAGGGAAGAAGGAAGAAACAGGCTCACCTCGTCACCCCTCTCACCTCACCAATCGTTGCGTCGTCTATGTTGGGAAAATAAAATACTGGACATTGTTTTCGCCCTTCCGATAGCATTTATATGTGTGTCACGGATTTTAAGGATACGACCAGGATAAAAAAGGAGCAAAACGCTTTTCTATTTGTGTTACGCTTTGCACTTTTTACTCTCCCAACTGCTTTGCATTTTTTATTTAAGCATTTCATCATTTTACATGTACTTATAACAAAATTGTTTTAACACTCTCTAAAACTTTCTAAAACAGCCCCAATTCTTATCCAAAAAGAACAAATTTAAATTATAGCCTTATTGTTCCTTTCAGACCCCTCACTCTCGTCTGTAAATCAAATACACCCTAAGTTAAAGCTTAACAATTAATTTTCATGAATATTCTCTGCCTTATAAATTTTTTATACCAGCTCTGCTTCAATGGAATGGTAGATCATGTTTAACCATTACATATTTACAAACAAGAGCTTAATAATCACTCAATATATTACAAATATTCATTTACTCCCTTAAAATTTCATTTACTTTACATAAAATCATTTTAATTATGTTTACAAGTCTTTCATAAATTATTATTTATTAAATCAAATACTTCCCAACAAAACAATCTCACAATTCTACATTTATTATTACTTTATCATTACGTAATAAACTAAATATTTAAAATTATTCAAAGCTCATTTTAATTTAAAGTGGAATAACTTAAAAAAAAAACGCTACAAAATTTATTCCAAAAAAACTCTCTTTATGTTAATATCCAAAATTAATTTTCCCATAATAAAAATTTACTTTATTAAAGGATTTATTGTGTCTATTTAAAAAAAAAACTTTCGTTGAAAACAAAAAAATTTTTCTTGTTTTTTTTTCTTGTCGTCGGTGGCGTTAACTTTGAAAAATCGTAGCTCCGGCAGGTTTTGAAGGGAAGAAACTAAATTTGGCCCCCTTTATTGTCACATCCTGCAGATAGAGTAGAACCATTTTTTAGTCTCTAGGCGCAACGGTGCGGCGTCACGGCGCCGGCATGAAAAGAGTACAAAACCATACCACTCTTTTCAAATTCGGCCAATGGAAAAAAAATCGCGTTTTTTTGATTCCCAATCTGAATATCCGTAATTCTCTTGAAACGAACCCCTTTTTTCGGTATCTCAATTTTTCTGTACTTTTGGCGCTCTCAAAAAGCGGTTTGATTTTCGAGCTTTTTTCAACGCCGACTTTAAAAATTTTTAACTTTTGATAGGGACCACCTATAAGAATCGAATATTTTTTATTTTGCGTATTAAGTTACTATTTATGAGTAGAAAAATCAACACTTCAAAATTTTCAGTCTCAGTTTCACAAAAAAATCGAACGTAAAATGTTCCAAAAATCGCACAAAACGCGGTCGGATTGTTGTACCACTGGCGCTCACTGTTTTTAATTTTTTTACATTTCACTTCATTTCCTTTAAAAGAAATAAATTCTACATGGGATAGGCTACTTTTTATTTTTATTTTCGAAGGGGTTTGGAATGGTCTGAAATTTTTCACAAAATAATTAGTATTTTCGAAACTATTATCACGTTGATAGCTTAAAATCACGAGAAAGCTAAAATTATACTCTTTTAATTGGTTACAATAGTAATACAGAAATCGTTGATAAAACGATGAAAAAAAAATTATATAAAAAGAAAAACACCAATTTAAAAAAAAATCGCCAATAATAATTTAACCTATGTGCTTACAGTCTAAAAAAATTGTTAGATAGCTAGAACTATCCTCTTTCCATTGGTAATACCAGTTATACCGAAATTGTTGATAAAATATTGAAAAAAAAATTCTAAAAGAAAAAAAATCACCAATTTTTGTAAAAAAAAATCATAAAATCACCAATAATAATTTAACCAATGTGCATATTGACTTAAAAAAACATCAGTAAAAAGCTAAAACTATCCTCTTTCAATTGCAAACTACACTAACTGAGAAATCGCTGATAAAATGATGAAAAAAAAAATCATAACCAATTTTTATCAAAAATCAGAAAACCAATAATAATTTAACTGATGTGGGTATAGATTTAAGAAAAATCACTAGAAAGCTAAAATCATCCTCTTTCAATTCGTAAAAACAGAAATCGTTGATAAAATTAAAAAAAAAAATCATATAAAAAGAAAATCACCATTTTTTTGTAAAAAAATCGCCAATAATTCATCCAATGTGCTTACAGTCTTAAAAAAATTATTAGAAATCTAGAACTATCCTCTATCCATTGGTAATTGGTAATATCAGTTATACCCAAATCGTTGATAAAATGTTGAAAAAAAAATCACAAATTTTTGTAAAAAAATCAAAAAATCGGTAATAATAATTTAACCAATGTGCGTATAGACTTAAAAAAACATCAGTAAAAAGCTAAAACTACCCTCTTTCAATTGGTAGCTTCATTAACAGAGAAATCGGAGATAAAATGATGAAAAAAAATCATTACCAATTTTTATCCAAAATCAGAAAATCGCCAATAATAATTTAACTGATGTGGGTATAAATTTAAAAAAAATCACTAGAAAGCTAAAATCATCTTCTTTCAATTGGTAACAACAGAAATCGTTGATAAAATATTAAAAAAAATCACATAAACAGAAAATCACCAACTTTTGTAAAAAAATCGCCAATAATAATTCAACCAATGTGCTTACAATCTTAAAAAAATTATTAGAAAGCTGGAACTATCCTCTTTCCATTATTGGTAATATCAGTTATACCGAAATTGTTGATAGAATGTTGAAAAAAAATTCGAAAAGAAAAAAAATCATCAATTTTTGTAATAAAATCAAAAAATCAGCAATAATAATTTAACCAATGTGCGTATAGACTTAAAAAAACATCAGTAAAAAGCTAAAACTACCTTCTTTCAATTGGTAACTTCACTAACAGAGAAATCGGTGATAAAATGATGAATAAAAATCATTACCAATTTTTATCCAAAATCAGAAAATCGCCAATAATAATTTAACTGATGTGGATATAGATTTAAAAAAATTACAAGAAAGCTAAAATCATCTTCTTTAAATTGGTAAGAACAGAAAACGTTGATAAAATGTTAAAAAAAATCATATAAAAAGAAGATCACCAACTTTTGTAAAAAAATCGCCAATAATAATTCAACCAATGTGCTTACAGTCTTAAAAAAATATTAGAAAGCTAGAACTATCCTCTTTCAATTGGTAATATCAGTTATACCCACATTGTTGACAAAATGTTGAAAAAAAATTCGAAAAGAAAAAAAATCACCATTTTTGTAAAAAAATTAAAAAAATCAGCAATAATAATTTAACTAATGAGCATATAGACTTAAAAAAACATCAGTAAAAAGCTAAAACTACCCTCTTTCAATTGGTAACTTCACTAACAGAGAAATTGGTGATAAAATGATGAAAAAAAAAATCATTATCAATTTTTATCAATTTTTATCAAAAATCAGAAAATCGCCAATAATAATTTAACTGATGTGGGCATAGATTTAAGAAAAAATCACTAGGAAGCTAAAATCATCCTCTTTCAATTGGTAACAACAGTAATACAGAAATCTTATAATTTTCTGTTGAGATTTACGACGTTCAGGGCCGTATTAGTATCAAAATTTTAAAAACTTAGCATTTTTTTCTGAAAAAATAAATTAACCGATTCTGACCAAATATTTTTTTAATTGATTGTATATACAGTATTTACTTTCGGTAAAAATTTGAAACCGTTAACTTTTATAGTTTTCGATGAAAAAAATAAATTTCAAACTTGAAAATTTAAAACTTTTTTAGGTAATATAAAAGTGGCAATTAGAGCTTTTTTAGTTAAACTAAAAATTCTTCTAGTGTAATATAATTTAAAAAAATGGTATAATATTATGATACCGTTTTTTATTAGTTTAAATTAAGCAAATAATGAGTAAAGGGCAGACAAAGTCCATTAACATAAAACATTGACTAAATATTTAATCCTCAAATAAATTCACGTGTATTTTTTGATGTGTAATAAAATTGAGTGAGCCCCTGTAACATTAGTAACTTTATGTTTTTTTTGTTAAAATCAATGAAGTATAACCCACCTCAAACCTCTATAAAAATGCAGCAACCTTTTTAGAAGCTTGCTCATAAAAAGAACCAAAACCGCCAATAATATTGATAAAAAAGCATGACTAAGCATTAATTTTTTCGTAGCAAATAAAACTTTTATTCGTACAGTCTTATTTTTAACAATAATGAAAAAAAAAGGAGTAAATTATTTCTGGTATTTACCTGTTTACAATAAAACCACGCGTTTTTGTTATGTTTTAAATTAAATTAGTCCTTTTTAAGGTTTAATTATTTACTGGAAATTACGGGACGTGGGTACAAAATTTAATAACGATTTTTAAAATTCACCAATTATAAATAGCATGTCATTAGCAGATCAGCCAGTATTTATCGTTATTGAGGCTGAATTTAACAATTGCTAATTTATTGCCAATTTCAAACTATTACATAATTTATCAGGATATCTTTGAAATATCATCGATGTTTCGGTTTTTTCAAATAATCTACACATATAATTAATTAATTAATTAAATAACGAGTAATGACTATTAATAATAGTAACATTACTGATTAATATTTGCTTCACTGTCATCCAATTAACCGCATTTATACACAATTTTGTGGATAACATGTTTATTAAGCCAGTAATAATCGTTTTTTGTAAGTATTATTGAAAAACTCTAATTAGTTTGCTCTTATGAAATTTAAAGTTTGATGTAATTTTAGGTGAGTTTAAAAAATGTAATTGGGTTTTTTATTATTTCATCTCGACTAATGATGATGTAAAAAGGGAAACATGGCACGAGATGAAAGATAATAAGAGAAATTTACAGAGTAATTTATTATTAAAAAGGAAATATTTATATTTTAAAATTGGCTTGGGTATTTTTCAGGAACGCGTTATTTAATCAGGAATAGTTTTTTTGTGAAACGTTGTAATACATGTAGGTTTGGTTAATAATAAATATTTGGTGTAATAAATTGATGGGATAATCGACATTGGGTTTAATTAAAAGCTCATTGGTTATTCGTGAGGATTCTTAAAGAAACATCTTATTTAGGAATAATATATGAGGGAGGAGATAGCCACTTGAGTAACCAGAGATAGTTTTCGAGAATATATTGGTAGATTTGCTGCGAAGGACTGCATCATTGCATAATAGAAAGGGCGAACGTTATGCTGATGTATAGCCACATTGAAAAGTTAAAAAGATACGCAAAACCGCAATACTATACAAATCAATATGCATTCCAGATATTGCAAAGACGCTTGCTTGGAATTTTGATCAGTAGTTTGAAAATTTAGCCCGTAAATTATACCTCTTTACTTTTAAGAGCCGAATCCCGCGTGGAATTTCGATACATAAGTTAGCTAATAGCAATGTTGTATGTAATTGCAATATTTTCCAAAGAGCTTTAATGAAAATGAGCGCAGCATACAATACTCTTGAATTAGAACCAGTCTCAGTAGTTAGTCCCTGTACTCGTGGTGTCAAACGTTTTTAAAGTGTAAAAATGTAAAATTGATTCACGTGTTTGTACATATCACATATCGCAAACGAATTCCAACAAAACGACACGGCACATTCGGCAAAAACAATCTACTGAAAAATTCTCTTCCATTCAAGCGCATGAAAATTTATTCCCCAAAAAAATACATGCAAATATACAAAACAAATTGTTATATTATTTAGAAAACAAGTTCTCACATCCAACATACACACGCAGTTTGCATAAAATATGCTTTTAGCATATTTATTTTTTTTTACCAAACTTATTTATAGTTTCCATCTATTTTTAATCAATTTTACCCATAATCAACTCTTGAACGTATTTTTTTTTATTTTTAATTTTACACCGCGTCCAAATTGCTCAGTACAACAAGTATTTTTTAAACCGACGAATTTATAAAAATTAAGTGTTCAATTTAATTTTTATCACATTAACAAAATTCTTTAAATTCTAAAACTTAAAAAAATAATTAACTACAAACTTAAAAACGAAAAAAAAAAAATAATTGAATTAAATTTAAAAAAAATTAATAATAATAAAAAATTAAAAAAAAAAAATAAGAAAAAAAAATTTTAAAAAATTATTGGTATAATTGGTTTAGATTATTTTTGTTAATGATTTTTTTCAATCGAAAAAAATATGTTGCCATTTGAAAAAGAAAAGTTGCCTCCTCCTCCTCTGATGTTTTCAAAAATAAAATTAATCTTTTATTATCTGATAGTAGTATTCTTCAAAGAATTTAATTTGACATATCACTTATTAAAATCGGATAAGAAATAACGAAGCTACATCGTTGGCCGTTTTTTGTGCACCCCTCTGTATATGAAAAAATTTTGACGTAACTGATAAAACTTATGGGAGTGTCTTACACATCCGGGACGGGCGTTTAAGCTATTATACCGGGTGGAAATGAAACTAGGGCCACCCCTGGCATTTCTTTATTTATGGAAATAAAAAATTAAAATTTTAGTATATTATATAATCTAAGAAAACAAGTCTTATGGATCGAATAAATTTTTAATTTTACTTCCGGTTTATCAGGAAATGGCATCCACTTTCTGATTTTAAATATAACCCCCTGATATTTTCTACGTAAAATCAAACATTGGCTAATTTTAAGTATGTTTATGACAAAAAAATATTTTTTTTCAAAACTTTAAGAAAAAAATTTGAGTAAAACCTACAAAAACTATTTTTAAACATACATATGGGATATCACAGTAACCGGAAAAAAACCCTCTATTTATTTAGGGGGTGGCCCTTATATCATCCCATTTAAAAAAGTAAAGATATTTCCAAAAAAAGCTTCTTGAAAATTAAAAAAAATAATATCTCAAGAACGGTGAAATAAATTTTATAAATTACAATTTATTTTACGTATTTGTATTATTTAAAAATAGTTTTTGTAGGTTTTACTCAAATTTTTTACCAAAAAAAAATTCAACATTTTTTCTTAAAGTTTTGAAAAAAAATTTTTTTTGTCATAAACATACTTAAAACTAACCAATGTTTGATTTTAAGTAGAAAAAATCTGGGGGTTACATTTAAAATAAGAAAGTGGGTGCCATTTCCTGATAAACCGGAAGTAAAATGAATGATTTATTCGATCCATAAAATTTGTTTTCTTAGGTCATATAAGATAACCACGAATGTTAAAAAAATCAAATTTACTTGAGTACATGGTCAAATTTATTTTTGTGATATATTTCCTAAATTAAAACCACGAATGTGAAAAAGGGGCCCTCTTCGGAAATCCCAAAATAACAGTTTTAAGATTTGCCAATTGCTCATCACATATTTTTTATTTATACATAGGTAGGTACAAGGTACATACGAATAACTTTAGATATTTGTTTATATAACATACATACAGGGTGAGTTCTTGCAAGTATTAACTTTTTGGTACTGTTGTAAAACACTCTAAATAAGGTATTTTTTGATGGTATAAAAACCGTATCAACCCATTTAAAAAAAAAATGATGACGTCATTGTGACGTCATGCCATTGGATAATATATTTTTTTTAACTTTAAAATAAAGTTTTTTAAAAACAATTCGACACCCCTTTTAGCTTTTTGAAAATTTCAAATAATAAAGAAGTTATGAATTTTATGCGTTACTTTAAATGGTCATGTAAGGAGATATTTAATAATTTTTTTTATTACAACTAGATGGCGCAAGCATAACTTTTTTGGTACTGTTAAAAAGTTCTTTAAATAAGGTATTTTTTGATGGTATAAAAACCATACCAACCCATTTAAAAAAAATTGATGACGTCATTGTGACGTCATGCCATTGTATAATATATTTTTTTAACTTTAAAATAAAGTTTTTTAAAAACAATTCGACACCCCTTTTAGCGTTTTTGAAAATTTCAAATAATAAACAAGTTATGAATTTTATGCGATACTTTAAACTCACCCTGTATATCATAAATACCCATTGAATTGAAACAGTGGCGCAACCTGGAATTTTAAATGGGACTGCAAAATACAACTTTCAAATTTGTCAATTAAGACTTGTTGTTTTTGTTTTTTATTATTATTATTATTAATTTTAAGTTTCTTTTATTTTATTGAACAAGACATTCTCATTGTAACTTTTTTAATCATTTTTTGAATGATTTTTCAATAGGTTGTCTTTGTTTCTTTGCCTCTTGGTAAGTGAAGGAAAAAAACCAAGAAGTCAGAATTTTCATGATTTATTTTGGTTTCAGAGATTTAAAAAAAAAACTTAAAAAAAAATATTATTTTTTTTACGATTTTTTTTAAATTTCTGTATTAAGGGTCATTTATGTTACTCGCGGCGCGCACCGATATAAACATTAAATACCCAGTTAAAATAAATACTAGCAACAATATACACAGTTTTGCATGATAATTGAAAACTATTGTACATATTATTTATAGCATTGGGTGTATTCAGCGACCGTGATGAAAAATTTAGAGACGTCGTTATCGTTAATCACGTGATTAAAAAATATTTCTTCATGAGAAATATTTTCTTAAAGACGTGATTAACTTTAACGACGTCTCTAAAATTTTCATCACGGTCATTGAATACATGCTCATATCTCTAGTTTCTATTGACAGATTTTCAAAATTTTTTCTGATTTGTAAACTAGATTAATTAAACTAAAACTGGACAACTGCTTTTGTGATGCAATTTTATCCAAGATTAATTATAAGCGAGCAAAGTTAGGGTACTTTTGGGTAATTATATTATTTTTTATAGATTCTCCAATTTTTTTTCCTTCTGTCCATATTTAGTTCAATGATTCTAGAATCTAAAATAAGAAAAACTATACAAAAATATTGTTTGCACTAGCATATCTAGTGTTGCCCGTAAACTGCTATTTTTGCCTATTAGAAAATGACTCTTAATAATATAAAAAGATTGGGTTTAGCTCTCTAGAAAACTTATATTTTGCAAAAATTGGTGACCTAAAATTCAAAAACGCTCTTAAAGTAAAAAGAGATAACATGATCTACTATTTAATGTAAAACAATATTAAGAAGTTTGGTCCTGCAAAAAAGGGGTGCTCCCATGCACCATGCATCATTTCGGTTTAGTTATTATCAAAATTACTCCTCTATCAAAACACGTTTTAACCTGTCGTACTTCAGAAGTTGTTTTCTTTGGGTGTTAGGAGATAATAACAAGGAATAGAAAATCCATCCCACTTTTCTGGAGCATTCCTTCCTAATCCACGTTCAGAATTAGTACCCTATAATTTTCCAATCGAACTTGCATAAAAAATGCCATTTTAAAACAAGAACTATAAAAAATGGGTATTATTTTTCTAAAAACGCTTTGCGCCTTTTTGTAGATTAATTATCGCATTTTGAAATTCTGAAATAATTTTTTTTAAATAATAATATCTAAGGGCTTTAGAGGTCGTCAAGTAAACCTGAAAATAGTCTTTACAATGTTATGGAAGGAATGCTCTTAAGGAAAGCTTAAAAATGCAAAATTTGGGTTTGTGACGTTATTGTGAAGGATGCTGTAGGTGCTGCCTTCTAATATAGCGCCATAAAATGGCAAGGTTAAGAATATCTAGACACCTTGGAAAAACTCAGTATTCCCTTTTTCAAAAATTATCATGGTATTAGATGAACGCTTATAAAAAATGTCATGGTATTAGATGAACGCTTATGAAAAATACCCAAAAGTTAAAAATAAAGAAGAAACAAAATTATACAGGGTGTCCCAAAAAGAAGTACTCAGAAGAAAATCCTAGAAAGTATACGAGATTTCATCGACAAAATACCCAATAGTCAGGGTTGGAAAAGCCCCGTTTTTTGACAGAAAATATCGTTAATTCTGATATAGCTCATAAACTATTTGGTAAATTTAAATGGCAAAAATTGCAAAGTAAAGATAATTAATGCCACTTAGGCTTGAAGTTATAAAATCATCACCAAAACAATATTTTGAGAGAAAAAAATATTCTTCTTTCAAAGAATTTTTTTTGATATTTTCGCTCATATCTTTGAAATAAGGTGGACTATTCCCAACTTGACTATTAGTTTTCTTATCGAAAAAATCTCGTCTATTTTCTAGGATTTTCTTCTAAGTTCTTCTTTTTGGGACACTCTGTATATTTATAATCGGTTCGTTCCAACCGAGAAATTTTAATGGCAAGGCCAGTCTCAAAAATTTCAAGAAAGAGAATCTTTTTTTACTTAGAGTCTACTGTCGTTTTCAAAAACGACCATGACTGATAAAAAATGATAGAAAAATGTGAATGCATATTTTTTTAGTTTTTTGAGGCCGGTTCAATTAGGAGGCCACAGGCGAGCGCCTCCTGCGCCTGTGCGATAATCCGCCATTGGTCATAACTCAAGTTTCCCTCGTTAGACTTTCAATTTTTTTTCAGATTTATAATCTAAATTGATTAGGCTACATCGTGCCACAGAGTTACCTTCTGTAACCTAGCACAAAATTAATTATAGGGGTCCAAAGTTAAGGTACTTTTAGATCATTATATTTTTTTTTGTACATTCTCCAATTTTTTTTCCTTCGGGCAAAAATTAAAGAAATGACTTCTAAATCATCTGCAAAAAATTATACAAAAATGTTGTTCGTAGTAGCTTTTATGACTGCAGAACTTAACCACTATGTTTTTCGTTTAGGAAATTGCTCTTAAATTTTTACTCATTTTTCTAAGCTTCTACTTCAAATCTAAAAAATCTTTCCCTTAAAATTGAAAATGTTTGAAATTCGAGAATATTATTAAGTACAATTAGGCAATTAAATATTTTTTATGCATAAAATGGTGCGAATTAATTTGGTGAATAATCTGTATGATGAGTGATGAGTAATGAATTTGTTGGTGGTGATTGTAGCGTAAAAAGGAGTTGATTTGAGTAATGGATTTTTTGATTAGAACTGGTTAGAAGTAATATTATTGGATAGTTTGATTTGAGGGGTAAAAGAAGGCTTCGTATTACAATTAACCCTCGCGATGAAAGGCTTGTAAAAATAAAGGGTGGGTTTTTAAGAAAGGAAGCTAAATTTAAGGGTAAAAATTGATAAATTTTATGTGGAGATATAAAAATGTTGTGATCTTATTTTAATCGTTGCAAGCACATGTGCAACGGTTATAAAATATATTTACATCGCGCTCTATTTACTTTACAAGTTTTCGAATTCGCACGGGAAAACTATGATGCCTCTACACTCTACACTCTGCATTCTACACCCAACTCCTTCAAACTTCTATCAACTCATTTTCTATCGTTTTAGAGTTAAGAACTTTAGAAGCTCTTATTTATTTATACAGGGATGTAGGGGGGTAATTTATGTTTTCTTATCTTGATAATGCAGTAGTAAGTTGTTAAGTGGTCGATTTAAATTGTTGATTTTGAAAATCAATCAGAGCATTAATGATTATTAGGGATTCTTTGCGATCGTTTTAATATAATGAGCGAAGGAGTATGACATCGGCGTCGCGTCGCTTGCGCCCCTAGAATACGGCTGCGCGTCGCGGTGTGGAATCAAACCCGGCCAGTCTTGAAGTACACACGGTGGAAAAGTGCTGGCACGTTACACGTTATGATTAATTCAAACGAGTAACGAGTCCAGGCAATGTGACTTTCGCGCTTACATGGAACCTCAATAAACAACCACAAAAATTTCAGTGCAACATTTTTTACCATCCCCAACTTATCGTGATTATTTTTTGGGGTAGCTTACCAGGGGATTTTGATTTTTTAAAAAAAGTTTTCAAGGTAAATAAACACTTGGAGATAGTTCGCAAATTTTTTATCTTAAATTTGTTTGCGTTATCTAGGGGGGATGAAGCGAGTGCGGTGACGAGAAAGGAGAAAGTTTTGTGATTTTGAGTGAGGTGATTTATCTTTTATCCAAAAAAAAGTCGCCGTTCGCCGTTCTCGTTACACCTGCTTTAATCAGGAATAACGCAGGCAAAAAAAGATAATAAAACACGCACCCCTTGTAACGATGAAAGATATATTGGGAGGCGCAAGTGTTCAACTACTTTTGGGTCTGTTGCAGGATCAGAAGTCTGGAGCTGTGTTGAGTTGAGCTAGGGATTGCTGCTAAAGAACCAAAAACTTTAGAGTGATTGATAATTCTCAGTGAACTTTCTAGTTATAATTAATTGGTGAAACTTATTATTTAAATAAACCGTAACATTAAGAACCAACTGGATTAATCTATCTATTACTTCTCGAAGTATCTGGATATATAAGTTTTAAGCCCTAGATATACAGAAGTATAGATTCGGGATTTTGCAAGTGTGCGATAATTAGCAGGTGCGGTTTTTCACTTCTACGTGCACCCGCCTCTCAATGCACGCACGTTCTTATCAGAATGCACGAGCCTGGATCATTACATTCGAGTGAAGTGCTATGAGTTGAGTGTTTCTTCAATTGCACAAACCAGTCATGAAGACACTTACTCCTTCGCCGAGGACCACTTCAGGTCTGATCGTGTTGACGTCCTGGATCCTGATTCTTCTCGAGCTTTGTGCAGGTACACTACTCCGCATTTTATTTACATTCATTAAAATCCCTCTTCGCAAATTACCACCAAATTAATTATTAATTTATTACATTATCTCATCAGATCATTATTTCTAACAATAAACTTTTAATACCGAATGAATAATAATTCACTTATTGATTCTACATCATCAATTATACATTCTGAATTATTACCAAAGGTTCACTACTCTACGTATTATACATTCATTTATACATTAACGATAACACCGTTTACTATTTACATTATTTCATCCACTAAAAACAACCCCATTAACAAACTTTTTTTAAAAATCAACCTATTATCCTACAAATCCTTAAAACTTTTTACTAAAATTGCTTCAAAATTATTCTTCTCTCAAGAGAAATCATTTTATTTCAAATTTTCCCAATTTTTTCACCTACATTTTATTCCTATTCCACGTCACTTTAATCCACGTTTGATGTATTAAATTATTAAAAACATTAATGGTGTGAAGTTCTGTTAAGGTAGATAAATTTTAGCAAGGAATTAAACGGATTTTCGTATATTTCATTCATTACACTGCTTCATAAGGGAGTTCTAAACAATTAAGTACCTACTTTGAAATTTACCGATTTAGTAATGCATAAACTTACATTGACTTGCCTTCAAAAACTATTCCCCAAAAAACAAACACACTTTACTCAAAACATCCTTCAAATTTTAACAACAAAAATAAAAAATCAGTTTTTCTAAAATTAACATTAAAATTTTACTATATAATATCATAAACAATTGAACAAAATTTTGTAAAAATATTTATAAAAATAAAAAAGTTATTTACAATGTTGTAACTCAAATTCCAAAAATATTAATGACTGAAATAAGAAATTACTAATTTTTCCATATTTCTATTGAAATCTTGCGATAAAATTTTTACCATTATTAAGTAGTAATATCATGAATACATGTACAAAATTTTGTAAAAATATCAGCAACAATAAAAAAGTTATTAACAATTCTGCAACTGAAGTTCCAAAAATATTAATGCAATACGAAAAAATTCACAAAATCCTGAATTTTCGCTTGTTTTTATTAGAATTTTCCGAAAAAAAATTACCATTGTTAAGTAGTAGTATCATAAATACATGTACAAAATTTTGTAAAAATATCTGCAATAATAAAAAAGTTATTATTAATTTTGTAACAAAAGTTCCAAAAATATTAATGACTGAAATACGAAATAATTTATAAAATCGTAATTTTTTCATGTTTCCATTGGAATTTACCAACAAAATTTTTACCATTATTGAGTAGTAGTATCATAAATACATATAAAATATTTTGTAAACATATCTGCAACAATAAAAAAGTTATTAACAATTTTGAAACTCAAGTTCCAAAAATATTAATGACTGAAATACGAAATAATTTATTAAATCGTAATTTTTTTCATGTTTCCATTGGAATTTGCCGACAAAAATTTTACCATTATTAAGTAGTAGTATCATAAATACATGTACAAAATTTTGTAAACATATCTGCAACAATAAAAAAGTTATTAACAATTTTGAAACTCAAGTTCCAAAAATATTAATGACTGAAATACGAAATAATTTATTAAATCGTAATTTTTTTCATGTTTCCATTGGAATGTGCCGACAAAATTTTTACCATTATTAAGTAGTAGTATCATGAATACACGTACAAAATTTTGTAAAAGTATCTGCAATAATAAAAAAATTATTAACAATTCTGCAACTGAAGTTCCAAAAATATTAATGAAATACGAAAAAATTCACAAAATCCTGAATTTTCGCTTATTTTCATTAGAATTTTCCGAAAAAATTTGACCATTATTAAGTAGTAGTATCATAAATACATGTACAAAATTTTGTAAAAATATCTGCAACAATAAAAAAGTTATTAACAATTCTGAAAATCAAGTTCCAAAAATATTAATGAAATACGAAAAAATTTAGAAAATCCTGAATTTTCACTTGTTTCGATTGGAATTTTTCGACAAAATTTTTACCATTATTAAGTAATAGTATCAGGAATACACGTACAAAATTTTGTAAAAATATCTGCAACAATAAAAAAGTTATTAACAATTTTCTAGCTCAAATCGTACCTAAAATATGAATTTTCTTCAAAAAACACGAATTTTCCAAGGTTTCCTTTAAAATTTTGCAGTAAAACGTTTTCTATTATTTTACCATGGTGTATTAAATACAGGGTGTTTCTAAATATATGCGAAGAAATTCTTCAGGCGGTTCCTTGACCAATTCTAAGACAAAAGTAAAGAATAAAAATTTTCTCAAAAGTGCTCTATTTTTTAGTTATGGGGTGTCAAACTTTCTATATTTTTTCATTTTTTGAGTATAACTTCTTTGTTTTTTAAGATAATTTGATCAAATTTGAAACACGCTCTAGTTATTATAGTCGTAACAAGATAAAAATATCAAATATGGAAATAAAATACAGGGGGGTGTATTTTGGGGGTATAGACCCCATTTTTTATGCTATAACTTTTTTGTGCTACCCCACTTAACATTTTAAATGAGATATTCTAATTTCTTGCTTTTTTCTGAAAATTTTTGATCTCCTTAATTTTTTCACAGCTGGTACGGTTTAGAAGTTATTTAAATACATGTACGAAGTTGTATGCCAATTTTGCATTAATCAGGGGTGGCCTTTTTAAAAAAAACTATTTGACCAATTTTAAGACGAAAACAGAGAATAAATATTTTCTCTAAAATGCTTCGTTTTTAATTTGTTAATTTTATTTTAATTTAAATTAAAATCGAAGCATTTTAGAGAAAATATTTATTCTCTGTTTTCGTCTTAAAATTGGTCAAATAGTCTTCTAGGAAGTTTCTGGTATTTATTTAAAAAAAAGCCATCCCTGTTTAATGCAAAATTGGCATACAACTTCGTACATGTTTTTAAATAACTTCTAAACTGTACCAGCTGTGAAAAAATTAAACAGATCAAAAATTTTCAGAAAAAAGCAAGGAATTAGAATATCTCATTTAAAATGTTAAGTGAGGTAGCACAAAAAACTTATGGCATAAAAAATGGGGTCTATACCCCCAAAATACACCCCCCTGTATTTTATTTCTATATTTGATATTTTTATCTTGTTACGACTATAATAGCTAGAGTGTGTTTCAAATTTGATCAAATTATCTTAAAAAATAAAGAAGTTATACTCAAAAAATGAAAAAAATATAGAAAGTTTGACACCCCATAACTAAAAAATAGAGCACTTTTGAGAAAATTTTTATTCTTTACTTTTGTCTTAGAATTTGTCAAGGAATCGCCTGTAGAATTTCTTCGCATATATTTAGAAACACCCTGTATAGACAATATTTTGTAAAAATATTTATAACAATAAAAAAGCTCTTAATTATATTTTCTTACTCGAGTCACAAAATTCCACTAAAATAATATTTTTTGATGAAGAGACATGTGGAAAGGATGGTATTTATTTTTTAGCAGAATCGTATAAATTTTTTTTTTTGAATTAAATTAAAAATTTGCACTTATCGGTTTTTTCCGTTTATTTTCGGAACGGCTCGGAAAAAACTCATTTATGTGTAATTTTATTAATAAAAAAAGATGCAATTCAAATTGGGACACCCTGTATTTTGGTTAGAATATTTTAGCGCTAAAACTAATTTAATTATTTGTAAAATAAAAACAAATGCTTGCAATCAACTCCAATTATCATCAAAACTCAGCAAGTTTTAAAGTTAAAAGAGTGTCTTAGTCAACTTAAAAGCCTATTATATCTTCTTTAGTATCGCTATAAAATTTTAATCAAAAAACTTTTTGGGAAAGTAGGAGAAGTTCACGTTTTACACATTACTGTGGTTTTCCAAAAATTCTTATATGATAAAGCTAAATTGGGTAATCCAGTTATATTGATTTTCTTTAAATTTCACTAAATTATAATTTAAAAGATAAATCTGTTTATAAAATTCAATTGATATCATTCGTAGTTTGAACTTTCATCGATTTTTAATTTATCTTGTTTTATTCATTTAAATAAAATCTTACTATATTTTCTTCTAATTAATTTAAGTTTATATTTTACTTAAAATTGCTTACATCATAAAACTTGCATCATCCTTTTATTATCAGTCAGTCAAAACTTTTACTAATTTACTAAAATGTCTTAAGTCATATGCAAAGATTGCAGTATTACTTTTTGAAATTAATTATTTCGTTTATAATAAAGTTGGGCGTAACTTGTAAATTTTACTAAAAACTTATATTAAGATGCAAAACTTAGGATAAAAACATGAATAGATTTATTTAAATACTCTACCAAGAGTTCCTGACAATTTAACGAGAGCCAGTTTCGGTACACCCTGTATTTAGCTCACTTATTTTTTTTAATATTTTTTTATCAAAATTTTAAATTTATTAGATGTTAGTATATTTACTCGTATTTTTTTAAAATGGAAATTGATTAAAATCACTAACGAAAAATGAGTGGTTTGCATGAACACGGCCATACATTTTTTCCCATAGGAGTTTTATTCCTCCAAATGCAAAATTTGTCCCCAAAGTATTGAATTATTAAAAAAACATTTTAAAGAGCACAATTTTTTTATAAGTTTACGTTTTATTACCAATGATTTTAATAAAGCATCGCATATTATTTATTACCATTTTTTATTTTATTTTGGAATTTTTATTAAATAAAATTAAAAACTATTTAAAAAATTTAATCTACAATTTTTACATATTTTTAACGGCTTTTCAAATACAGGTAAATCGAACCGGCGCAAAACGACGGTTACCTGTACGTCAAAATTTTCTCAGTTGAAAACTTGACCACGTGTCAAAATGAAGCGTTAGCACGTATTCATATCTTTTCAATAATAATTTATGTAAAGTTCTAGTGGTAATTGAAAGTTCTATAAATTATTAATGAATACAGTAGTTCGTTCGAATGCAAGTTACAAGCAATTATTATTAAATATACAAAGTTGTTTACATACGTGCAAACATACATATATAATTTAAAATAAATTAACACGTAGATTACAACTTTTTTCTACGACCATTGATCACGTTTATAATATTTGCAGTTTAAATAACTTTATAAAATATCACGAGTGAACTAGAAAGTTAATTTACCTTGAAGCACTTCTGGATTTTTTATTTTTATAATTCTACAAGTATTTCATGTAGCTAAACCAAAATTTCCAAAAAAACAACACTTTAAGCTGTTCCTATAATTTTCTTCTTTTAAACTAACTTTTTTTGTTTGAATATTTACTGATCGTTTTTGTCACATATGCAAATTCAATAAAATTAAAAAAAAAACGTTTTTTTTTCAGCTTCTAATTAAAATGTCAAACATCAAGTTATTTAGTAAAATATCCGAGAAAAATGACAACCGTTTTTAGTTAATTTCGAGGTTAATTTTATTTTTCTACCAAGCATATAATTATACATGTATTTTGCTTCAGAACAATCTGATAAGAAATGACATGTTTTATTTTTTTTTGATACACCCTGTATATGATTTTTTGGGACACCCTATATAATTTTGTTTTTATTGTCATTTTTAGGGGTAAATAAATTATGACTTGGGTTTTGTCTTTGATAAATTGTTTTTTTGAACATTATTGACCAGTTTTAAACTAAGTGGACTATTTTAAAATTCCCTCGATAAAATCAATAAATCTTATTGGCTTAAAGATAAAAACAAAATCCAAAACTCACTTGATTTAAATAAAAAATCAAAATAAAATTTATACAGGGTGACTCACAAAAATCATTAAAATTTTACATTAAATTAATAACATTTTTATGCCTTTTTTTATATTTTATAAATTTTAGAATAATCACCAAAAATATTTGAAAGGTAAAAAATCGTTAAAAAATATGTAAAAATTGATGATTCGTTTTTTTTTCAATAAAATTTCTTAAATAAAAAAAATTGTAATAATATTTTTTTTTTCAAATTAAAATGTCGTATATCAAATAATTTTGAAAAAAAAATTCTGTATTCTGCAGAGAAAAAAGAATTGACAGTCCCATTTCAAAAATAACAACCGTTAGGTTAATTTTATTTAAAACAGTTTTTTTCAACTACAATTATACATGCATTTTGTTTCATATCAATCTGATAAGAAATGGCATGTTTTATTTATTTTTTTTTTGATACACCCTGTATATGATTTTTTGGGACACCCTATATAATTTTGTTTTTTATTATCATATTTATAGGTAAATAAATTATGACTTGGATTTTGTTTTACTAAATTGTTTTTTGAACATTATTGGCCATTTTTAAAGTAAGTGGACGATTTTAGAATTCCCTCAATAAAATCAATAAATCTTATTGGCTTAATGATAAGAACAAAATCCAAAGCACACTTGATTTAAATAAAAAAATCAAAATAAAATGTATACAGGGTGACTCACTAAAATCATTAAAATTTTACATTAAATTAATAACATTTTTATGCCCATTTTTTTATATTTTATAAATTTTAGAATAATCACCAAAAATATTTGAAAGGTAAAAAAATGTTAAAAAATTTGTAAAAATTGATGATTCGTTTTTTTTTCAATAAAATTTCTAAAATATAAAAAATGGTAATAATATTTTTTTTTCAAATTAAAATGTCGTATATCAAGTAATTTTGAAAAAAAAATTCTTTATTCTACAGAGAAAACAAATTGACAGGCCCATTTCAAAAATAACAACCCTTAGGTTAATTTTATTTAGAACAGTTTTTTTCAACTAGAATAATACATGCATTTTGTTTCATATCAATCTGATGAGAAATGGCATGTTTTATTTTTGTTTTTTTGATACACCCTGTATATGATTTTTTGGGACACCCTATATAATTTTGTTTTTTATTATCATTTTTATAGGTAAATAAATTATGACTTGGAATTTGTTTTACTAAATTGTTTTTTGAACATTATTGGCCATTTTTAAACTAAGTGGACTATTTTAAAATTTCCTCGATAAAATCAATCAATCTTATTGGCTTAATGATAAGAACAAAATCCAAAACACAATTGATTTAAATAAAAAAAACAAAATAAAATTTATACAGGGTGATTAAATTAATAACACTTTTATGCCCATTTTTTTTTATATTTTATAAACTTTAGAATAATCACCAAAAATATTTGAAAGGTAAAAAATCGTTAAAAAATATGTAAAAATTGATTTTTTTCAATGAAACATTGTTCTCAAAAATGCTTCATTTCAAAAATTAACCGGCGTTGCCTAACTTTTAGTACACCCTGTATAAAAAAATCTGAAAATTGAATTTAAATTAAAAAAAATTCTTACATAAAATTGGAAAAATTTAAAAATGAATATTATATGAATAAATATGATTTTTTGAAGATTAATAAAATCGGGTGGTAAATGCAAATATTATTACATTAGGTAATTGGTGAGTGTATTAAATAATAGTAAACGTATGGAGTAATGTATGTCGCCTATGGCCTTAATGCGTCCCTGCTCATTACTCAATATTTATTTTGGAGTAGTTGAATTGAATGTTTGGCAGTGTTTGGTGAATATTGTCAATTGTAACATGATTGAATAATAAATAAGTAAATGCCTATTATAGTGTAACCGATGGGCACAAGTATTTATCATGTTGTATACATTTCATTCATCAACAACGTTTAATATTTGTCGATCATTGATTGAAAATCATAGTAAACTTATACCATAATTTTAAACGAATTTCCCAAGTGAATTATTTTTAGAAATAAATTCTAACCAATTATTATTTATTATTTAAGCAATAATTGATTCATCCATTGAAAGCTTCAAGTTCCTCGTTATTGCAAGCGGTTAGTTTTTATTTATAAGTTGAAAGGCGTTATTTAAATAATTCATGATGTCATTATCAATTTAAAAATTTAAGTGGCGAATTGAAACCGAGTAATCATTAAATCGATTCTTAAACTAAAAAATTAACAAATATAATTTTGCATTAATTTCGCTAGACTGCATTTAATTTAATACGTCTTCCTTGAATTAATTTAAAATTTAATTAAAATGAGTATTATTTCATTTGTGCTAAATTAAATAATTTAAATTAAGATTTTCTAATTAATAAATTAAGCACTTAATTTGATACTAAGTAAAAGTTCATCCATAAATTATTATAGTTTTAATCATTAATTGAAACTCTTTTTTTCTTTTGTATGTTTTTATACTTGATGAGGATCGGGCTTGACACGTTTTCGTTTATTTGGGGCTTCCCTTTCCTTAAGTATTAGTGACATTTTCTCGCATTCCTTTCCTACATTACTTTCCCAACCTAAAGTACCTACTCCTCCCCTTTTCACGTAACAATTTTCTTAAGTAGTCATTAGACAAAAAATATATATCATTCCAGTATTATCTACTTTTTTACCCACAAATTATTTAGTTGCTTTTCCAATATTTCAAATCATCTTAGAAAATTAATAAGAGTGTTTCGTTTTAAATTAAAAATTTGAAAGTTAATTATTTATATTTAAAGTATAAAGAAAGTAGAAAAAAAAATTCAAGTCTCTACGATGTTTCATACAAAAGTTTATATAAAATATTACCTAAAAAATTTTTTTTTGAGTTTTTGGGGAGTACATTTTTTTTTGGGGGGGGGGGTGTAGAGGGCAGGTGGACCTCTTCATTTGATCTATTTTTATTATCTTTCATTTACGGGGTCGATTTTGAAAAAATTAAAAAAAAAATGTTTGAGATATTTTTAATGGAAATCGGTTTTCATTTTTTTTTCTCGAAAACTATAAAAGCTACCGGTTTCAAATTTTTACCAAAAGTAAACACCGTGGATAGACGCGTTTTAAAAAATATTTGGTTAAAATCGGTTAAATAGTTTTTTTGGAAAAAAATCGCAAAGTTTTGGCAAAATTTTGGTACAAATACGGTTCTGGACGGCGCAATTTTAAACCGAAAATTAAAACTTTCACGGAATTTGGTGGAGGAGGTGTCTGTGCGAATTTTAAGCTATTAAACGTCTTGGTGGTGCTAATAGTTTCGAAGATATTAATTATTTTGTGAAAAGTGAAAAATTTCAGACCGAAATTTTGGCTCCAAACAGAGTTTTGCTTATTTTAGCTACATTTTCGGTGATAACTCGAAAACGGAAAGAGATAGCCACGTGATTCTTTTTTTGACGTAAAGTGGACCTAAAGACCTTTTACGTAAGGTAAATAAAGTAGGGTTAAAATGTTATTTGAAGGGTAAATTTGACTCATAAATGCGACTTTAAAAAATGGGACATAAAAAAACACCTTCCTCGTTTCTTACGGTTTTAGTATTATAGACTATAGGGATATTAGTTTTATAAAAATGATAACAAATAAAGTTTGAGTTAGTATAGCTTTAACATAAATTGTATTATGGAATTATTAATCATTACAATAATTATTCATGCGTGCTTCAAGTGATGTGGTTTGTTACTTTCTACATGAAAGGTTTTTGATGTGAATTCCTTCATTCCTTGTAGCAGTAGGAATGTACATATAATTTGAAATGTAATACCAACATTTTCGTTTTTATCGATATTTTTTCAGTTGATACAACATTTTAATCGATTAACAACGTAATATTTAACCACCCTAATTAATTTCCTCAAAACTAAAGTTCATAAAACGCAATTTCCACGAAATTACTTATTAATATTAAACAAATTTCTACGAATTTTTCACACAAATTTCTATTAAAAATTATATTCCCCGAGCGTGAACATTACTTAAAACTGTTTTAATAATTCAAGTTCGTATAAATCGAGATCAAACAGCGAATTTCTAGTATATGGTTTCACTCGCAATAGAATATTTTATTACAACTTCATTTTCAACAAAATTTAAATTGTAAAAATTACAAACACTTTGTCGACTGCTAACGGTCTCTCCGATAACCTCAAACCTATATTAAGTAGTTTCAAGGAAAATTATCATCAAGGGGGAAACATTTGCAATTTTCAAAAATTCTCCACTTTTCTGGGTATCAGAAAAAATAAATAAAACACCGCTATTTTGATAAAATTCGAAAAAATATATTTTATTATTTTTTCAAAAATTTTTTATAGTTTTTTTAGAAAAACTTTTGGATACAAAAAATGGCATTATGGATTATATCACTCGTTGATGACTTATACTGCCTTGATATGGGGTCATGCTACAAATAGCAGCAGGGTATTCAGGTTGCAACGTAGAGCAAGTCAGAGTAATTGGTGGATATAATAGTCAAATATCTGAAAGTGTTAAGAGTGAAGTTCCTAACTACATCTGTACTATACTCAATTGATGAATTTCTCGATTTAGACTTTAACCAAATTCAATAAAACATATAATATAAATGTGATATTTTTATGCTAATTTGGATAGTAATAATCGTACAAACAATGTGATAAAAATTGTGTTATTTCATGATATCTAGACTAGTCTCTGGAACTGCAAAATTTAATTATAAATAATGTAATTTTGACAATGAATTGTGTTTCTAACTTTGAAGTTCTACCACTCTTTCCTAGGTTTATTACAAAATACCAAATCTTAATCCTTAAATTGCACAAATTCGCTAAACCTGACTTATTAAAATTCAGAGAATTGAACAAAAGATTCCTAGATTATTGATTGGCCACATCGTTCCGATCGTAAGAGAAAAAAAACGATAATCTGAAGTTCTGATTACACTAACCGAAGTGATAACAATATAGGATTATAATAAGCGGCGTGTAGTCAATTCATACTTCATGTCTTTTCGAATTGATCAAAAGCTTCATGAAATACCTATCAAGGACCTTCATGAAGTTATCTGAATTTAAAACACACCAAAGTTAGATTTCAAGGTGTTCATTGATGTTTCATCATAAAATTTAGGACTATGTGATTTCAAAGACCTTACGAGATTTTTCTTTCTTCGAAATCCACTGATTGAAAATCTTAGAAAAAAATAGAGTGTCCATGATGTGTTTAGAAAATATCTTGGGTTGTGAGGTATTTTTGTGTAAATGAAAATTGGGTAAAAAGAGATTGTGTATTATCTGATTGAATGAAGTAGGTATATTGAATTTTTTTGTTGGAAAAAGGTTTTTAATGAACAAGGATATGAGATTAAAAAAATTATAAGAGCATATTTTAATAGGTTGTGCAAAGAAAGTAATGAGGAAGGTTATTGCATGGATGTTTAATTTTGCATGTAAATTGTGTTATACGTGTACTAGGATAGGAAGGTTTTACTTTTAGCTGCGTTCATAGTAGAAAAGTGATGAGTTTTTAATTTGGCGAAAAAGTATTTTATAAATTTTGAAGTAGGTTGGGTAAATTAGTGGCGATATTAAACAATATTAGTGTTAATTGAGTGTATTGGAGGTCCTTTGTGTACCTTGAGTATTTTGAGGTGAAGTGATGCGTTTAGAATGCTGACTGGGTGTAAAATGATTGGATATAATTACGTGCCATTATTAAGAGAAGGAATGGTCGATAAGTATTAAGCAGACAATATTGGGGTGAAAAAGACGGGGTTTAAAAGAAACTTTAACACCTCTTTCGGTTGAATGGCTGAGCTTGTGAATAAACGCTTAGTCGCATGGCTCAGGAGTTATGATGGTTCGATGAGCAGAAGATGTTTGAGCATTATTGCGATAAGGCACGCAGAAGTGAGAATATTAACGGAGTATTACATGTGTAGATGTGACGGCTTAGTGGACAAACTCGAGAGCGAATCAAAGTTTGGGTGGACGCTTGAAGAGCGGAAATATGAAACGAGGCAAGACAGGATATTGCGATTGAATATGAATGAGGAACTTCTACATGAGCTTCAACAACTGAACCTGCCCCAGTAATTCATCTCCGGACATAAAAGCTTTCCAACTGCCTACTACCAGCTAAATCTATTTATTAAGGTTAAGTGACGAATGATTGTTTCCAAATAATGCTATTAATGGACTAATGGACTTACTTTCCAATTTGACTAATATATTCTTTCGATTCCTCCAGAAAAGTGAGTTATACTTAAATTACTTAAATTGGGGACTAGGGACGTTATTTTTGAGGATTATGCTAGGAGCATATTCGAATTTAAAATGCTAAATTGTTGAATACGCCTCGCCTTGTAGCCTTGTAGAGTACAAGCACATAAATTAGGGTAACTGATTTTTCGGCAGTCGGAAGACATTGTTGACAGAGGGCGCGCGAGCCGATTTAGAAAGTCGCGAGATAACTACATATCGAACTTCTTAAAATTCATGGGGGTGAATATATTAATTCATGACGACAGTCGGATCCGAACGTTGCTAGGACTTTGTAGAGCGCTCAACTTACATGTGTAATTTGGGGCGCTTCAAAACCCTTCCAGCCATATAAAACATATACATCAATGTTACCAACCAAAGAAATCATTTATTTCACGTTTATGGCTTCAAAAACTAATTTATTACTTTATTATAAAACCGCTTCACTTCACATTTATTTGCCACACTTACCATAACTTTTCACATCGATATTTTATCAAACTCCAAATAAATATCCTCGTAATAACCCTATACGAATACCATTAAAAAGCAATTAGAAGCCAATCAAC
Source organism: Stenus bimaculatus (assembly GCA_963971135.1). Taxonomy (NCBI): domain Eukaryota; kingdom Metazoa; phylum Arthropoda; class Insecta; order Coleoptera; family Staphylinidae; genus Stenus; species Stenus bimaculatus. Next base: position 2,121,998 of record OZ020184.1, read on the forward strand.
CCACCGACGGTATTAATTTCGAATTTTAACAAATTACTTTTTTACCACTTCTAATTGCAATTCAACCAAAATGTAAACAACCCTTTTATAACGTCTACTAAATAAAACACACCACCTTCTTCTCCATACTTCTAATTAACCAATCAATATTATCCCCCCATTTCATTTTTTTTCATCAAATTCAAAAAGTTACCCCATTCTTTTCAAATTTACTCCCATCACTGCTTACATAATTACAACCAAATTCATTATTATTATTTCCCTATTTTTTATCTTTTATGACATGTATTTTGGACCTTAAGAGCAATTTCCTAAACGGCAAATATAGAGGTTTAGTTCTGCAGTTATAAAAGCTAGTACGAACAATATTTTTGTATAATTTTTTTTTGTAGATGATTTAGAAGTCATTTCTTTAATTTTTGACAGAAGGAAAAAAAATTGGAGAATGTACAGAAAATAATATAATGATCTAAAAGTACCTTAACTTTGGACCCCTCTAATTAATTTTGTGTCAGCTTGCAGAAGGTAACTCTCTGGCAGGATGTAGCCTAATCAATTTAGATTATAAATCTAAAAAAAAATTGAAAATCTAACGAGGGAAACTTGAGTTATGACTGCAGAATTAATGCTCGATTTCATGATTTTTCACAATTTTTCCCTCCAAACTCGCGCGCCCTCTAGGGATTCGCATTAATTATCAGTTATTTGGACGTTGGACTACATGGGTAACTTTTTTATTATTGGTGATACAAAGTCGATTAAATGGATAAAGTAGTTGATATTCGTTAAAAAAACATTGGAATTTCTTATCGTTTCTGATTAAAAAATAAAAAAAATACGATTTTCAAAATATGGCAATAACTTTTTTATTTTGGGTCGGACCAAAAATGTTTTTTGACATTATACAGGCACTTTTTTGGGTACAGGTAAATTTATTCGCCAATAGATTGACCGCAAATGAACCGAATTAATTTTTTGGTAATTGCGACCATATTGAATTTACACATTTGGAATCAGTGTTTTTTTTGAGAAATTTTGTATACCATATGTAAAAAAAAAATAAAAGTGACAATTTACATCTCTTGTTTTGGAAAATAAAATAATTTCTGTTTTTCTTAAAATATTACATATGATATGCCAAATTATTTAGAAAAATACACTGATTCTAAATATGTGTAAATACAAAATGGCCGCCATAAAAAATAAGTGTGGTTCATTTGTAGTTAATCCAAAATATATTGATTTGCCTTACTGCATTGTTCACAGAAACGAGTTTGTATAATGTCAAAAACCTTACCACCGAAAATAAAGAATTTATAGTTATATTTTGAAAATCTGATAGCGCAGAAACGATGTTTTATCAACGAATTATTAGTCTACGAACAAATCTCTACTACTTTGTCCATTTGACCTCTCTTATCTTTCTATCTCCAATAATAACAAAGATACCCATGCAGTCCAACGTCTCGTGAGACACCCTGTATATAATATTACTATACCGGGTGGAAATGAAACTAGGGCCACCCCTGGCATTTCTTTATTTATGAAAATAAAAAATTAGAATTTTAGTATCTTATATGATCTAAGAAAACAAATTTTATGGATCGAATAAATCTTTCATTTTACTTCCGGTTTATCAGGAAATGGCACCCACTTTCTTATTTTAAATGTAACCCCCTGATTTTTTCTACGTAAAATCAAACATTGTTCAGTTTTAAGTATGTTTATGACAAATAAAATTTTTTTTTCAAAACTTTAAGAAAAAATATTGAATTTTTTTTTGGTAAAAAATTTGAGTAAAATCTACAAAAACTATTTTTAAATAATACAAATACGTAAAATAAATTGTAATTTATAAAATTTATTTCACCGTTCTTGAGATATTATTTTTTTTAATTTCCAAGAAGCGTTTTTTGGAAATATCTTTACTTTTTCAAATGGGATGATATAAGGGCCACCCCCTAATTAAATAGAGGGTTTTTTTTCCGGTTACTGTGATATCCCATATGTATGTATTAATTTCAAATTTATACCTGTAATTAATTTTTTATCGAATTAATTTAACATCAAAAGTTTTGAAAAAAAATATTTTTTTGTCATAAACATACTTAAAATTAACCAATGTTTGATTTTACGTAGAAAAAATCAGGGGATTATATTTAAAATAAGAAAGTGGATGCCATTTCCTGATAAACCGGAAATAAAATTAAAAATTTTTTCGATCCATAAGATTTGTTTTCTTAGATCATATAATATCCTAAAATTTTAATTTTTTATTTCCATAAATAAAGAAATTCCAGGGGTGGCCCTAGTTTCATTTCCACCCGGTATGTTTGCATCCAATTTGTTTGGAATTTTGCAATTTTTTCACTTAAACTAATTAGTCGATTTCTAAAAAAACATAACCTAAAATAGCAAATTCGTAGTAATCACTCAAACAAAATTTAATGAGAAAATCATTAAAATCTACAAATTAGTACTTTTTAAAACCATTTTCAAAAAGTGCAGGATTTTTGAAAATTACAGATGTTTTAGCATAAAAATTTCGAAAAATCTATAAATTTAGATTTTGATAATAATTTCAAAAACATAACCTAAAATAGCAAATTCGTAGTAATTACTTCAACAAAATTTAATGAGAAAATCATTAAAATGTACAAATTACTACATTTTAAAACCATTCTAAAAAAGTGCAGGATTTTTGAATATTACAGATGTTTTAGCATAGAAATTTCGAAAAATCTATAAATTTAGATTTTGATAATAATTTCTTTTGAAAATTTTTGACCTCTATTACTTTTTCATTTAAACAACTTTCTATCTCCAATAATAACAAAGACACCCATGCAGTCCAGCGTCTCGTGAGACACCCTGTATATTATATTACTATATGTTTTTCGTGGTGGGGGGAGTCAAAAAGGTATCGTGCCCCGGGCGCGTATGCTCGCTACGCCACTGAGTTTTGTATCCAATTTGTTTGGAATTTTGCAATTTTTTCACTTAAACTAATTAGTCGATTTCTAAAAAAACATAACCTAAAATAGCAAATTCGTAGTAATCACTTCAACAAAATTTAATGAGAAAATCATTAAAATGTACAAATTACTACATTTTAAAACCATTCTAAAAAAGTGCAGGATTTTTGAATATTACAGATGTTTTAGCATAAAAATTTCGAAAAATCTATAAATTTAGATTTTGATAATAATTTCTTTTGAAAATTTTTGACCTCTATTACTTTTTCATTTAAACAACTTTCTATCTCCAATAATAACAAAGATACCCATGCAGTGCAGCGTCTCGTGAGACACCCTGTATATTATATTACTATATGTTTTTCGTGGTGGGGGGAGTCAAAAAGGTATCGTACCCCGAGCGCTTCTGCTCGATACGCCACTGAGTTTTGTATCCAATTTGTTTGGAATTTTGCAATTTTTCCAGTTAAACTATTTAGTCGATTTCTAAAAAAACATAACCTAAAAGAGCAAATTCGTAGTAATCACTCAAATAAAATCTAATGAGAAAATCAATTAAAATCTGCAAATTAGTACTTTTTAAAGTCCTTTTCAAAAAGTGCAGGATTTTTGAAAATTGTAGATGTTTTAGCATAAAAATTTCCAAAAATCTATAAATTTAGATTTTGATAATAATTTCCTTTGAAAATTTTTGACCTCTATTACTTTGTTCATTTAAACAGCTTTCTATCTCCAATAATAACAAAGATACCCATGCAGTCCAACGTCTCGTGAGACACCCTGTATATTATATTACTATGTGCTTTCACTTTTACTTAATATTACTATATGTTTTTCGTGGTGGGGGGAGTCAAAAAGGTATCGTGCCCCGGGCGCTCCTGCTCGCTACGCCACTGAGTTTTGTATCCATTTTTTTTGGAATTTTGCAATTTGTTCCAGTAAAACTAGTTTGTCGATTTCTAAAAAACATAACCTAAAAGAGCAAATTCGTAGTAATCACTCAAACAAAATCTAATGAGAAAATCATTAAAATCTACAAATTACTACATTTTAAAACCCTTTTAAAAAAGTGTAGGATTTTTGAAAATTGCGGATGTTATAGCACAAAAGTTTCGAAAAATCTATACATTTACATTTTGATGATTATTTCCTTTGAAAATGATGGGAAATATTTTGATCTCTTAAAACGTTTCATCGTTTTTCTGAAAATTTCTAAAACCGGTTCTAGATTATTTGAGTCGCTCATTTCAGTCGAAAAAGTGTCTGTAATTTGATTTCTATAGCAGGACCATTTTTGTATCCAAAAAGTTTTTTTTAAATGTTGCTTCCTTTAATAAGAAAAACTAATAGCCGCTTTCTACAAAACAAAATCTTTAATATGTACGTTTAAAGCCTTTACTTTCCTCAAAAATTTTTCTTCCTTCTGTTAAAAATTTTTTTGCAAAAATAATAATTTCGATTTTTATCAAAATATTCTTTCAGGTACTTTATTTACTCTGACACCTCCAAAAGTGCAGAATTTTTCAAAAATTGCAGATGTTTACAAAACACCTCCTCCATATATTAAAAGATGGCATTTTAAAAACAAAAAGCGATTTTCTCAAAAAAATTAAATACGGCAGTTACAAATTTTGTTCCAAATATTATCACCACCCTGTATACTTACAAATGATTATAAATTGCCTACCTTCTGCAAAATCATAGAAAAAATCATTTTATAAAACGTTGTGTCTTGTGCCTCGTTAATGATGCTCTTATAAAGTTGATACTGTAGCACATTTGAATTATCATTCTTCGTTCAACATTCTGAAATATGACTTATATCAATGATTTAAAAAGAAAATCGTTAATTAAAGGTATTAAAAATATTAAGGTGTAAACTATGATAAAATTTATTATTGGAAAATTTTCGTTGGTAATTGAAATATTTAAATATATTCAGAATGCGAAAGAATTTTTGATGAAACTTTTTTGTGTGTCTATAAAGTTAAATTTGATGGAATTAAAAAATAAAAAAAAATAAAAGAAAGGTTTGAAAGTACGTGATATTATTTACTTAGAGAAAAAGATAATAATTTGGGAATTGAATGAAGTAATTGTTATTTTTGTCGTACGTGTATTCTGGAATAAATTGTAGGTTTAAAAATTTCCGTTTAGTTTTGCCACTCTATTTACTGTTCCTTTAGTGATACGTGTTTTGGTTGAAATCGTCGTTTCAAGCAAAAAAGTTTCTTTCATTTGAGTTGGTAGTGGCTTAGTGTTGAAAGCGCTGATTTCCAAATTGTTGCTACGTGAGAGTTTGAAGCTGACTAATACAGAGATAAAGTTTTTTGTGTAAATGTGGCGGCAACTTGTACACGAAATAAAATAAATTGCGTTATTGATTGCAATTTTTAGATGGAAAGTGAAGTAAATTCGGTAAATTTAAGGAGTAGTGTTGTGTATGTATGTTGTATGTACATGTACTGTGCGATGGTTTAGAGTTAGAAGGAGTAGAAAGGTTGTCACTCTGCTGCGAGTAATCGAATTTATTGAAGTTGTTTTCTTGGCAATTACTTTCCACACCTTGTAATACAATACGATATGAATCCCTCGAGGAAGAAGCGAAAAGAATTATGTTTGCGGTGAACATTATAATCTTCTCAATTCTTCGATGACAATTCGCTTATTTTACATTTTTCCCAGCGTTCTCACTTCACATTTCAAATATAACGTGGGATCAGGCTCCTATTACATCCATTTTTTTGGACAACTCACATTCCAGATTTGCATTAATTTATATATTAATTAAGCGAATATTTTGGGGAATTTTAAATAATTTATTCGTGTTCGATGCTCGTCTTCATCCACAGAAATGTGGCAGCTTTTAATTAAATTTTAAATAAATCATTTAATGCCCGCAAACGTGCACTTGAAATAATTTTCTTCCAGTGTGCAACTGAAGCGTGGAAATATAAAACGTTTTTGAGTATTTTACATTTACATAAATCTGGTACTCATTACAAGTGCTGTAGTATTTAATGCTAATGCAGAGGCCTAAGGACGAGCCCACAATTTCCAATTCCAACTAAACGCTCCACTTTGCCATTCTTTGCCGTTCTTTCAACACGAATGCGAGAATACACGAACGTCTTACTCAAACTAAAAAAAACAGAAATTGGCTCTTTTTATCTCAATATACTACAAATTTGCGCTTTTAAATGACTCTAGATTAATTTACTGCTCCACCCCTGGTATTAAATTATTTAAATGTAATTTTAAACTAAGGCCCTTATTCTAAGATGCGGTTCCTGGAACGACCTCAAATTATACAAGTTCCTCCAAGTCCGACCATAGTGATTACACTCTAGGTTAACTCTTATCATTAATTGTAGCTTAATTTATGTGTTATTGTTAAAAATTAGTTCCTAATAGTTGTAGGGCAAACACCGAAATAAACTCACTGGGAAATGGGAAATACTATAATATTTCACAACACACTTTAATAGATTTTCACACAACAGTGACTTAGTAAAGCGCAAAGCGCACATCATAGATTATTTTTTAATAATTCACCATTGTTTCCTCAACACATGTTGAACACCACATCCTAGTCACAATCAAATCTGATGTATTATTTGCATTTCCCAGCTTCACACTGTATTATTCAATACACACATCTAATTAAAATTAATTCCATAACAAGATTGTAGCTATTGATTTCCAACACACAACTTTTAAAATTATTTTAATCAGTAAACCCAACTACAGCAAATTCTGCTAATTATCCCAACAAGAATAATCTTAAATCAATATTTAAATAAGAACTTCTTCGTTTCGCTTTAGTTTCAACTGTTATCATTTACAAGTTTCGCCAGTTTTACGTTCAAACCTATTCCCTTTCGTAATCTCACACAAAAAGCAAATATTCACTTAGAATAAGTAAAAAGATACAAGTTTTAAAATGTACTTTATCTTTTGCGTAATATAAAAGTTATCTTACTTCTCTATGACATCCACTTGATGGATGGTGCTTTTCAAAACTTTACATGTTTATTCATAAAATCCGCAAATTTTATTTTCCACCAAATTTACAGCGTATTAAAAGCTCCAAAATAAGTAAATATTTACTATGTATACCATCAAAAATGCCATGTCATTATATTAAAACACGTAAACTTGAATACCTAAATAAGAACCGCAGTCATATTATACTCTAATAAAACTACAAACGCTACTACTCAAATATACACCAAGTAATATAACTCTTCTTTATTAAAATATTTTATTTTTAAAAACATCATAGTTTTTTTCTCATCAAATTTTAAAACCAACATTTTCATGCTCAATTTTCTCGATCTTATTAATTCTGATTTTGATTTAAACGTTTTTAAAAGTTTTAATTTTTTTTTCATTTTTGTGGCTTTAAAATCAAAATTTTTGTTTATGTGGGCAAAATTATAATATTAAAATAAAAATACATTCAGTTATTAGGAAGAATATATAAAAACTTCTTCAAAAATCAAATAAAAAAAAAAAATAAAAAGTCATTTTTTCAAATTTTTTTAATCAAAAATAAAATAATATAGTGTTTTTATATTTTGTTACACATCAGTCGTAAGTAAAACTATATTAAACGTTTTTTTAAATCAGACAAAAATCAAAAAATTAAAAAAAAAATAAAAAAATAATATTTTTTTATACATACGGTCCTAAGTAGAACTACATAAAAAGTTCTATAAAATTCAAACCAGGAGTCTAAAAATTAGGGAAAAAGTGAGAATAAATTTAGATTTTATTTTTTTAATCAAAAAAAAAATGTAGAGGCTCAATTTTTTATTTTTTCTTACACGTACAGTCCTAAGTAAAACTATATAAGATGTTTTTTACAAAATCAAACCAGGAGTCAAAAAATTAAAAAAAATCAGCCACTTTTTCAGATTTAATTTTTTCAATCGAAAACAAAAAAAAATGTAAGGCGTATTTTTTGATATTTTTTTATACATACGGTCCTAAGTAGAACTACATAAAAAGTTCTATAAAATTCAAACCAGGAGTCTAAAAATTAGTGAAAAAGTGAGAATAAACAGTGACTTTTTTAGATTTTATTTTTTTAATCGAAAATAAAAATGTAGAGGCTCAATTTTTTATTTTTTTGTACACTTACAGTCCTAAGTAAAACCACATAAAATATTTTTTTTCAAAATCAGACCAGGAGTCAAAAAATTAAAAAAATCAGTCACTTTTTCAGATTTTATTTTTTTTAATGGAAAACAAAAAAATGTAAGGGCGTATTTTTTATATTTTTTTATACATACGGTCCTTAGTAGAATTACATAAAAAGTTCTATCAAATTCAAACCAGGAGTCTAAACATTAGGGAAAAAGTGAGAATAAACAGTGACTTTTTTAGATTTTATTTTTTTAATCGAAAATAAAAATGTAGAGGCTCAATTTTTTATTTTTTCTTACACTTACAGTCCTAAGTAAAAATACATAAAATGTATTTTACAAAATCAGACCAGGAGTCAAAAAATTAAAAAAAATCAGTCACTTTTTCAGATTTTATTTTTTTTAATGATAAACAAAAAAATGTAAGGGCGTATTTTTTATATTTTTTTATACATACGGCCCTAAGTAGAACTACATAAAAAGTTCTATAAAATTTAAACCAGGAGTCTAAAAATTAGTGAAAAAGTGAGAATAAACAGTGACTTTTTTAGATTTTTTTTTTTTAATCGAAAATAAAAATGTAGAGGCTCAATTTTTTATTTTTTCTTACACTTACACTGCTAAGTAAAAATACATAAAATGTTTTTTACAAAATCAGACCAGGAGTAAAAAAATTAAAAAAAAATTTAAAAAATCAGTCAATTTTTCAGATTTTATTTTTTTTAATGGGAAACAAAAAAATGTAAAGGTGAATTTTTTGATATATTTTTATACATACGGTCCTAAGTAGAACTACATAAAAAGTTCTATCAAATTCAAACCAGGAGTCTAAAAATTAGGGAAAAAGTGAGAATAAATTTAGATTTTATTTTTTTAATCAAAAAAAAATGTAGAGGCTCAATTTTTTATTTTTTCTTACACATACAGTTCTAAGTAAAACTACATAAAATGTTTTTTACAAAATCAGACCAGGAGTCAAAAAATTAAAAAAAATCAGTCACTTTTTCAGATTTTATTTTTTTAATCGAAAACAAAGAAAAATGTAAGGTCGTATTTTTTATATTTTTTTATACATACGGTCCTAAGTAGAACTACATAAAAAGTTCTATAAAATTCAAACCAGGAGTCTAAAAATTAGTGAAAAAGTGAGAATAAACAGTGACTTTTTTAGATTTTATTTTTTTAATCAAAAATAAAAATGTAGAGGCTCAATTTTTTATTTTTTGTTACACTTACAGTCCTAAGTAAAATTACATAAAATGTATTTTACAAAATCAGACCAGGAGTCAAAAAATTAAAAAAATCAGTCACTTTTTCAGATTTTATTTTTTTTAATGGAAAACAAAAAAATGTAAGGGCGTATTTTTTTATATTTTTTTATACATACGGTCCTAAGTAGAACTACATAAAAAGTTCTATAAAATTCAAACCAGGAGTCTAAAAATTAGTGAAAAAGTGAGAATAAACAGTGACTTTTTAGATTTTATTTTTTTAATCGAAAATAAAAATGTAGAGGCTCAATTTTTTATTTTTTCTTACACTTACAGTCCTAAGTTAAAATACATAAAATGTTTTTTACAAAATCAGACCAGGAGTCAAAAAATTAAAAAAAATCAGTCACTTTTTCAGATTTTATTTTTTTTAATGGAAAACAAAAAAATGTAAGGGCGAATTTTTTTATATTTTTTTAAACATACGGTTCTAAGTAGAACTACATAAAAAGTTCTATCAAATTCAAACCAGGAGTCTAAAAATTAGTGAAAAAGTGAGAATAAACAGTGACTTTTTTAGATTTTATTTTTTTAATCAAAAATAAAAATGTAGAGGCTCAATTTTTTATTTTTTGTTACACTTACAGTCCTAAGTAAAAATACATAAAATGTTTTTTACAAAATCAGACCAGAAGTCAAAAAATTAAAAAAAATCAGTCACTTTTTCAGATTTTATTTTTTTTAATGGAAAACAAAAAAAATGTAAGGGCGTATTTTTTTATATTTTTTTATACATACGGTCCTAAGTAGAACTACATAAAAAGTTCTATAAAATTCAAACCAGGAGTCTAAAAATTAGTGAAAAAGTGAGAATAAACAGTGACTTTTTTAGATTTTATTTTTTTAATCAAAAATAAAAATGTAGAGGCTCAATTTTTTATTTTTTCTTACACTTACAGTGCTAAGTAAAAATACATAAAATGTTTTTTACAAAATCAGACCAGGAGTAAAAAAATTAAAATAAAATTTAAAAAATCAGTCAATTTTTCAGATTTTATTTTTTTTAATGGGAAACAAAAAAATGTAAAGGTGTATTTTTTGATATATTTTTATACATACGGTCCTAAGTAGAACTACATAAAAAGTTCTATCAAATTCAAACCAGGAGTCTAAAAATTAGGGCAAAAGTGAGAATAAATTTAGATTTTATTTTTTTAATCAAAAAAAAAATGTAGAGGCTCAATTTTTTATTTTTTTGTACACATACAGTCCTAAGTAAAACTACATAAAATGTTTTTTACAAAATCAGACCAGGACTCAAAAAATTAAAAAAAATCAGTCACTTTTTCAGATTTTATTTTTTTAATCGAAAACAAAGAAAAATGTAAGGTCGTATTTTTTATATTTTTTTATACATACGGTCCTAAGTAGAATTACGTAAAAAGTTCTATCAAATTCAAACCAGGAGTCTAAACATTAGAGAAAAAGTGAGAATAAACAGTGACTTTTTTAGATTTTATTTTTTTAATCGAAAATAAAAATGTAGAGGCTCAATTTTTTATTTTTTCTTACACTTACAGTCCTAAGTAAAAATACATAAATTGTTTTTTACAAAATCAGACCGGAGTCAAAAAATTAAAAAAAATCAGTCACTTTTTCAGATTTTATTTTTTTAATCGAAAACAAAAAAATGTACATGCTTATTTTTTTATATTTTTTTATACATACGGTCCTAAGTAGAACTACATAAAAAGTTCTATCATATAAGGCTCAATTTTCTATATATTATTACAAATACTGTTCTAAGTAAAACTACATAAAGCGTTTTATCAAAATCACACCAGGAGTCAAAAAATTATGAAAAACATTGAAAATAAGTCACTTTTTCAGATTTAATTTTTTTATTAAAAAAAAAAACTAAAAAGGTTAACTGAAACATACAGTCCTAAGTAAAACAACGTAAATTGTTTTAACCAAAGCTTACCAACTTTAATTTGAATAATTTTTGCATTTTTTTAAATTCACATTTTTGCATAACTTTTTTAATTATCCTCGGATTTTAATAATTCTTTTTTTATTTTGTGTCTAAAAGTTTATCTGATCATGTGTATGTAAAAAATATAATGAAATTGTTTAGTGTGATTTTTGATTTTTTGCAATTTTGATATTCAGCAAAAATATATATAATAACACGTTTGTGATAAACATGGTTAATGTTGTGAACATGTTATTGTAATAATTGTGTGTGCGGGATGTTAAGAATCTGTTGTAAAATTTGCAACAATATTTGGTGAGAAAAGAAAGTTGTAAAAAATAAAGTCGTTTAAAATCAAAGTTTATCGCTTTTAAAAATTGAATTATTTGGGGATGTGAAATGGAGACGAGAATTCTGTCCGTTCGATGAGGCGAGGAGGCGAAGGCGGCGTGGAAGGAAAGTGGAAAAATATTATTACAATTCTTGATGTTGAAAATCCGTGTTTAAAATTGTAACATTTGTGTGTTGAAAGTATCATTATCCATTTGGTATAATAGAGTAAAACAAATAACGCGTTGTTTTGGATCATTAATTTTTCACATGTTTTAAATCTCGAGGCAAGCTCACGCCTCACTTTTGGAATAACTGGAGTGATGTACGCGCATCTTGACAGCTCATAATTTAAATCTAAAAAAACTTCATGATTATCTACGGAATTCGAAACTTCCCTAATACATTTTAACTTGGAACGTCAGTTTATGTTAGCTGTTAGCCACCGCGCTAAAATAAAATGCACTTTGACCCAATTTTAACTTGTATAATATTCATGTCACTATTTACTTTTCCAGTTATAATATACATTAAACTTATTTACAATGTATAACGATTTACTTGGAGCAAACTCAATTTGATGGTGCATACACTTGGGAATCACTAATTACATTAGCAACCTTTATAAGTAATTGAAATCTTCCACAGACTCCGACTATCATCTCATCCAACATTTTTTCCACTTGTTGAATCTACAAATTTAAACGATTAAAATAATTAACCCTTTTCTACAAAAAACTTATATTATACCTCTAAATTTATTGATCCTTTAAATTATACTTTTATCAAATAATCACTCCTTCCACCGTAATCACCTTCGTTTTATGGAAATTATTTATTTCCGTGTAGCCTTTAAGAATTATTATTAAAACATCGATGCATGCTTCAACGAAATCACAAAAATTGGTTTATTTTTGCATAAAATTCTTGGCAGCACACCCTCTAATTGTTGACCATTGCCCGTTTGATGGCGTTCTTTAATGTGAACTGAGGCGCAAACAAGCATCCTCCACTCATTTTCGATCTGGTCAGCTATTGTGCTTGCTAAAGAGCTGGCACAATAGCTGACCAGATGACGAAAGCTTCATGAAGTATACATAATCAATAACCACAATAACTCCTTTGAACTTTTAAACCTATACACTCTTACATTGTGATACTTTCATAACAAATTACACCGATACTTAATCATCATGCAACCTTACATTATACCTGTCGTTTTTGACGACGTTGAACGATAGCGCCAACATTTTGTTGTACTACCTCCTTATCATCATTTATCAGTTATGACTTACATTGTTTTTTTACGAATTTTTAATAATATGTGCTATACTATTTTTAACCACATATTTTTTATATTTGAAGTTTTTTTCACTTCATCGACACTCCATTTCACCGAAACTACATTTTCATCGACAACAGTTTCATCAATACCTTCATTGACACTCTTTTCATCGACTGCAGATGCAGTCCACATTACCTTTAAGTTCTAAATTTTTTATATCGATGAAACGGTGTATCCATGACAAGGTAATGTGGATTAACCGTAGTCAATGAAAATACTGTTGATGAAACAAGATTATTGGAGAGATAGCATATTCGATCAAATAGTTTGTCGATGGAAAGCTGGTGCCCATATAACGACCTTGTAAAAGAGATGGTTTTTTGACAAAAAGCTAGTGTCGATTAAATGTCTCTCTGTCAATGAAACGTCTGTGTCAATGATAAAGTAATGTCTGTCGTTGAAACGAACTATCGATGATATTGGCGATTCAAATTAATTTAAACATAGGCCACTATTGCATTAACAAACATTTTCTTCGACAAGGACCTTCTCATTGACAATCCACTTCTTCGACAATGCCTTTCATTGATCGACTCGACCGTTTCATCGACAAAGGCGTGTTTCATCTGATAGTTAATTCAGAAATATTTGTACAAGTACAATCAATTTTTATATCTTTGTCAATGAAACGGTTGTGTCCAGGTGTATGAACTGTAGTCGAGGAAAGACTGTCGATGAAACGAGATTATTGGAGAGAAGGCATATTCGATCAATTAGTTTATCGATGAAAAGATGGTGTCCATGAAACAACCTTGTAGAAGATAAGGTTTTTTGACAAAAAGATGGTATCGATTAAATGTCGTTGTCGATGAAAAGGTAATGTCTATGATAATGTAGTGTAGATGATAAGATCTATAAATGAAACGAAATATCGATGATATTGAAGATTCAACTTAATTTTAAACTAGGCAACTGATACATTGACAAACTTTTCCTTCGACAAGGACCTTTTCATTGCCTTCTTCGATAATGTCTTTCATTGATACTCTTTTCATCGACTCGACCGTTTCATCGACCAAGACGTGTTTCATCTGATAGTTAATTCAGAAATATTTGTACAAGTACAATCGTTGTTTATATCTTTGTCAATGAAACGGTTCTGTCCAGGTGTATGAACTGTAGTCGAGGAAAAAACTGTCGATGAAACGAGATTATTGGAGAGAAGGCATATTCGATCAATTAGTTTATCGATGAAAAGATGGTGTCCATAAAACAACCTTGTAGAAGACAAGGTTTTTTGTCAAAAAGGTGGTATCGATTAAAAGTCTTTGTCGATGAAAAGGTAATGTCTATGATAATGTAGTGTTGATGATAAGGTCTGTCGATGAAACTTAATTAATTTAAAAACAGGCAACTGTTACATCGATAAACCTTTTCTTCGACAAAGACCTTTCTTCGCTACTACCTTTTCATTGACAACCCAGTTCTTCGAAAATACCTTTCATTGACACTACCTATGAAATAGTTTGTCGATGAAACGTCCTTCTCGAAGAGTAGGTCTATAAAACGTCGATAAAATGTCCTTGTAGTTGAAAAAGTCTGTCAATGAAAGTTCTGTATGCTCTTTTTTCCTTGTACGCTTTTTCTGCACCCAAATTCCGTATATCCTTTTTTCACTGCGCTTCTTCGATGAAACCGTCGAATTCTAATCTTCTTGTTTTCTTATCAAACAAGAAGAACTTTGCTGCATGAGGATTTATGGATAATTTTGTTTAACAACGAAGTTTATACCAAATCTTACTACTATTTTTTAAGGCTGGAGAATTGTGAAAAAAAGAGGGAAACGCAGCAACAATTATTTTAACCTTTGTACATAATAATTACAAAAAATAATAAATAAAAACTATCTGACCCTTATAATTATAAGTAGTTCTTTAAGTTTTACCTAATTTTTCTTCTAAATAAAATTCTGGGAGAGCGTAACAGACATCGGCGTAAAATAAACACACATTTTTCGTGCTTTTTTCCCACAATGCTTGGATTCTGAATCACTATTGTCGCCCATAATGAAACTACAAATTGAATATTTTATAATAAAATAAAAAATATAATCATATCTTTTTATTTTTCTTAAAAACAAAACGAAAACTAACTCGGAAAATCCCACGCCGACACCAACCGGCGTAATTGTGGATGGGCGTAAAGCAAACCGGCGCAAAACGACTTCTACCTGTACTCGATGAAGTTAGAACTTGAGCAAGTATGAAAGTGATGAAATTGAACACTGTAGCAATAATTATTTTTGTTAAAAATATTTTTGGTGGATTAAAAAATTAAAATTAACTAACTGTTCATCGACTTGAAAGATTTTTAAATATTTACTTTTTGAATTGACGCGAAATGAAATATAATCAAAAGTTGATTAAAATTATTGACTTTATTTCTCCCGAGTTGATTTTCTTTTTTATTAAAATCTTTTAAAGTGGAATAAATTTAATTTAATCAATTTAACCCGTGATAAAACCTAATTTCTTATAATAATTTAATCATATTTCAGTTAACTAATTAAAAAAAAACCTTGTATCGTTCAAATTCACATAAAAATTTCAATAAATATTTTAAATTTCATTAGAAAATACCCGTTTTAAATTAAGTGGATATATCTAAGCGATACCTGCCGTATTATGTTTGTAAATCAAAGAATCCGCCGGACAGTGGTGTTATCATTGTAATCAGAAAACCGCTGGAAGATATTCGCGGCGGTACTTTAGGAATAAATTGTAATTTACCGCCGTGCGGCGGTCGTACAATAATTATGCCAAAAATCCGCCTTATGAATTTGAAAACTCTAATACAGTCTAAATTTTTTTTTTAATAGTTTTCGAAACCAAAAATATATTGACAATTTATTGAAACTACAAAACTTCTTCTCTTATAATAGTCCGGTCAATTTAGCCTTAAAAATAGTAGTAAAGGTGCAAAAATTAGCGTAGAACTAAAAATTGGTATGAATGTTTGGAACACCATTATAAATGAATTCTGAAAAATCCCCATCGATCTTGTATCTGGAAAAAATTTTATTGAAGGTCAAAAGTCTTAAAAATGAGGTTTTCGCGTTTTTCAGCAAAACGGTAAGTTTTATCATAAAATTAGATCAGACAAAAATTGTAAATCATATAATTATCTATAAAAAATGTTATAATACTTTTTTTCCTAAGAGCCACCGTTTCTGAGATATAACGATTATAAAAGTTGAAAAAGTCGCAATCTTCATAATATGCATAAGTACGCCACGTATACACTTCACTGAAGCTGTAATACAAGTAAAAATATTTTTCTATCGGTCAATGTAAGCCATAAATCGTTCTAATCGGCAAATTGGTTTGGTCAAAATTAATTATTTGCCGATTAATCAAAAATTTCATAGCAATTTCTTCGTCCAAAAGTAAAATTTTCAAATTTTCAACGGTTATTCGGTCATAACTTCTAAACGAATAAAGATATCAAAACGAATCTTTTTTTGTGTGAAAGCCTACGCAAAAACCTTGAAGATAAGCCATCATTGGTTAAAATCGATGAACGGGGAGGGGGGTAAAAAATTGTCAAAATCGCATTTTTTTACAAAGTTTTTTGCGCGATTAAAATTTTGATATTTTTTTGGAAATTAAAAAAAGTCCTGCAAATCTCATTCCAACGCATGTTTTAGTTCGATGATAGGATTTGTCGTTATCTTACAGCGATTATTTTGGTCGCTGCGGGTTGAAAAACACAATTTTGAATTAAATAGGTCGGTGTGAGGTGAAATGAAAAGATAGAGATTTCAAAACTTCAAACCGACCTCGTTCGATCAATTCTCTTTCAAGTCACGTATAGCGATTTTTCATTTTGTGTCCCGTTTAGGCCCCATTTCCTCTACCAATTTTCTCTACGCGCCATTTTTTATCGATATTTTTCTACGCTTTTGAAAAAAAAAATCCCGGCGCCGCTGGACGTGCCGGATAAAACCCATTATTTTTCTGGGTATTAACGGTACTTTTAGCCAAAATATAAGTCGCGCTTCGTTAAAATCGGTCCAGTCGTTTGGAAGTTACGATTTTTTAAATTTCGTTAAAAAATGTCCAAAATTGTACTCCGATTTTCAAACGTCAGAATATGAGATACAAACAAAAATTTCGAAAAAGTGCTTCGCTATGGTTACGTACCTAAGTCTGTTTCGTGTTTACGAAAATGCCATTCGCGATTTTTTCTCTTCGGGTATAGTCAAAAGCTAAGCAATATTACCTTTTTTGTTTTTTTCTCTAAAAAACGCGACATTTTGACGTTTTCAAAGAAAAATTCCCCCTCGCCACAGGATTAGCCTAGGAAATTTTGGATATAGTAAATGAGGATGTAGGAAAAAAGGGGGCCCGATTTGGTTGTTTCGATTCCGAACCCGGCGGAGCTACGATTTTTCAAAATCGGCGCGGAGGACGCTCAAAAAAAAATTGACTTTTTCGGGAGCGTTTTTGAAAGCTTTCCCGTCGCTTAAAAAAATCCATTCCAATAGGATTATAAAACAAACATTTTCCTTTAATTTGAGACCGGGCTTTTGAAATTTGGTTAAAAAATGTACCCGTTATTGTGAATATTATCAATATTACAACTTTTATAATCGTTATATCTCAGAAATATGCAGGAGTTTTTGGAAAATTGTCCATGGTTCGAAGATCTATTTGGAAATGAATTGTAATTTATTTTTGAGAATAGTTTTTATAAGTAGTTGGATTTAAAGTTGTTATCAAATCCATGAAGGAAAGTTATTAAGCCTATAAATTAAAACGTAGGAGATCCTGAGTTGGGAAGTTTCTTGAAACGACTAAAAATAAACCGCATCTGCATTTAAAGCGTGCAGAAACTGCAAAATCGGATGTAATGAATGAAGCGGGTACAAATATTGATGGGTATAAAAAGGTGATGTGAATTAAAAGGTTGAAATGATGGTTAAATAATAGTTTGAGGTGAAATGAATTAGAATAAATAAGTATATTTGGAATTTCTGCAGCTTATAAATAGACTATTAGGTTAGGTGATCTATTATAATTGTAGAGTAATAAATCCTATTAGTTATAAACCAGATTCCTCATTTTAATAAATGAAAGCTTTATACCAACTCGCAGCATTAATTAGTTTAATACTACATATTCAATTTTAATTACAGCTAGTTAATGTCGTGATTATCGCCGAAGTTTTTTGATAAAAATAATGGAATACCTTTGTGATAAATGGCGATTGTGGCAATTTAGGATTCAAAGCCATAAAAAAGGGTAATGTTTTTATTAAAGGCTTATCAAGATATAAGAATTTCCGACCCGAACACCTTCTTATATCCGGACAATCCGGAGAGGTTCTAAATGGGATTTTGTGGTCAAATTTCAGGGACATGGAGCGGGACTACTGTGATTTCTCTCTCATCGAAAGGATTATCAAGATTT
Source organism: Stenus bimaculatus (assembly GCA_963971135.1). NCBI lineage: Eukaryota > Metazoa > Arthropoda > Insecta > Coleoptera > Staphylinidae > Stenus > Stenus bimaculatus. Next base: position 2,140,395 of record OZ020184.1, read on the forward strand.
TGGGAGCGGAAGTACAATCAGAGCGATTTCCTATTAAGAAAGCGCGAAATCGAAGCGGGTTTCGCGTAAATTCAGGTGGAAGGTGGAAGTTATTTACATTTTGACGGGCGGCTTATTTCTGAAAATGATGAGAGCTTGCTTTGCTCCTACGCCTTTTCATCCATTCGATGGAAGCGTATACAAATTTCAAATGAATATATATTAGTAATTATGTGGGGTTTCAAAGGAAATGATCAGTGGAAGAAAATTTATCAAATATTGATTATATTATAATAACAATTTATAAATATTTATTTCAATTAAATCATCTAATTTGAGCAAAAAGTCTTTTTTTCCTACGATACGCCTCGAGATTATGGAAATTATAATTTCGAAAACCTAATTTCTGTTGAAACAATGACAATAAAGATTGTACAGTTAAGCAAAAGTTTCAAACTAAGCGTTGTTTGAATGTTGCGAGCAATTATTACCGCAGGGAGATTTAAATTGTATGCAACAGCAAACATTGCCATCGCAGTGGCGGTTTAAATATTGGAAACAATTATTGGACAAAATGAAGATTCATTACATTAAGTTAATTTTGTTAAGTTACACCGGCTGCTGTTGAAAATTAGCTTTGTTAAATTTCAATTTCTACCCCAAAAATGTCGCTCAAACTTTCATAAATATCCCAATTAAAAATATTTTAATTAAAAACTTTTTACATTATTACTACACTTCCTTACAAACAATATTTTTAATAAGACCACCACTACAAACTAATTGTTCTTGTATAATTATCACAATAAATTGAAAGTACGGAACACTTCATTTATACAGCTACATCTTTACTTAAAAAACTTCCCCCCCAACTATTTTTACAAATTCTTACAATTTTTAACTTGATTACTTCTAATAAAACTTGACCTCATTTTTAAAACTGCAGAAACAACTTTTACACTTATCTTGCGTGCAATTTACTGTAAAAACACTCATTTTATTTATTTTTGATTTAATTTCATTAATTAATTTTAGTTTCAACAAAATTACCTTCGTTTCTACTATCTACTAATTTCATTAACTTTAATTATTCAAAATCATTACATCGATATTCATTTTGATACAACTACTTTACTCATTTCCAAACAACCTCATTTTTATCAAATATTCATTTTTACACAAGTTTTTTAATTTTCGACTATCTACACTTTTTTCTATACACGCTTTTTTTCCGTAGGCGGTTTTTGTCCGCCCAAATTTCGTATAACATTTTTTTGTAATGGTGCTGTATACCAAACCCAAACTTTTTGACGTTCGAACTTTAAAATATAAAAAGCTCGTATTGTAATGATCTTTTCTTACTTTCATAAGTTCGAACTTGTCGAAGTTCAAACTCGATAAAATTCTAACTTATAAAACTTCATACTTGATGAGCTTGAGAAACCAACTCGATGAAATTCGAAGTACCAAAGTGATGGAGATCTTACAAATATTTTAAGTTCATACATCACTAACCTAAACCAACTAAATTTCGATGAAATTCAAACCTATTTTCAACAAAATTATTTTCCTTTTTACTCTCTACTAATTTGATTAACTTTAATTATTCAAAATCATTACATCGATATTAATTTTGATACAAATCCAATACACTATTTCCTCATTTCCAAACAACCTCATTTTTATTAAATATTTATTTCTACACAAGTTTTATTAATTTTCCACTACCTACGCTTTTTATGACTCCGATTTTTTCACTGCCTATCTTTAATAGAACCGTCGAATTATTCAGGTGAGCACTTCTCATTCTGTTCTTATCAAGCAAGAAGTACTATACTGCATGAAGATTTATGGATTATTTTCTATAAAAACTACAGGAATGAAGTTTAAACCAAATTTTATTACTATTCCTTTATCAGAAACATGAAACACCATTAAATATCTTTAAAATACCAAATTATTTGATAGAACTTAAAAATTTAGAACCTTTATAAACTTTGAAGATTTTTCATTTTGGCCTAAACCTGGAACTATTCTCGAATTCGATAAAATTCGAACGTAGCAAACTCGATGAACTTTAGGAAGTATGAAAATAATAAAGTTCGACCTAGCCTAAAGCAACTGAAATTCAAAGCTAGTAAACTTTGTACTCGATCAACTTGATGAAGATTTTACAAATATTTCATGTTCGTACAGGTCAAACCTAAACCAATTGAATTTCGAACTTGATGAAATTAGAAACTGGTAAACTTCTTACTCGATGAACTTGAGATGGATGGAACTCCAATTTGAACTTAAGGAAATACGAAAGTGATAAATTTCGAGCTTCAGTAAGATCCTACAAATATTTAAAATTCGTACAGCACTAGCTAATATCAACTGAACTTCGAATTCAATTAAATTCAAAGCTAGTAAACTTCGCACTCGAACTTGGGAAAGTTCGGACTCCAATTCGATGAACTTCAAACTTGAGGAAGTACAAAATTGATCAAATTCGACTTTCAGATCTTACAAATATTTAAAGTTCGTACAGCTCTAACCTAAACCAATTGAATTTCGACCTCGATGAAATTCAAAATTGGTACAATTCTTACTCGACGAATTTGAGAAGGATGGAACTCCAATTCGAACTTGAGGATAAACTTCGTACTTGAACTTGGGAAAGTTCGAACTTCAATTCGACGAACTTCAAACTTGAGGAAGTACAAAATTGATCAAATTCGACCTTCAGATCTTACAAATATTTGAAGTTCGTATAGCTCTAACCTAAACCAATTAAATCTCGATTAAATTCGAAATTGGTAAACTTCTTACTCGATGAACTTGCGAAGGATGGAATTCCAATTCGAACTTGAGGAAATACGAAAATGATGAATTTCGTGCTTCAGTAGGATCCTACAAATATTTGAAATTCGTACAGCACTAGCTTATACCAACTGAACTTCAAATTAGATGAAATTCAAAGCTAGTAAACTTCGTACTCGAACTTGGGAAAGTTCGAACTCCAATTCAATGAACTTCAACTTGAGAAAGTACAAAATTTATCAAATTCAACCTTCAGATCTTACAAATATTTGAAGTTCGTACAGCTCTAACCTAAACCAATTGAATTTCGACCTCAATGAAATTTAAAATTGGTACAATTCTTACTCGACGAATTTGAGAAGAATGGAACTCCAATTCGAACTTGAGGATAAACTTCGTACTCGAACTTGGGAAAATTCGAACTTCAATTCGACGAACTTTAAACTTGAGGAAGTACAAAATTGATCAAATTCGACCTTCAGATCTTACAAATATTTGAAGTTCGTACAGCTCTAACCTAAACCAATTAAATTTCGACCTCGATGAAATTCAAAATTGGTACAATTCTTACTCGACGAATTTGAGAAGGATGGAACTCCAATTCGAACTTGAGGATAAACTTCGTACTCGAACTTGGGAAAGTTCGAACTTCAATTCGACGAACTTCAAACTTGAGGAAGTACAAAATTGATAAAATTCGACCTTCAGATCTTACAAATATTTGAAGTTCGTATAGCTCTAACCTAAACCAATTGAATCTCGATTAAATTCGAAATTGGTAAAGTTCTTACTCGATGAACTTGCGAAGGATGGAATTCCAATTCAAACTTGAGGAAATACGAAAATGATGAATTTCGTGCTTCAGTAGGATCCTACAAATATTTCAAATTCGTACAGCACTAGCTTATACCAACTGAACTTCAAATTAGATGAAATTCAAAGCTAGTAAACTTCGTACTCGAACTTGGGAAAGTTCGAACTTCAATTCGACGAACTTCAAACTTGAGGAAGTACAAAATTGATCAAATTCGACCTTCAGATCTTACAAATATTTGAAATTCGTACAGGTCTAACCTAAACCAATTGAATTTCGAACTCGATTAAATTCGAAATTGGTAAAGTTCTTACTCGATGAACTTGAGAAGGATGGAACTCCAATTCGAATTTAAGGAAATACGAAAGTGATGAATTTCGTGCTTCAGTAGGATATTTGAAATTCGTACAGCACTACCATATACCAACTGAATTTCGAATTCGATGAAATTCAAAGCTAGTAAACTTCGTACTCGAACTTGGGAAAGTTCGAACTCCAATTCGACGAACTTTAAACTTGAAAAAGTACAAAATTTATCAAATTCGACCTTAAAATTTGAAGTTCGTGAAGTAGTAGCCTAAACCAACTGCACTGTCCGTTTTTTTTTGTTTATCTGCATGAGTGTTGCGTTGAAAAGTGTAAGTTTAGTCTTTATCATATTAGTGACTCTTACTTTGTTGATTTTGTTTTCATGTGATCAAATTTTCTTAGGTTTTTTTAACGTTTTTTTTATTGCCGTTAAAAATGTTTTGGATTTTAGTGTCTGAAGATTTAGAAAATTAGTCTCTTTGGGTGAAATTGGTGTTTAGGTTTTTCAAAAATCTATTGTGGGAGTTCAACAGTAATTGTGGAATATTTCAGAGGAAGTGTAATATTTTTTTGTGATTTGCAGTAGACGATGCTTGCAACAAACCATGCTAAAATGCAGTAAGTTAGTGTTGGATGGAAGATTTGTTTGTAGTATCTGTAGGTTTTTTTTGTAGGTAATTTGTTTGCTTTCTTTTTGAGATCCTGTTGAAGTTTACTTTAGCTTTTGGAGTGATTTATTGAGTTCTTTATCTTTTCTATTTTAATGGCTTCAGGTTTCTGGATGTTGAAGTTGAGTCGTCGAAATTGCTAATCTTGTAGAGTTGTTTGTTTAGTAGATCAATCCGTCTTTCTTGACATCATGGGAATTGCAAACAGCAAGAACTGATAATTTGCATTCAAATTTCAATCTACTGATAGTAAAAATCTTTGATGTAAGTTTGGTACTGTTTATTCTGTGGTCGCAGTTTTTTGGAATGTCATTAATAGGTTCGTTCCGACAATGAATTTTTGAACCATCACGAAACCGTAACAGAACTGTTCGGGCCAGTTTTATGCTCAACTGCTTAAGTTTTGTCGGAACACCAAAACGGACATAACTGTGATCCCTTTGGGCAACTATGGATGATCCTTGCGGAACCCCTATCACAAATTTTTTTTGACTTTAATGACGTTTGATGGAATATGTATTTGGTCGATTCATGGTCTACTTTGTCAAACTCGTTTTCCAAGTCTAGAAGGAGGAAATCTTTGATTGTCTTTTGTTGATTCTAGATACTTGATGAGGTGTAGAGTGTTCTTTTAGGTATCCAAAAATCTACTGCAGCAGTGTTTTTGAAGTGGGAATAAAAAGTAATTTTATTCTTGATAAAAGAGTATTGATTGTGGTTATGTTTATAGTGGAGTTTTTTTATTGGGTAGTTATGAGTGTAATGATATTGGAGAGAGAAGTGTATGGGGGTTGTGGGATGGGGAAGGGGAAGGGTCGGCACAGATGAGTAGTTAAGAGAAGCGTAGTCTATATAGCAGTGATTATATGGGTAAACGAGTCGAAACTCCTCTGAAGTATGAACGTATGTCGGCACATTCATCTCATTCAGGTGAGCTCGATAGTGCTGTGCCAGTGGGTCTGACGGGGTTGATAGAACTGCACCCATGGGTCTCGTTATTAAAAATTGTACTCCAACTTTTCTGTGCTTAAAATTTGCCTGTGTATGACACCGGGACTAAAATATGTGCCCTCGGTTTGGAAGAAGTGAGGAGTTTTTACGACGGACGGTCGTGCAGCGTAATTGACAATTATATCAGAAGGATTATGGGCATATTGAGAGGGTGCTTCATTCACACTTTTCGGCAATTTCAAGCTCAAGCACCGTTGAATCGGGGAATGCATTAAACGATTCCCTTTTTTCCACACCGATTTTTATTTCCACACATTCGAATGTATTCCTAATAAATCTTGAAAGGCCTATTTCATGCAAGTTCAACCCCCGTTCGAAGCAAATGTTCATTAGTTTTGTTGGTGTTAAGCGGTGATAAACATCCATACTATTTATGTGTATTTAAAACTTTACATGAAGCTGCGGTTTGCGTCGGTTAAACTCATTCGCATATTTTATCAAACTTTATATATGGTGAATGGCGATCGGTTTGTTAACCCATACAAGTTTAAAGATGAGATTTGTTCAAGCATAACTGTTCCGTTAGGTAACTTACTAAAACTGTTAGTACGGCTCCCTTTTACATTTAAACTAATTAATTTGCTTGAATATTTGAGTTTATTAGGCCGCTTTGGCCACATCTAACAACTGTTTCCATTGTATCCCGGATTTTACCAATCCCCTCTGATACCACCACCATCCCCGGAAAAACCCCACTACAAACAATAAATTCGCCCAATAATTATTTATGCAAATTTCCCATCCAAAAATTTGTATACTCTACTAAATTTAGTAATTTATCAACTAAACTGACTAAACGTCTTGTCAATGTTAAGAGCGCATGATAAACGAATACACCTTTCACACATTCAATAAATCCTGAGAAATTGTTTAATTATGATTTATTTAAAACTTGCAATTTTATTAAACGAGTGCTAAACCTATTATTTTCATCAGTGATAATCCTTTTTTGTTATCAAAGTATTTTGGCGCCTTTTGAAGCACCTTTTACAGCTGCTGCTTTTCATTAAAAAAATCCGTTAATAATAGAATCTAAAGCAAAAACGTAAATGATTTCCGTTTGTTTTTCACTGCAACCATTGTGATAAATATATTACACACAAAATGAAATTTTATTCACTCCACAAAAGCGTCTGATATACTAAACTCGTTTGTTACACTCGTTAATTACTTTTCTAAAATTATTAAAAATTTACTTAATTAGAGGCTCGAAATGAGGTGGACAACCTTTACATAAATAACAACACAATCGCGACAAATGTCGCTGGAGAACTGTTTAACTTCTCAAGCAATTATAAATAAGGCCTGGATCTTCTTATCTTAATTGTCTTGGAAAATATATTTCAAAGGTGACAGGAGCATCGTTTTGTAATAATCCATTTTAATTTACTTCAAATTATTAATTAAAATCACCAAAAAACCTTTATTAACAATAATTTAACTTTAATAACATTTCCAATTTTGACAGGAATTACAAAGGAACTTTTCAAACTAAACCCCTAGTTTGCTTGTTAATTTATACGTTATTATAATTGATTGTAAGAGCAATGAGTTACGGCTTTAAAATAGTTTAACAAATAATTTTAACACGCAATTAAACAAATTTCAAATCAAATCTCAACCATTCGTATTTTATCGAATTTCTATTTATTACTAAATAATTACTTCATAAATGTCTCTCCTTTTAATTTAACTTTTATTCATGATTATTTCTACTAATTCTAAGAATTTTCATACAAAATTTATTCAATTATTTCTCAATATCAATACTTAAATTATCGAGAGTTTTCAGAAACTATCGAAAAGACCACATTAAATGAAAAATTAAAATCGACAAAATTTCCTACAAAATTCTTTAATTTTTTGATGAAGGATTCAGGCGCTAGAACGCGCTGAAAAATGGCCACTTATTGGGCCTCTGGCCGAAAAGATAGAAACATCCTCTCCCCCCTCCTATCTTGCGGCGAAATGTTGAAGTTTATTCTCTTACTCAGAAATTTCCTCGGGCTTCATAAGGGAGTAGTGGCGGAGTAAAATAAGTTTGATACAAAATTTTAGTATAAGGGAAGTTATATAAGGTAGTGTCTTTGTTTGGATGTGGATGGTCAAGACTGGGGGGGAGTCGTTTCGGATAGTAGTCGTCTGAACTGATCCATTTGGAGTAGGATGAAAGACGCCTTCATCTTCCACGTTGAATCTATCATCAACATGTTCCTTTACACTGAAAACAAAGTTTTGTACAGCAGAATCCTACTCTTCTACATCCATAACTTTCTTGGCAATCCTTCTTGTATTACAGAAGATAAGTTGTAGCAGTTTCACCGAAACTACTCATGATTAAAAAAAACATCTACTGCACTTGGTGGAAGTAATTTTCTTCAGATGAACTGACGGGTTGACGAATTTCTTGATGTAGGCTGAAAGATCTGGAATTTAGTCGGGGTTTCTAAAATGGTACAGGGATTAAGAAATTTTTCCTTTTCTTGGTTTGAGGAAACAGACTTTAAAAAGAATTTAGAGATTCATCATTATGATCAGAAGATCTGTATCTTATCCCGCTAACCTATGAATATATCTACATCCACAGTAGCTTACTTGCTTGCAGACTTTTGTTTTTCACATTTGACAGTTTTTCTAAAAAACGAGGTGCTTTTTTCTTGATATCATCAAGCGCTTCATGAATTTAGTAGCTTCAGGTACTAGCAAAACCAATCACTGCACTTGTACTTGATCTTACTAATATTTGTGCAATAGCATTAGCTTAAACCAACTAATCTTCGAATTCAATAAGCTAATAAATTTTATACTCGATGAAGTTCGAACTTGTGGAAGAACGAAAGTGATATAGTTCCACCAACTGAACTTCGAACTTGATGAAATTCAAAGCTGGTAAATTTCGTACTACATGAACCAGGGAAGTTCGGACTCCAATTCGATGAAGTTCAAACTTGAGGAAGTACGAAAGTTATCAAATTCGATCTTCAGATCTTACAAATATTTGAAGTTCGTGCAGCAATAGCCTAAACCAACTGCACTGCCAGTTTATGTATATCATTATCAGCCTTTATTAGTGTTGAAATCCTTTTGGATTTTAGTGTGTCTGAAATTTTTTTAATGAAGATTTCGGAAATTATAAAATAAACCATGCTGAGCTGCATTAAGTATTCGGTGGAAGATTTGTTTTTAGTATCTGTAGGATTAGTCCGGTCAATTTAGTAAAGGTGCAAAAATTAGCGTAGAGCTAAAAATTGGTATGAATGTTCGGAACACCATTAATAATAAATTCTGAAAAGTCCCCATCGATTCCGTACCTGGAAAAAATTTTATTCAAGATCAAAGGTCTTAAAAATGGGTTTTTCGCGTTTTTCAGCAAAACGGTAAGTTTTATCATAAAATTAGGTCAAACAAAAATTGTAGATCATATAATTATCTATAAAAAATGGCTTAATACTTTTTCTCCTAAGAGCCACCGTTTCTGAGATATAACGATTATAAAAGTTGAAATAGTTGTAATCTTCATAATATCCATAAATACGCCACGTATACACATCACTGAAGCTGTAATACAAGTAAAAATATTTTTCTATCGGTCAATTTAAGCCATTAATCGTTCTAATCGGGCAAGTGGTTCGGTTAAAATTAATTATTTTCCGATTAATCAAAAATTTCATAGCAATTTCTTCATCCAAAAGTGAAATTTTCAAGATTTCAACGGTTATTCGGTCATAACTTCTAAACAAATAAAGGTATCAACACGAATCTTTTTTTGTGAGAAGGCCTACGCAAAAATCTTTAAGATAAGCCATCATTCGTTAAAGTCAATGAAGGGGCAAGTGGGTAAAAAAAATTATCAAAATCGCATTTTTTACAAAGCTTTTGCGCGATGAAAATTTTGAGTTTTTTTTGGAAATTGAAGATCTTATTCCAATGCATATTTTAGTTAGACGATAGGATGTGTCGTTATCTTACAGTGATTATTTTGGTCGCTGGGGGTTGAAAAAACACAAGTTTGACTTTAATAGGTCGGTGTGAGGTGAAATAAAAAGATAGAGATTTCAAAACTTCAAACCGACCTCGTTCGATCAATCCTCTTGCAGGTCACGTGAAGCGATTTTTTATTTTTTATCCCGTTTTGGCCCCATTTCTTCTACTAATTTTTTCCACGCGCTGTTTATTATCGATATTTTTCTACGCTTTTGGAAAAAAAAATCCCGACGCCGCTGAACGCGCCGGATAAAACCGATTATTTTTCTGAGTATTAACGGTACTTTTAGCCACAATATAATTTCCTTAAAATTGGACCAGTCGTTTCGTAGGTACGATTTTTAAAATTTTGTTAAAAAAATGTCTAAAATTGTACCCCAATTTTCAAACGTCAGAATATGAGATACAAACAAAAATTTCGAAAAAGTGCTGCGCTATGGGTACGTAAGTCTGTTTCCTCTTTACGTAAATGCCATTTTTTCTTTCGGCTACAGTCAAAAGCTAAGCAATATTACCTTTTTCCTTTTTTTCGCTAAAAAAACGCGACATTTTGACGTTTTCAAAGAAAAATTCGCCCTCGCCACAGGATTAACCTAGGACAGTCGAAAATTTTTGATATAGTAATTAAGGATGTGGGAAAAAAGGGGGCCCGATTTGGTCGTTTCGATTCCGAACCCGGTTTAGCTACGATTTTTCAAAATCGGCGCGGAGGACGCTCGAAAAAAACCGCGAAAAAATTGACTTTTTAGGGAGCGCTTTTGAAAGCTTTCCCGTCGCTTAAAAAAATCCATTCCAATAGGATTATAAATCAAACATTCCCCTTTAATTCGAGACCGGGTTTTTGAAATTTGGTTAAAAAATGTACTCGTTATCGTGAATATTAGACGATTATGAATCTGACGAATAATGTGCATATTATGAAGATTACAACTTTTATAATCGTTATATCTCAGAAACGGTGGCTCTTAGGAAAAAAAGTATTAAGACATTTTTTGTAGAAAATTATTTGATCTACAATTTTTGTCTGACCTAATTTTGTGATAAAACTTACCGTTTTGCTGAAAACCCCATTTTTAAGACATTTGACTTTGAATAAAACCTAATGATGATCCTTGCGGAACCCCAGCTGAGATTTTGTGGATTTTAGATTTTACGACTGTTATCACAAAGTATTTGTATTTGAGGTATGTACTTGTACATAGCTCGAATGTAATTGATGTAAGTATTACAAATATGTGCAAATGACCACATACAGTGCAATAAAATACCTCCCTCCAAAAATTTCTGGAAAAACGTGTGTGTATGAATATGAGAAATTGTGAGTAAGTTGGTTGTGGTTAAAGATTAAGTGAGAATTGGCTTCGCACAACAAAACAAGCATTTTCCATTATTCAAAGTAGTTCTTGAGTAGGTGCTCGAAATTTATTTGAAATCATATAGGCGAAGAAGTATATGTGCTTAAAATTGTGATCCCCTTTAAAAGCGTAAGTTATTAAATTTACAAGGGTCCGAGAAGTGTTTTAAGACTGGAATCTTCGTCCCCCAACATTTAAGTTGAGTGGAGTTAATCTGCGGCGGGAAAACGGAAACGGGATGGGGGCGGTGGTGTACTCCTCGGTTGGGGGGCATAATATTCACGCTGAATTATTTTTTATGTACACCAATGGTATTTAGGAAAATGCGTTGCTCTATAATAAGATTTTGTTTTGCGTAGAATTTTTCATGCCACAAAGCTGCTTTTCTTTGTCGATGCCGATATTTGATCAAGCATGCAAAGCGCAAAGCTCTTTTATCGAATTTTTTCATAATTTTATATAAAAATTTTTATTATAAATCTATTTTGTATTGTATTATACCCAACAGGTTTATTACCATAAAATTCACCTTAACATATTACAACAATAGCTACATAATCATTAAAAATATATGAATTTCTAAAAAATCTAATTAAATTTAATTATTTGATTATTCGTATCTGTGTAGTTTTTCCAGACAATATATTTATAAAAAACGTTTTTAAAGAGTCCTTTCGAATATTAAGTAATTAATTAATATATTACCTAGTCTACTACAAACACACATAAAGATTCATAATAATTTTAGTGGGGTAATTTTTCCGGGGAAGTTTTTTTCCACAGGGAAGAATACCGCGCCGCTCAGTCCTCGGAAAATCCAAAAAAAGCTGGCTATAACAGAATTACGGAAATTCCAATGATGATAATGCTTCCACACGTTTTTTTGAAAATGCAAAGATTTCTTCTAAAATTAGTGGAGATGATGAAGATTTGATCAAACGTTTCCATATCATATTTCAAATTATTTCCAGTGGTTTTGAAATTGAAGCCCATAATTGTTACCACCTTGTTCGAAAATCTTGTACTAATTTCGAAATTACAAAAATATTTTTCAATTTTCGTCAGGTTTTTCGATTTTTCGTACTGCCACGCATGCCCATTATTTTTGGTTTTCCGGCGGTTTTTTGATTGTTACGATAATAATACCGCCGCCGGGCGGATTTTTTGGTTTGAAAACATAATATCGCCGGCATTGAGACAGTTTGTTAATTAAATCGTATAATAAATTTTAAAATTTATAGTTTGGGCGTGCGTATCTCATTTTTGCTAAGATTGTGAAGAAATTTAACACGCATCGCGTAATAAAACACGGCCATAAAGGATCGTGAATATTGCAAAGAAATTCTGTACTCGCGAAAGAAACACTACCCCTGGAGTGGAATTATTTTGAGTTTCCATGCGAATTTAAAATAAATAGCAAGGGGATCGAAATTGTTTTTACGATAAACATGGAAATATTTTACGGTAAGTGTGTAATATGTAAATTTAGGTGAAAATTTATTCGTTTAGTAATAACTAGATGAGTGTATTAAATGTTAATCTACGCTAAGCGGGTGTAAAAGTGTTAATTTTAGTTTAATTAGTCTTGAAGTTAATAAAAAATGAAAAAAGGGACATGTGTGACTGGGACTAATTACATTACGATAGAGCCCGTTTGTTCTCGGAAGTAAATCTAATTTAAAATTTATTAATCATGTAACTACATAATTGTGTGCCGGTAAAGAGTCGAGACTAAATAAATCAACAAAACCGAGCCCAGCAGGCGATAAAGTTTGTATTGTTCTTTACTTTATCAATGTTTTATCAAACAAAGAACATCAATTCCATTGCATATTAGCACACGGCTTTATATTTGATCACCTGTAATTACTACTTAAGTGTACACATGTTTTGTAAAAGGATTAACACGATGCATTTCGGTTTCAAATTTAAGCCATGTGCTTTTGTAGGAATTGTAGCGCTGCAAAGCGAAGCCATAGGGCCGCAGGACGAAGGACAATTATTTCATCAAATTGCATTGTATGTGCGTCATATCTGCATGTCAATTTGAACATAAAATAAGAGTAATTGGGTTTCAAATTCGCTAAAAAACATAAAAACATATTTTAGTCTGGTTTATAGCTCAATATTTGGAAGCGTTATCACGTAATTTTTATTTCAATGGCCCCCTGGGACATTTTTACGGCGTATGATGGAAAATTCTTTATGGCCCTAAAAGGTTAAAAATTCCTTACATGCACTTTTTTACATAAACTTAAATGCGACATTTTTTTTTAACGCAAACTTCTTTTTTAATCATTACTACCTTCCACACTTTCATCGATTTCCAATACACAATACACACACTTATTTCTTTCCTTATCATTATTTACGAACAAAAAGAACTACAATCATTCACAGTGGAAACACTGCAGAAGTATACTGCCACCCTTTGTTACCCCTCATTAATTAAAATTCACAAAAAATCCTTTTCAAATTGCAACTATTAATTAATTCTTCTCCACGATATATAACTATTATACATCCATATAAAATTATCGAAAAATTCACATTTTAATCTCCAAAAAAGTAATTTAAAATTATAGTAAAAAAATAAACTTTTGACTTCATCCTGACAATTGATTCTTTTTCACCTGAAGATGGGACATAATGTCCCGAAATCGATTGTGAAATAAATTTTATATACCTTAGGTATATTAATAAAGTTTGACACAAGAATAAAAGTTTATTTTTTTACTATAATTGGTAATAGTCCAAATAATATTGTCAATACTTTCAACATTGTAATTTAAAGTTTTTTTTTTAATATTATAAATGCATATTTTTTTTTCTGATTTATAACTAAAGTCGATTTTACGGTTTTACCACCCCTAGGGTATAAGCATATCATGTTTTTTTCAGTAGGGGAAGCTTTTAAAAGAAAATTCATGTATAAACCACTGCAGGAGGTTTTTTTTGAACATTTAATGGCTTGTTAATTATGATTTTACTTAAATTATTTTATTAATAAATAAATAATTTTTGACTAAAAATCGTTTTAATAAGAGCTTTATACATCAGAGGTAATTTTAGTAAAATTGATTAAAAATAGTTTATTTTAGCTACATTCACAACCTCCAAATTAGTACTTTGAATTAACGCGTTAAAGTAGAACATAAATTAACGTTAAAACATCATTCACAACCTCAGAAATTTATGTATGAAATGAATGTTAACTTCTACAATACTTAAACCGTAAGAAACGGAGAAGGTGTTTTTTTTTTCGTAGAGTTGAAATTTTGTAGGTGGAAGGAGGAGAAAATTTTAAGAAAAAAGTTTAAATGTCCTTTTTCGATCGGACAACCCCGAAAAAAGTTATTCCACCCTGAACGAAAAATCGAGTTGATCCCATAAGTGTCTGAAATTCACCTTGAATCGTACCAAATTTCAGTATATTATGGGGGAGCGATATCTTTGCGCGTGGTTGTACTTCTTTTAAAAATGTTAGACTTTCGCTGAATGGCATATTTTTAATTCACCAGTTTCTTTATGTATCCTAAAATATTAAAATCCATTTCTGCCTATCCAGCTTTTCCCCTTTTGTATTTTTACCCCGAATTCGGACGTTTTTTGCGAGGAGCGGCCGAAAGGGTGGTTTTTTTCGTTCGATTTTAAGAATTCCAGTTCCGATGTAAGGAGGGATGTTGAATCCAAGTGTGGTTTGAATTTTAAATTTTTTGGACCTCCTCGACACTTTGAAAAAAATTTCCGAAAATGGTCGATTTTTTCGCTTTTTTTCGGGTTTTCGGCGGCGTCAATTTAAAAAAATCGCAACTCCGTAGGATTCTAAAGGGAAGCAAAGAAATTTGACTCCTTTTATTCTAACATCCTGTAGATTACCGTGACCGATTTTTAAGCCTCCCGGCACATAGGTGTGACGTCACGGCCCCGAGACGCAAACTGTACAATTCTACCGTTTTTTCGGACGGCAAAAGTACCAAAATTTTTTGGCTTCGATTAGAAGTTCGACAGGAGGAAAAAAAATCGCGGCTGCTTTATTCCTCATCTAAATTCCACGTTTTATCTTAAAACGTTTACTCTTTATGTCGTTTTGGTGCCCCCAAAATGACGCTTTATTTTTCGCGCTATTTTGACGCGGACTTTGAAAATTCGTAACTTTTCATCGGAACAACCTACAATACTCTAATATTTTTTATTTTATTTATTTAGTATTTATTTATAAGAGAAAAAATCGGCACCTTGAAATTTTTACCGTGGACCTTAGAAAAAAATCAAACGTAAAATGTTCAAAAAATCGTGTAAAACGCGGTCCTGCAGTTTTCATAATTTTTGTAATTTTCTTTGGCAACTTTAAAAAGGAATATTTTTTTACAGTGTATAGGCTACTAAGATTTGGTAGAGTTGGGAAATTACGTACACATAAATTCGAAATTTTGATTCTGGGGGTGAGTGGTTCCCGCTGGGTTACTTTTTAACGGATTTTCAATTTAAAAAACACTTTAGAATCCATTCTTTGAACCGAAAACTCCCACGCGTAGGGTATTTTAAATTTCGAAAAAATAACGAAAAAAAAAATTTTTTTATATCGCATTTTTAAAAGTCATATTTATGGGTCTAATTCACCCTTCATATTAGATTTCAACCCTACTTTATGCACCTTCCCTAAAAGCTCTTTAGGTCCACTTTACGTCAAAAAAAGAATCACTTTGCTATCTCTTTCTGTTTTGGAGTTATCACCGAAAATGCAGTTAAAATAAGCAAAATCTCCGTTTGGAGCCAAAAGTTCGGTCTGAAATTTTTTACTTTTCACAAAATAATTAATATCTTCGAAAATATTAGCACCACCGAGACGATTAATAGCTTAAAATTCGCACAGTAACCTCCTCCACCAAATTCCGTCAAAGTTTTAATTTTCAATTTAAAATTGTGCCGTCCAGAACCGTATTTGTACCAAAATTTTGCCAAAACTTTGCGATTTTTTTCCAAAAAAACTATTTAACCGATTTTAACCAAATATTTTTTAGAACGCGTCTAGCCACGGTATTTATTTTTGGTAAAAATATGAAACCGGTAACTTTCACAGTTTTCGAGAAAAAAAAATATCTCAAATATTTTTTTTCGAATATTTTCAAAATCAACCCCGCAAATGAAAGATAATAAAAATGGATGAATTGTAGAGGTTCACTTGCCCTTTACAACCCCCAAAAAAATATTACTCTTAAAAAAATTAAAATTTTAGCGAAATATATATTTTTTAAAATACATCTTTACTCATTTACCAGAATGCCATATTTTATATAAAAATTCATAACTTTTGAACGAAGCATCGTAGAGACTAGATTTATTTTTTATTTTTTTTTACTTTCTTTATACTTTACTTAAATAAAAATTATTAACTTTAAATTTTTTGATTTGAAACGAAAGACTTGTTATGTTACTAATTTTAGTTTATTTATAGGACAGAAATTTTGTTTTACATGTTTTTGATATCTTTGGTGCTATGTCCTGTTTTGTAATAAATTGTTATAATAAATGAGCAGTGGTGGGTGTAGTTTAATAAAAGTATGATATGCAATTTTGTAGTGAAATTCATGAAAATTCATCAAAAGTGTGTTTTATGAAATCAATTATAATTCGGTTATAAAATAGTGCGTAAATTAGCATATTAATAGAAAAAAATGATTAAATTTGTAAATACAGTGTAATATTATTTAAAGTTAACGCAAACAAATTAATTATGAAGCAGTTTGTGAAATAAATAAATTGTTGTTTTTTGCAGTGACGTGAATGGTGGGTGATTTTGTTTTAGGGTGCAGTGATTGGTTGATAAATGAAATTTACATATTAATTTAATTACATTGTGGTCATTTAGTTTATGATTAATTAATGAAGTAGGATGTGTAGGTTGCCTTTGAAACAGTGGGTAATTGTATTTAAGTTAAAAAGTTTAGAGCGAATACATTATTCAAGCAGCAATTTGTCGCGGGTAATACAGTTCTCTAGCTTTTAGTGAGTTTTAGGATTAAAATAGGCGTTAGGAGATTGTAGTCGGTTGCCATTACGGTATAAGTAATTAAAACTAGTAGAGCCTATGTAGCCATTTCCGCGGTAATTTAGGCTGATGTAAGCTCGCTCAAATATCAGTCTGAATTAGCATAACCGTCTTTGCAGTCAATATCGGTTAGCTTCCTCGATTAAGTATTTCATTATAATAAGATGTTGCGCTCACATCTTCTCGAGTTGTAACAATTAATGCGAACGCCAAGTACCCTCATGCACGAACTCAGCAACTGATGGGGTATATGGGATACCCCACAGGGTATGTAGGGTATCCTCCAAGTATCGGGGGTTCAGTTTAGCCTCAGACTTCAGACAGTTCAGCTGTTCAACAGTTCAGACTCTTTGAATAACCGACATTTTCACCACTTGCAAACACAAACAAGATTACTACGTCCCAAATTTGTTTCATCAAACTTCCCAACTTAAAAATACACATCAGCAACAAGTTATTAAAATTGTTTGCCAATTATAATTAAAATATGCTGCATTAATAATGCATAATTACAAACACCAATTATACTATACTTCACGCTATTAAAGCATTTAGTACTACTACTCGCTCATCTCATCACTCATCACTCATCACTATTTCATACTAATGGATATGCGACCCCCTTACGTTTTTATTGAAGAATTTATAAAACGTTTTATGCTTCCAGCTATGATCTTCCTACATTCCTACATTTTACAATCTTATTTAATTAACGATTATCTTTTATTATTTGTGTTCCAACTTTTAAAGGATTACGGATAACTCAAGAGTGTCACCTATAAATACTCACTTTTACATATTTTAATAAAACCTAACCACAAAACGGAATTTCCATTTCCATTTCACTAAACTTTCATTTCCATCGATTTTATAATTTTTCTCATTTAATTAATAAACCCCACCATTACTTCCACTAAAAAGTAATAAGGGAACTAATATCACAAAAAACTATAATCGCTTTTATGAATAAAACTCTTTTAATTGCGATTTTATTTCAACGCTGTATTCTTTGCTTAGTAACTGAACACCGAACAAAAGAAAACCAGGCGCAAAATACACATCAAATTTAAACTCCTGGATTAATTATTAATTATTAATTACTAACCTTTAATATTTTAATATTTATTTTTAACAATGGAGAGAGCTTAACACAAAAAAAACCCCATCGCGTAGTATTAGTTTACAAAATCTCTAATCTATTTAAAACATGGCTGTAATAATGTTATAACTCCTGAAAAGCAAATATCATATAATAAATGAACCTCAAACTTATATAACTTATATAATTCAAACAGAGAAGGGTTGGACCACAAGGAAATAGAGATTTTCCCAAGAGAGGTGTGAGCTTGAAAAGTTAATATGCTAACACATTCTGAAACAAAATATAAAATACTAAAATTTTTTTGCAAAATTCATGATAAATAACTTTACACGTGCAAAATATTCTAATTTTTAACATGATGGATTATTATAAGGTTAAAATAAACCTACCCCACTTAACCTGATTTAATTCCACCGCTGGGAATTTAATTTCCCATTTTTTATCCCATAGTGTGGATAGGCGTTGTTTCTGTTTAAGTGATTTCGACTAGTTGATAGCTAATCGATGAGCAAATTTAATCCGAAGCCCATGAATACAATAAGTTTCTAATGTCTAAGGCTTCATTCTATTTATATCGACTCTATTAACAATTCATGTATTAAACTCCTCTATTACTAATAAATAATTTTAGAAGTTTTTGTAAAATAATCATTTCAAAACGATCCACTTTAAATAACGTGTTTTTAATTTCTTAACCTTTAAGTGTGAGGGTGCTTTTTAAAATTTCAAAAAGTCGGTACTAAAATGGTAAGCTCGACCACTTTAAGATTTTATTTTAAGTTCATGAAATTTTCTACAATGATAGAAGATAAAATTCTAAGATTAAAGTCGTCGAAATGTTTTTCGATTAAACCACCTCGAAAAAAGTTATTTAACCCCGAACGTGTTTTCGATTTCACCCCCAAAGTGTCCAAAATTCGCCCAGAATCGTACCAAATTTAAGTATAATAATAATAATAATTTTTGCAAGGAGCAGCCGAAAGGGTGGTTTTTTCGTCCGATTTTTAGAATTCCGGTTCCGATATAAAGAAAGATGTTGATTCCAAGTACGGTTCGAATTTTAAATTTTTTGGACCTCCCCGACATTTTTTTTCGCTTTTTTTTCGGGTTTTCGTTGGCGTTAATTTTGAAAAATCGCAACTCCGTCGTATTCTAAAGGGAAGCGAAGAAATTTGGCCCCTTATAGAAGGGGTTAGAATAGTCTAACATCCTGGAGATTACCCTGACCGATTTTTAAGCCTCCCGGTACAAAGGTGTGACGTCACGGCCCCGAGATGCAAACTGTACAATTATACCGTTTTTTCGGAAGAAAAAAGTACCAAAACTTTTTGGCTTCGATTAGAAGTTCGGCAGGAGGAAAAAAATCGGTGTTGCCTTATTCCTCATCTAAATTCCACGTTTCACCTTAAAACGGGAGTTTTTTTGATGCGTTTACTCTTTATGTCGTTTTGGTGCCCCCACAGTGACGCTTTATTTTTCGCGCTATTTTGACGCGCACTTTGAAAATTCGTAACTTTTCATCGGAATAACCTGTAATACTCGAATATTTTTTATTTTACTTATTTGGTATTTACTTATAAGAGAAAAAATCGGCATCTTTAAATTTTTACCCTGGACCTTGGAAAAAAATCAAACGTAAAATGTTAAAAAAATCGGGTAAAACGCTGTCGAATCTTTACTAAAAATCCTGCGATTCTTCAAAAATTGGTTGATAATTTTAAAACGCTAGTGGTAGTAGTTTTGGATATAAAATATTTTTTGTGATTGGTTTTGGAGGTAATTTGTAGAAAATTTGCGATGTAAGCATAGGCGTTGTGAAAACATGAGTTTTCCAGTGGAGTGTAGGTCGGGCTCGATCCGTAAAGATTAGGGTAGGTTAAGGGCTGGGTTAAGCTGATATAGTTTTTCGCCAGGTTGGCTTTTAGTGATTTGAAGTACTCGTTAAAATCCATTGTTTACATAAAGTGGAGAAAGGTAATTGTATAAATTTTTAATTAATTAAATTTAAAGGGTGTAGCGTGAAGCTCTAAATTCAGAATTTAGAATTCAGTAATGAGTTTGAAACGCGATTTTGTAAATTTTGTCTTGTTAAAAATGAATGAGAAAGTTGTATTATAAGCTTAATTTCATTTATAAAAACAAACGGGTCTCATTATTCCTCGAAAAAGCATATTTTAAGTGTTGTGTAGCAAGTGTGTAAGTTAAAATTCGTAAATTAATTACATTTCGCTAATTAAAAGTAATAAAACTCACCTAATGTCAGCAGAAACATAATTTATTTAGCTTTGCACATTTTAGAATGCGTGCAGCTTAAAGTCTTTATGTTTGCTTTCGTAATTATATGAAAAGTTTTGAAGGATGCCTTTCAAAAGTTTTTCTTTTGTTGACAAGTTTGTAATTTAAAATTTAATTTTATATGTAAGAATATCACTTTAAACAATGTTGGGGAACGGTAATTTTAAAAGGATTGTTCTTGTCGTCTGGAAAAAGATTATTTCACGCAAATGCTGTTTAGAAATTTATTAAATGAGCGATGATTTAATTAAACGAGATTTTTTTTTTCAACACACAATAGGACAAAAATAAATTTATATTTTACTAGTAGATTTTATGAAGTATTTGTTTATTGCAATTAAATTAATGAGTGTGGAAGAATGGTCTTAGTGTTCATTTTATGAAGTTGTAAGTGGTGCTTTAGATTTGCTAAAGGAATTATTTTGAAGAGTTTAAATTGGCTAATGAGTGTTCGGGAATTGCGCCATCGGTTGACTACTCAGTATTCAATGCACATTGGGTCTGGGGTCTGGGATGGTTCATCATTTGTATTTCGCCTATGCTTGCCCGCAACTACCATCCCAGGTCCGTCTTTCCACGTCTTTCCCTTTTTATCTAAAGCTGGAGGCGGTTGAAGGCGGCTAAAGGCAATACTTCTACCTCCTCGTGCAATCTATTACTCTGAAATTGCGCTGCACGCTGTCAATTGGATATCGATCAACTGGAAGAATATGCACTATCGGCTTACTTGCGAACCGTTTCGCACAAGGAAATAACTTATTGGCGAATTTAACTTGAGAATTGCTGGGATCGGGGAAACAAAGAGGATTTACTGCAGAGCTGGCCTGCAGCGTTTGTATATTTTATAATTATAATCTAAGCAGATTGACGTGTTGAGGTGTTGTTTCCACCGGATCCTGTTAATCCAACCATTATTAACTCTCTAATTCACTGCTTTAGACTAATAATTTCACATAGTGCACAGGCGTTACTGCTACGACAGAACCAGATTACATACATTTGCTAATTACTTGGAGTAATGAAGAACCTTAAATTAATATCACCATTGGTTATTATACTCAACTTCACAAAACAAACCCCTTCAAATCTAACACTATCAAAATTAATTTAACTACAAATTTCACCAATCAAACAATCGTTCAAAACAACAATTTCCAAAAAAATATAATCTCTCGGATGTTGTGGGTTGAGTCTAATATGCACAACATTTTACATGGCCCCAAAGAAAAAATCAGGAGATCTGGCCGGCCAATTTACAGACCTATTCCTGCCAATCCAGTGTCCAGGTAGCCATCTATTTAAACGTTGTCTAATAATCCGATGAAAGTGTACAGATCTTGCTGAAGTTTCCCAACAATAATGGTCCTGAATCTCTTAAACACTCGAGGTACACCTCCTCAGTTAGGGCTCCATCAAAAAACTGAGGTCCAATAACGTGGTTACCTATTATTCCTTCCCAAACATTTATTTTAATGATCAATATTGCAATAAAATCCCAAGTGTCCTCTTCTTTGTAGATTTTTCATGATTCCGTACATGCTCTGTATGATCCATTATGTTTGATTTTCTTGCTTAGATATGTGATAGACTAAAGCTGAACATTGTGAATCTTCTGATATAGCTGATTGACGTTTTTATACATGTTTTTAAATTCAGTTACTGTTTGGGCGGCTGATCTTGCATCTTCTTCCATTTTTTGTAGTATTTCAATTCAATTCTGAAGCTTCCTCTTTCGATTTTTGATTGTCCAATATATTAAATGTGGATCCCCGGCGTTAGATGTTTGATCGTGTATTTAGCTTTAGTGCCTCCAACTAAGGATGTTAAAATTTGCGATTTTTCAAAGTTTACACCGCCGAAAACCCAAAAAAAAGCGAAAAAAACGACTATTTTCGAGAAGTGTCCGGGAGGTCCAAAAAATTTAAAATTCGAACCACTCTTGGAATCTGTCAATTAGAAAGTCAGCTGGAGTTGGAGCTATTGTATCATATATTTGGTCGGATTAAACAATTGTTTTTGAAGGTGGCTTCTTTACTAAACAAAATTTTGTTTATTAAATTTACATCCTGGGTCATCATGTTTTGTATCAAAACAGAAAATTCTACTCTTGTCGAAGTCATTACTATAAATACAGTGTCTGGTGTAATTCAATGTGATATGGTATGGAAGAAGCTTCTCTTGAACTAATCGACGGATTTTCTTCAATCATCAATAAAACGTACAGAACAAAATTGGGGCTAATACTTTAAATGGCAAATTACAACGAAACATAAGGAATGCAAAAATCTTAGAATATACTGGGTGTTCCATTTGAAAAACATAACTTTCTTCCGCCATTTTGGAATGTTAGTTCCTTGAAGCGCTGTGGTACTTTCTGGGTTATTAATTAATTATAAAAAATATTTTTGTTGAGGAATTGGGAACATCAAAGGTTTATTGATTAAGATGGTTGTATGTACATGAATGCTCGTATATTTATCTTACGCAAAGCCCTCTCGTATTTGAGTTAATTCATGCACGCAATTTTCGCACCCATCATAGGACTAAGCAGCCACATAATTGCGAATCACAACACCAATCTAGTTTGATATATTATAATTGCAGCATACATAGATATTGCCACTTTGAATTAAATTACATGGTTTTTCTAAATACACGAGTAGTATTTAAAAAGTCTATTTGACGCTATAAATTAGTTAATTAAGTAATGAAATATGAACTTGTAAATAGGTATTAATTTAGTGGGATGTAATTAGTTAAAATAACATGGTGATATTTTAGTTTGGATAAGAAACGTGATAAGACTGTGGATATTTAAATATTTGGTTAAAATTGGAGTGAGCAGGGAAGGAAAAGGGTTAAAGTTTTAAAAGATTTCGTGATGAAAATTACTTGAATGATAAAAATATGGCCTTCTTAAGGCGTATAATTAACATAGTTTTGCATAAAAAATTCAATTAAGTATAAATGGCTTTGTGGATTTTAAAAAGTGGCATGCATCACGAGAAAATTTGGAATAATTAGAAGGGTGTTATTAGCGGGCCATTTATTGCTTTTATTAGCATCTTATTATAATTGGGTGGTGGTACTCATGGCAAATAAAGCGTGAAATGGAATCTCGTGTTCTTGTCCCATTTATAAATTTAGTGAAGTTGTTTGGAAAACCCAAACGCTGGACGTTTCGAGAAGTCCTTTGAGGTAATAAATTATATTTGTCAAATTGATGCTTTCACTAATTTCGAACTAGTTTTCTATTTTCGCTTTCGTGCCCACCATTTATTTGGGTTAAAGTTAGGTCATGGATCGTACTTGTAGGACGTTGTAGTTTTGTAACACCTGGAGGAGTATGGGTAGATTTGTGAA
This sequence comes from Stenus bimaculatus, assembly GCA_963971135.1. Classification (NCBI taxonomy): domain Eukaryota; kingdom Metazoa; phylum Arthropoda; class Insecta; order Coleoptera; family Staphylinidae; genus Stenus; species Stenus bimaculatus. Next base: position 2,164,132 of record OZ020184.1, read on the forward strand.
GCGCGATAGATTTTATATACACGGTCGAGGTTTAAATACGAGGCTTAGGGTTGTGTCAAGCTAAGGATAACTGATGTAATCTTCTCCCCATTTTGATAAGTGAATACCTACGGAAAATAAACTAAAGCTCATTCAGTAGCATGCTTTTAAGGCGTCTCCAAAAATTTTCTCGGGACATATCGAACAAAGAAAATCTTCACGGCTTGCACATTTCTTAATTCACAATTTTATTTCATTCTCACCCTCTAAGGATATTTACTGCATTCGAATAAACTAGGTTTTATAAATGACATCATTTCACATTTCATTAACTTTTCAAACGTGTAATTGATTTATCTACACGAAATTAGGTCGAAATTTAAACTTTAGTCAGGAACTTTAAACTTGTTTGTATGTATAAGACAACTCGCGCGTTACATAATTAAGATCAGCCGGAAACTACTTTTCTTTATTTATCAAAGCAGGAATTTAAAAGTTGACGCAGCGTTTTGCAAATCCCAGCGAATTCGCTCCAAATAAAGCGAATTCTTAGGATTACTGCGCCTGATAAATCAGTCACTTATCTAATAGTGCTAACTTTTCTTGTTTTCATCCCGTGTGGAATTTTCCAGCTGCAGCCAAAACTTTTTACTCACCCAAAAAAAACTTACCCCAGGTACTCCAACAGATAAACACTACAATTACAACTAAATATCATACAACTTTATCTACTACTTTTTTACTTACAACTAATTTACTTTTAAACCCTCTACAACTTCATTCTTAATTACAACAGCTTTCCTAAAAGTTTTTCACAAAATCCTTTACAACATTTTTTCCTTAAAAATATATGCAAAGAACTATCTCGCATTCGGAGCTCAAAATTTACCTAAATTTTGGCTTTCTTCCAAAAATATGTTACTTGCATTTTCAAAAATACGATGTGAAATTTCCTAATCACTGGCTGTCAATGTCATAAAATTACGCGGTTGTCATTTAGGAATGCAAATTGGGCCCAAAACCACACATAAACCCGATATGGTCCGTAATTAAAATTATTTTCACCAAAATATCACATTTTAAAGTTTAACTTTCCTATGACGTTAAAATTTTAGTTACTTCCACTACGCTTGGGGTCATTTAGGACCCCAGTGTGTAAATGGTAACTCTATATTGGATTGAATACTCGACAATACTTCAATTGAAGCATCTGTCAACTCTAAGTTATAAACTTATAAAGTTTTGGTAGTATTGCCAACTTATCTGTTTGTCCTCTTTCGAATTCAGTGTCTCTGTTATCAAACCGTATAACACTGGCGATCTAACGACATGATTGCCGTAAATATAAGTCTTCCATAATCAGATGACCACAAACTTTGTAAAAATTCTCCATACGAACGTTAATATTAACAAACCCAAACATGCATTAAAATCTTCAGTTGTAAAATCTACGTACGTATCTTAACTTGAGATGGGGTCATATCGGACCCCAATACAGCAGGAAGATTAAAGAAAAATCGTGTACTGGATTCTTTAGTAAAAATTATTTACTTTGGAGAGGCATTGGATTTTGTTGGCTCACGGTATATTTTTGCTGTTGTGAATAAAGCAATTTGTGGTATTATAGTTGAGTTTTTTGGTGTGATTATAATAATATTTAATTTGGTGATAAATTAAGTAAGTAGTGTAATTCTGGGTAATGAGTAGAGGTGAAAATTAGGGATCAAAATTTTGTTAATAATATAGTAAAAGATTTAACATAAGGAATAAATTTGTGTAGGTATTTTTAACCCATGGTCTAACAAGTGAATAAATTAGCAATAAGTATTTCCTCCGTAATGTTTTTCTTATCACGAATATGTTTGTTATAATTGCGAAGGTTCTGCAAATTTTTCAGCGCACGAATATATTTGCAATTATTATATTGAATACAATTTACAATACAGTTAAAGGCTTTTGTTCGCAGTTTGCACCACTTACTCGAGCATTATTATATGCTTATACCTCAAGACAAAGCTATGCAATGTATTAGAGACGGCCTTTTCGACTGCCTCTAATACTCTGACTTCTGGGAGCCACTCCAAAAAATAATTATTATAATCGTGCCATTATTTCAACAATAAAGTATTATTTATTATCATGAGCACAAATTATTTTGGAATTAAGTTTCCCAACAATATCTACAAGATTTTTCTCAAAAATTGATTTCTTCAATTGCCTGGAAGCTAATATAATAAAACTCAATACTTCCACCGATTTCGGAATTTTATAGTCCCATCATCAAGAAAATTAGAATCTTATCTATAATTGTAACTCGATAAAATTTGGAAAGACCTTTTTCTCTTTACAAAATTCCAAGTAATTTTTTACTTTTATGAAAACGATTCTTGAACTGTATGTTTGTTTGGCCAGATATTCCTCCGTAGTTGATTGACACCAATGATTTGGATTAACGTTGAAGAGGAAAAGAAGATCCAACTTAATTACATCAAGTAAATTATTGTAACAACGACTTATATGTTTTCTGTTGTTATACATAGACCGGATACTCTTGACATTCCCATAAAATAGGTGTTTTTTATTTACTACTTTTACCTGCTAATGAGCTAACTTTGGACGTACAACTTTTACCATTGAATCCATTAATAACCGGCGTTATCGTAGACCATCGCATTACTTGTTTGTTGTATGTAGTAATTTGTAAAATAAAGAAAAACGTAGCTATTTTGAAGTACACAGCAGCGCCCTCAAAGTGTATCAGCGTGAACTACGGCGGCCATTTTAAAAGCGTCCATTAACTATATTCACCTCGGTTATTTTCTTAATTTTTAGTGTTCTGATCACATGACAATCGAACTTAACAAGTTTTTGTAAGTATTGTAGGTTATGTTTCAAATTTACCGCCAAAACGGACACTTAAAATGGCCGCCAGTGATACATAAACAATTGTATTGTAACGACAACCATTACAATACTTCCTTAAGATTTCGATCGATCTTTAAAGTCCTATCATCAGGACTAAGTGTATAATCACTTCTTTTGGAGTTTTCTTTTAGGTTAAAATTTTTTTAGAAAACCTTTTAAGAAATACCATCGAAGTTTACTTACGTTTGTGAAGATTCTTGAATTGTAGTGTATGTTTGACTATATTCGCCTTCATAGTAAAATATTGATTGACACAAATGATTTGCATTAATGTTGAAGAAGAAAAGAAGAGAAAGTCTTTAATCTTGTATCCAAATATTACATCAAGTAAATTAATGTAACGACAATCATTACAAGCATTTCTCAAGATTGCTAACGATCTCTAAAGTATTGATTTTCTGTTGGAGTTAATAAATTTTGGAAAAACCTTCCGTTTACAGAATTCAAAAAATTATAAGTTTTCTTTCACGCCAGATTCTCCTCCAAAATAAAATTCTGGTTGATGTTTCGGATTAATGCTGAAAAGGAAAAGAACAGAAGGACTTTAATCTTGTATCTATCTTCTTAGATCAAGTAAATTATTGTAACAACAATCATTACAATAATTTCTCAAGATTGGGATTGATTTCAGAAACTTAAATTACCATCATCGAGCAAATTAGAATCATAGATCTAAGTATAACAATTTTATTTTTCCATGTTGAATGGTTTTCTGTACTGCTTCTCTATTGGAGTTAGCTTTGAGGTTGATAAAATTTGGGAAGACCTTCTTCCGTTTACAGGATTGTTGAAATTCTATCCGATGATATATTTTCTTACGTTTGTGGACAAGATTCTTGAATTGTTGTGTTTCATCCTCCTCCACAATAAAATCTTGATTATTGCTTCAGATTAATGTTGAGAAGCAAAATAACTTTAATATTATATCCAACTTCTTAGATTAAGTAAATTGTTGTAACAACAATCATTACAATAACTTCTCAAGATTGCGATTGATTTCAGAAATTTAAATTACCATCTTCGGACAAATTGGGATCATAGATCTAAGTATAACAATTTCCTTTTTCCATGTTGAATGGTTTTCTGTACTGCTTCTCTATTGGAGTTAGCTTTGAGGTTGATAAAATTTGAGAAGAGCTTCTTGCGTTTACAGGATTTCAAAATTAATTAATTTCTTGCTTTTGTGGACAAGATTCTTGAATTGTAGTGTCTTTTTCTTTTTTAGCCCACAATAAAATCTTGGGTGATGCTTCGGATTAATGTTGAAAAGGAAAAGAAGTCAAAGACTTCAATCTTGCATTTAACTATTACAACAAGTAAATTATTATAACGACATCCATTACAAGAATTTGTCAAGATTTCGATCGATCTTTAAAGCTATCATTTCTTTTTTTCTCAGTTGGATGATTTTCTGTAGTGCTTCTCTATTGGAGCTAGCTTTGAGGTTGATAAAATTTGGGAAGACCTTTTTGCCGTTTAAGGAATTCCATGCAAGTTTTCTTACTTTTATGAAGAAGATCCTTGACCTGTAGTGTCTGTGTGACCAGATTCTCGTTTATAGTTAAATCTTGATTGACACAAATGATCTGGATTAACCTTGAAGACGAAAAGAAGAGAAAAACTATTAAACTGCGATCATTTGTATTTTCTCTGCTGGAGTTGTCTTTGAGGTTTTTAAAATTTGGAAAGAAGTTTTATCGTTTACAGTGTACATGCGATGATTCTTACAAACGTAAGAAAACTTATCATCGGATGGGATTCCTTAAAGCTTGTAAACGGAAAAAGGTCTTCCTTGATGTAATAAAGTTGGATACAAGGTTTAAGTATTTCTCTTCTTTTCCTCTTCTTGTATAAAATTTATTTTGAGTAATTAGACACAGGTGTTTTAATGAATTGTATAAAAAAATAGAGTGAGAATAAACATTTGTATTAGTTATCTGTTTTAATTTTGAAGAGGTGTAATGTTTTTGCACGTATTACGTGTAATAAAGGTATTTTATATAAAAAAATGTATTATTAACGAAGTGGTTGTAATAATTCCTAATTAATGACGTGTGATGTGAAGGTAATGGTGTGTTGGAGTGCATACAATTAAAGCATACATAGAGGGATTAGAGATGTGGTGGTGGGAAAGGTGAAATAGTATGTAGTAAACTAAAGTAAGTTAGCTGTAAATACATGTAGGTGGTTTTACATTTCCGTGATCCAAAGCGTGCGAGTGGGTAGATAAATTACGATTAAAGATTAGAAAACACGGACATGGACACGGACATGTCTAACAACGAAATGAATGTTGAGAAAGTCTTAAAATCTGATATTTTTCAATTAACAGGGTGGGAAAGGGGAGGAATTATAATAATTATCTGAACCCCAGCTCGTAACGCGTAACGTTCTTCTGGAAAGCTTTAAGTGTAGTAATTTAAAATTTATATTTGTTGTTAGGTTAAAACAAAACTTTGTTGGCTAAAGTAAAAATAACTTAATTTAGAAAAGTTGATAAAAGTAATATAAGGCGAATGCAAGCTTATAAAGCGGGCGGCTTTTTATGGAAACTGTTACGGTACAAGTTTTTCCCTTCTCGATTTCATTTTGGGCATAAAACTAACAGTTCCATTACTCCAGGAGGCTTCGCCCTGTTTATTAAAGTTATCGGCTAACGCCCTAATAAACCTACCCCGACACTGTTACACTTGTGGCTCGTGATTCAAAGGTAATTGTAACACTTGCATTATATTGTTCACTTCAATTGCTATTTTTGAAAGCCATATAAACTCCTTGAATGTATTTTTCGAAAGACGAACAAAGAAATCTCATTAAATTACTGCTATTAAAAGCGCTGTTCATATTTTTTCCTATTTTCTTTTAATACAGACATGCCTCGGGCTATAAAAAAATCCAAAAAAATATTTAAACTAGAAATTAAAGTAAGAACAAATACTCGTTAGTGAAATGATAAATATAAGCGAGATAAATTTAGTCCAAGTATAATATTTGGTAAAATATATTATGTTACTAAAATCAACTTTAATAAATATATTTGAGTTGTATTTTCTTTTGGTTAAATCAACATAAACGCTCGGACGCATTTAAAAATATTACAAGCTACTTTGAGCGCAAAGGGAATTCGAATATCCACAAATACCCTCCCTTAATACCAACTTTCGGTCCGAACAAGTTAAAGAAAAAGTACACAGAACTCGCATTCAGCCAACTACATTCTTTTCTCATCAGTAGTTAAGGGGGAAAACTTGGATTTTTAGTATCGCCTTAAAAAATTTACTATAATCCCTTAACTTTCATCGTAAATTACGCGAAAAGAACCAATGGATAAATTTTTTCCCAAAATCATTTGAATAAATCTTAAATCTGACGTACGTTCATTTCACCGCTTTACTCCATTCAAACTGATACTTCTTGCTTCTCCCTTTTTTTATTTATACTCCAAATAAAATGCCACTTCATTTCGTCACAAATGATTTCATTTCATCCATTATATATACAATTGGCACATCAATCAATTACACGTCCAATGTTTCATCACCGACAAATCATTTCTGAAATGGGAAAAATCTTTCAATAATCTACCATCAAAATAAGACATCTCTAATAATTACTAATGAGATTATCATTTTACCACTTACACTACTCAAATAATATAATTATTTCACAAATACTTAAAAAAATTATTCACTCTTAAAATTTGTTTTTATAGAATTATAATAATTAAATATATTATTTTTTTCTATTTATATTTTTTTGCTGAATTATCACGATTTTCACGATTTAAAACGTTGTAACGACTAAACAAAAAATTCCAAAAATATATTTCTTTCATCATTTTGTTTATTAGTTATAATTGTAAGGATTTAACATAAAAAAATTTCGTTTATATTTTTTTAAAAATTTTTATGATTTTTTTCGCATTTATTTGCTGCATTTTCAAGATTTTTTAGGTTCGAAACATTGTAACGGCCGATCAGAGAATATTAAAAATATATTTTTTTGGCCATTTTGTTTATTAGTTATAATTAAACGGACTTTACATAAAAAAATGTAGTTTATATTTTTTTAATTTTTTTTATGATCTTTTTCGCAATTAGTTGCTGTATTTTCAAGATTTTTTAGGTTCGAAGCGTTGCAACGGCCGAACAGAAAATATTAAAAATATATTTCTTTGCTCATTTTGTTTATTAGTTATAATTAAAAGGACTTTACATAAAAAAATGTAGTTTATATTTTTTTAATTTTTTTTATGATTTTTTTCGCAATTAGTTGCTGTATTTTCAAGATTTTTTAGGTTCGAAGCGTTGCAACGGCCGAACAGAAAATATTAAAAATATATTTCTTTGCTCATTTTGTTTATTAGTTATAATTAAAAGGACTTTACATAAAAAATGTAGTTTATATTTTTTTTTTAATTTTTTATGATTTTTTTCGCAATTAGTTGCTGCATTTTCAATATTTTTTAAGTTCGAAGCGTTGCAACGGCCGAATAGAAAATACTAAAAATATATTTTTTTGCTCATTTTGTTTATTAGTTATAATTAAAAGGACTTTACATAAAAAAATGTAGTTTATATTTTTTTTAAATTTTTTATGATTTTTTTCGCAATTAGTTGCTGCATTTTCAACAATTTTTAAGTTCGAAGCGTTGTAACGGCCGATCAGAAAATATTAAAAATATATTTTTTTGGCCATTTTGTTTATTAGTTATAATTAAACGGACTTTACATAAAAAAATGTAGTTTATATTTTTTTAATTTTTTTTATGATCTTTTTCGCAATTAGTTGCTGTATTTTCAAGATTTTTTAGGTTCGAAGCGTTGCAACGGCCGAACAGAAAATATTAAAAATATATTTCTTTGCTCATTTTGTTTATTAGTTATAATTAAAAGGACTTTACATAAAAAATGTAGTTTATATTTTTTTTTTAATTTTTTATGATTTTTTTCGCAATTAGTTGCTGAATTTTTAAGATTTTTTAAGTTCGAAGCGTTGCAACGGCCGAATAGAAAATACTAAAAATATATTTTTTTGCTCATTTTGTTTATTAATTATAATTAAAAGGACTTTACATAAAAAAATGTAGTTTATATTTTTTTTTAATTTTTTATGCTTTCTTTTGCAATCAGTTGCTGCATTTTCAAGATTTTTTAAGTTCGAAGCGTTGCAACGGCCGAACAGAAAATACTAAAAATATATTTTTTTGCTCATTTTGTTTTTTAGTTATAATTAAAAGGACTGTACATAAAAAATTTAGTTTATATATTTTTTTAAATTTTTTATGATTTTTTTCACATCTTACGCATTTTTAATATTTTTTAAATTTAAAACGTTGTAACGACCAAAAAAAAATACTAAAATTATAGTTATTTTGTTTATATTTGTAAGGATTTTATACATTTGTTTTCATTCTGATGATTTTGAAAGTCAGCTGAATGTTTAATTAGTACGAAAACTATTTTCAAGTTTACCTCTGCAATTTTCAAGGATGTTTTCGGAAATCTCATTGATAATTTATCCATCCTGACGGTTGTTTTCTGAGATATTCTTGAGTCACGTGTCATTTCCATCTGATTTTTATTGAATGCAATTTTAAATTTTATTTTTGTTGTTTTTTTCATTACAGTGTACCTGAAATTTCTGTCACTAAAATTATTGAGGATTGTTTGATTTATAAAGAAAACTAAAAATATAATAAAATAGTTGATGAAAAGAAGGCGCCTAAAATTTCGTCTAGTAATCACAAATAGTAAAACTAAATTCGCTATATTTTATAAATGCAATAAAAGACACTAATACAAATTAGATTTATCGATTCCATATAAAAACAGTTTTGCTGAAATTTTATTACTGGAAAAATGATTATTACTTTTGATAAGAAGAGAAATGAGTCCAGCTTAAAGCTATAAAAACATTAATAACGTATAAAACAAATCGAAAAAGAAAAGTTTGAAAAAAAAACAAGAATTAGTGATGCTTTTTTAAATATAAATACGTAAATTGGCATGTTAACCTAAAGTCTCTTGATAATAATGGTTTGGGGGGTTTTAAATTGGTGGTTTCATGCACTAGTATTTTCCACTTTTACGGAAATCATTATATTGATTGACCTTTTCATAAATGTATTTACATGCAGTATGTTACATTGATTGATTCAATAACCATTTTCTAGAGAAATTCAATTTCATATATTCCACCCCTTGTGTTATCTAGATAATCACGATTAAATTACGAGAATTATTAGATTGATTTAAATTAGTATATATTAAAAAAGTTTAATATAATTTAAATAAAATATAAGGTATTTTTGGTAACGTTTTAAAGGTCGTAAAATGCAAAAAGCAAATTAAAACTTTTGTAAAGTTTATTTTTGCTTTTATAAACTCTTATATATTTCTATAGTTTGAAAGCGTTTCAAACTAATATTATTCTTAAGTTACGTGTACGTTATATATGAATCAAAGAAAGTTGATCGGGAAAGTTTGAAAAACTGCTGTTTTCTTCCCAACTTCGGGCCTCTGCAAAAAAGGAAACTAACATGCAATAATACAAACATTATTTATTGAGTATGTTTAATTCTTTGGGAAAACTAGTTTATATAATCGGTCTACAACCCTCGCGTAAATCAGAAAAAATGGTGACTTGAGTTGCGGTTGTAAATTTTTTTTGCTTTTGTTTAAACTTTTTAAACTCTAGCATTAATAAACAAAAAAATCACGCTATTTTTCCCACTAATTCAATTATATTCGCCGCTTTCCTACACGCAGTCAACAATAAACTTTTTTACTCTGACGAGTTTTGTTTTAAAACAGGCCGTACTAAATGGATTTGCCAAAATTATATATCATGCATGAGTTTCTTCGATTCTTTTGTCATATTGGTAATCCGCGGGATTTAATTCTCATGTTTTCTCTTTTATGGATCCAAAACATTAGTTTTTATAATTTTTTTATTTTCGTATTATCTAATCCCGAATTTTTATTTTATCGGTTGTTATCCACTGGGTGATAATACTATGCGGACATGGCTTTATTATTTTTACGATTTGTTTCCATAATACTAAAATGTACGAATATGCCTCGTAAATGCTACTATTTTTATTTTAAAAGTCACCAACTACAATTTTATTCCCATCATTTTAAATTCAATACTCCAGATTTAACTGCGCGTACTTTTATCACTAAATTTCTATTACATATTTTTCTCTCTTTAATGCTACAATGATTTTCTCAAATTTCGCAAAATCATTAAATCAAATTTCAATTTGCTCATATCTTCATGATGAAAAGTTTTAATTGAATATAGTTTGGCTGAAATAATGGAGATTATCAAAAATAATTGGGATGTAAGACGTTGGTGAGTGGAATTTGAGATCTTTGTGAAAGTAAAGGATATAGTGTTTGTGAGGGTCGAGTAAATGGCGAGGATTTTAGTAAATTAGCGTGGTTGACATGCTGACCCGAGCAGAAAAGGGGTAGGAATGGTGGACAGATGTGGAGGACGTGACTTCAGGAGCAGACGATGCTGAGCTTATGGTGATGTTAATTCTCGAAAATATAAGATTGAAACATGTTCCAGTTGCTTAAATCCCAGTTTGTCTCTACATTTATAATAATGACCTGAGTAAAATGGAACGTTTTAGCAAATTGAAAGGATTTACAATCACGTATACAAGGAAGGCTTTGTTATTCACAGAAGTTGTGCAGGACTCGATTAGTTTTAATTGCATTAAATATCTATTCATTGATTTAATGAACACGGCGGACAAAACAAACTTCTTTTTAATAATATACCAGCACAATAAGTCCAGTACAATATTCGTAAAAGACTACGTAACTTAATTTCCTAATTTACTTTCCTTTATATATTAGACAACTCCGCGTATTTCGTTGGCTGCCAGAATTGCTTCCATTGTTGTCGGCTCAGATTTCAGCCTGATAGATTAAACAGGTCGATTTGGAGTTAATAGAAAGTAAAGAATAGAAATAGATATATTCTGCGCCTTTTCAGGGAACACAATAAATACAACTTGTTTTATATTGCAGGTTTCAGGTACAAAAACTTACAACAAATTTATTTTAAAACGCTTTTTTTTCTTCTCTCTTTACTCCAATAAATATCTTCAAGTTGTTACAATTTTACCCACTCCTCTCAAATTGGATAAATTTTATTCAATTTCCATACTGACCGCAACTAACAAGGACCTCAAATTCAATCTTATAACGACCCATCAGCTCAAATTGTGCACATCACCAAAATGGATTAACTCTCTATTCACAATTTCCCTAAAATTATATCAGAAAAACATAACAAATTTACAAAGACTATTATAACACTCATTAAAACCTACAAAAATTATTTGAATCTCCTCAATTTTATTAACCATTTTTTCATATACCGACTATAAAAGGATTTTTACCCCCACTTAAGGTGACTTTACACAAGAGAGCACGTTTTTAATCCCAAGTTCACACATATATTATTAATCGACTTGAACAATGGATGAACAATCAACATCTCAGCATGGATTTCTTCCCAAAATCAATATGCTTAACGTAATATACATATATCAACAGCTTTAGACAACAAACGGATGTGATTTTCACTGATTTCAGTAAGGCGTTTGATTGTATTCCTCATCAACTCCTTTATGGAAGAAATCACTCGATTGTTTGTGTTTTCAAGTCGTTCCTTCAAGAAACTTCTTCTTCAAATTGTAGTTGTGGGTGGTAATACTAGATCTAAGGAATACATTGCCTATAGTCCCTCAAGGATATAACCTTAGACCCTTACTTTTCATTGTATTTATTAATGATCTCCTTTTACTCCTAAATTCTAACAAATTGATGATCTTAAAATCTTTAAAATAATCTCATCTGAAAATAATGCTTCAGGAGGAGGATGGACCAAAATAATTTACTACGTCTCAGTAATAATGTACCCCACTCCTTTTCTCGCAAATAAACTGTAATCAATTATAATTACAGAATTGAGGATGTTTGTCTAAGCAGAAAATCGGACTACACGTATTTGGGAATCATTTGGTCACCTAAGCAACTTAGTCATATCAAACTTTTAGAATAAGTTCAAAAGCATAAAGAGTATCCAGATTTTTCTTCAACCTATTCCGTGTTCCTAGATGCGTTTCATGATAACTCTATCGTAACCGTAATTACTACATTAACCTTGTATAAGCTTATACATAACATCATTGATGACCCAGGTATGGTTCAGCAAATTGAACTTCATGTTTCACGTCTTGAAGATTTCCATTGACCTATGAAGTCCCTAGTACCACGCACCATGGTAACTCACCTTTCTAAAAAATGTACAAAAACTGCATTAGATACAATGTTGAAATTTTCTTGAACAATTTTGAAGAGTTTATGTGTTGGATGAATAAAGCCTATAATTATTACTATTATTTAGCAATGGAAACAAGGCGTTGAAGGCTATTTCGCCACATGTTGGCCTTCATCGTTTTCTACTCGACTACATCCTCGGAAAAGTTTGAAATCCTAAAGGACAGTATGGGTTATCGTAAAATTAGTAGTTCCTCAGATATTTGTATAATAGTTTCTGTCTTGTAATGCAGATTTCTACAAAGAGACAAATAAATGGAAAATAGGTGAAATTTTCCAAATAACTGAGACTCAAATGGAAATTGAATCAAATGTAGGTGATGTTGACTAAGAAATTAATGAAATTAATCTCATAACTCCTGAAAAATTCAAAGAAACAATCAAGAATATCGTTTCTGCCAATTATATCAAAATTTTTTTAAAAAGTTAAAAATTTTGAAAAAATTAAAAAGTAAAAAAATTGAAAAAGTTGAAAAGTTAAAAAACCATGATGGTCAATATATTGATTAAAATTAATCCTATTTTTTGATTTCTGACTCTTACCCTTCTTCTCTGTATTATATTGTAAATTTATACAAAAACATTTTATGTTGTAAAAGACAAGGATGATTCTTATCCCAACTGATATCTATATAACAGTGGGGATAAGAATCATCCTTGTCTTTTTCAACATCAAATTTAATCCCAAATCATCGTCAATCTTCATCGTCAAAAACATTTTATTTTATAACGTCACAATTTTTTAAAAATTTGATTAGATTTAATTTTTTAACTTTTCAATTTTTTCAAAATTTTTAACTTTTTTAAATTTAAAAAAAAATTTAACTTTTTTAACTGAATAAGAATTTTTTAAAATATTGAAAGATTTTTAAAACTAACTAGATTATTGTGACTATTCTGTACCTATTTTTATGTAAATAATTTTATGTAGTACACTTCTGATGATGGCCCAAGGCCGAAACCGGTAAAGTGAGAAAATAAAATAACATTTGGTTAATATAAGGATAAAGTACGTTTTATTAATTCAACCAGCAAAGTAATCACCTCCTTATAATGGATCACACCAACCTTTTACAATTTTACAATTTTACAATGTTAGTAATGTATATTGGGTTGGCAAATAAGCGGAGAAGAATTTGTATTTTTACTCCTAGGACATACAAAGTATATGACCGATTTACGTCAGAAATGTACGAACATAATCAAAGAGTTAACACAAAAATGACTTGTTAAAACCAATCAAGCATCAGAGAAGACTGTACTTTATTGATATTTAAAGAAAAAAGGGTTTTTGGTATTTTCCACTAATTTCTCATTTTTGGAGGTTACTTGCGTGGAAACCATAATATGCCCTATCGTCGTCTTTATTTTAGTACAGGATAAATGATAAGCCAAAAATCCAAAAACCAAAAAAGTGTGATTTTTAGTGTGATTTATCATATTTTCGTAAAAAAAATTCACTTCAAGCCCTTTTGAACACCATTTCACTGGATTATTCTCGAAGATTGAAACCAAATTTTAGTACCTCGCGTAGAATCGAAAACTGAACATTTTGAGTCCTTCAGCCTGCATCGATTTTTTAAAACAACCGAGTTACGTCCGTTTTTCGTTTTTTAATGTCAAATCTGACCGAGATTACTTTTTAATTTATTAGGGGTGCGTTTTTTGACCGTATTTCAAAATTCGTGATGTATCTTAAAGACGAATGTTTTTTTCTATCGGTGGAACGAATTTTAATTTTTTCGGTCGACGACAACGGAAAAGTCGGTTTTAAAAAATCGCAACTCCGCCAGGTTTTAAATCAAAGGCTACTTTTTTGACATTCTTATTTATGAGGAAAAAATCGTACACGGTTTTTATGCCAAAAATTTGTTTTTACCCAATTTTCCGAAGTTCCAAGTGCCGTTTTTGAATTATTTTTGAGGAATTTTAAAAAATCGTTGCTACCACAAAACATGATTAATTTTAGTCAAAAAGGGCTCAAATTGTGTGTTAAGTTACTTTTAGTGGATAAAAAATTATAGGCATGTGTCCAGAGATGTCAGGATATTTTTCTCCGAAGAAAGTCACCGAAAAAACGACGAACAATTTTATGAAACAAAAGAAAAAATAAAAAATCGCTACACGTGACGTTTTAAAGAATCATTTTGGAGCATTTATCGGTTAAGTTTTGAAATAACCACCTTTGCATTTTAATCCAATAAACCTATTTTAAAATGCGCCTATTGATGATATTTAATTTTAGTAAAAATTTCAATATGCTCACTTTTATAGTTTTTGAAAAAAAAATATAAAACCAATCAATATCAGAAAAATTTTAATCAGCTTTCTTTTGAGTTTTCAAAAATGCACATTTAACACAATTTCGTATTTTTTTTACATTTATAACTCTTTAACTAAAGATACTTGATATTGTTTTCTACTTTTCCTATAGAATAAAATAAATAAAATAACTTAAATAATTTAAAAGATCCAAAACGTTTTCTGATAAATTATAGCTCGTTCAAGAATTTTGGGGATTTTGGACCTGGTTTTTAAGAAAAACGCTGTATTAAATAAAGTTTCGAAACCAGTCAGTACGTTAATTCAACGTTTTTATTAAAAACCAGGTCCTAAAACCCAAAAACTCTTGAACAAGCTTTAATAATTTTATTTCGAAAAAAAACCCAATTAAATTTACTTTATAAAATCATGTTTTTTTTGGAGTTAAAAAAAATTACAGTATGCTTTTTTGTGGAATATACAGGGATTTAATGGGATTACTATAAAAAAACTAATTTTTAAATATAAAAAAGTGGAAATTCTTTGATTATGTTACATTAAGTAAATTTCTTTGGAAAAGATAAAAATAAAAAATGATTTAATTATTTTAAAATGGTTAAATTTTTATAAATAATGCTATACGTGTAGTGAAGGTCAAGTTAAAAAAAAAGTGTCTATCGACTAATGAGTTTGGGGTTGTTTAATAAAGGGGCGCTTTTAATTGCATTGTTTGTAAAATATTTGTGGTATTATTTTTTAATAAGAATAATTAGAATATTCTGATGCTTCAGCCAGGAAACATAAAAACGTAGTTAAGCTTTGAAACCAAAGTACTTGGTTTAATTTTCATTTAATGATGATGTGTAGCAATAACAATAACCGTCTATTACTTTTTGCTAATTAAGTGCTTAAAAATTTCAAAAGCGAATTTAAAAATGTTCTAATTAAATAATAAATAACAAAGTACGCGCAATTAACTTAATAATTACAGCGTTAATTTCTATGTAGTTTGAGTAATAAAAAGCTGAACGTGGATGTGTAATATTTTTGTAAAGCTAAAAATATATTAAAATATTATTATTAATCGCTAATACGAGAGTTGTAGTAAAATTTTATACGATGATAAATAAAATGACTAGTTGGTAGTTTAGTTGAAGTTATTCATGTATAGACGGTTGAGAATTGAAGAACTGGTGTAGTAGTATTCCTTTAATGTAGATGTGCATAAAAGAAGTAATATACTTTTAGTTAAATGATGAAAATGGAAAGGTAATGTGGAATTTATTGAAAGGTAGAATAAAATTTCGCAATTGAGCTCGTCTTTGGATTTATGATATTGTGATGGATATTTTCATGAAACTCCTGTTGATCTGGCGGATTTGGGATTGGAATAGTTAAATATTTAATTTAGTGATCAGTTAGGCGCATGTAAAAGTGTAAAAGAACATGTTGTCGAGTAGTTAATTCCTTTTTTGTGTTTCGTGTGTAGGATTAAAGGGTATGGAGTACTTTTAAGTGAATGTTTTGTTGATTCGGGGGGGAAATTTTAAATAGGCGACCTGTAAGGTGGTAACAAGATTTGTGAATAATGGTTGAAAACAGGGACATGCATAAATAATTTCCAATATCGCTTGCATTCATAAATCTCGCCGAATTTCTGTATTGTACAGCTCCTGGCACACGTAAATGCAAATACAAAAAATGACGTACTGGTTATTCGCAGATAAAACATGTTTTTCTGAGGGTTTAAAAGAATCGATCATTTTTTATGTTGACGCATTATTTATTTTTTCTCTAAAATATATACCGCGCGTAGAAAAATATGTGGTATATTGAAAGGCTAAAATAAATAAATAAGAATTTATGTGGTTACTGAATTCATAATTTAATTTGGTTGAGCCCTTGCGCGTTTTAAGTAAGCTGCTACTAAATCCTAATATCTCTGGTAGACTTTTTTCTGTCGGCCTTAATCGATCTAATTACTGGCATTCGAATTGTTTGTTACATTCCGACGCAAAAAATAAATCCATTCCGCCCCCTGCACCCCTCGACGTGCAAAAACTAATGGTGTACGGTGTCTAACATTTAGTTAATAAGATTTGTACGTATGGACGAGCTTTGGCCTTTATCCAACCAATAATTAGTTTTCCTCAAAAATTGTTGATTTAGGTGCAGTTCTTGACTTAAATTAATTAGGCACACATTAATATGCGGACCACATCCATTGATTCGCATGTTGTGGTAACATTGACATAGCATTAGCACCATCACGATATGTGCTAGCGACTGTATAAATCTGTTGCAACTTAACGCACCACTAATTTCCCCGGCAGAGTGCGCCACTGTCAATTACTGGAGTTACGTCAATGCTCAACACTCTAGCGAATACGGACTTAAAATTAAACTAAACTTCACCAGAATCACCAGGTCTATAATTAATCCCAATCGCCTGCATTTTAAATATCCCAACATGAATCCACTTAATCCCCATGGCATTACGACAATTTCACCCCAAACATTTTTTTCCACCGAGCACATGCTAAAAATTTCATCTAAGCCTCAATTACTTCCACTTTTATCTCATCATTTATCTTCACCAATATTTTTTTATATCACAATATTTTTAAAATTATTCCTTTAAAATTATCCATAAAAACTATATTTTTAAAATATCCTCACGAAATCACTTTTACACATGTGTGATTTAAATTAGGTACTAATATACAGTGTGGAAAAAGATTTATACCCACGAAGTTTGCACTAATGCAATATGCCACGCCCATAACTGCAGCGCTCGACTAAATTATAACGTTAATTTTGAAATTTGTTTATTAAAACTACTTTAAACGCAGTTTTAGTGAACTAAATTCAGATTACACTCGCCCGAAGAAAAAAATTTTTACAAATCCGTTCCTGGAAAATATAAAAACTGAAAATTATTTTTTCAGCGAATTTATGTAAAGGAGCTTTACGAGTTTCGTTGGGACTAATATTTTCGTGTTTTGTAAAAAGTAAAGAAAATCAAGAAAATTTTTAAATCGAAACGCAGTATATTACCTAATTTTGATTTTGGATTTTATTTTTTTCTCAAAAACTACAACACCTAACGATTTTAAATTTTTACTGAAGCTAAATACTGTGGATAGACGAATTAAAAAAATATTTGGTTAAAATCGGTTTATTAAATTTTCTGAAAAAAATTCACAAAATTTTGGTACAAATCCTGGCCTGATCAGTGCAATTTTAAACCAAAAATTTTTTGTTACTAGAGTTTATATCAAAAGTTTAATAATTTCAAAGATTTTAATTGTCTTGTACAAAGTGGAAAATTTCAGAGTAATATTTTGAATCAAAACGGAGTTATTGTATTTCAACGAAATGCTCCAAAATTTATACTTTTTAAAAGCGATAGTAAAAATTTTGCAAAATTCTTTACGTCAGTGGTTTTGGTTAAAAGAGAACATTCGATTAAGTTTTAAAAATTGAAAATCCGCTAAAATTTAAAATATCAACTTTATTTGAACATAACTTTCCAACTCATTCGAATATAAAAATAAAAAATATCCTGTTCCATATAGAAATCAACCCTTTTAAGCAAACTAAAGTAAAATTTGAAAACAAATTAAAACTGAGGCCGCCAGTGATACAACCGTTACATCGCGTTTTGTGCGTTTTTTTTAACGTTTTACGTTTGATTTTTTTTCTGAAGTTCAGAATGCAAATTTAGAAGGGCTAATTTGTGTTCGCGTAAAAAACAAAGTAGGAAAGAAAACAAAAAATATTTGGTTGTTACAGGTAGTCCGGATCAATAGTTACGAATTTTCAAATTTTCGTCGTCAAAAAAAACATGAAAATCAAAGCGCGATTTTAAGAGCGTCAAAACTATAGAAAAAATAAGATATCGAAAAAACCACTCGCTTCGGTGGGAAAAATAGGAATGTAGATTACGGGGGTGGAGATACAACCACTTTTGTATTTTTACCCAGAATTCAGACGTTTTTTGCGAAGAGCGGTCGAAAGGGTGTTTTTTTCGTCCGATCTTAAGAATTCCGATTCCAATGTAAAGAGGGATGTTGATTCCAAGTGTAGTTCGAATTTTAAATTTTTTAGACCTCCCCGACACTTTGAAAAAAATTCCCGAAAATGGTCGATTTTTTCGCCTTTTTTCGGTAATTCGGCGGCGTTAACTTTGAAAAATCGCAACTCCGTCGGAGTGTAAAGGGAAATTTGGCCCCTTTTATTCTAACATCCTGGGAATTACCATGACCGATTTTTAAGCCTCCCGGGGTAAAGGTGTGACGTCACGGCCCCTAGACGCAAACTGTACAATTCTACCGTTTTTTCGGACGGCAAAAGTACCAAAACTATTTGACTTCGAAGTTCGGCAGAAGGAAAAAAATTGCGGTTGCTTTATTCCTCATCTAATTTCCACGTTTTACCTTAAAACGAGGGTTTGTCGTTTTGGTGCCCCCAAAATGACGCTTTATTTTTCGCGCTATTTTGAAAATTCGTAACTTTTCATCGGAACAACATATAATACTCGAATATTTTTTATTTTACTTATTTGGTATTTACTTATGAGAGAAAAAATCGGCACATTGAAATTTTTAACCTGGACCTTGGAAAAAAATCGAACGTAAAATATTCAAAAAATCGGGTAAAACGCGGTCCAACGTGGACCCATTTGGCTCCCGCAGTTTTTAAAATTTTTGCAATTTTCTTTCGCAACTTAAAAAAGAAATATTTTTTTACAGTGTATACGCTACTTAGATTTTTTATATTTGGTAGAGTTGGGAAATTACGTACAAATAAACTCGAAATTTTGATTTTAGGAGTGAGTGGCTTCCGTCGGGTCACTTTTTTACGGATTTTTAATTTTAAAAATACTTTAGAATCTACTCCTTGAACCGAAAGCTCCCACGCAAATAGTATTTTAAATTTCAAAAAAATAACGAAAAAAACTTTTTTTATATCGCATTTTTATAAGTCATATTTATGGATCAAATTCACCCTTCAAATTACATTTTAACCCTTATTTATGCACCTTTCCTAAAAGCTCTTTAGGTCTACTTTACGTCAAAAAAACAATCACTTCGGTATCTCTTTTCGTTTTCGAGTTATCACCGAAAATGTAGCTAAAATAAGTAAAATCTCCGTTTGGAGCCAAAATTTCGGTCGGAAATTTTTCACTTTTCACAAAATAATTAATATCTCCGAAACTATTAGCACCACCGAGACGTTTAATAGATTAAAATTCGCAGAGTCACCTCCTTCACCAAATTATGTGAACGTTTTAATTTTCGGTTTAAAATTGGGCCATCCAGAACCGTATTTGTACCAAAATTTTGCCAAAACTTTGCGAATTTTTTTCAAAAAAACTATTTAACCGATTTTAACCAAATATTTTTTAAAACGAGTCTATCCACGGTGTTTGCTTTTGGTAAAAATTTGAAACCGGTAGTTATTATAGTTTTCGAGAAAAAAATAATAAAAACCGATTTCCATAAAAAATTTCAAACCTTAAAAATATCTCAAACATTTTTTTTTCGAATTTTTTCAAAGTCGATCCTGCAAATGAAAGATAGTAACAAATGGATCAAATTTAGGGGTATAGACGCCCCCCCAAATTGTACCCCCCAAAAACTCCAAAAAATCAAAAATTTTTTAGGTAATGTACTTGAAAAAATAATTAAATTTTAAAAAAATTAATATGTTAAAATCAATAATTTTTAGAAATTTATCTGTACGAATTTTTGTTTTTTAATTTTAGTTATTAAGCGAAATATTAATTTTTCAAAATACACCTTTACTCATTTACTAAAATGCCATATTTCATATAAAAATTCATAACTTTTGAACGAATCATCGTAGAGACTTGATTTTTTTTTTTTTTTTTTCTACTTTCTTTATACTTTAAGTATAAATTTATTAAATTAACTTTCAAATTTTTAATTTGAAACGCTACACACTTGTTATCACAAAAACACTATTTACATTATATCCAAAGTGCGTAGAGATTTAAAAAAGTTTTATAGAACGCTAAAACTATCTTTTTCCAATTGGTAATAAGGGTAATACAAGAATAATTGTTATAAAGGCTACAGGGTGTTCCAATTAAGAAAATGAAACTTTAGTGTTACTGTTACTTCCTTGCAGCGCTGGGACACCCTGTATAACTAAAAAAGCTTTATAATGATTGGAAATAAAAAATCGATCGTGTTATGCGAATTTTAATAATATTTGATGAAGTAAATATAAAATGTAGAAGTAGGTATTTGGCGTGTTATCACAAACGTAAAAACTATCATATCGTTACTTTTATTATTTATTTTATTTGATGCAGCTTTTATTAAAAAATGCATAAATTGTTGATTGCAATTGTTTGGTGGCAGAATTATGCATATATTGTCATTTTTAATAAACATCCTACAAACTACGCTAATTAATAATTAGTTAAAGCATTCTTGCATAAAAATAATTTGATATTGTTGGGTAAAAAATGGTTTTTTCATTAATGTTGTTGAACCCAACTTCCAATTTATTTTAGCAGAAGGCGTTAAGATTTAACACAAACAGCTAGACGTAATTCTAAAACTAAGCTTAATAAATTGTAAATAAACTCGAGCGTTTCGGGGAAAAGTTACAACTAGTTTATATAATTTTTTTACTTTCTCTGCACAACGCAATATTCCTTGTGAAATAATTAATTTTTGAAATAAAATTTTATTAATTGGAGTTATTGTTTGTCTCTGCAGGGGCAAGGGAAAAGGGAAGGTAGAAAAGATTTAAAATAATCGGATTAGAGAAAAGCTATTAATTAAATTTAAGAAGAAGAAATATTGTTTTAAGTTGTGAAAGAATAAAATTGTTTGTTTTGTATTATGCATGTTTTTTGTGTATTTTAAGTAAAATAAGATCATTTTTAGCGTATTGTAATAATTAATTCTTGGATCAAGGAATGTTTTTTACAGCAAATGCTTGCTTTCAATTTTTTATTCCACCATTTATCACTTGCCTAATTAATCTTAACCGCTGCCTGTCACTCTGTTAATGCTGTTTTGAAGCTCTAAAAACAAGCCACCTCGTTTTATTGTTGCTTAAGACGTTCGTACTGTTACTGTAATAACTTTTCTAATGAGAGTTTTAAGCTCGGGAATATTACAATCGCTGAAATAAATCAGATTGATGAACAAATATAAGCCCTTAGCGGAGCAGTGATATCATTGATAGCAATCGCGTACATTAAAGCTATGGGATAATAGAGTGGGTCGTCTGAAATTGTAAGAAGCCTAAGGTGCAAATATATCACAGCATATCACCGTGGTGGGATTTCTAGCACACTTCCTTGTGACATTCGTAACTCATTTGGGCGAGTCCTGACTGACTCCCAGGGCCATTCCTGCTGACCGTACATTGCTTTTATTCTTCAATAATGATTTACTGCATTCTATATTTTCACGAACCTTCGTTATTGACTTTATTCACCTACACTCTCTGATAACAAACATCCCAGCCCTTCTTCTAGTCCCAAAACATTATTTCAATTTTATCGACCTTCAAGGATATTACAGCTCAACTTTCTACTTTAATGGAACTTTTGTTTGTTTGTTTCATTTTTTTCACAAATCCCACACGTTTTATTTTCCACTCTTTCTTCAACAAATTTACTCATCCGTTACATCCGTCACATTAATAGAAATCATTTTTTTATACACGATCAAAATACAAAACCTATGCTTGCTTTTATTTTACAAAACTTACAGAATCTTCAGTTTTTGATGAGTACTCTTCAGGTGCATGTTTTGGAGGCCTCCATAAGCTACGTGACTCCTGAATTCCGCCAAGTACACCACTCGGAACACCCAGTATATTTTTGGCTTCGTTATCAAAAATAATCATACTATGTATAACCTTTTATAGTTATAATTTCGCTTTGTTTACTTTTGTGTCTAGAAATATCCCAAAATTCATGAAAGACAAGTTGTTAAATATAAATTTAGCGAGGACAGCAAATCAATGCAGTCCTTTCAGTGGACGTTAAATATCCAACATCGCGTATTGTTTTAACATGGCACGTATCCACCTCATTAACTTTTAATGGCTAAAGAATTTGCCTTTTATTTATAATTACTTATCTCCACATTAAAATAGTAACACTTGGCACTCTGCCATTGCGATAAATCCTGCTCCCTTTTTACCAGCTCACACAAGCTCACTGAATTAAAATAGAAGGGACGAAAAAGAACAAAAACAAACCGAATAAAATAATTTCTAAAAATTCATATATTTGCTCCCCTTCTCGAAAGATGTTACAAAAGTTACAGTGAAATGCAAGCGGCTCAATCACACCAACTTTTGTTTGATTTACCTGTAGAATTCGAAAGCAAACTTTACTCTCATGACTTATATTATCCTCAATCCACACATATTTTTATAATACATTTAAAACTTTTTCCACAAAAATTATTAATCTCATTTTTTCTTTTTCAGGTAATACACACAAATAAACCATTTGGGAATTTACACAAAAACAGGTAGGAACATCATGTTGGGTCATTAAAGTTAGGTTATAGTGTAAAATGTGAACATGGTGCAGCACTGACTCGCGACTTAAGTCAGACTCATGTATGCATAAGTGTTTGTTTTTACTGCTTGAGTTGGTGCTGCACCATGTGTTAACCCTTACTGTGTAGTGCCGGACTAAGAATAGTAAACTTTTTAAAATATTAAAAATTTAATTTAGGATAATTAGGTTTTTGTTTTATTTGTAATGGATTGAATAAGTCAGTTGTAACAAAAAAAAAGGCAGGTATAGAATTAATTCCTTTGTGGATTCGTATATTTATTCATGTTATTGAGAGGAAGGAAAAACAATCTGTTGTTATTATTCCTCCTCAATTTCACAATCCCTGGCCTAAAGAGGTGGTTTATATAAAAAACACAATCAAAACCTCCCCCAGTGACCTTTAAATTGGGGCAGAAGTAATTGAAAAAAAGGTGGATTAAGTGCATTAAAATAATTCGTATATTTGAGTAGGATTGGAAGGTTAATTGGTTTATGTTAATGATATTTGGTGAGGTAATAAAATTATACGATATAAGAATGAGTAGATTGTTAATATTAAGTAATTTATGTCTGTACAAATAATGATGATATCTTTGAGGTTTAATTGAGCATTCTTTCGGTATAATTTTCATAAAATAGTCGTAAAAATGTAATAAAATTATTAAAAGCAAGATTGGTAGTCTCGCAAACTCATGAATAAAACGAAATCCGAACTTTTCCCCTTTGTTACATTCGTTTGGAAAAAATATCTTATCCAATATTAGAAACTGGCGCGCGCGTGTGTCTGTTCAAATAAAAAATTCTGATATCTTTAAACAAATCGAATGCTATTAACGTAATAGCTGTGCTTTTAACGCAACGTACATCAGACTACTGACTCTACCATAAACTCGCTGATTTCGTTTGGGAATAAGTTCTAACAATAACAATAATAACAACACAATGTACATTATGCTGTATGATGCATTAATTATAATAATTGTGTTTAAAAATATGATGCATTGCTTATGAATTATGCAAGCCGCAATGGTTGCTTTAACAGGATATTTTGTTCGATCAATGATTCATTTCATCGGCCGCTTCATGTTGAAATATCAAAGGACTTGTGTTTGATTTGCAAATAAACACGCAATGTTCAAAATGTGTTTATTTTTTATTGCAACTATTAAATATAATACCCAAATTTCAACAATTTTTCCCCATTTCTGATCACGAAGCTCTAATATCCCAAACCCCAATGGGATTCATTTAAGAATAAAGGGAGCGTTTTGTTGATGTTCGTTAACTTCAAGTACTGAATTAGTGAGTCAACAAAGACTAGCTACTAATAATCTATTCACAGGTCGAACGCATATACCCACACTCTACTTACTTATACCTTCATTGTTTATTTTAGTTAACTGCCTCCAGCAACGCAAATTTATTTGCATACATTTTTATTCTAACTGCTTAAATACACGCCGATACTCTTCTTATCTTTGTCCACCATGTTTACATTTACATCAATCATTAATGTACAAAAACTCACATAATTACTCCAACTACTAAATCATCGCCTATCGCAATCACACAACTACAAACATGACAAAACTCAAAAATCATTCATCATTGAAAGAAAAATTAACGAAACTCGAGTGTTATATATCAGATAATGAATAATCTAGCT
Source organism: Stenus bimaculatus (assembly GCA_963971135.1). Lineage (NCBI taxonomy): Eukaryota > Metazoa > Arthropoda > Insecta > Coleoptera > Staphylinidae > Stenus > Stenus bimaculatus. The sequence goes on from OZ020184.1 coordinate 2,188,895, forward strand.
AGACTTTATAGGCCCAAAGGAGTTCTACTCAAAAAGAATGAAGAAACCTGCTTCGTCTAAATAGTTACCAAAATTGAACTACACCAGTTTCTAATGTAAATCGACAATTTTGTTCGGAATTGAAAAATTGATGAAAACGAAGACAATCATGCAAGAAGAAACTAGAAATCCAAAAATATCTACTATCATTCTGTAGCTTCTGATGCACGGTACAATATTAAAAAATAAACCAAAGATCAGTTATAGTCCGGTCAATTTAGTCCTAAAAATAGTAGTAAAAGTGCACAAATTAGCGTAGAACTAAAAATTGGTATGAATATTCAGAACATCATTATAAATGAATGCTGATATCGATCCCGTACCTGGAAAAAATTTTATTCAAGGTCAAAGGTCTTAAAAATGGGGTTTTCGCGTTTTTCAGCAAAACGGTAAGTTTTATCATAAAATTCATAAAGTTAGGTCAGATAAAAATTATAGATCATATAATTATCTATAAAAAATGACTTAATACTTTTTCTCCTAAGAGCCACCGTTTCTGAGATATAACGATTATAAAAGTTGAAAAAGTTGTAATCTTCATAATATGCATAAGTACGCCACGTATACACATCACTGAAGCTGAAATACCAGTAAAAATATTTTTCTATCGGTCAATGTAAGTCATAAATCGTTCTAGTCGGCTAACTGGTTTGGTCAAAATTAATTATTTTCCGATTAATCAAAAATTTTATAGCAATTTCTTCGTCCAAAAGTGAAATTTTCAAATTTTCAACGGTTATTCGGTCATAACTTCTAAACGAATAAAGATATCAAAACAAATCTTTTTTTGTTTAAAAGCCTATACAAAAACCTTTAAAATAAGCCATCATTCGTTAAAATCTATGAAGGGGCAGTGGGGTAAAAAATTGTCAAAATCGCATTTTCTTACAAAGTTTTTTGCGCGATTAAAATTTTGAATTTTTTTTTCGAAATTGAAAAAGTCAACGCGTCGCGTAGTAATACTTGAAAATATCATTCCAACACATATTTTAGTTAGACGATAGGATGTGTCGTTACCTTACAGCGATTATTTTGGTCGCTGGGGGATTGAAAAAACACAATTTTGAGTTTAATAGGTCGGTGTGAGGTGAAATAAAAAGATAGAGATTTCAAAACTTCAAACCGACCTCGTTCGATCAATCCTCTTGCAGGTCACGTGTAGCGATTTTTCATTTTTTGTTCCGTTTTGGCCCCATTTCCTCTACTAATTTTCTCTACGCGCCGTTTTTTATCGATATTTTTCTACGCTTTTGGAAAAAAAATCCCGACACCGCTGGACTCGCCGGATAAAACCAATTATTTTTGTGTGTATTAACGGTACTTTTAGCCACAATATAAGCCGCGTTTTGTTAAAATCGGTCTGGTCGTTTGGTAAGTACGATTTTTTAAATTTCGTTAAAAAATGTCCAAAATTGTAGCCCGATTTTCAAACGTCAGAATATGAGATACAAACAAAAATTTCGAAAAAGTGCTCCGCTATGGGTACATAAGTCTGTTTAGTCTTTACGAAAATGCCATTCGCGATTTTTTTCCTCCGGCTACAGTCAAAAGCTAAGCAATATTACCTTTTTGTTTTTTTCGCTAAAAAATGCGACATTTTGACGTTTTCAAAGAAAAATTCGACCTCTACACAGGATCAACCTAGGAGCGTCGGAAATTTTGGATATAGTAAATAAGGATGTGGGAAAAAATGGGGGCCTGATTTGGTAGTTTCGTTTTCAAACCCGGCGGAGGTACAATTTTTCAAAGTCGGCGCGGAGGACACTCGAAAAAAACCGCGAAAAAATTGACTTTTTCGGGAGCGCTTTTGAAAGCTTTCCCGTCGCTTAAAAAAATCCATTCCGATAGGATAATAAAACAAACATTCCCCTTTAATTCGAGACCGGGTTTTTGAAATTTGGTTAAAAAATGTACCCGTTATCGTGAATATTAGACGATTATGAATCTGACGAATAATGTGCATATTATGAAGATTACAACTTTTATAATTGTTACATCTAGGAAACGGTGGCTCTTAGGAAAAAAATTATTAAGACATTTTTTGTAGATAATTATATGATCTACAATTTTTGTCTGACCTAATTTTATGATAAAACTTAACGTTTTGCTGAAAAATGCGAAAAACCCATTTTTAAGACCTTTAACCTTGAATAAAATTTTTTCGAATTATGGGACCGATGGGGACTTTTCACTTTTCACCATTCATTTATGATGGTGTTCCGAACATTCACACTAATTTTTAGCTCTACGCTAATTTGTGCACCCTTGCATTTCTAAATTGACCGGACTATTAAGTTACATCAAAAATCAGCGAAAGATTGAATCAACAATCATTTAAAGTTCACTTTTTCTGTCGCTAAGAATAGACATTTTTGTAAAAGAAATGAATTTTGTTCCTATAAGAATTACATTCATCTTCTCTGATTTCCAGAATTGATATCTAGGAAACAACATTTTTTTAAAGAACTATGCAAAATTGAAGACCTTGGTGCAAGAACTGGTCAAGTCGAAATTCCAAAATTTGTGGAAAAGCGATAAAAAAAATCCAGATAACAAATATTTAGGATTAAGCCAATATATTTTTTCCATCTATAGGTTTTAGTCACAATTATTTTTAAACGTTATTAGCGAGCTCAAATCTATAAGACTTGTGAAAAAATTAATAATTTTTACCAATTTTTTCAAACGTTATACATGTTTATTTCAATAAATTAGTGTATTACGTAGATTTGAGAGGTGAAGTTGGGGCATTAAAAATGAAAAAGCGGAGGTTGAACTGCAAAAAGACATACTTGTAACCAGCAGTGGAAAAAGTAGCGATTTTTAGCCCACGGTTATTTTATAAAGAGGGTTCAAAGAGAATGATACAAGAGTTGTGTATGACGGCTCCTGAGAGTTGACCTAATGCAAAATCTTTTATCAAAAAGTGAATAAAAATTAAAAATGAAAGTATAATTTTGTGTAATTATGAATGAAGGAATTCTTTTGATTTGTAAGGTAAATAATGTTAGTTGCGCACAAATAAATGTATGTTTTAATTAAAGTCGTCGTAATATTTATTTAGTGTTTGTAATTAAAAACATTTTAGACTGAGGTGGGAAGTTTTGAAGTGAAGGTAATAAATTTATAAAAGTTTAATATGAATGTGGAATGTTATATATTATAATATTTAGTAAAGAGATAGGTTTATGTGTTTTCCGATAAATGTTCTATCTGGCTTCGCGTTATACTCTTGAAATCTCCTGGGGATCATCGCTTAAAGATCTACTTAACCTCTCCCTTATATTTCACTCTATCAATAATTTATCTGGAACTTTGTTTTAGTAAAGTGCATAATATAAAATATAAGGTCAATAAAAATATTTATGCAGTATATTAAAAGCATAAAGCATTACTCAGCCGTTTTATTTCTGGTTGTAGGAGGAAAGGAGGTTTTTATGGATCGAGGTACAGGGAAGAGTTTTCTTAATAGTGAAGGATTATCTCCTGGATACTAAAAATGCCTCCTTTTTGATGGTCTTGAAAAAGGCAAGAAACGACAGAAAAACACGTCATCAGTGTTGGGTCGTTTTGGGGCGGCCTCGCGATTGGGCAGCCTTTCAAAATCTCCTTCGTGCAAATAGTTACCAAAACGTTTTTACTCCACCAATTTAAATTCGTTTCTTTTATTTCTCATCCTACTCATCGTCATATTGAAAGTGGAATTTTAAACGTGCCATCCTATATTATACAGGGTGTCTCAGCGCTACGAGGAAGTAACTTACTCAATACCATTTTATCGACATGCGGAATTTTCTCTCCAATTGTGATAAGTTTATTTTCTAAGATAATGGAACATCTTATAAGACATTTAACTTTTAAAGGATAAATTCGAAAAAAAAATTTTTAGATATTTTGAAGACTTGAAATTTTTAATAGAAATCGGTTTTTATTTTTTTTTCTCGAAAACTTTAAAAGTTACCTGTTTAAAATTTTTACCAAAAGTAAACACGGTGTATAGACGCGTTTTAAAAAATATTTGGTTAAAATCGGTTGAATAGTTTTTTTTGGAAAAAATTCGCAAAGTTTTGGTAAAATTTTGGTACAAATAGGATTCTGCACGGCGCAATTTTAAACCGAAAATTAAAACTTACACGGAATTTGGTGGAGGAGGTAACTGTGCGAATTTTAAGCTATTAAACGTCTCGGTGGTGCTAATAGTTTCGAAGATATTAATTATTTTGTGAAAAGTGAAAAATTTCAGACCGAAATTTTGGCTCCAAATGGAGATTTTGCTTATTTTAGCTACATTTTCGGTGATAACTCGAAAACGGAAAGAGATAGCGAAGTGATTATTTTTTTGACGTAAATAGGACTTTAAGAGCTTTTAGGGAAGCTACATAAAGTAAGGCTGAAATGTAATTTGAAGGGTAAATTTAACCTATAAATACGATTTTTAAAAATGCGATATAAAAAAAATTTGATTTTCGTTATATTTTCGAAATTTAAAATACACTATGCGTGGGAGCTTTCGGTTTATAGAGTAGATTATAAAGTGTTTTTAAAATTGAAAATCCGTTAAAAAGCGACCCGGCGGGAGCCACTCACCCCTAAAATCAAAATTTCGAGTTTATTTGTACGTAATTTCGCAACCCTACTAAATATAAAAAATCTGAGTAGCCTATACACTGTAAAAAATATTCCATTTTAAAGTTGCGAAAGAAAATTGCAAAAATTTTGAAAACTGCGGGAGCCAGATGGGCACAGCTTGGACCGCGTTTTACCAGATTTTTTGAACATTTTACGTTCGATTTTTTTCCAAGGTCCAGGGTAAAAATTTCAAAGTGCCGATTTTTTCTCTCATAAGTAAATACGAAATAAGTAATACAAAAAATATTCGAGTATTACAGGTTGTTCCGATGAAAAGTTACGAATTTTCAAAGTCCGCGTTGAAATAGCACGAAAAATAAAGCTTCACTTTGGGGGCACCAAAACGACATAAAGTAAACGCGTAAAAAAACTCCCATTTCAAGGTAAAACGTGGAATTTAGGTGAGGAATAAAGCAATCGCGATTTTTTTTCCTCCAGCCGAACTTCTAATCGAATCCAAAAAGTTTTGGTACTTTTGCCGTCCGTAAAAACGGTAGAATTGTACAGTTTGCGTCTCGGGGCCGTGACGTCACACCTTTACGCCGACAGGCTTAGAAATCGGTCGTGATAATCCCCAGGATGTAAGAATAAAAGGAGCCACCTGAGTGTGATTTAATAAGTACGATGATATATCAGTAACAAGGTTATCAAGTACCTAACTGACATTCACACAGTTTATTCAGCAGAATATCATGAAGACACTGATTAAAGGCTTTAGATATATCCGTGTAAATCACATCAGTTTGCTCCTCTTTACTCATATTCACATAGATATTCTGAGATAAATTTAATAGATTACTTGACGTAGAGCGTTTACGACAAAAACCGTATTGGGAAACAGATAGTGTGCTCTGGACCTTAAAATAGATGAAGTCATTCACGTTTCTTTCAAAAACCTTGAAGAAATTACTAAGTATCGCAAAATTGAATTTTATATCTTTCGGAAGACAATCTTTCAGGAGAAGAGATGGAACTAAGTCCGTACCCATACTAAATGATGCAGTCCTGAAACAGATTCTGACGAGGACTTGCATTAATTAAAGAATCCTTATAGTCTTGAAATGATTGGCAAATGAATTAACAATATCCTGAGGTTCACTGTTATGACGTCATAATTGATCTCACCAGGAATCCTAGTGGTATTTTTAATATTATTGAGATATGAGCAAAACGTATCGGTTTTAATGTCTAAGAAGAAGATCTTTCTAACAAAAAACTACACGTTATAAAGATATTTTTAGAGTGTGCGTCTAAAAGTATTGTATGAAAACCGCATGTCGATATCTTTTTCATTGTACTTGACAGGAGCCAGGAGGCAGCACGTTTTGGGTTTACACGAGTTTGTATTATTAATTTCTTTATTTATTTATGTAAAGTGATGTTGTTTGAATGAAATTGTGACATTATTCGTGTTATAATGTTTATTTAATAAATAGGGGGTAAATAAATTAGGGCATGAGGATAGGCAATGAGGTTGTAAATTATGGAATAAAAATAAATAAACAGATATTAAGGAGGAAAGGCGAATAACGTGGATTAGTAGTGGGTAATAGGTAATAGACTAATAGATGTAATCGATACCGCCTTGTATTTGCACGGAAGGTGTTAGATCAACCGCAGGAAAGGAAAATGGTTAATTATAATTTTCAAAGTAATTGTGGGGCTATTTAACCTATAAACCATGTAAAAGCGTTGTAATTCATAGAGAAAGCCGTGCTAGACGGTGGCGGTGGCGGCGGCGGTGGGTGGGCGGTAAGAATGAATTAGCGGTGACGTGCCGTAACGCCTGTAATGCTTCTAGACATCAAGCTGACAGCAATGCACACGCCATGTCGTTCTCTTTGTATGTTAACGTTCTTCTTTCCCGTTTCCTTCAAATCAAACAAAAACTGGCTCTAAACTCCACACTCTGCATTTCTCCGCACCGCTCCAAACGCCGCACCAAATGTCGAGCACCAAGATTTTAAAATAAAGCCTTTAACTCGCTTTCTCCTCCTTCCACCTTCCTCATTCCTCTACTTCACCAAAATTCCTTCCTCGCCACCAATTTCACCTACTAATTTCTTCAGTGAGTAATGATATTTTTTCCGTGCTCCTCTTGACGTATTTTCGGGGCGAATGTCAAATCGCACAGGCGAGAGTCTTCTTCAATTTAAGACTTATCAGGCCTGAATGTAACGGTTGCTGTGCGAATTTCAGCGCCGACATTGATAAACGAGCCTTTGCCCATCATGTTTCCGAAGCTGCAGTAGTCAGGGATGCCCCCAGTTCCCAGTTCCCGGTTACTCCACAGATCCACAGATCCACCGACACCATTAGTACCTGGAGCTGCCCAAACGCGCACAACAAAACATCCGGAATTTGCACCAAATATCAACGCGAAGGGCGAAGGCTGTTTATTTACGATCAACTCATGCGTCACTGCAGGACAAAACTACTGTCCATAGCACACGCACCGATTTTTAATTCCACAATCCCATTCTCCCATTCCGCATTCATCCCGAAACACCAACAAAAAACAAAACCAAATTAACAATTTAGTAAAGGCAACTAAAAAAATTAATTTACTACCCTTTACTCAATAATACCTAGATTGTACATACAAATACAAACACGTCGTGTTTGTTTTAACTTTTTTAATTTACAAAACCCAAACGTGTTTCCTTTAAAGATCGATATCCTCACTACTACACCACTTCACCGATACGAGATCCCCATAAATGTATCCTCAACAAGGACACTCTTAGCTTTAAAATAAATTATATTTCACAACGTCTTTACTTTCCAACCACGTCCACTCCCAACAATCCACAAATATCTCTTTACGTTTTAATTATTACATTTCACCAAATTGAAAACCATCAACTCTACTTTTATCAACAAAAACTAGACTAGAATTTAGTTTAAAAATGTGCATGTAGTACTGAGGCAATTTAGGCCTTCCAGCTATAGCAATCAATATCAGAAACTAGGTGTACACATATTGGATAAGTTTAAATTAAATATGAAATTACAGCACAGTAGTTTCTGTCAATATTTGTAATTTTGTATAAAACATTAATATACGTAAATTCATTATTAAAAACAATTAGGATTATTGTTGATGTAAATTAATTACGCATTCTAATGGAAGTAATCGATAAACACTTTTATTTATATTGATATTTCGATATTTCGATATTTGCACTAGCGTAGAGACGAGAGCAGAAAAAAAATAATGTTATATTCACGAGAACATTTGGAGAAATTTATAGTACAGGAAAAAATATATCAATATTTTACGTTAGGCGTTAGGCGAGATTTTCTATTTCTTGGCGATATAAATTTGGCGAGTTTATCATAAATATTGCGACGACAGTAATGCGAACCCTAAAATCGTGAACTTCTGTGGAGATAGTGACCGCATTTAGATTTGCGGTTAGGCATGTTTGATTTGTAGATTAGAATGAGTATTTACCTAAATGAGCGTGCAAAGAATTTAACGAAAATAGGATTGTAAATGAACGCTAATCACTAACCAAATTCAAGTCCAACTTCTCATCCCACCATAATTCGTCGCGAATACTAATTGAAACTAATATACGTGACATTAGTAAAGGTATCATTTCAACTCATCAAACTGGAGTTAGCAATTAAGCAACAACAAGAAACATTATACCAATTGATTCCCCTAAATACTTAAATTTTATTTCGTTTTTTTTTAAACAAATTTCACTTTAAAATTTCACATCGAATTACCATATAAACTAAATTACTTATGTTTGGGAGCACTCGTGCGTACATTTGTCACATAGAGTATGCAAAGTTGAAACGTTCGTGCCGCAAAGGACAAAGAAAACTTTTATTTAAATAATGAAACTTAAAACTTGTTAAAAACTAATATCCAGGTACGTGTTTCGACAAATTAACAATATTTTTTACTTACAACTTTGAATTTTTAACAACTTTTCTCACCCATTCTCATTTTTAATTCAATCTCTCAACACCATAAACACACTTATTTATTACAACTACACCACATGCGAACCAACACTTTAAATTTTCATCCAAATTACTACTTTTAAAATACTTTTTTCTTTTCAATAAAATTTCATCATTAAAAAATCTTAAACTGGATTTAAAAAGCTCTTTCAACCATTATAACCTCTTTTATACCAAACTCTACATATGTCAAATTTTTAATAAACATTTAAAAAATGTTGTTCCTCGATAGATCTTGAACATCATGCCTATACCAAAATTTGCACCGTATATCAGAAGATCGAGGATAAAACTAGCTATTTTTGGATTTTCTACACAAGTACAGTCCTAATCAATTTTCCCAATTTCCACAACTTGAATATCCTATGAGTTGTCCTGTGATGGTTCTGAACTGTATCTCCATTTTTTATTAAAAGGTCTACTGTAAAACAGCTATGATGTTTAGTCTAGTCAACGAATACTCAAAAAGGGATGTAGAGTGCATGGAGGGGGGACAGAATTTTTTACTTCAGGATTTGAGGGACTCCAGGAACTGAAGAATAAAATAGATCATCCAAGAAAATTTCACCAAGTTGTTCTCATCCTCATTGATGCTGCTGAGCAATTCAATGATGCATTTCTGCAACCGCACCATCTCTCCAATTTTTCCAAATCGACTTTTTCCTGAAAGTACTCGGTCAAGTTTAGATGATTTTATAGTACTTATGAATTTATTGAAGGGAGTACTCAAATTAGCGTAGAGCTAAAAATTGGTATGAATGTTCGGAACACCATTATAAATGCTGAAAAGTCCCCATCGATCCCGTACCTGAAAAAAATTTTATTCAAGGTCAATTGGCGATTCAAATTAATATTTTCCGCGCAAATGTGTGTTTGGTTGCATATTCTAGTGACCTCACATCAGTGACAAAATAAATAAAAATTTAAACTTGCATATAAATAATCAAACGCATTTAATAATACCAAGTAAATTAGGTAAGTTGACGTTATTTATTTGACTATAATAGACATTAACAAACGTTAAACGCTAAATTCGTCTGCACAACTATCACGGACATGACGTCATTTCATAGTTCAGCGCTATGCCGCAAGAGGGAGATCGCTTAGCTAGAATTGCCAATAGTCTTAAAAATGGGTTTTTCGCGTTTTTCAGCAAAACGGTAAGTTTTATCATAAAATTAGGTCAAACAAAACTTGTAGATCATATAATTATCTATAAAAAATGTCTTAATACTTTTTTTTCTAAGAGGCACCGTTTCTGAGATATAACGATTATAAAAGTTGTAATCCTCATAATATTCATATTATTCGTCAGATTCATAATCGTCTAATATTCACGATAACGGGTACATTTTTTAAACAAATTTCAAAAACTCGGTCTCGAATTAAAGGGGAATGTTTGTTTTATAATTCTATCGGAATGGATTTTTTAAGCGATGGGAAAGCTTTCAAAAGCGCTCCCGAAAAAGTCAATTTTTTCGCGGTTTTTTTCGAGCGTTCTCTTTGAAAAATCGTAGCTCCGCCGGGTTCAAAATCGAAACGACCAAATCGGGCCCCCTTTTTTCCCACATCCTCATTTACTATATCCAAAATTTCAGACCCTCCTAGGTTAATCTTGTAGCGAGGGCGAATTTTTCTTTGAAAACGTCAAAATGTCGCGTTTTTTAGCGAAAAAAACAAAAAGGTAATATTGCTTAGCTTTTGACTGTAGCTGGAGGAAGAAAATCGCAAACGGCATTTTCGTAAAGAGGAAACAGACTTACGTATCCATAGTGGAGCACTTTTTCGAAATTTTTGTTTGTATCTCATTCTGGCGTTTGAAAATCGGGGTACAATTTTGGTCATTTTTTAATGAAATTTAAAAAATCGTACCTACCAAACGACTTGTCCGATTTTAACGAAACGCGGCTTATATTGTGGCTAAAAGTACCGTTAATAGCCAGAAAAATAATCGGTTTTATGCGGTACATCCAGCGGTGTTGGGATTTTTTTTTTCAAAAGCGTAGAAAAATATTGATAAAAAACGGCGCGTAGAGAAAATTGGTAGAGGAAATGGGGCCAAAACAAGACAAAAAATGAAAAATCGCTACACGTGACCTGCAAAAGGATTGATCGAACGAGGTCGGTTTGAAGTTTTGAAATCTCTATCTTTTCATTTTACCTCACACCGATCTATTAAAATCAAAATTATGTTTTTTCAACCCCCAGCGACCAAAATAATCGCTGTAAGGCAACCACACATCCCATCGTGTAACTAAAATATGCGTTGGAATGAGATTTTCGACGCATTGACTTTTTTTAATTTCGAAAAAAAACTCAAAATTTTAATCGTGCAAAAAAATGCGATTTTGACAATTTTTTTACTCCCCTGCGCCTTCATTGATTTTAACAAATGATGGCTTATCTTAAAGGTTATTGCGCAGGCTTTTACACAAAAAAAGATTCGTTTTGATATCTTTATTCGGTTAGAAGTTATGACCGAATTTGAAAATTTCACTTTTGGACGAAGAAATTGCTATGAAATTTTTGATTAATCGGAAAATAATTAATTTTGACTGAACCACTTGGCCGATTAGAACGATTTATGTCTTACATTGACCGATAGAAAAATATTTTTAGTTGTATTACAGCTTCAGTAATGTGTATACGTGGCGTACTTATGCATAGTATGAAGATTACACCTTTTTCAACTTTTATAATCGTTATATCTCAAAAACGGTGGCTCTTAGGAGAAAATGTATTAAGTCATTTTTTGTAGATAATTATATGATCTATAATTTTTGTCTGACCTAATTTTATAGTAAAACTTACCGTTTTGTTGAAAAACGCGAAAAACCCATTTTTAACACCTTTAATCTTGAATAAATTTTTTTCCAGGTATGGATGGGATCGATGGGGACTTTTCAGCATTCATTTATAATGGTGTTCCGAACAATCATATCAATTTTTAGCTCTACGCTAATTTTTGCACCTTTACTATTATTTTTAGGGACCATTAGGAATCACAACGATTTACTAGGTATTAACTAGTTACCTGAACAATTGAAGACCTTGGTGCAATAACCGATCAAGTCCATTTTTAGAAGAGTTCACTTTTTTTTTAATATTCATCAGTACCGCAGATCAATATGCAGTATTCGGTCAAGTCCAGAAAACAATAATGTATTTATATGCATAAAAATATATTGGATAAATTGAAAATATTATAGGTTAGTTAAAGATTTGTTACAAGTAGTGTTTTAAAATAATAAATTTTGGTTAATAATTTCTTGATAAAAATTAACATTTTTATTGTGTATTGTAGTACTTGAAAGTGTTTAATTAAGTTGTTAATTAATTTGAAATAATTACAATTATAGAGATTAATGAGGTGTGTGTTTTATAATAAATAATGATTCGAGGTATCGGTATTAATATGTAAGGAGTATAAGGAGAAGTTGTGGTATGGAAATAAATAAATTTTTATTTTCTTTGAATGCAAATTTTCTTTGGGAAGAAAAACAAATAAATACAAGTAGCTCGGTTATGCCGAGTTGCGACATAGAAAGTATGCAATAATCCGTATACGTTAAGGTTTAGGAAAGCAACTTGCCGAATTCATAGTAGGGTTTTTTCAAAGGATCGCGGCCCTTTGAAAAGTTTGTTGCAGGAGGGAAAGTTGGCAAGTAATGCTCCTACGGTAATCCACAAAATATTGAAAAACTGATTGGAAATATAAGAGAAGAACGAAAACAAAACTATAAGTGGAAATATTTGAATTGAACGTAGCTTATTTTAAGAATTTATATTCCACGCAGAATTAATTTTTCATAATAAATCGGGCTCTGGATTTGTGGATTCAATATATATTTCGTAAGTGTATCGAGTCTAGGATATAAATACAGCGGAAATAATGGCGAAATTCAAGAAAATTAGCTGTCTCCTGAAGTTAACCATATACTCGTACACTCAATTTTAGAAAACAAATGTCTGGAAACGCTCGAACAGTGAATGACAAACTAATTAAAGTCGAACACTATATCACTGGCTACCAATTTTATATCTCTCTTCAACTCCGCTGCCAGAATAGAATCTTGTGTCCGTATAACCAGTACTCGCTACTCCCAGCGCTAACGATACCATCTTAAACCGCAAGATTGTTTTAGAATTGGCTCATGCATGAACCTTCCTTTCCTTTAGTTTCCTCCAGATGTAGACAAATTTATTTCTCCTCTTAAAAAAGAAAAATTAACATTCCTACACTTTACGACTTCAATACCACTCTTCTTTTAAAACGCTTTAACTATTATTTTTAAACCACCATATGTTCTACAAACCACCTACCATAATTCCCGAATTCTATTTTCAAAAAAATTCAGTGGAAATTTGAACAAAAACTTTATTGGGCAATGATAATAGGGATTTCCTTTTTTTAACCTTTAGTCCTTTATCGAAACTTTCCTTTAAGTCCTCTTAACGTTGTTTTAGGAAAAGTCTTGTCCAACCCTAAGAAATTCCTCACTAATCTCTAGGCTTCCTTTGTAAACTTTATTAGGTTAAATTTAATTTATTTATCTTTTTATTAAACGGTTATTAAATCTGTTTGGAATTTGTGGTGTGTATGGAATAAAATTATGAAGCTTCATTTATTAAAACCTCTAGAATTTGAAGGAAAATGTGCTATTGGTAAGGATTTGCCAAAATAATTTAAACTCTAATCTGGTTCGAAAGTTGATTGATTCCGATTTATCTGAAAGTGTCAAGAGGTAGATATTTACGCACGGCATATTTCAAAGCCGGAAAATTAATAACCGTCCCAAAGTCTCAAACTCGCATAGAAGTTATAGGAGTCAAGTAGAATTTTAAATCGCGTCAAACAATTTTCAGCGCGATATTCAAATAAGTTTTTTACCTAAATTATTTAAAAACATAATAACCAATTTTTTTCTCGATTCATCCTTGTGTGTTGCAGCTCATCGCGTTTTGCGCTTCTAATTCTAAGAGCACTTTGATGTTTAAAATGCACAATATAAATTCCAAGTGATATTTTCAGAATGATTAATGATTTCTGTCACATTCTTTTGTAAATAGGAAATGTTTTATATTTAAACGAAGATAATAAGATAGGCTACAGGCAAAATTAATGACAATTACCATGCCTAAATCCATTTATTTTAGGTACGTTAATTGTTACTTTTTTTAAAAACACTCCTAGATCTTGTCACTTTTACGCTTTACACAAAACAAAACCTTTTCAACACATTTTTTAACAATTATTTTTTACTTTACTCCATGAAAATAAAAAATATGTATCTTACGTATTATAAAATTATTAAATAATAATAATTCCCTCTTCCAAATTCTTTAATTCCTGAGAATAGAAGATTTTGAACAGAAATTAAATTTAGAAGCGGTCCTAAAATAGAACCTCGAGGAACACGTATTTTAGTTTATAATTTATCACTTGAAAATTTTGGACCTTTTTTTATGTACGGCAGTTATTCTGGGAAAATTTAGTACTACAACCCCGGACGTTCTTTCCTCGAAGCATAAAAAGGGTGGTTTATGCCGTTCAATTTTAAAAATTCTAGTGGCATGGTCAAGGCGAATGTTTATTCTAGGTGCGGTACGATTTTTTAATTTTTTGGAAAAAATTCTCGAAAATTATCCGTTTTTCTTGCTTTTTTTCGTATGGTCAGCGGCGTCAACTTTGAAAAATCGTAGCTCCGGCGGGCTTTGAAGGGAAGCAACGAAATTTGGGCCATTTTATCCTCATATCCTGGAGATAGACCAGAACCGTTTTTAAGTCGGTGCGGCGTCACGGCGTCGGTACGAAAAATGTACAATTTTAATATTTCTTTGGGCGACAAATGTACCAAAATTATACCACTTTTTTTCTCAAATTCGGCAAAAGGAAAAAAAATCGCGGTTTATTTTATTCCCAATTTGCATACCTGTAATTACCTTAAAACGAGCGCTTTTTTTAGTATCTCAATTTTTTCTGTATTTTTGGCGCCCTCAAAATAGCGGTTTGAGTTTCGTGCTTTTTCGACGCCGACTTTAAAAATTTGTAACTTTTGATAGGGACCAGATATAACACTTGAGTATTTTTTATTTTGCGTATTGCGTTACTATTTATGAGTAAAAAAATCAACACTTCTAAATTTTCACCCCGAGCTTCAGAAAAAAATCGAACGTAAAATGTTCCAAAAATCGCACAAAACGCGGTCGGATAGTTGTACCACTGGCGCTCACACTTTTTAAATTTTTTTACATTTCACTCCATTTCCCTTAAAAGGAATAATTTTTACATGGGATAGGCTATTTTTTATTTTTTTATCTCGAAGGGGTTTGGAAATTATGCCGAAAGAAATTCGAAATTTTGAATTAAAGGGTGATTGGTTCCCGTCGGGTCATTTTTAACGGATTTTCAATTTTAAAATTTCAATCGAATGTACTCCTCGAACCAAAACCGCCCCCAATCACGAGTATAATTATGGATTAATAAGGAAACATATCATTAAAAATGTACATGTTAAAAATATTAAAAATAATCCACAAATATACTGTATTTCGAAAATTGAGCATTTTAACAGGCAAATTAGATTCCAGAGTTACCGACTCTTGGTTTGAAACACCCTGTACATTTCGAATTGGAATAATAACAGGAAAAAACCTTTTCATGGTTATAACGAACAAAATTTCCCGTCCCTCAATGCTCGTTATAACCAAGTTCAACTGCAATTTCAAAATCCTTCTTGAGAATATTAATATTTTGGGGCCTCAAAATTCAAAATTACCTAAGGCCTCATAAAGGCATAAAACGTCACTTTTAGTAACAAAAATACTTCCTGTATCATTGGGGTTCCCAGAAATGTTTAAAGGAGGGTGCACAAGTAATAAAAAAAAAGGAATTTCTACCTGTTTTTTTTTAAGAAACTCCATATTTTAGGTTGAATTTTATGAATTGAGCTAGAAAAATTGTTAATAACTTCTTTTTATGCTCAAAGATTTTAGAAAATTATACGATTTATGCACTCGGTTTTAAAGGTCTATCTATGTTTTAATCTAAAGTTTTAAGACTTAAGATTTTAGAATTTGGAAAATTATAGGATTTATGAACCGGTTTTTAAGAAATTAAATTTTAAATCTCAAATCTTAGGTCTTAAATCACTGAGCAAAAATATACTCTTAAGGCCATTTTAGACTACCCCATTTTGGTTCCTAAATCTTGTACAAGATCGACTCAAGGTCTATGCTCAAAGATCTAAGACTTAAGATTTATGATTTCAGATTTTAGAATTAGAGACTAAGACCTAAGATTATTTTTTAATTTAAATTTTATGATTTGCCATTTCTTAATACCAGGTTTATAAATCCTATTATTTTCCAAATTCTTAAATCATAAATCTTAAGTCTTGAATCTTTGAGCATAAATAAACCTTCAGATTCTACTGCACATTGCGATTTGTTTACCAAAATGTGCTAGTATAAAATGACCTTTACAGTCTATTTATGCTCAGAGATTTAATTTAAAATCTTAAGCTTCAAGCGACACATAAACTAAAAAAATCACAGAAATAATATGGGAAATCTGTCATTTTTTTCATTTTAAGTGTCGCTTTAAGTGGAGCTTAAGCTTCAACGGTGCAACCGGGTTTAAGTCTTAAATCTTTCAGTATAAATAGACCTTAAAAATGATAAATCTTAAATTTTAAATCTTAGGTCTTAAATAGTAAATCTTAAATATTTGAGTATAAATAGACCTTAAGTAAATTCAGTATTTTTATGAAATAAATTATTTTTGTTTTAACTTTTGGATATTTTCAATACCGAGTTGTCTTTCTAATATGTCAGGAAGATGCTTAACCTTGACAATTTCTAAAAATTTCTCCTGAGGCGGTGGATTAGAGCGACAACCAATTTTTTACAAAATAATTAATATCTTCGAAAATATTAGTTCCACCAAAACGTTTGATAGCTTAAAATTTGTATCGTCATCTCCCCACCTAATTTCGTTAAAATTATAATTTTCGGTTGAGATTTACGACGTCCAGGGCCGTATTTGCATCAAAATTTTGCGATTTTTTTCTGAAAAAAGTAATAAAACGATTTTGACCAAATATTTTTTAAATTAAGTCTACCCACGGTATTTATCTTCGGTAAAAATTTGAAACCATTAACTTTTATAGTTTTCGTTAAATAAAATAAATACTGATTCTTATGAAAAATTTTAAGCCTTAGAAATCTTTTCAATCTTTTTCAGGAGATTCAAAATAATTATTACACCCAAAAGAAAATTTTAGGTTTAATCATAATTTTTTGAAGTTAAAGAAATTTAGTTGATAATAGTATTGTAGGATAAAGTTTTAGGTTGAAATGTTTTTGGTAAAATTTATGTAGGGTATTTTGTAATAATTATAATAAAAATTTAAATAAGATGAATATCTTGGAGGTTAAAACTGAATGTTATCTCTTTGTATTTTTGAGTTGATAAAAGATGGAGCGAAGTAAAACATGTAACAAGGCAAATTTAAGGGCACTTCACTAATAATTCACTTTTATGTAGCACACATTTTGGTAAAGTTTTTTTTTCGTGAGGCATGAGAAAGGAAAGAAAAGATATTCATAATCATAATTAAATTTCGTGAATTTTGCTGCTTTTAAGAAGAACCCTCATTTCAGTGAGGCTTAAGAATTAACTTTACTCCTTTTGTCTTTTAATTTGATTTTATTATTTTTAAGAAACGCTTATTAGGCTTAGAAAAATAAACGCGTAACGCAATCTGCTTTTAAACGTATAAAATGGCGAACGTTTGAAATTTAAAAGTTTTAAAGTTTAATTCTATAATTAAAATGGTGATGGCGGAAAAAAGTTGTAACAAAGTTCATTAGTGGAAATAAAAAATAAAATTTACATCTAATGAGTAAGCGTTTAATCGCTTTTGGCCGGATTAAACTAAATAAAATAGGGAACTTTCATATGTTACGCTTTTATTAAGCTGAATTTACATAAGCTTAAAAATTATTAATTATTTTATTAAACAATACATCATATTATTCAATTTTCTGTACTCGTGTTCCACTTAAACTTCTCTGCTCTTCAATTATTAACAATAATTGGAGATTTGATTTGGTTTTGTTGATACGTTATTTTATTGATTTATTGATGATAGGTTAAGTATTTAATACTTAACGTGGTTACGTATTGTTCATTAAATTTACGACTCCTATTTATAGTTTGTAATAAATAATTAGGAATTGAGAAGTAGTAGTACAAGTTTTCACAAAAGATTTTAAATGGGAAATTGCTTGCATGTACAACATTGGATTGAAGTGAATGCACACAGCTGATTAGACCACCAATTGAATTTTAATTAAAAACTTGTCTGATTAATTAATTAAAACGATTAGGGAGGAAGTAAATTCCATAAATCCTGGAAACTATTTAATGCTGCCGGAAATATTTTTATTTAATCTAATTTGATTTAGTGGTTTCTTAAATAAATAATTAATTAAATACTGATTCGCGTATGAATGTTTATGTGTTTAATATTGATGATATTAATAAAATGAAAGCGTCGTTATTTTGTTTGAATAACTTGTGTAAACGGCTCAGTCAATTTGATTATAATTTGCTTCCTATAGGAAACGAACAACGTGTAAACAAAACAATTATTATAGCTTACCCCCTAAACCAATGAATTTATAAAAGACTCACCCATGTAACAACAAAAGAAAATTAAATAATAATAATGATACGAATACAAACAATAAATTTAATTAAATCAAATTATTTTTTATAAACTCACCATAATACTTCTTATTATAATTAGGAAATAATACGAAAATAATTTATTATTGTCATTTTCATATTCATATAAAAGAAATTTACGCATCATTCAATTATTCACTGGGTCAACCATTTATAGATTACCTTCAACGTAAACAGAGAAATTATCGAAAATTACACACTCGCTTCTAACACAATCAATTCAATGTTTCCATATAATCAATTTTATTTTTCCTTTAAATATTATTAATAACTAAAATAACAATTTTTATTTTTTTCATTTATATCAAAAAATTACCGGCGAGAAGTTAGCCATAATATTTCCAGCCACAGTTTTTTACATGTATTTCTCCATAAGAAGAAAAATCATTAAAACTTCATTATTTTACATTTTATAACAAAACTAATTATACCACTGGAAAGCTCTAAGAAATATCTATATAACAATACTACTGTAAATGCTTGCCTCATAATAATAAATCCGCAATTTGCATTTAATCAGATGACTACCTTAAAATACCAAAAACACTTAATTGGGTGTAACTTCTATTAAAATAAACTGACAACTAAAATAAAATAATCAGTAGAATCTGTATTAAATTCCCTACATTCTCATGTATAAAACAATGTCAGCCACTAATTATTAACGTAATAATTAACCAAAAACACTAATTTTTGAGTAATTTTTGGTTCTAATGGCTACCAAAAAAACGGCCATAAAAAAGTTATTGGTTCCTTTTGATAGAAAATTTAATAAGCTTTCCAACGATATATCACACATCATGATAAATAAAAATTTAAACTTTTAATTAAATTCGCCGCGAAAACTAAATAATGCATTATCGTGATGAGGCTAGCAAAGTTTAAATATTTAATTATCGTGATGAGGCTAGCATTGAGTGATACACCGTTGAAAAGCTTATTAAATTTTCTATCAAATGGAACCAATAACTTTTATATAGCCTGTTTTTGGTAGCCATTAGAACCAAAAAATTACTCAAAAATTAGTGTTTTTGGTTAATTAATACGTTAATAATTAGTGGCTGAGATTGTTTTATACATGAGAATGTAGGGAATTTAATGCAGATTCTACTGATTATTTTATTTTAGTTATCAGTTTATTTTAAAAGAAGTTACACCTATTTAAGTGTTTTTAATATTTTAAGTTAGTCATCTGATTAAATGCAAATTGCGGATTTATTATTATGAGGCAAGCATTGACAGTAGTACTGTTATATAGATATTTATTTGAGCTTTCCAGTGGTATAATTAGTTTTGTTATAAAATGTAAAATAAAGAAGTTATATTGATTTTTCTTCTTATGGAGAAATACATGTAAAAAACTGTGGCTGGAAATTTTATGGCTAACTTCTCGCCGGTCAGAAAATTTAAGGTACAAAATAAAAAAAGAATCATTAAAATCTAAGGAGTTATAGAAAAATTTTGATTTTAAAAACACAACTGCAGATTTCATCTAAAAAATGTTGTAAAATCAAAATGTAATTTAAACAAATTCCAAAAATTATTCAAATTAAACTATAATTTAAGCTTTGATGGTGTTTTTTTTTATAATTTTAGCATAAATTGCCATTTAAATTGATATTTTTAATTAACTTCTTCAATAGACGTTAATTACACCACCATTTTTTTAACGAATTTTTGATTTTAAACGCACTAAATAAACCTACATTTATTGCTTTTTTAATGGAATGTCAAACGTGTTGTTGTTTTAAACATCTTAAATTTTTTAAGAACCTACAGAATTTTAAAACTACAAAAAATTAAAACCGATTTATTATATTATTTATTATAAATAAAAGGTTTTGTGCGTAAAATTATTAAATCCGATCGATAAACAAAAAAGTTATGCACGAATTGCGATTTTGAGGACAGAAATTTTTCTCAAAAATTGGTTTAAAATCATATTGTAATTTAAAAATTTTAAATAATTACATAAATTGAAGTTTGAGTTGCAGTTAAAATATTGTGTTATTTATTTTTGTTTATTTTGCGTTATTTCGGCCGTTTTTTTAGAAGCTGTAAAATCTCAAAATTATAAAAAAATCGAAATCGCAAAATTAATTTTTTTTTTTAAATTTATTTCATGAGAAATTAAATGCTTTGAAACACAAAATAAAATAAGAATAATCAAAATCAGTTAATAAACAAAAAAAAATGAACGAATTTTGATTTTTAGGGCACAAAAAAATGTGGTAAAATCAAAATACAATTTAAAAAAAAATAGTAGTTTTTGTAATTTCAGCCCTTTTTAGACTTACCTTACCTTCCGATTTCGCAGTAAAAACTCAACCTCTATACAGGGCGTTCCACTTTTTTTTTCAATAAAATGAATACTTTTCTATCTATGTACAGGGTGTCTCAGACCACCCGTCAACCCCTTTTATTTTGAGAATCCCTTGTCGTATAAGGCTGAAATAAAAAAAAAATATTACCAAAGCAAACCCGAAGAATCCATTGGTGCACTTATTTTTTTCCGGAACAATCCGGAAATACCCGGAACCGGAAGTAACTTTCGATTTTTAAATGGCAACATAGGTCGAGTATGGTATCGTTTGAAAGGTCTTTTAAAAAGAAACAACTTTTATTAAAATATTTTTTTAATATCGTTCATAATTAACAAATTAAACGAAAAAAAAATATACAAACAAGTGACCATTGGTCTCTTAAATTATGGAAAAATTAAATCGTTACCACCATCCGCAAATGGGCAAGAGAGAGATTTTTTAAACTGAAACTCTTTTTTTGCGTTTATCGCTTTATTCGTTAAAAATAATCAACTTTTTTTTATTTTTTGAATTAAGGTAAATACATAACCTAAAAAAGTTGATTATTTTTAACAAGCGAAGCAAAAAATACATGTTTCCATTTAAAAAATCATAATTACCTCTAACCTTACCCATTGAGGATGATGGTAGTGTTTTAATTTTTCCATAATTTAAGAAACTATTTGTCACTTGTTTGCTTTTGTTTTTCGTTTAATTTGTTAATTATGAACGATATTAAAAAAATATTTTAATAAAAGTTGTTTCTTTTTAAAAGACCTTTCAAACGATACCATACTCGACCTATGTTGCCATTTAAAAATCGAAAGTTACTTCCGGTTCAATCAATCAATTTTCTTGACATTTGTTTTTCGGAAAAGGCCCTTTTGGTCTACATGCTCTTAAATTAATCTTTTCTCAAGCAGAAACCAAATTTGTGAATATACAGGGTGGTCGAGTTAAAGTGAATAGTCGAAATATCTCCAAAAGTAAGAGTTTTAGAAAATAAAAACGTTTCAAATAAAAATTATTTTCAAATTATTGTCACAGGCACGTACCACAACATGTGGTAATTCCCAACACAATATCAACACAATATTATTGTACACAACCTTATCACAATCTTTTAAAATTGTATTTTAATATTATAACAATACAGGGTGGTCGAGTTAAAGTAAATATCTCCAAAAGTAAGAGTTTTAGAAAAAACGTTTCAAATAAAAATTATTTGGTCTTAAAGGGGCCACAGAATGAGAACAGTTAGTTTTTACCTGGAGGACTTCTTCATGGTCATTCTAACCCTAACTCTGTTTTTTCAAATGGAAACCCATATTTTTTTATTTGAATCTGAATCCAGCAAAAAAAAAGAAATTATTGTGTAAAGCATTTTTCTTTTTAGCCTTTAGTTTTAGCACAATTTTTGTCTTAAGTTTTTCTACTTTTAGGCTTATTCCTTACATTTGCGAATATCTGGTTAAATACATTTTTTATTGTTATTTATTTCA
Source organism: Stenus bimaculatus (assembly GCA_963971135.1). NCBI lineage: Eukaryota > Metazoa > Arthropoda > Insecta > Coleoptera > Staphylinidae > Stenus > Stenus bimaculatus. The sequence goes on from OZ020184.1 coordinate 2,211,103, forward strand.
ATATTAAATATGCAATTATAAGAAGAAAAAGTTCCAAAATTCGCGACCACCTCCCAAATAATTTAAAAAAAATTATGAGCATTTTTTTTTTCGCCAATTTTGGACCTTTTTCTTCTTGTAATTGCATATTTAATTTTGTAATAAATATCAATAAAAAATGTATTCAACCAGATATTCGCAAATGTAAGGAATAAGCCTAAAAGTAGAAAAACTTAAGACACAAATTGTGCTAAAACTAAAGGCTAAAAAGAAAAATGCTTTAGACAATAATTTCTTCTTTTTTTTTGCTGGATTCAGATTCAAATAAAAAAATATGGGTTTCCATTTGAAAAAATAGAGTTAGGGTTAGAATGACCATGAAGAAGTCCTCCAGGTGAAAACTAACTGTTCTCATTCTGTGGCCCCTTTAAGACCAAATAATTTTTATTTAAAACGTTTTTTCTAAAACTCTTACTTTTGGAGATATTTACTTTAACTCGACCACCCTGTATTGTTATAATATTAAAATACAATTTTAAAAGATTGTGATAAGGTTGTGTACAATAATATTGTGTTGATATTGTGCTGGGAATTACCACATGTTGTGGTACGTGCCTGTGACAATATTGTAACGAGTCAAAAAGAGCGATGGGATAGCGGTTTGATCCCTGGAACTTTATACTTCTAAGCATATACAAATTGTATCTAAAATAGATCACACCCTATTCTGGAAATATGGTAATTTTTTTATTTTATTTTATGAAATAACACAATATTTAGACTACAATCATTTCAGAATCTTTAACCCATAATACTAGAACAATATTTAAACTACACAACATTGTCGGAATTTTACCACAATATTTCCCAAACATATTGTTACACAAATGTTTGTACAATATTTTCACAACAATTCCATAGGATCTACAATATCTACATGTTCCTACAATTATTTTTGTTTCTAGTAGGGGTTGATATTGCTTGCCAACTCTAAATATCTAAAGATTTTGAAAACGTTTTTGTGGCCGAAATTTTCATCCTCAGAAACTATATTTTCTATATTTCTCGTTGAACAAGGCAAAATAGGAAAATAATTTTGATTTTCCAAAGTTTTTGGCGGTGTTAAATTTGTTCGTCTTCTAATGTATTTATTACTTGATTTATTTGATTTCCAATTTTTCTTCATTTTCCTTGGAAACAAAGCTTGTTATTTTTGGCATCTTATTTATTTTTTCTTCTTGTTGAAGATCGTGAACATAGAAATTTAAGTTACAATTGTAATCAACCTCCAGTGGTCGATTACTACTTTGTTCATCTAGGAAACTTTTTGAACCACCACAGTACGTTCGTTAGTGGTTTCTGGACCAAATGTAAATGAATGGAGCCATCTTGTTGACAAAGTGGTGCTAATATTTTATGATTTAATAGCCGTGAAATAATGTTATAAAATACCACTCGTAAATTGAATATTCTGGTTTGAAATTGTTTTGAATTGAGAATAATAGAGTTTTTTGGGCGTGTATGAAATAATGTGTATCGTTTTCATTTTTGAGCGCGTGAATATGTTATGGTAGAAGGGCGGTATTATTTGTAGCTGACTTATTGAAAGTAACAGCAGAGATAAATATTCGAAATGCTTTCTCGGTTGAAATGGTGAGTGGGTATATCGAGTTTGAAAGAACTAATAATGGAGATAGATGAAGGCGTAGAAGTGGTAGGACCACCTTCCCAAACAAGTCACCGCTGTTGGGAAGCAAATTGAAAAATGAGGCGATGGGGATGGGTCGTTTAGGAGTTGAATGAAAAAATTATTGAATAAATTAGGGTGAAATTAATTTAAAGTTTGAATTTAAAAAGTAAAGCAATGTTGTAGAATCGTAGAATTTGGGAATGGTGGAGGAGATAAAGGAGAATGGTTGGAGAGAAATCAAGATACCGGTACCTCAAGTATCGGTGTCGACCCGGGAACGCTTGACTGATAATGCAATTACTTCCAAAGACAATTGTAAACACTCGTGTCTGTCAAGGGAAGCGCGAAATAAACACAGTCATTCCGGCGGCACCAAGTCCTTAGTGGATTCTATCCGCGGTAATTTGCTGACCAGATATGTAATGTGGGAATAAAGACTCCATTATATTAATAAATTCCTAAAGTGAATACCATAAAAGCAAGAACACAAAACTCCAACGACCAACAAAACCACACAAATTTTTATTAATTATCAACCAACCTTCCCCATAATAATCACAACTAATAACCGAACCTACTTTCGGGACAAAAGATATAAACATAAACATAAAAATAAAAGCGCACCAAATGAATAGAAATAAATAAATAATCTAACATTCGGTGTTACATTATAGTGTGGCACTTTAGGGAAAAAGCGCTTCAAGGATCGAAAGCCTTAAGAGATCCTAACGATGATATACGGAAAGTAAAAGGAGGTAAATCGAAACGAGATTTAGGATAAGATACAAGTGATGCATTGAATAAACTATAATGAGAAAACGAAAAAGATGGCCAAGTATATGTGTTTGTGTGATAAAAGAACCGAGATGTAAATGAGATTCAAAAAATCCCTCCCAAAAAAACCCAATTATCCTTATTTATTAACTACGCTTTTTAATAGTGAAAGATTTTTAAACCAAGTTGTTAAAAGCATTAAGTTGCAACGAATAATCTATTACAATTATTAATCCCCTTATAGATCTGGTTGGATTAAGTGCGGAACTGAAACGAAAATAAAGTACCTAAAACTTTACTCAGCTAACAAAATAAATAAATTAAAATTCTTAGCAGGAACTTCTTTAGCGTCTATCCTGTAATTACATAAATCTTTAAAGGATATTAAAATATATGAAGATAAAATCGCTCGGGTATTTTTCAACAAATTTTGCATATTCACTTCAAAGCTCTAATTTACTCACGTTAAATAAGTTTTAAATATTTTACACTTCATGAAGCAATCTTTAGAAACAAAAAATATACAACATCAAATTCCACAAAAACACTTTTATTTTTTACCATTTTTAAGAGCTTCGAATTGGAAAATTAAAATATAATTTCGTACCAACTTAGTATTAGCTTTGTTCCAACAGCGAGTTCTCGCCGGCACCATAACCTAACTGCTAGAATCGAGTATTTGCGCTTGCGCTAACTTTTTACTCACCAAACGCTAACTACTTATAAGGCTATTTATTTATTTTTAATTTAGCAGTTTGTTATGGTTTGGTGACTCATTGTTGGAACAAAGCTATTGTTTGCCGAACCCGAACTTATTGAGTAGTGCGGTACGAAGTTTTGTAACTTCAAAATTGTTAAGCAAAAATTCGCAAAAAAATCGGGTTTCGAAATGGCCCTGGCTCTAAAAAAGTTCGAGTTCAAAAAAAACTTCGGGATCGAAAAAAGTTCGAGTTCGGTAAAGTTCGATTTCGAAAAGAGTTAACTTAAATTTCATTAAAGAAAAATAATAATAAAACGCAATTTATACAGGATGTCCTAAAAATATAATTATAATTTTAAAATTGTTATAAGTTTTCAAAAAAAGCATTCGTTTTTACGTTCTTTTTTGTTCAGAATTTTTACTATCTAAAAAAATGTTTGCTGAAACGCCCTGTATACATGAAAAATTATTTTAAACAGGAATTAAATACGTTAATAAATGTTTTTTAAGTCAAAATTTAGTTAATTCAATTTTTTTAACAATGAGGAGCATTTTATTTTTTTGCGTTAAAATTGGGCCAAAGTTAAAGACAAAATTATAAAATTTTATTGAAGACAAATAATAATTAAATGCAATTATACAGGATATCACACAAATATGATTAAAATTATTAAAAAATTTTTAAAGTAAAAAAAATATTCATTTTTAGGATTTTTTGTAAAAAAATGCTGGATAAAAGTGGAATGTCCTGTATGCACGAAAAATGGGAATTGTTCGAACTATTTTGAAGTTCGAACTTTTAAATGGAAAGTTTCAACTTACAAAAACTTAAAGTTCGTACAGCACTATAAAAAACTAAAGTAAAAATTGTACTTTCATTTACAATTTTTGTTTGTTACGTATTTACAATTACATTAATTTGTGAAATTTTAAAAAATTTTATAATCATATTTTCATTTTCAAAATTTTTCGCTTTTCTTCCAGGAAAAATTTTATTTAGGTTATTAATGTCATTATTAACAAAACAAATCCTATGAACTAATTTTTTTTTTGACCTCTTAAAAATTTTTTGTACGACACCCTGTATATTTTATCATTTTTTTTATATAAATCATTTTTTTAACAGAGAGTTTAAAGACTTTTTTCATTTAATTAAAGAATAATAATAATAAAATGCAATTTATTATACAGGATGTCCCACAAATATGATTATAATTTTGAACTTTTAAAATTGTTACAAATTTTTAAAGAGTCAAAAAAAGTATTCGTTTTGGGGATGTTTTTTTGTTCAAAATTACTAACTGAAACAAAATTTTGCTGGAAAAAAGTGGAACGCCCTATTTACATGCAAAATTATTTAAAACAGGAACTTACTTTGGTACTGTAAAAAATACGTTTAAGTTTCCAATGTTTTTTGGAAAAGTTTTTTATTAAAGAATAGTTTATTGTGCTGAAAGCTGACCTTATAAATGGTCATGTTATATACCAAAAATCTAACTAAGTATCTAGGACAAAAAATCCAAAAATCGAATCTTGAATTTTGGGGTTTTAGCATTTTCCCACTATGTGTGAAAATTTAAATTTAGGACAAAAATTCTGTAAACTTATAATCAGTTCCAAGAAAATCATTGAAGAATAAGTTACTAGTATTGCTTTAAATTTAAACGTCGATAAATGCCAGTATCTGGTAGTTATGGAGAAATCACAATATTTTGAAAAAGTAAAAGACTTTATCAACAATCATCCAAATTATTTTAGACAAATTCAAGAACATATTCAGTTTGGATATTTAGACTTTCATTGGAACCTATTATTATAGAACACCAAACATTTAGGAATTTTCGCTCTTAGGTTAGTTCAAACTTGCGCCCAAGTGTTTGGAAGCTTGCACTAGAACTGAAAGTATCATGTATGACAGTATCCAACCATTTGCAAGAATTTTTTTAAGTCAAAAACTTGACAAATGTGGACCTCACGATTTCTGAAGTTGTTATCTGCATATCTTCTCCGCAATCAAAATGAGTTGTTTTTTGATCGCATTGTAACGTATGATGAAAAGTGGATGAAAGTATGACAATTGAAGATGGTTAAAACATGATGAAGCTCTAAAATACATTGCTAAGCCCAAAGTGTATCAAAAGAAGATAATGGTGTGTGAAAGATCTAATCCATCACAGCTTCTTCAATTAGGAGGAAACTTTCACGGCAGAAAAAGTTCTGTCAGCAAATATATGAAATCTATAGGAAACTACAGCGCAAGTACTCAGTAATGATGAACAGATGTCTTCTTTTCTTCTTCATGATAAAAGATCCAACATTTAAACAATGTGCGATATGAAACTTTAGAATTCCTACCACACCTACTGACTATAATTTTGTAAACTTTTGGATCAATTCGTTAGAAATCAAGAAATGTATAAAAAACCTTGTATCACTTTGGCAAAAATGTATTGAATCTAATGATTGTGATCTTTTGAAATTTATTGGTTAAAATCCGCAATAAAGCAATTAGTTTCGTTATAAGTTAATAATAAAAGTATTTTTTGAAAAAGAAAATAAAATGTTAATTAATGCGGAAGGAAGGATTCGATGTAAAATATATTTGCTGAAGGGAATAAATATTTAAGAATATAAACAAAGGAAGTTTTAGCTTTGGATGATTAAAGTATGTGAAAGCTTTAGGTTGTTTATTTTTGATGTTTGATTTTGAAAAAATATTGTGGGTATTATTCAAAGACTTGGAAATAGAATAATTAATTGGATCAGAAGGACAAATGCGTCCGCCATAAATTTATTCAACTTGATAATTGATCCATTTATTGCTTTGTTCTGGAAACAGCCCCAAGTCAAATATGTTCGTCGTTCCTGATCCCATTGAAAGCTAATTACCATTCGTCCCTTTCAAGAGGTTGATATGTTTTGTTTCTGTCCAATTCTTTGCGATGCTCGGAGCTCACTCATCTTCTACGTTTTTCTGTTCTTATTGTTGTTGTTAATGTTTACTTTTTTCCATGGCTGTGTTAATTTCGCATCCAAGCGCTCGGATTAATATGCTTCTTTCATTTCATGCCATGATGAGAATAGCAATTTATTAATTAAGGTCCTAAATGATTTTATCGCTTCTTTCGATATAAAAAGTGATGACATTGCGTTCTCGAGCTGCCAGATAAAAACGTTTAAAAATAACGCCCTAACGAAAATAGATAATCAACTTTAATAATAATTATAGTATAAATTTTGCTATTATTGGAGCGGCTGGCTGTTTTTGATTTAAATTGTAACATTTGAGAAATTACGTCGTAACATTTAACGGTAGGGGTTTCAGCTATTCTATGGAAACTGGATGCTTGTTAGATAAACCCAAATAAAATCCGACAGATGGTGCCACCAGCACATTGCATATAACATTCAACCTGACAGGATATTTTTCGTTTTACTTTCAAGTTAATCACATGTTTCGATGAACGGAAATAAAGCTGCATTTTACTTCTACAATAAACTTGTGACCTGAATCGCAGTGAATCGTCCAGAATATCCTGAATATCCTGAATTTAGAAAACAAGCTTTACTGCTTTGAATTAAAAACTTATAAAGCGCTAAATCCGAAATTTGCTTGAATATGCTTCGTTAAATTGTACTTATTTTAACTAAATTATATTTTCTTACTCCTCATTTCTATTTACTAAACTATTCGCTTAACACACTGCATAATCACCACGATTAAATTTTCCCCATGCAATCTTGCATTTCTTTATTCGCATTCGCTTATGTATATTAAAGTCTTTAATATCCACGTACGCTTCATTTAAATTAAAAATAAACAACTTTTTTCCTTTTTGCTCAAATTAAGTAAGAAAGTACCTTCGTCTCTTCCTTTTTATTCTAATAAAACGTCATGTTTGTTTTGTATTTTACAAGAATTAATTTCATCTACTTTTAAATTTATTAAAACAATCTAATTTAATTAAAATTGCATCTTCATTCCATAAATATTTAAATTTTTCATTTACTTTTTTTAATCGCTAAATTAAATAATCACTTTTTTTACCCAAAACTATCAAATCACCAGAAATATCATACTTTTACTACAAATAAAAATAATTACAATCTCTTTTAAAAATTAAAAAAATAATAATTGTAGGGCCTTCATTAGCAAAGTTAATCTTTTTAAAATTCTAAAAAAAAATTTTGGCATTTTTTTTATCGGTATATATATTTTTTTCTTCTAAAAAAACTATACAGGGTGTACAAAAAGTTAGGCAACGCAAGTTTATTTTTGAAATAAAGCATTTTTGAGCAAAATATTTCAAATAAAAGTTGTACAATTCTTGGTGACGCATTATTTAGAAATAGAGATATAACTATTATAAAAGTTGTAATCTTCATAATATGCACATTATTCGTCAGATTCATAATCGCCTAATATTCACGATAACGGGTATACTTTTTAACCAAAGATGAATGTATGTTTTATAATCCTATCAGAATGGATTTTTTTTTAAGCGACAGGTAAGCTTTCAAAAGCGCTCCCGAAAAAGTCAATTTTTTCGCGGTCCACCGCGCCGACTTAGAAAAATGGTGAATGCGCCGGGTTCGGTTACCAAACGACTTGACCGATTTTAACGAAACGTGGCTTATATTGTGGCTAAAAGTACCGTTAATGCGCAGAAAAATAATTTATTTTATCCGACGCGTCCAGCGGCGTCGGGATTTTTTTTTCAAAACCATGGAAAAATATCGATAACAAACGGCGCGTAGAGAAAATTGGTAGAGGATATGGGGTCAAAACGGAACAAAAAATGAAAAATCACTACACGTGACCTACAAGAGGATTGATCGAACGAGGTCGGTTTGAAGTTTTGAAATCTCTATCTTTTTATTTCACCTCACACCGACTTATTAAAATAAAAATTGTGTTTTTTCAACCCCCAGCGACCAAAATAATCGCTGTAAGGTAACGACACATTCTATCGTCTAACTAAAATATGCCTTGGAATGAGATTTTCAAGTACTACTATGTGACGTATTGACTTTTTTCAATTTCAAAAAAAAATTCAAAAATTTAATCGCGCAAAAACTTTGTAAAAAATATGCGATTTTGACTTTTTTTTAACCCCCTGCCCCTTTATTGATTTTAACGAATGATGGCTTTTCTTAAAGGTTTTTACGTAGGCTTTCACACAAAAAATTCGTTTTGATATCTTTATACGTTTAAAAGTTATGACCGTATAACCGTTGAAAATTTGAAAATTTCACTTTTAGACGAAGAAATTATTATGAAATTTTTGATTAATCGGAAAATAATTAATTTTGACCGAACCAGTTGGCCGATTAGAACGATTTATGGCTTACATTGACCGATAGAAAAATATTTTTACTTGTATTACAGCTTCAGTGATGTGTATACGTGGCGTACTAATAAATATTATGAAGATTACAACTTTTTTAATTTTTATAATCGTTATATCTCAGAAAAGGTGGCTCTTAGGAGAAAAAGTATAAAATCATTTTTTATAGATAATTATATGGGCTACAATTTTTGTTTGATCTAATTTTATGATAAAACTTACTGTTTTGCTGAAAATCGCGAAAAACCCATTTTTAAAACCTTTGATCAAGAATAAAATTTTTTCCAGTACGGGATCGATGGGGACTTTTCAGAATTCATTTATAATGATGTTCCGAACATTCATAGTAATTTTTAGCTCTTCGCTAATTTTTGCACTATTTTTAGGGGACTATAAGCATTTTACAGAAAATTTTTACAATACAATATAATACTGAAATCTGGGAGGGGGTAGTTTGAACAAAAAAAGTAAACATTTATCCTCAATGTGCATCAGAGTGTCCTTTTTTGATTGATTCAGCTGAATATTTACGAATATCATTAAAACTAGGTAATTTCTTTAAAAATGCTACGAAACGGTTTTATGGAAATCACTTTTAGTTTTCTAGACATTCAGCTCAATTAAAATGGGATACCCTCTGTACATAAAAAGCTCGTAGCTGATATACATTTTTTAATTACTTTTTGATTTCTGGTGGCGTACCTTGGGTGCGCCCCTAGTTAGGAGGATAAAATCGGCACGTTTCGTGCTTATTGAAATTTATCATCAGTATGACATATTGGAAGATTAAGATTTGTTAGATCTGTTGTCATATTAGTGAGTGTATATGGTGTGTTCTGCGCAAGCTCGGTGGTTATTTTTTATGATTATATGAGGTATTAGGTACGCATGTGACGTAACGTGTGGTGATTGGTGGGTTTATTTCTTTATAAAATGAAATAAACGGTGTATAATTTGTGTGAAAAATTAAAAATGTGCGTAGGTTTGTAAAGCGTTTTTCATTAACAAAAAAAAAGTGTAAATAAAATGTTGCATAATGTTAAAAAGGTTATTATTTTGATTATGAAATTGAAATAAATGTTTTTGAAATAAGAGTAATGTATAAACGCGAAAATGAAAAAAGTTAAAGGAAATTGTGTAATGGTTTAATGTAATATTTTTATTTTAAAGCAGAGCAGGGTTACTTTTAAAATATCAGATGAGCATAATAAAAGTGCGAAGTACGATTAAAAAGTGTTGGGTTGATATGAGGAATGGGGAAAGTATGAAAGGTATTTTTGTTTTAATTGAAATTTATGTTGAAATTTGAATCGATATTTATTAAGAAAAAGATTGCAACGCGTTTAAAAATGATACACGATTGCAAAGCGCGCTCACATGAAAAGCCGTGCTTTGCATATAAATATGATTTATGTTGCAATTGTGTATAATAAATTTGAGTTTTTATGAGGTACAAAATATATAAGGGGTTAAAAGTGTCAGTGAATTTATAATAAATTAAATCAAGTTTAGAAGCGTAATTAATTTTGAGAGCGGATGAAATTTTTTGGGCGTGCATATGTGTGTATTTAAGGAAGTTTATGAGGTTCCAAGACAGTGGAATCTTAGCCACAATTTAAATCTTATAACAAAGTTTTAATGAAAGTTAAGTTGGTAGCGGCAGCCATTGTAAGGGCGGCGGCGGCGGTCTCATTTATCTCGCATAGCCTCTTTCATTTCCTGCTGGAGCTTCGCGGCGCATGACTCAGCATCCTTTTCCGGAAGAACTTGAGTGTCAGTGTCCTTAAAGCTTGCCCCTTTACGGGATTACACCTGTAATAAAGCCGAGGTAATTACATTACCACTAAAAATGATAAGAAAAACTTTTATTTACAGTTAATTACCAGAATAAGCACTACTTAAAATTAATCGAGTGGAAATACTTTTTTCCAAAATTCACCAGCGTCGAATATTTTCGTGCACGTTTGTCCTTGCATTAAAATATTTCTCGCTTCAAAAATTTGAAATTTACTACTTTGGCTGGCTGCAAGCTTTGCCATAATTTTTGGGCAAAAAAGTAGACAAAAGTATTTGATATACGTGTCCGGATGCAGTGTTCAATCTCATAATACTACGCTACCAGTTTGGTTGCATTTGTTACAATGCGCGTATGCATTAACGATTTCCGAAAACGTACCTATATTTCAAAAAATTTCAATAATGAAAACAATCCTGTTTCCATCCGCAAAACACAAAGAGCATAACAGGAAAATCGATTCGTTTACAAAAAATAACCACCACTGCCTAACAGATATAGATATATCCATCCCACTAAACCACTCTAGACACATTATATCATTTTTATGTGCTCTTCGCATAATTCTTTCTCCGTACACGTTCCTTTCTTTCAAATACTACCCGACCCCGTTTCAAATTCTCTGTAAACAAAGTTTATAGTTTCTATCTGCTCCTTCTTTTTTATTACCCCAGAAACTCAAGTCTTTAACACGTACGTTCTGAATTTGACTATTACACTCTTGCTACGAGTAGTTTAACTTTTCCAAACTAACATGCCAGAGATAACCACACATAAAACCTATTTTTACCTACAATAATATTCCATTACATTATTTTTAACCTATTCAACCTTTATTATTATTAAAACATACACAAACTTACCATTATTACACAATTGAATTACAGAAATCATAGCTAATTCTCGAAGTAAAAATTAAGATAAAAAACCTTTAATTATATCCACCAAATCCCACAAGGGAAAGTTAATTGTGAACAAATCCAGTAGCTTCATCTTCTGCTAGGTCCTAATGTTTGCATGAAACATCCATGGAGAAAACAAAACTCTTTCAAAATGAGATAAATCGAATACTAGACTATTCCGCTTCAAATGAATTAACCTTGAACATTAAATTATTACTTTCAATCGGTAAATTCATCTGAACTACATTATTCTAGAGAAATTCATGAACTTCGAGTTCATTAAAAGACATACATCTGACTTCAGATCGACCCAAAGAAGATACCTTCTTTACAATTGTCTAACAATATCTTGTTTGGAGTACTCGTTTTCATATGGTCTTCCTGGAAAAGGTACAACAAAAGTTTCTGAGACTCTGCACATTCAAGCTTAATATTCCAGCAATAGGGGTAAGTTATGCAGAACTCGAAGAACTCCTGAGTCTACAATCCTTAATACTAATATGAAGCTTATGTACAAATTAGTACATCTTCCACTTGATCAAGACTTGTAAGACATAACCATACATCACATTCCTCTTCATAGAACCAACTGTGGAATAAACAACTTATTATAAAAGAATGCTGAAAAGTCCCCATCGATCCCGTACCTAGAAAAAAATTTATTCAAGTTCAAAAGTCTTAAAAATGGGTTTTTCACGTTTTTTAGCAAAAACGTAAGTTTTATCATAAAATTAGGTCATACGAAAATTGTAGATCATATAATTATCTATAAAAAATGTGTTAATATTTTTTTTCCTAAAAGCCACCGTTTCTGAGATATAACGATTATAAAAGTTGTAATCTTCATAATAATGTACATTATACGTCAGATTCATAATCGTCTAATATTTACGATAACGGGTACATTTTTTAACCAAATTTTAAAAACCCGGTCTCGAATTAAAGGGAAATGTTTGTTTTATAATCCTGTCAGAATGGATTTTTTTTAAGCGACGGGAAAGCTTTCAAAAGCGCTCCCGAAAAAGTCCGCCCGACTTTGAAAAACGGTGAATGCGCCGGGTTCGGAATCGAAGCGACCAAATCGGGCCCCCTTTTTTTTTCCCACATCCTCATTTACTATATCCAAAATTTCCGATCCTCGTAGGTAAATCCTGTGGCGAGGGCGAATTTTTCTTTTAAAACGTCAAAATGTCGCATTTTTTAGTGAAAAAAACAAAACGGTAATATTGCTTAGCTTTCGACTGTAGCCGGAGGGAAAAAATCGCGAATGGCATTTTCGTAAAGAGAAAACAGACTTATGTACCCATAGCAGAGCACTTTTTCGAAATTTTTGTTTGTATCTCATATTCTGACGTTTGAAAATCGGAGTACAATTTTGGACATTTTTTAACGAAATTTAAAAAATCGTACCTACCAAACGACTGAACCGATTTTAATGAAACGCGGCTTATATTGTGGCTAAAAGTACCGTTAATACCCAGAAAAATAATTGGTTTTATCCGGCGCGTCCAGCGGCGTCGGGATTTTTTTTTCCAAAAGCGTAGAAAAATATCGATAAAAAACGGCGCGTAGAGAAATAAGAGACTTTGTAATTTTATTTCCTGGAAGATCACTACTCACATTGATAATGACTAAAAATATGAAAAACTAACATCGCGAATCAATATATTCTTCAGGACTAATTATGTAATAATCATCAACATAAATGCAAAAAAGAAAAAAAAATATCTATCGTCCATAACAGAGAATGCTTAAATTTGACTTAAAAGAGCACCTATAGGGCTTCTAAAAATTTGTTGGTAATATTTAGAATTTTATTGTAGAAGAAATAAATTATTAATTTATAGATGTTAGTTCTTAAAAGAAGGATTTATACATTTTTGTGTGTAATTGAATTTAACTTCATCAATTGCATTCAGGACAGCTTCTTCACTAACATTGCTAAAAAATGGAGTAAGGTCAAAAGAAATTAACCTTTTCTATTGTCAGGTTTAATATCTTAACGCCCGGTTTCTTCAAAATGTCTTTAGACGCAACTTCACCAACCTCAAAACAGGTGCTACGCTCCCAGTCCTCTTCTAATTTGCTGTTTCTAAAACCACGTGGGTCTGATACGCAGCTTAAGATTTAGTTTGGTCTCAAGATGTGGTGGAGTTTTATATTTAAGCTGTGCTTACACCCGGTTTTTCCAAATTGCACTTAGACGCAGGTTCACCAAGCTCAGCTCATATTTAAGCTCAGCTTAAGTATCTTGGCTATGGTCCGGATAGATTTTGCAACACCGGCGAGTAGCGAATGCTACGCTCTCAGTCCTCTTCTAATTGCCTGTTTCTATAATTACCTGTTCAACGTTGAACTAAATACATTCGATTTGTAAACAGTAAATACTTGGTAATTGTTTTGAAACTAGATATCTTCGTTTAATTTAAAATTATTTCCAAGAAGAGAGGCAATTTATTTATTCTAAAATCCAAATCTAAAAAACTGCTCCTCGTTATTAAAATCAAAATAACTTTTACGTGCTTATATTTGGCGAAGAATTCATATATTTTGCATATTGTACATATAATTATTTAATTTAATATTCGTATCATTTGAATTTATCTCATTTAATTGACATTTTCAAAATTCAGTTTTCTGGACATGTAAGAATACTTTAACGATTTAGGTTATGTTTTGACGCTTGAGCGCTCAAAATCGACGACTTATGTATAACCTCTGTTTAACGCGAATAATACACGTGATTTTGGTGTGGTGCAACCGGGTAAGCTGAACTTGAGTCTTGAGACGCAGCTTAAATTTAGATTCTCAAGACATGATGGAGAAATAATGTCTTTCGTTTGACCTAATGTGGTGTTAACCACTGCCGAGTATTTGTTACTCAAACCGTCCGTTCTGACGGAATCTTAGACACGGCTGGCCAATGGCCGTTAACTCTCTACTTCTCTGGTTCTGTGGACTAACTATTTACAATTTAAACGAAATCTACTACAGTCCAACTTCAAATGGGACACCCTGTATATTTTTTTAAATAATAATATAAGATAAAAATAAAATTTATATTTTGTAAAGAATTATTTAATGAAAATAAAACTTTAGAGTTAAATAAAGAAGTATGTAATGAAAATGCATTAAAGTTTTAACAAATTAAAATATTACCATTTTAATAGCGTAACTAGGTATGAAAATCCGAACTGGTGGTTTTGATAAAAAAATAATCTTCTTTCATGTAATGGCTAATGAAATTTAGTAATTTGCACATGTTAATACACGTGGAGCTTAATATATTTCTCGAAAGTACTATTGATTGTAATATTCTCAGTTTTATTTTCACGCACGACAAAGAAACAAAGGCCTTATGAAGTTTTTTGTTTTCACCCTACACTTTTACAATTATCCACCTATACAATCGTCTATGCACGAGGAATGAGGAATGATAGAAGTTGTCTTAAAAAAAGTTTTTAAATTAAAAATTGCTTGTTATAATATTAATTTGTATTGCATGGATTTGCCAAAATTGTAATTTTAAGTAATCAAGAAAAAATCTTAAACGATCGAAATAAATTAAAAAAGTAAATTAGCCAAAGTGATTAAAGGTATTATCTTTTGTTTTTTTTTCGTTTTTTCTATTCAGCTGTTGTTTGTAATTAACAAAGAAGCCATACATCAGCGAGGCACCTACATCGGCTTTTTTAATTAGCTTAAAAAATAATTAAACTCGAATTAAATTTTGTTATCAATCACAATTAGTTGTAGATTAGTGACAATGGTTGAAAAATATACGGCATATTTATCATCGTTCGCACAATAATCAGTCAAACGAAAAAAGTGGCGAAACGCGCAAGAATTTTAATTCCTCAAATTAATAATGTAAACGTGTTTATTTGATCTAAATTGTTGCTTATTTTTTATTGATTTTAAATAATTTTTAAATAAGAAGGCAGCCATGGTCATTGAAGAGGATCAGGATCGAATTGCAACCACGGTATCTGATTTGTAGTGGGTTTTTATTTTATGGTTTCTCCATTGCTGATTAAAAATGTCTATGTAAGTTGTGAAATTGTAAAATTGTGTTTATTAATTGAAAGTTAATTAAATTTCTTTAAGGTAGGTGGTGAATTTGTATGGGAGGTATGGGAGGTATATCAGTTTGACCTAGATATAAGATAGGTGGTAGATTTATGTTGAAATTTAGCGGCCACAGGAGATTATTAGAGTTTTTAATCTTTGGTTATTTATGTGATTTCATAAAGTTGTGGGTAAAATAAAAGGCTGCGGGGTTTGGAGGAAGGAAAAAGTTGGAGTATGTAAGTTGATTTTAGGGGTTTAAAACCGCGAACCATCGCCATTGGAATTTCAATCACCATTTATTTAATGACTGGTACGCTGTGCTTTAAATGGAGTCCGTTGTAAATATGCATTTATTCCACCGCATTGATATCGCTATAATTTATGGTATTTTTATTCATAAATTGAGCGCTTCCAATGCACAAAGCTGGATGGTGAAGTGCGATATATTGCCAGATCCATTCTTCCTCCCGAGTGGTTATCTAGCCACAGCATCGTCAGATATCACCGCATTGTGTTGAAGGAGTGATTTATAAAATGCAATGAGATTCTATTTTCAGAATTTTAACTCTGCAGAAGGTACATGGTGTGGAAAACATTATCTTACAACCGTTAGTTATCGCTCACCTATACATATTAAAAGGTCTAAAAATCACACAGAAATTCATTCGACTTAACCACCATACGCCTCGACCTTACCAAATTATTTTATTTCCTAATCGATTACGCGATTTAAAAGCTGTCAACTACCTTTCTACACATTCTACAGAATCGAACTGCAGTAATAAGGTACGGATGCTGGATTGCGGATCAGTTATCTTTTTTCACCTATAAATCTCTATAAATTTTAAACCAACATATTGATTCAATACGTGTTGCTTCTCTTAAACTACATTTGATTGTCTTCACCTTTATACTTCCCCAAAATCCACCTATCTCCATTATTTACCACTTCATCATTTTTAATTACAAACTTTAAATGAAGTTATAACTTCATTTATCTTACCCCTATAATAAACAATTAATTCATCTCCAATCTCAAGATCCTAAATAGACTTCTCCTATAATAACATACAAGTCCACACATCCATACCTCAACTTCGAGTTTATCAGCTAAGAAATGCAAACAATTATTTACCAAAACAACTACACATTGTTTATTCCATCAAAACACCCAAACTACATTTTTTTTATTAAGAAAGAAAAATCTATTTAGATTACTAACTACAAGTTTCAAATTAGCAAAAATTAGCGTAGACCTAAAAATTGGTATGAACACCATTATACATAAATTTTTGTAAAGTCCCCATCAAAAGTCTTAAAAATGGGTATTTCGCGTTTCTCAACAAAACGGTAAGTATTATCATAAAATTAGGTAAAACAAAAATTGTAGATCATATAATTACCTATAAAAAATGTCTGAATACTTTTTCTCCTAAGAGCCACCGTTTCTGAGATATAACGATTATAAAAGTTGTAATCTTCATAATATGCATAAGTACGCCACGTATACACATCACTGAAGCTGTAATACAAGTAAAAATATTTTTCTATCGGTTATTGTAAGCCATAAATCGTTCTAATCGGTCAAAATTAATTATTTTTCGATTAATCAAAAATTTCATAGCAATTTCTTCGTCCAAGAGTGAAATTTTCAAATTTTCAACGGCAATTCGGTCATAACTTCTAAACGAATAAAGATATCAAAACGAATCTTTTTTTGTGTGAAAGCCTACGCACAAACCTTTACGATACGCTATCATACGTTAAAATCGATGAAGGGGCGGGAGGGTAAAAAAATTGTGAAAATCGCATTTTTTTACAAAGTTTTTTGCGCGAATTAAATCTTAAGTTTTTTTTTCGATATTGAAAAAAGACAACGCATCGCGTACTAGTACTTCAAAATCTCATTCCAACGCATATTTTAGTTAGTCGATAGGATGTGGCGTTACCTTACAGCGATTATTTTGGTCGCTGGGGGTTGAAAAAACACAATTTTGATTTTAATAGGTCAGTGTGAGGTGAAATAAAAAGATAGAGATTTCAAACCGACCTCGTTCGATCAATCCATTTGCAGGTCACGTGTAGCGATTTTTCATTTTTTGTCCCGTTTTGGCCCCATTTCCTCTACCAATTTTCTCTACGCGCCGTTTTTCATCGATATTTTTCTACGCTTTTGGAAAAAAAATCCCGACGCCGCTGGCCGCGCCGGCAAAACCCGATTATTTTTCTGTGTATTAACGGTACTTTTAGCCACAATATAAGCCGCGTTTCGTTAAAATCGGTTCAGTCGTTTGGTAGGTACGATTTTTTAAATTTCGTTAAAAAATGTCCAAAATTGTAGTCCGATTTTCAAACGTCAGAATATGAGATACAAACATAAATTTCGAAAAAGTGCTCCGCTATGGGTACGTAAGTCTGTTTCCTCTTTACGAAAATGCCATTCGCGATTTTTCCCTCCGGTTACAGTCAAAAGCTAAGCAATATTACCTTTTTGTTTTTTTCGCTAAAAAACGCGACATTTTGACGTTTCCAAAGAAAAATTCTCCCTCGCCTCACGATTAACTTAGGAGGGTTGGAAATTTTGGATGTAGTAAACGAGGATGTGGGAAAAAAGGGGGCCCGATTTGGTCGTTTCGATTCCGAACCCGGCGCATCCACCATTTCGGCGCGAAGGACGTTTGAAAAAAAAACCGCGAAAAAATTGACTTTTTCAGGAGCGCTTTTGAAAGCTTTCCCGTCGCTTGAAAAAAATCCATTCCAATAGGATTATAAAACAAACACTCCTCTTTAATTTTAGATCGGGATTTTGAAATTTTGTTAAAAAATGTACCCGTTATCGTGAATATTAGACGATTATGAATCTGACGAATAATGTGCATATTACGAATATTACAACTTTTATAATCGTTATATCTCAGAAACGGTGGCTCTTAGGAAAAAAAGTAGTAAGACAGTTTTTATAGATAATTATATGATCTACAATTTTTATCTGACCTAATTTTATGATAAAACACACCGTTTTGCTGAGAAACGCGAAAAACCCATTTTTAAGACCTTTGAAGTTGACTAAAATTTTTTCCAGGAAGCAATGGGCAAAAATTTTGAAGTGCTGATTTTTTCGCTCTAAATATCAATGTAATAAGCAAAATAAAAGGATTAGCCAACCCGTATCAAAAGTTACGAATTTTTAAAGTCCGCGTCGAAAAAGCAAGAAAAACGAAATGTAAATTTAAAGGCCCCAAATTAATATAAAAATCAAGATATCAAAAAAGGGGTTCGTATATTTATAATAACGGGTATCTTCTTTATAAATAAAAAAAAACCGCAATTTCTTGCACCGGTGGAAGCGGTATCAATTTGGTACTTTACCGCCCGAAAAAACGCTAAATTTGCACACTTTAAGTCTCGGCGCCGTGACGTCATACCGTTGCACCTGGAAACTTACAAATTGTACCGTTTAATCTTCAGGATGTGAGATTACGAAGGGCCAAATTTCGTCGTTTCCCTTTAAAACCGGACGGTTGTACGATTTTTCAAAATGCACGCCGACGAAAACCGGAAAAAAAGCAAGAAAAATAGACCTACTTTGGAATTTTTTTCAGGGTGATATGAAAAATTGAAATTCGAACCTCGCTTAGAATTGACATCCCTTTTCACGTTACAACCACAATTTTTAAAATCTGACAAAAAAATTAAATGGCTTCCTTCATAATTCACGTTAGGTTAGAAATGAAACCACCCACTACTTTTTATTAAAATTTAAACCACTCGCGTGCACAAATAATAACCATTTATCTAATTAACACATAATTGAATCAATGTATTATAATTTTTATCATTATTGCATGTCTAATTCAATTAGTAATAAGCTAATTAACAACAAATAATTTATATTATAAGAAAAACTTTCATCATTTTTTTTAAAGCTTGATTAAATTTTTTATTATTCTCTTTTGTTATGTAATTCTATATTTTGCTTATCTCTCATTTAATTATTAATAACGCAGCGACTTCATTCAAATATTTCCCAATTATTTCTTTTCATTATATATCACTGAATTTTAAATCCTAAAATAGCATAGTTTTTGTTATTCATTTTAAATTAAATAATTCTTAATTATTTTATTTGATTAAGAAAACAATGATGGTTTGTATAATATACTTTATCCTTTCGTATAATAGCTAGTTTCGGCTCTTCCAAGCCATCTTCAGTATTCTCCTCAAGTAGAAATTATAACTTTGAAGTTTTGTGATCATTTACTAAATTGTTATATTTTGTCAGGAATTTCAATATTTTATACTAAAAATCAAATCAATTTCTTTTCAATTATAGCCTTTATTTGAAATACAATTTTTTTATTAAAAATAGCTAATGCATTTTCGATCCTTAGATCATCATCAGGCTTGAAAAATATTTAAAAAAAATTCATATAAAAATGACTTATGTAAAAAATTGTAAATAAATAAAAATAAAAATAAATTAAATAAAATAAATTTTATACTAACTTTGAAGTTTTGTGACCATTTAATAAATTGCAATATCTCTTCTATTATTTTAGATACATCTCCTGATTTAATAAAAGTGTATTTGAATTTATTTCGATGTAATTTAAGCAAGTGTATCTGCTTTTTTTTTCTAGACATATGCCTTCATTAATGGTTATGTTGAGAACAATAATTATTTTATGATTAATCAAAAATTTCACAGCATTTTTTTAGAGAATCAGTAAATAAGTGAGAGACCCTAAAATTTTTTTTTATTATCTTTCGTTTTGGATATCAATTTTGCAGAAGTTTGAAGAAAGAATTGCTTTTTTTTTCGAAATTTCGTTTTTATTTATTTGTATTCCTTAAAACTTAAAATTTTTACCCAAACTAAGGATATCCTTAACAAATTTAAAATGATCGGCGTAAATCGAACCGGCGCAAAACGAGGTTTACCTTTACTATGTTTTCTGTATTTTATTGATACTACAAGATATTTTTTTGAAATCCGATTTTTAAAACGCTTATTTTGTTAAAATTTTTGTTAAATTTCAATTGAAATATTCCGTTTTCATAGTTTTCAGCAATATTTTTGATACATGCTACTGAGTGGAATAAAAATCTCATAAAACTAAAATAACCGCTTTACTCCAAATAAAATTGCATTTAAAAATTGAGTTTATAATTTTATTATGTATAATATAAAGTTTCATCGCAAATTAAAAATCGATTTAATAAAGTTATTATTTTTGTAATTGCTGTATTATATAGAAAAATAGCAGGAAAAATTGTAAAAAAAATGAAGTGAAATCGTGGAGGAGTGATTATTAAAATTTAATCTTATTTTCGTGTAACACCTTAATATTTTGGAAAATTTAAAACATTTAAATCATTTAATTTACCTGAAGGGCTTAAAAGGCTTTAAAATTCCCTTTGTTCTGCTCGTAGGCTTATGTTCGTCATGATCCTCAATCCACAATTTTAAACGAAGCTAACAATCACATGGGGTTCACTTTAAGTAATTAAATTATAAATAAACTAGAATAAACGGAATTAAATTAATCAAATTTGTTACGAGAAAATACCCCAGTGCAAGTGATTGCATGAAGGTGAAAGTAAATTGTTTATATTAATAACATTTAACTTGCGTGTAGTTGAAATAATTAACGTTATTGATTGATTAAAGTTTATATTTGGGGAAGTATAATTAAATAACTTCGAAGATCACTCGTATAAAAATTGCTAATTGCAAAAAAAAGAATTAGTAGGAAAGGAAGAAAAAATGGAATTAGTCCTTTAATGCTTAATTAAATTTCCATTTAATAAATTAATTTCCACCTAAAGCGATCTTCAGTCCATCTAAAAGATTTTTTTAATGAACTAAAAGTTTTTTGTGAGAAACTAGCTAAATACTGTTGCTCATACAAAACTATCGATTTGCTTTGATGTGCTAAAGTGTAATTTGCTGATGAAATGTGTTTTAATTAAAATTTACTTCAAAAACGAATATTTAATGCATAATTTTTATATCGTTAAAAATCAAGTCACTATAATTATTTTTAAATTTTTTTTCTAATATGTTGTGTTTTTGTTTCAGGTATGTTTGGGTGAAAATGGAGCAACATAAAAATAAGAGTTTTGAATTGATGGTATAAAAAATAGTGGTAATGAGAGGTGGTGTTATAAGAATGTAAGAGGCATATGAGATGATGAGAGACGAGAGGGTTGTCGGAAAGGTCAGCATTGAATCCCTTCGGCTGATAGATCAATGGGGTCAAACCATAAATAGGTGTCCTGTCGTCCTGGTCCTGGCGCAACTTCTTATAAAGGAGGAACTAGACACTTTGGTGATTCTAGCCGTCTTATTTCCAGCTCGCATGGCAATGGATCCAAAACGCTTTGAACACAATTCCTTTGGCAGACACCAAACGTGTGCTAATCACCAATCGGTTTTTATGGCTATTATTAACCAGCCCCAAGAGGTTGCTCCATACTCCTTAGCCTAATTAATATTTTATTTATTACCGTATTACTTACCAATTTAATTATCTGATCGTTGGAGAGATGGAATAGGGAATAGGCATTTAATCACTTGAACGATTTTTCTTTAACCCTATTATTAGAATGCGAATCGAGAAAAACAAAGGTGGTTAATTGAAGATTAAATGAAGGCTGAATAAAGGGAGGATTAGTAGAAACTGGGTTAACTCGCCTAAGCCCGGCTGGAATAAATTGCCATCGCCTCTACTAATATTTGCAGGAAATTTAAAAAAATGCTGCATCCCTAAAGTGGGCCTTGTAATTTAACGTACGGCAATTAATACTGTTTACGTTTCAAGTAGACTAAAATATAAACCACTAAAAATGACTTAATTTCCCTTTTTTGCTTTGCGCTCTTAAAAAATTCATTACTTTAATTGTGGTTGTAGTGCTTCTCATTCGAAATGAGCTCAAATTAACACGAAACAGCCCCAAAGTTTTCCTCTACAGCAGCGGTTAGTATGCATTTGAATCAAAAGGACTGACAACTAGCCTTTCATAACTTTAAAGATCTAATAATAAGCTTATGCCAAGTACCCGTTTAAATTTAATTGTCCTTTAAGGCGTAAACAAACTTAGTCCTGGACATCTTAATGTTCACTAACTTCCTCCACTATTGTTCCAAATTTCACTACATTTTTATCACAAATTATTTGGATACTACAAAAACTGATTGGCCAGTAGCACCTAACAGTAGAAAATATTCCTCCAGTAAAAAAGATGGTACCAAAAAATCACCGAAATAAAACAAATGACAATTTTGAGTTTCAATTTTAACAATTTTTTTACTATAACAAAAGATACTAAAGTGAAGCTGAAAATCAATGATAAAAAATATTTGATTTTTTTGAGTTTTTGGGAAATAAAATTATTTTTTGAGAGATTTTTTCGAGTTTTTGGGGAGTAAAATTTCATTGTATTTCATCCTTTTTTTTATTTTCTTTCATTTGGGGGGTCGATTTGGAAAAATTCAAAAAAAAAAATTTTAAGGCTACAGGCTTGAAATTTTATTTTTTTTCTCGAAAACTATAAAAGTTACCGGTTTCAAATTTTTACCAAAAGTAAATACCATGGATAGACGCGTTTTAAAAAATATTTAGTTAAAATCGGTTAAATAGTTTTTTTGGAAAAAATTCGCAAAGTTTTGGCAAAATTTTGGTACAAATACGGTTCTGGACGGCGCAATTTTAAACCGAAAATTAAAACCTTCACGGAATTAGATGAAGGAGGTGACTGTGTGAATTTTAAGCTATTAAACGTCTCGGTGGCGCTAATAGTTTCGAAGATATTAATTATTTTGTGAAAAGTGAAAAATTTCAGACCGAAATTTTGGCTCCAAACGGAGATTTTCCTTATTTTAGCTACATTTTAGGTGATAACTCGAAAACGGAAAGAGATAGCGAAGTAATTCTTTTTTTGACGTAAAGTGGACCTAAAGAGCTTTTAGGGAAGGTACCTAAAGTAAGGTTAGAATGTAATTTAAAGGGTGAATTTGACCCATAAATACGACTTTTAAAAATGCGATATTAAAATAATTTTTTTTTCGTTATTTTTTCGAAATTTAAAATACCCTATACGTAGGAGCTTTCGGTTCAAAGAGTAGATTCTAAAGTGTTTTTAAAATTGAAAATCCGATAAAAAGTGACCCCACGGGAGCCACTCATCCCTAAAATCAAAATTTCGAGTTTATTTGTATGTAATTTCCCAACCCTACTAAATATAAAAAATATGAGTAGCATTTACACTGTAAAATATATTCCTTTTTAAAGTTGCGAAAGAAAATTGTAATAATTTTGAAAACTGCGGGAGCCAGATGGGCCCAGGTTGGACCGCGTTTTATCCGATTTTTTGAACATTTTACGTTCGATTTTTTTCCAAGGTCCAGGGTGAAAATTTCAAGGTGCCGATTTTTTCTATCATAAGTAAATACCAAATAAGTAAAATAAAAAATATTTGAGTAATACAGGTTGTTCCGATGAAAAGTTACGAATTTTCAAAGTCCGCGTCAAAATAGCGCGAAAAATAAAGCGTCACTTTTGGGGCACCAAAATAACATAAAGAGTAAACGCATCAAAAAAACTCTAGTTTTTTAGTTTTAATTGACATTTTTGTGTCCTGAAAATCGAAATTTTTGCATAACTTTTTTAATTATCCTCGGATTTTAATGATTCTTTTTTATGTTGTACCTAAAAAGAAAATATTATCTCATAATGTAAATGTAAAAAAATAAAATAAAATTTTTGGTGTAATTTTTTATTTTTTTGTAATTTTGACATATAGTTTCTTACAAAATAGGCAATAAAATATAAAAAAAACTAATTGGCAATTTGATTAAATTAAATTTTATGACCATTCCTAGCTTTTGTAAACGAATTAAAATTAAGTTTGCAATAATTTAGCTCTTAATGTGAAAACAGGGTCAAACTGAAATTAATTTAAGTGTTAAACATGTAGCGCAAGAAGTTTTGCTATTTTGGAAACAATTTTCCCATCCTAAAGACCAGCACTGGATTGATTTTCGCCACCCAATTAATATTTTGCAAAACTTTAAATATTTGACTAAACTAAAGGAAAATATTAAATTAAAAAAAAACAAATGAATTTAAAAAAAAAAGTTTAGACATTGGATAAAATTATGAAAAAAAAATCATTAAAGTTAAAAAGCCTGTGTAAGGATGGTTTTAATTAAAATAAATATTTATTTATCAAACAATTTTTGTATTTATGCGTTAATTTTTTTTTCTAATTTGAAAAGTCGGTGATTATTTTTGTTTAGTAAAAAAGCGCTTATTATTTGTACGTGCGTCATTAATTCATGTAAATGAAAAATAAATTTCAACTATTTTGCTAGCAACGTGATTAATGATAAAAAGTGTATGATACTTAGGATAAAAAAGGTTTTATTAGTAAATAAATGCTCGTTCTTTCGCGTGTATTCAAAATTGCGTATACAATTAATTAAAAAGTGAACAGTTACGTAGGGCTTTAATCTAATATTGAAAGCTACACTCTTTAGCTATTCAAATAATCGATATTTGATTACAAGCACTATTGTGTGTAACATTTGATAAATTACAAATGCAGGAGTTGAGTTGAGTTGAAATTCGCCAATTAAAAGATTCTTAGCGTAACATAATTATTAATTAAAATGGAGTGTATTGTATTATAATAATAACGGATAAAGGTTTTAAGCGGAAAAAAACATTCATTTTTGAAAAATCACTGCACCAAAACAAATGAGAATTCTATCATGTCAAAGTTAAATTAGTGATACGCAAATTGACCAATTAATCGAAATTTTTAAATGGAACACCCTGTATATTTTAATATCAATCGATAATATTTTTTACAAACTTTCTATTGATATAATGCTTGTATGGTCGCATGTTAATGGTTTAGGAGATATAAATATTCAAACAAAGAAAAAGTTAAAAAGAGACAAAACTTTTGTTTGTGTTTTTCTGTATTTTGCTTTTTAATAAAACTGTTTTGTCACAATAGTTTTTGCTGTTGAACACAAATAAAATCCAAACTTATAATTATCAATTTTATTCAATGTCAAAGATCTTAAAAATCGGTTTTTCGCGTTTTTCAGCACAACGATAAGTTTTATCATAAAATTAAGTTTGACAAAAATTGTAGATTATATAATACCTAAGTCTGTTTCCTCTTTACGTAAATCCCATTCCCGATTTTTTCCCTCCAGCTACAATCAAAAGCTAAGCAAAATTACCTTTTTTTTCCCTAAAAAACGCGACATTTTGACGTTTTCAAAGAAAAATTCGCCCTCGCCACAGGATTAACCTAGGAGGGTCGGAAATTTTGGATATACTAAATGAGGATGTGGGAAAAAAGGGACCCCGATTTGGTCGTTTCGATTCCGAAGTCGGCGGAACTACGATTTTTCAAAGACGCTCGAAAAATACCGCGAAAAATTGGATTTTTCGGAAGAGCTTTTGTAAGCTTTCCCGTCACTTTAAAAAATCCATTTCGATAGAATTATAAAACAAACATTCCCCGTTTATTCGAGACCGGGTTTTTGAAATTTGGCTAAAAAATTTACCCCCTCGTGAATATTAGACGATTATGAATCTTGCGAATAATGTGCATATTATGAAGATTACAACTTTTATAATCGTCATATCTCATAAACGGTGGCTCTTAGGAAAAAAAGTATTATAACATTTTTTATAGATAATTATATGGTCTACAATTTTTGTTTGACCTAATTTTATGATAAAACTTACCGTTTTGCTGAAAAACGCGAAAAACCTATTTTTAAGACCTTGGACCTTGAATAAATTTTTTTCTGGGTACGGGATCGATGGGGACTTTTCAACATTCATTTATAATGGTGTTCCGAACATTCATACCAATTTTGGTTTATACCTTAACTTATTGGTGGCGTTGGAAAAAATATACTATTTTAATTAGTTTTTTTATCTGTGTGGAAATATGTATATCAAAAAAAGAATTTTTAAGAAAGCTCCACTGGAAAAAAAGTTATGACCAAAACAAATATTTAATTCTTGCTACTAATAAATATGAAAATTCTTTTTTAAATCAAGAAGTGGTGTAGTAATAATTCATAGCTTTTATGAAGAGTAGGAGTAATTGCTTGTGATTATGATATCCTTTGTAAAAAAAAGTTGGGAAAGGGTTATCACGCAAATTTCAGACGAGTCATGTTAAGTTTTTGTAGCATGAGTTGGTAGATAATGTGTCGATGGTAATCAGAAAGAAATAATTTTAACGAGACCTTATAATAATAAAACTATTAGAGATATAAATCAACAAGCTTTCCCACTTGCGTGTTGGGTATTAATTAATATTCACCTAATGCCAAGCTTTAACATTATTAATAAATTTAAGTATTTCATTAAAGCAATTATTAGTTTTGTAAGAGTGGATGGGAAAGCTGTGAATTATTAATGTGATCTAGTTAAATAATTAGGTTGGGTATTTGTTTGGTTAAAGTTTATTATTTTAAAAAGAGAAAATCTATTTAAAAGACATTTGTCTTGAAATCGTGGCTCGCAATATTTCACACGTACCTAGATAGATACAGTAGTACAAGAAAATAAAAAAAGTTAAAAAGATTCTCCAGAATTTGTTGGAGTAGAGGACAATTTATTTTATTACTTGATGTAACAAATGTCTACCAGGAAAGAGTTAATAAATGTGAACAGAGTTGGAATTTATCGTGATTAATGATGGTAGTGGGTTGTCTAATAGATGATTTGATCTCGTGTAGTGGGTAGTGGGTAGTGGGTATTGGGTGCAGGTATTTGGTTTTTACTGGCGCGAGTTTTGAATGCGAAAAAGTTGCGTGGGGAATTTGGAATTTGGTTTTGGAAGTTTGTTGAGGGTTATTGTAGTTTAAGAGGTAAGAGGCAAATGATCGGATTGAATATTAAGGGGGTTTATTTATATTAATATATTTATATGGATATAAATATAAATAAATAAATCTGTACACGTACAACTGTACTGTGGAGTTTGGGGTAGGAAATCAATAGTGGCCCAGCTCGTATTGGCTCCGTACGCGCAAATGAATACCACATGCGCTCTACTTCAATTCTGTCGTCACCGGTTCGTTTCTGAGGATTGTATTGCTATTGCAAGCAGTTTAGCATTCTAATTTTTCACTTCGATTTTCACTGCACCAATTTTCCCCCCACAAAAAACAAAAAATCCGATATTACTCGGCCCGCATAAGATCTAAGATCCTTACTTTACCCGGGAATACTTAAAGAAACTAAAAACAAACTCAATTAAAAGAAAAAGAGATTTTACTACGTTGTACGTTACTCGGACCCGTTTACCCTGTTACCCTGTAACCCGCTATGTTTAAAGGATTTATATAAGTACCCTAGAAACTCCTGCGGAATCTTATTTATTCATTAGGAGGAACAAGTTCACTTAATAGACAATACTTTTTCTTCCTACACCATCGCACCAATTAAGAAACTTTCCCAATAAATATGTAATTAAATATTCCTACTTTTAACGTTCTCGTCGTTCATTTATTTAAACAAGCCACGAAGCGCGCGAGCTTTGTTTGCAAGTCATTAATCTAAAAACATAAGTGTACTCCTGGAGTTATAGTTTACCGTAACCCGCTTTAGATTGTTCCTTGTGGCTAACTAAAATTTATCCACTCGTATATTCCCCGTTCCTAACTAAGTCACGGTCCCAAATTCAAGCCAGTTAGCAGGACAACCCTTAAATCTAAGCTCTCTGCCTCCTAATCAACCTTCCGGCTACGCCTAGGTAAAAGGTAAAATAGAACGCGGAACACAAACCTTCCTTTATTTTAATATTCCTCTTCTACCAACTTTATACATATTTTCTTATTCATTCCGAAGACAGGAATACGAAATGCAACTAATGAACCAACAAGCCCCAACTGCACCCAAAAATTCATTCTACACATTTCAACTCAACCCACTGCTGCTTCCTACCAAATCATCCATCAAAACTTCAACCCACTAAATTAAAACATTCTCATTCCAAATTACACATCTCTACGATTTACTAAAATTTACGATAACCCTTATTATTATTTAGAAAAACATGAATCACGAAAGAGCTCTTCAGTACGTTGTTCATTGGGATCCTCCAGACTTCCTCAGAAAATTTAGCTTCATAATTATTTTAAATTTTTGGAATCATAAAAAATCCATTTCCTGTTAGATTCATGTTTCTTGTTCTTTTAATTCCGTTTTTAACATTTTATTATTTAATTAATTTGTGTCAGATTGCTAAATATATGTTAATCAGTAATACAGAGATGTACTGAATACTGGAGATATTTTGCAATGACAATAAGAGAATAGTTTGACGAGGAATATTCAGGAAATTGGATAGGTCGTAATGTCACAATGAAGCTGGGAGCTTATTCTTGAACTATTCGACAGGGATATCGTATTAGACACAACATTTCTTATTCATTTTTTCCATGTGAATGATAAGGACATAGTGATGAAACACTAATGCGAGATCATGTCGAATGATTCAACAACTCCAGATCTCACACCACTGGACTTTTTTTGTTGGGTCATATCAAATATTTTATATACGCCACTGGCGTGCTACCATTTCATCGATAGTGTTTTTTCATCGACATGACCTTTACATCGACACGACCGTTTCATCGACATGGCTAATTCATCGACAACCGTTTTATCGACACTACCTTTTCATAGAAGAATCTTTTCTTCGTCAAGGACGTTTCCATGACATTACATTTTCATCGACATAGACGTTTCATCGACATTACCAGTCCATCGAAAATGTCGTTTCCTCAACCATAGTCCAGAGTCGATATTCGCGATGAGTAGCTTTGGCGATGAAACATGTATTTGCTACAAAAAGGTAGTGTCGATGTAACGACATTGTCAAAGGATTGGTAATGTCGATGAACTTTTATGTAGATAAATAGGTAATGTCGATGAAATGTCTAAGCCGATGAAAGAGTAGTGTCGATGAAACGTCCTTGTGGAAGAAAAGGTTTGTCGATGAAAAGGTAGTATCGATGTAACGGTTGTCGACGAAAAGGAAATGTCGATGAAACAGTAGTGTCGATAAAAGGTCCTTGTCGATGGAAAGGTATATTGATGAAATGTCCTTGTCGATGAATTGACCATGTCGATGAAACGTTTATGTCGATGAAAGAGTAATGTCGATGAAACGTCCTTGTAGAAGAAAAGGTTTGTGGATGAAAAGGTTGTATCGATGTAACGGTTGTAGACGAAAAGGAAATGTCGATGAAACAGTAGTGTCAATGATGGGTTTTTGTTGATGGAAAGGTAATGTTGATGAAATGTCCTTATCGATGAATTGACCATGTCGATGAAACGTTTATGTCGATGAAACGTCCTTGTGGAAGAAAAGGTTTGTCGATGAAAAGGTAGTATCGATGTAACGGTTGTCGACGAAAAGGAAATGTAGATGAAACTGTAGTGTCGATGATAGGTTTTTGTCGATGGAAAGGTAATGTTGATAAAATGTCCTTATCGATGAATTGACCATTGTCGATGAAAAGGTAGTATCGATGTAACGGTTCCCGACGAAAAGGAAATGTCGATGAAATAGTAGTGTCAATGAAAGGTTCTTGTCGATGGAAAGGTAATGTCGATGAATGTCCTTGTCAATGAATTGGCCATGTCGATGAAACGGTCGTGTCGATGTAACGGACTGTCGATGAAATTGCATTCGATGATAAGGTTATGTCGATGAAAGTGGATTGTCGATGATACAACCACGCCACTTCTGTTCAAAATGAAGTGGATTCCATAAATGCTGCAGATGTTACATTTAATAAAAGGTTATTTCTTAGCTTGCAAAAGACCATCTTAGAATGATCATGGACATGCGCATTAGTTATAAAACATTCCGTATCCGTGATCATTCTGGGATGATAATTTCCATGCTTGGAAATAACCCTAAAAATTACGACAAACCTTCAATAATTTCAATATGGTATAGACTTTTTGGAAAAACACTTACAGGAAAAAAAATAATATTAAACATTATACAGGGCGTCCCATATAAGATGTAATAGTTAAATAAATTTCTCTCATTATTCTTAGAGATATAAAAAATCGAAGTTAAAAATTTGTCTTTTTTATTATTAAAAATTTTCAAAAATAGCCTGTTTCATCATAAAAAATGAATCTAGCAACTGTATTCTAAGACTAATTAAACAATAAAAATCTTGTTTTAGTTTCGTTTTTATCTTTTTAATTAATGTCCGATTGTAAAAAATATGTTCAGTAATTATGAATGCAGAGATGTGATGAAGATATTTTGCGTTGGCATTAAGAGAATGTTTGGACGAGGAATATTCAGGAAATTGGTCATAATGGACCTGGAACATCGACATGGATATTTTTCTATAGTGACGGAAGTCAAATCGTGTTGAGTTCAAGAATAAGGTCGTCAAGAAGTCCAAATGTCACACCAATGGACTTTATTTTGTTAGGTCATATCAAATCTTTTATATACGAAACTCCCGTTCTATTTGGATCGAAAATGCTAAGTTTCATAAAATGATAATTTCCCAAACAATTTGACTGATATAATACTAACTGATTTACTAATCAGTCAATATCATTTTATGAAACCTATTGTTTATTCCTTATTTTATTGCGGAAAGTATAGTTGTCAATGCTATACTCATCGACTGCAAATGTCGATTTATACATTTCCAATTACAAATAGCGACTTGTAGCTCCACCCATCAGAATAATAAATTCAGCTCGCGCGTATAGACGGCATTTTTTAAGATTTGTGCGCTAAGATATCTCTGTCATTTTTCAACATTTTTTAATTCGGCGAAAACAGTAATTGAAGTTAAAAAATTTTCTTGAAATTGTTTAGGACAAAAAGTTAATTTTTATTTTTATTTTTTTTTCTTCGACAGCGTAAAACTTCTATTTTTTTGTAAAATATGAAAATGTAATCTGAACACTTTCATTGGCTTTTTATAAACATATTATATGTAGAAAAAATATTTTTCTCAGAGGCTTAGTTTGTACTGAAACTTAGCGCAATGATTTTTCTACACGAAACACACGCTCTTAAGTTTTCATAATTTGATGAATGAGAACCAAGGTACTTTAGAAAAGAACGTTTTCTTCTTGTTTAGATTCTAGGGGGTTCTTCAATATGTTTTTGACATTATTTGGCCGATATTGTCAAATTTTTTAACGGACATTTAATTGAGGTTTAATTTGACATATACAGGTAAGTTTATTTTATAATCTAATAGTAGTATTCTTTAAACCATTTAATTTGATATATCACTTATTAAAATCGGATAAGAAATAACGAAGATACATCGTTGGCCGTTTTTTGTGCGTCCCTCTGTATACTATATTTTTATTTTTTTGGAAATATTTTTATTTCGAATACAGCAGATCAGATTGGTGCAGAATTCAGTGAAGTCCAGAACAAAATTGATAAGAATATATTGAGAAAATTCAAAAGATGAGATTTTTCATGGTTTTCCCACAACTTTTAGAATTGGACTAGACCAGTTATTGCATCAAGGGCTTCAATTACTCTTTCCAAAAATTAATAACCTTTCCAAAATTCACTAAATTTTACGAAAAATAAATATTTCTTCTAAGAAAAATTCCTCTAAATTTTTGAAAAATGATCAAAACTGATAAATTTTTAGAAATATCATAATTTTTTAAGATTATCCCAAATTAATTTGTAGTTAAGTACTGTAGACTATTGATGACTTTGCGTATTTTAAAATATTTTTAAAGAAATGTTAAAATAATAAAAATGAAGTGGTTTAGATGAGGAGTTGGGGTAAAAGATTTGATGTCTGTGTAAGTTGATGGAGCTAATTTGAAGGCAGGGTGCATATAAAAAGGTCTAGTCAAGTTGCATCAGTGAATCATGAGGGTGACGGTGAGGAATAATGTATGAAAAAAAGGTGAGTTCGTTTTGAGAGGTTAAAAAACGTGATATAAGGTGAGAGAAGGGGGTTGAAAGTGAGCTGTGAGCAAAGGTCCTAGGCATGTGCATAGTCATAATATTCGGAAAACAATAAAACAAAAAAGTTGAAATGCGAGGGTAGTTTTTCGTAAGCTTTTACTTCTTTTCCTTCCAGCACCTCCACCTCCACCTCATCCTCATCCCGGTCCCTGGTGCTGCGCTCCCTCCGTTAATAACGTCACTTTGATAAGTGCGCTGGTTCCTCCTCCGGTGGCATTCAGACAACTATAATAGATGGTCTAAAATGGCAATTGTGCCGGGTTAAATCTGTATTTTGATTTACGGGAGATAGGCCGGACTTTGGATGAGCCATAGAGCCCCGCCGTCCGCCGTTTGCCGTCCCAAGGCACCGAACCGTCGACAGCTTGTTTACGACGGCGAGAGACGCCAAGCCGGAAACCGCGATATTTTAGAACAAGCAACCGGAAGCAACACCGGTGAACATGTCAGATATCTACGCGATGAGAACAAATATAAGCCATTGTCATCTCCTTTTTCCTTTTCACATCTTTCTGATTGCTCCAAGAATTTCAAACAAAATATACAATTTTAAAACGGCATCGGCAGGCGGCGTTTAATAAAAATGATAATAAAAATCTTATTTTAATACGGAACACGCGTAAGCAGTCAAGCGAGGCATGTTCTTCGCGTACCCAAAGTACATATAAAATCGTATTATCTTATTTCGATATAAAACAAGCTGCGATTCGATAAAAAGAGCGACCAATCAACCGTGATCAATCCCAACAGCATAGCAGTATTACGCATATTACAACCGCAAAAATTTTACATTCTAAAAGCCTAATTTACATCTTAAACGCATTTCTTATTCTTATAACAAAATTCATTGCAAGCGCGGAAAGCGAGTGATTTCGTCGAGTCTTGAGGTACACTAAAACTTCCGCTAGAGCGCTCACTCACTTCTTATATGTAGTAGTAGTAGTTACGTCTTACCTTTATCCAACTTAAGTGATAAACGATGACACTTAATATTATAACACGAATAATATTGGCTTCGTTGAAATTATAATATAACTTCTGGCTGAAGACGGAAAACATAAATCCATCCATCAATAAAATGAATCAAGAGTACAAACAATGAAGACCAACCAGTTTACGCGATAGATTGTTTACTATTATACAACGCAAATATTAAAAGCTCAAGCTTATACAAACCTGGATGTAACGCTACGTTTAGAACGGGTTTGAGGGGAATATTATATTATATATGGTTAGTTCTGGTTTGCTTAGGTTTTATCAACAATCGATTTAATTAGATAACACTCAGCCTATCTCATTGCATGCCTTCATCCCACATAATTTCATTAAAAAGATTTCAACAGATTATATTATTACATCACCACGCTTCAATTTACAAATTATAAATACTCCCTCCTCCTACTCAACACTGATACATTTTATGCCCAACTCTTCCCATTTTTAAATTAAACAAACAACTATTGTTCGCTCTCAAAACCGACGCTTTGTTTACAAATACTCGCACATTTCATTAAAACCTCCCAAGTTTCAACTCATATAATGCATTACTAATAAAACTATCGCACCTTTATAACATCCCATTTCACTTCAATAACCCTTAATCATACCTACTACTTATTCATTCGCTTCGATTTCATCTTAATTTACCTCTGAAAGCAAGCTTTAATAATACGCAATAAAAATGGGTGGGTGCTATTTCAAAAAAGTTAAGTAATTATCGCCTGACCTTCAACTTACTCCCCAAGGTTATGGCAAAATTTCTAAATAATGTGTCACTAAGAATCGTACAACTTTAATTTTTTTTAAAATGTTTCATTTCAAAAATAAACAAGCGTTGCTGAACTTTTTGTACACCCTGTATATGAGGAACATAAAATTGATTACTCCATTTGACGGTAATTTAAATGTTTGTTGCGTTTTTGTTGAAACACCCTGTATAAAATCACGTAATGCTTTTTCAATCAATTTAAAATTCTAAAAATATTGATGTGGTCTTCAATATTTTCCGTCCATTCTGTCTTTTTTTTTTATTAAAAACTTATTATCTGTCGTTAAGGTGAGAGAAATGCTTGTCTTCTTAAAAAAGTCTTAAACTTTGATCAATGAGTCGACTTGTAACTCTTTCAGAGCTTGGACGTTTTGATCTTTTCTTATAAGCTCCTTGAGGTATTAAAACGTTTCCATAATGTACACGTTCTCAATAATTCTGTCTTAAAATTTCCAAACAGCTTTCATAATTATTTGTTTCATTTTCTACGTTAAAGTCTTTTTAAAACTCCAATTAAAATTATCATCATTTCCTTTTTAAATAATTTCATTTATTTATTTTCAGTTGTAAGAAGAAAATGGCTCATAAAATTTCCTACAAAAATATTACATAAATTAAAATTACAACATTTTTAGGTTAGGTTTTTTTGTCATTTTTGTTGTTACTGCAGCGAATCAATAATTTTTAGTTGCAATTTTTTGTACTCACCTTTTTAATTAAACAGATTATATTTAAAATTAAAATCAAATGAATTCTTTAGATCTACCTTTTTAGTGGCCAGGTGTAGCAAGCAGCAATTACACAAGTTTGTAGAGTGATAAACGCTGCGTTTCGTGCTTATTCGCACTCATCAGCATCAGCACTTAACCTTAAATAATTGCTTGTAACTTAAGAACAACGAGTTTTATAAAAAATAATTTCTACAAAAGTTTACTCAAATTAATCGTAGAATCCAAAAATATAAAAATATACAGGGTATTGCATTTAAAAAACGAAATTTATATGCCGTACCACTAATAAAACGAACACCCTGTATAATAAAAATATGTTTAAATGGTAGCTTGTTTAAATTGAATAAACTTATGTATAAACTTTTTTTTTTAATTCACTACGGTTCAAAAAATATTGAGGTGTTTCCGTTTTTTTTTTGGCGGGTCCTGTATATTTTAAGATATTTAAAAAAAAGTGGTACATGCCTTTAACAACGACTTTAATTTTTAAAAGCTTTTGGGATTCAATAAAAAAACCTTTAGTTTCGAAATTTATTGATTTCTTCTTCAGAGCTACAATAATAAAATTACATTAATTACATACATTGCAAAATTCTCATAAGTCAAATGAAATTTATTTTGATTTTTATCCATCAGATTAAGAGTATGCGAAAGGGTCTTTTTTCGTTCGATTTTAAGAATTCCGGTGCCGATGTAAAGAGGGATGTTAATTCCAAGTGTGGTTCGAATTTTAATTTAATTTTTTTGGACTTCCCCGACACTTTGAAAAAAATTCCCGAAAGAGGTAGATTTTTTCGCTTTTTCGGGTTTTCGGCGGCGTTAAATTTGAAAAATCGCAACTCCGTCGGGTTCTAAAGGGAATCGACGAAATTTGGCCTCTTTTATTCTTACATCCTGGGGATTACCATGACCGATTTTTAAGCCTCCCGGCGCAAAGGTGTGACGTCACGGTCCCGAGTCGCAAACTGTACAATTCTACCGTTTTTTCGGACGTCAAAAGTACCAAAACTTTTTGGCTTCGATTAAAAGTTCGGCAGGAGGAAAAAAATTTATTCCTCATCTAAATTCCACGTTTAACCTTTAAAACGGGAGTTTTTTCTGATGCGTTTACTCTTTTGGTCGTTTTGGTGCCCCCAAAGTGACGCTTTATTTTTCGCGCTATTTTGACGCGGACTTTGAAAATTCGTAACTTTTCATCGGAACAACCTGTAATATTCGAATATTTTTTATTTTACTTATTTGGTTTTTACTTATGAGAGAAAAAATCGGCAAATCGGCAAATTTTTACCCTGCACCTTGGAAAAAAATCGAACGTAAAATCTTCAAAAAAATCGGGTAAAACGTGGTCCAACCTGGGCCCATCTCGCTTCCGCAATTTTAAAAATTTTTGCAATTTTTTTTCGCAACTTTAAAGAGGAATATTTTTACAGTGTATAGGCCATTCAGATTTTATATATTTAATAGGGTTGAGAAATTACGTACAAATAAACTCGAAATTTTGATTTTAGGGGTGAGTGGCTCCCACCGGGTCACTTTTAATCGGGTTTTCAATTTTAAAATCACTTTAGAATCTACTCTTTGAACCGAAAGCTCCCACGCGTAGGGTATTTTAAATTTCGAAAAAATAACGAAAAAAAAATTTTTTTATATCGCATTTTTAAAAGTCGTATTTATGAGTCAAATTCACCCTTCAATTTACATTTCAACCCTACTTTATACACCTTCCCTAAAAGCTCTTGAAGTCCACTTTACGTCAAAAAAATAATCACTTCGCTATCTCTTTCTGTTTCCGAGTTATCACCGAAAATGTAGCTAAAATAAGCAAAATTTCCGTTTGGAGCCAAAATTTCGGTCTGAAATTTTACACTTTTCACAAAATAATTAATATCTTCGAAACTATTAGCACCACCGAGACGTTTAATAGCTTAAAATTCGCACAGTCACCTCCTCCACCAAATTCCGTGAAAGTTTTAATTTTTGTTTTAAAATTGCGCCCTCCAGAACCGTATTTGTACCAAAAATTTTGCCAAAACTTTTCGAATTTTTTCCAAAAAAATTATTTAACCGAATTTAACCAAATATTTTTTAAAACGCGTCTATCAACGGTGTTTATTTTTGGTAAAAATTTGAAAACGGTAACTTTTATAGTTTTCGAGAAATAAAATAAAAATTTCCATTAAAAATTTCAAGCCTTAAAAATATCTCAAATTTTTTTTTTCAAATTTTTCAAAATCGACCTTGCAAATGAAAGATAATAAAAAATGGATGAAATGTAGGAGTTCATTTGCCCTGTACACCGCCCCAAAAAAATTTTACTTCCCAAAAATTCAAAAAAATCAAATTAGGTAATGTATCTCAATAATTATTAAATTTAAAAAAATTTAATATGTTAATATATCAGTAATTTTTAGAAATTTATTTTAGTTATTTTGCGAAATACCAGAATGCCATATTTTATATAAAAATTCATAACTTTTGAACGAAACATCGTAGAGACTTGAATTTTATTATTGTTTCTACTTTATTTATAATATTTAAGTTTTCCTCGATTCTGTGATAAATTATCTCTGTTTCTATTGTACAAATATTTTTATCACATTAGTAATTTTCCCGCAAAAATTTCAATTTTAAAATTTTATAAAATATTATAAGATAAGTATTTTTTGTTTAATTATTTGGAAAATGAAAACCGTAATAATTTTAATAAAAATGAGGAAGTATTAAGGAATTTATGGATTTTTAAAGTCTTGACCTTATCGTTGGTCTTGGGAATGTTTATAGATTGAGTTTGTTGGAAAGTAATTTAAATAAGTTGAAATGAAAAATGGTAAGAAATGAAATTCTTAGATCTGGTAAAAATGTTTAAACATGTAATTTGAATAATATTTTCTTTGGTGTTTTTAAAATGTAAATCAATATGTTTTATTTATAGCGCAAATCTACATAAATAACAGTTTTGCTTTTATTACTTCGATTCATATCATGTTTGCGTTTGAATATTAAAAGCTTTCCAATTGGGAAAAAGCAATGTTAATTAAAAAAGTCGCTGCTGTCTTTCTCGGAGAGCAATTAACAATATGAACTTAAAATGTTTGATTGCTTAAAAGTATTAGTAGTAATGAAATGTAGGTTTCGGTTTATTCGTTGATTGTTTAAGTTAAATGATTATTATTGTGCAAGCTGGATGTGAATGTAACTCACTAGAGGTTTTGTAAAATTTGAATATATTACGGAAACAAAATTTAATTATTGTATACATATTTCGTCCAATTATTATAAATCATTTTATTTATTTTGTAATTAAACAAATTATTTGGATTTATTATTCTATAAACTAAATGAATAAATTATTTATAAGCTTTTATTGCGCTTATTAAACACAAAACAGTAATGCAGCAACAAAAGTCTATACGTAATTGCCTGCATTTGCAGTTCATGTAAAACGAATGTGAAGTGGCGTTTATCTAAAAAATTTGAAAATCAAAAAGTCACATATAATTTCCATCATCTACAAATAACAAGTTGTGCACAAATGAAGATGCGCTATATTTCCTCCTCTGAGAAATAAAAATGGGATTTTATTTGCGCAAAAGTGTAATATTTCTGGGACATTTAATATGCTTTAAAAGCAACAACGCTTTTCTCCTCCCTCGTATTAAAACGCAAACTGTGTGTGGTGCTTTTGCACTTCTGTTCGCATTTTTACGAGGATTGAAACGAATAAACGAAATATATTTAATTTAATATCTGAAGTCAATTAGGAATGGTCAGTGAATTCATCCCAGTTTCATTCATGCGTTTTTTTCTGAAGGATATTACGAGGTCCTAGATATATATGATGAGTAAACATGAAGCTGCTTCGCGCCAGGATGGCGCCTCAAGGAAGGACGACCAACGCAGCATTTTTATTTATACCATAGAACTCATAGAACTGAAAACCTTAGAAATGCAATTCATAGAGGTAACCTTTTATCCCGAATATAACACACGTTTTATCTTTATAAATAAATGACCATAAAGCTCCATGCTCCTAATGGAAAGAATTATTGATTAAATGCTATTTGATCTCTCGTTAAAATTCACTATCAATAAGGCTTCAGAACAGCTTAAGCTCAGATTAAATAACCAAATACGGCGCGTAATGTAAATTTACACAAACGGTAATAGAAGCAAATGTAACGGATACATCCGCAGAAACAATTAATAGGTTAACGTTTACTTTTTGCACTCACCATTTCATGGATTAAATATACCTAATTTTCATTCAAATTCTACACATTTTAACCTCAGAACGTTGGTTAAATAAATTATTTACAACTAACAGACCGTTGTTAATTTATATTAGATTAAACTGACGCTTATGTTAAATAAACACATTATTCCTTCATGACCTATCAACATAATTCAATAATACAACTCCAATAGAAAATACACCCACCATACTATAAAAGATTTCAAAGTCATTCTACTAAATTCTGACAAGAGAAAAAAATTACAATAACTTATTTAGGCCATTCTAATTATTTTTGCATAAGGTTTCAACAAATTAATATATATCAAATGGTGGTCTAATTAATTAAGATTATAAATCTGAAAAAAATTTTAAAATCTGACATAGCAAACTGGAGATATCGCCAAGCCAGTAATGTTCGATTATCACGCTCTCTAGCGGTCCGCATTAAATAATTAGTGATTCGTTGATGATTTTCAATGAACAAATAAATTATCGCAGGCGATCTGTAACTCCACCTACACAAGTGGAAAAATGTGGAAAACAAAAAAGATTTTTTGCTACCACCTTGAAAGAAGTTATGTCGTGTAAAATCAAAAACTGGACGTTCTTGTTCAAGTTGTTCTGAAAATAGCTAAGTTATTACCAAATCATATTGAGGTTGTTAAATTATGGCAACTGATATTTTTCTACCGATTTCCAAATTTCTTATTTTAAAGGGGAAAGTATTTTGTAAAACAGGACCAATTTTTTTTTTTTTGAAAATTCCAATTTACAAGATCCTGAAGTGTCCGGTTCATCCTACCCAACCCAGTAACGTCGCCGATTTTTTTTGGAAACGTCAAAAAAGCACTGTTTTCAATGGAAAAAAGAAAAAAAGTTATAAGAATTTAAGGT
Organism: Stenus bimaculatus; assembly: GCA_963971135.1. Taxonomy (NCBI): domain Eukaryota; kingdom Metazoa; phylum Arthropoda; class Insecta; order Coleoptera; family Staphylinidae; genus Stenus; species Stenus bimaculatus. The sequence continues at coordinate 2,251,029 of OZ020184.1, forward strand.
GATAGAGAGTCAAATGTAACGAGAAATATTCGTTTCTAATCCCCGCAAATTAACAGACTGAATTTACTCCTAAAATGATACCCCAAACAATGGAAAAAAGATTTATTATTAATAAACAACTCCCCTAAATTTTGAGGCGAATATCAGCAATTTTTAAATTAAAAATTACTAAAACCCGTCTTACAAATAACCATCCCTTGACCGTATCTTTAAATATATTTATAAATTTCAAAATAAATTATTTAAATAATACATAAATCTAGGCACGTACACAGAAACAAAAATTACAAAGAAAAAATATTAACACCGAAAATACGGTCTAAAATAGAGCATATTTTTGGATAATTTAAAAATTAATTTTTAGTACTTAGGGACAAAATAATGAAAAATGGCTTTTTTACAGGCCTAGTATCCAATCTGCTCTTTAATTTAAAGTTAAATTTTTTGATTTTGATCCATTATTAACCAAATAGGAAGGATATTTAAAACACCTAAATTTGATACCAATTATTTTGACTCTGTATCGCCTTAATGTGAGACTTTGATCAACAGAAAAAAATCGCGTATATCATATTTGTAAAGAAGAAATATTAAAAATTTGTGTTTTTATTTCGAAAATTCGATGTTATTTATTTTTTTAAAAAATTTAAAAATTCGAGCGTTTATAGTTTTTGTAACACAGCAGTTAACTGTTTTTCAACCATGGGAAGACTTTCAAAAACGTCTCTGAAGATTTGATTTTTTTGAAACGCCATAAAGGCGCTTTAAATTCAGAGTATTGTTTTTGGACATTTTTTAATAAATTTAAAAATGCGCAGCTATCGCACGATTCGAACGATTATAGTTTTCATTACACAGGACCAAATTTTAGATTTTTTTGACTTTTAATTCCAAAAACGTCCCCCAAATTTGATTTTTTCGAGCGCCATCGCTGCTCTGCAGAGTTTTAAATCGAATGACCAAATTAGGCACCTTTTTTTCGTAAATCCTAATTTACAAGATCCGGAAATTTCGGCACTTCCTACCCAATCCAGTGACGTCACCGATTTTTTTGGAAACGTCAAAAATGCACTTTTTTGAGTGGAAAAATGAAAAAAAATATGAATTTTATGTAAAAAATACTCGAAATTCATCTAGGTACGTTTTTATCTCGAAAATTATTTTTTGTCCGTTTTTAAGAGGTTTAAATTTATTTTATTATTTACACAACATTCTTATTTCAAACTGCCCAATCCAGTGGGGTCACCGATTTTTTTTTGGAAACGTAAAAAGGCACCTTTTTTAGTGGAAAAACGAAAGAAGTTATAAGAATTTATTTGGAGACATTTTCCAAACGACAAAAATCGCGAAATTCATTCATTCGAAATAAAATTCGATTTTGTACCCCTTTTTAAGAGGTTTAAATTTAGGATATTGTTTTTGGAATTTTTTTACGAAACGATTCAAGCGATTATAGTTCACAGGTTCAAATGTTAAATTTTTTGGATCATGGACTTCCAAAAATGTCTCCAAAAATTTGATTTCTTCCCGTTTTTTTTAAGCGCCATCGTAGCTCTGCAGGGTCTTAAATTGAATGACCAAATTAAAAACTTTCTGAAGTTTTGACTGACACCGGAGCACCCAGTGTTATCCTCGATTTTTTGAAAAATGTTAAAAATTTTAGTGGAAAATCCAAAAAAGTTACAAGAAATAATGTGGATCTTTCCGTGAACTTTAATTTATGGTTGGTTTCGATATTTCCATAGGTTTCGACTCAAAAACCACTAAATATTAGAAAACGTCACTTTTAAAAAATTTCCATGAAATTTTGGTTAATGGAAAAATATTAAATTTTGAAAAGAAACAAAATTGTAAAACAGGCTAGATTCTGATCACATGAAAAGTGCACTCTGGAAGACCGGAATTATACTTTTAAAAAAATCGGTATTTTTTAAGAAAAAAGTAATCAGTCAAAAATATTCTTGTGTTAATTATTGTAAAAAAAGTAATCAATCAATTGTTACGCAATAGGACTTAAAATACTTTCATTTAGGGTATTTTTTTTTTACTTGCTGCTCCTAATATTTTTTAGAAATAAAATAAAAACAAAATTCCAGAAAAATCATGAGAAACGTTTTCTTCGTATTTTTGCAGAAATGGTTCTAAAGATAAATAAAAATTAACTTATTGGTTCTCTTCCAGGTCCCTTATTTTTTTACCAGTATTCAAAAAGTACTTTAAATTTTGGTAGAATTTGGAGTTTAAGAATATTTTACTTTTTTTTGAACTTATTGTTATTTTAACGTTTAATGGGCCATTTAAAAGGTATTTAAGTACTTTTAATTTTCCAAAAAAATTTCGACATGTATATTTGTTCTGGAGTTTTGGGCCGAAATTTATCAAACTAAAAGCTTTTTTAAAAAAATCTTCAAAATGATTGTTCGTGATATAAACTTCAGGCCAGGATTTGTACTCGAATTTCTTAAACTTTGGAAGTTTTTTTTTCGTAAAAAATAATCAATTTCTATTAAATAGAATTCAAAATACTTGATTTATTTTTGGAAAAAATCAAAGCCAACTTACTGTCAATTATATTTTTGAAAAAAAATATCATATTTTATTTAAAAATTTTATAACTTTTGAACCAGACGTCACAAATAGTTTATTTTTTTTTCTCTTTTCCTCAAAAAATTTATAAAATTATGTACAATTTTTGACTTTTACAAATAATACGATGTCAAAAAATAATTACAAATTCTTGTTTTTAAAATATACAGTATGTACTTTTTTCAGTTGCTCTACTTCGCATTTAAAATTGATGATCTTTTAGTTAAAATTCCCAATTTTTGTGAAATTTGAGCTTTTATGAAAATTTATTTTTGGTTCAAATCAAAGGCCACTTGCTGTCAATAATATTTTTTGAAAACAAACTGTCATATTTTATTTAGAAATTTTATAACTTTTGAACCAGACGTCTCAAATAGTTATTTTTTTTTTCTTTTCCTCAAAAACTTTTTATAATTATGTACAATTTTTGAATTTTACAAATAATATGATGTCTTGTTTTTAAAGTATACAGTATGTACTTTTTTCAGTTGCTGGACTTTGCATTTAAAATTGATAATGTTTTTAGTTTTTTTGTTTTGTTAGTGTTTTTGGGTATTTTAAATTAATATTTGTAGTGTAAGTTTATTGAAGAATTTTTTATATTTCGATAATGTTAAAGCAGTGATGGAAATTTTGATTTTGGTGTATCGATGAAAGTATTTCGCTTGAAAATAAAATGTAAAAAATGTATACTCGTTTTGAAAGAATAAACGAAAGTCAAGGTTTGGGGAAATTGAAGGAGTATAGAAAAAATGAATAAATTTTGTATGAAGCTGAAATTGGAAAAAAAGGAATTAAGTGCAGTTCTGGGAGGAATTGGATACATAAACAAATATTAAAAAGGTTGTTTACTAACGAAGGATTGAAGATATATGAAAATGCAGACAATCGATTTAATTTATTTGTTCAATTGTAGTACAATGCACGTCATGATCTGCTTATAATGTAAATTAATTCTCATATGAAATAACAATCATTGCAGCAATTTCATTAATTAATTCAATTATGAAATATATTCATACTAATTTTTGAGCAAGCTCTCGTTATGACTGCGTGTTTAAAAATCCAGGTTTTGTGCTAATATGCTAAATTTACACTTGTTTCAAGTGTTTAAACAGTAAGGTCTTCGTATAATTAAAAGCAAATCTTACAATTTTCTGAAATATTTAACGATTTACTAATTTTCCTCGCGTTTTACTTTTCAAATTTTCTCCACCTGCCGCTTTGAAACCAATTTTACTTGAGCAAACTTTTATTTTAACTCAACAGTAATTAATGGTTTAAAGTAAGCTAAGACTAATTGATCCAACCACAAATTAATAATTGAAAAAATAAAAAATAATCCTATAACTTGATTAAGTTATTAACTTAATTAAAATTCTATGAATTTATTTTAGTTGTTGAAAGAAGCGGTTGTAACGTAATGATTTTCTTCTTTATCTATATGCGGTTTTTATGAGCAATTCAAATAAAGATTAAACGAATCAATTTTATTTGTAACAATGAAGCAGCCAGTATAGACTTTTAAAGCACATAGTAAATATGTCCTAATTTTCAGAGAAATCGATTAGGTCCAGTTTAATTTTGCTTTTTTGAAGTATGCTCCTTTAATTTCGCACACAATGGCACAATACGACTGTCAACATAACAACCGCCTTTTTGTTAAAGACATAAAAGATTATCATTTATCTTCATCGAGTTACAATTGCATTTTATTCTATTTGAAAATTGCGACAGCTCTCTTGAACTCAAATAGGACACAACTCATATAATATATTCCATTCCTCGAATATCTCCTCAAATCTAACATTTTCATGCACAAAACGTTCTATATATTTTTAATTCACCATCAAAGCTATTTTTTATAACAAAATATACGCCAGTAATTAATATTGTAATTTATCGGAAATATAAAACGAAACTAAAAAGGGCGAAATTGATTACATTGTTGTGCGATCATAGAAAGTTTGACATGAAACAATTTTCAAAATTTAATTTTTTTACTAAAAATAAAATAAACAACGCTACACTCAAATTTTATTAATAACTTGGTTTAGTTAATAAAAAAATTAAATTTTTAAAATTTACCCTTTGTAAACACCTGCCACCACTTCACTAAATATCAAAAAATAAGCAATTATTCAATTTTCAATTTATAGATTGCTAGTCCAGAAATTGAAATTTTAGTTAAATCATATGGTTTTTGCTTTTAAATTATGATAATTTTGCTTACCTAACCAATGGATTAAAGCAGCGTAAAACTTTACTATTAGTACAAGCGTTGCATTTAAACATTTCATTTAATTATGCAAAACAAATTTATTTTCGAGTTTGAAAAGTAAACAACTTATAAAAGCTATTTCTTATTTTATTAAGTTTTTCATAATCTCATAAGTTTTATATGCTGAAAGGGGCGATTGCATTTATAGTTTGTTTTACAAAAATAAAAGTTTGTTTTATAAACCAAGTAAATATTTAAATTATAATTCTGCCTAATAAATTTTAGGTAGCTATTTATTTAAACAGTAAAATATACCTGTTTGTTTTGTGCTGGAACAATACAGTTTCTTATATTTTATTTATACATTTATAAAATTGATGTACTGCATGCACAAACGTGATGGATATAAATTTTATGTGTATTTAAGTAATGCTACACTTTTATGACGCTCGCTTAGTGTAACAAAACTAATTTTTATAAATCATTTTTGTAAAAAGCTTCTGGTGTCAGTTTTAACTGATATTCGTTTGTACTGTTGTAAATTCAACTTCACATCTTAAATTATAAAATTTTATTTTCTCCACATTTTTACCGAATTTATGAAAAATTTACATTTTATTATATTAAAAATTTAACATCAACTTTATTTTATAAAATTTTTATTAAATAATTAGGCTTGAATAAACTGAAAATGCACAATTCTTAAACTTTTTAAAAGTTTTAACTTCAACTAAACTAATAATCTAGTTTTAAAAGCAAAGTGCTGGAAAATCATTACTTTAGGAAATTTATAAAACATAAATTATATCTATACTTACACTTACACATACACATACAAGGTGTCTCTAAAAACATAATGACGTTTTTATGTTATTTTTGTTTAAATCGCATTAGAAATAAGTACATTTATTTTTTTTATTTGTAAGTGCACCCCTTTTATAATTTTTTGGGTACGCCACTGTCGAAATATGAATATGCATACATGTACAAAATTTTGTAAAAATATCTGCAACAATAAAAAAGTTATTAACAATTCTGAAACTCAAGTTCCAAAAATATTAATGAAATACTAAAAAATTTACAAAATCCTGAATTTTCACTTGTTTCCATTGGAATTTTTTGACAAAATTTTTACTATTATTAAGTAGTAGTATTATGAATACACGTACAAAATTTTGTAAAAATATCTGCAACAATAAAAAAGTTATTAACAACAATTCTGGAAGTCAAGTTCCAAAAATATTAATGAAATACGAAAAAATTCACATAATCCTGAATTTTCATTTGTTTCCATTGGAATTTTTTGACAAAATTTTTACTATTATTAAGTAGTAGTATCATGAATACACATAGAAAATTTTGTAAAAATATCTGCAACAATAAAAAAGTTATTAACAATAATTCTGGCAGTCAAGTTCCAAACATATTAATGAAATAAGAAAAAAATCACAAAATCCTGAATTTTCATTTGTTTCCATTGGAATTTTTTGACAAAATTTTTACTATTATTAAGTAGTAGTATTATGAATACACGTACAAAATTTTGTAGAAATATCTGCAACAATAAAAAGTTATTAACAATTCTGAAACTCAAGTTCCAAAAATATTAATGAAATACGAAAAAATTCACATAATCCTGAATTTTCATTTGTTTCCATTAGAATTTTTTGACAAAATTTTTACTATTATTAAGTAGTAGTATCATGAATACACATAGAAAATTTTGTAAAAATATCTGCAACAATAAAAAAGTTATTAACAATTCTGAAACTCAAGTTCCAAAAATATTGATGAAACACGAAAAAATTCACAAAATCCTGAATTTTCATTTGTTTCCATTGGAATTTTTTGACAAAATTTTTACTATTATTAAGTAGTAGTATTATGAATACACGTACAAAATTTTGTAGAAATATCTGCAACAATAAAAAAGTTATTAACAATTCTGAAACTCAAGTTCCAAAAATATTAATGAAATACGAAAAAATTCAGATAATCCTGAATTTTCATTTGTTTCCATTGGAATTTTTTGACAAATTTTTTACTATTATTAAGTAGTAGTATCATGTATACACGTATAAAATTTTGTAAAAATATTTTACCATAGCATATTAAACATACAGATAAAATTTTGTTAAAATATTTATAACAATAAAAAAGATATTACTATATTTTCTTATACGAGTCACAAAATTCGACTAAAATAATATTTATTAAATCAAAAAATTTATACCGTTTTATTTTAAAAAAAGCGCCTATTTTAACGTATATTCGTTTAAATTTTCAACAACATTTTTATAATTTTCATCAATAATCGAATAAATTACCAGGAAACTGCTTGCAAGTCCCATCTTTAATCACTTATTTTTTTAATTTCGATGGAAAGTAGAAAACCACTGTCGTACCCAAGGAAGGTGGCAAATAATTGAAATAAAAGAAAAAAATCAGTTACTTAGTTCATGGATTTGAGTATCGTGAATAAATGTTGAATTTTGGTGGTTTTTATATTTTTTTAATATTTCTTCTTGCAACCAACTTCATCATATTTCCTTATTTTTTCTACGTTTTCCTTCTTTAATAATCCTCGTTTCGTAATGTGTGCCGAATCCAATTATTTTTCGTTTTCATATCCGTGTTTATCAAACTGCTCTCATGAATACATCCTCATTTGTAACCCTGTTATTTCAATTAAGCTTCAACATTCTGCAACATTTCAAACGCCCCCAATACTTCTGTCTCTCCGCTTCATACACCACGTTTCTGATAAATACAATAACCACACGTGATATTTAACCAATTTATTGTTCAAATCTAATCGAGTTTATCATGTTTATTGTGATGATTTGATCTTAAATTTAAAATAATTTCTTGTAATAATGGTAACTATTCTGGAATGAGCGTGTAGATCAAATGAATTCTTAAGATATTTGAGGAAAATATTTGATGAAGAAAACTAGATGGACGGAATAAATTCTATACATGGGCGCAGCAGTTTAATTAAAATTTTGAAAATATTTTGAAGAAAAAATAAGGATAAAAATTCGCTAATTATACTCTGTTGAGTAACTAAAGAAGTATTTATTAATTAAAAATGAGGAATAATTAAAAAGTAATTTAAAAAATAATTATCCCTTATATTTGCTTATTTAAAAGTTTCCGGTGGAAATAAGTTCGTTTGATTTATTGTAGAAATCGATGCACTCTTACCTTCCACTTCAGGTGTGCGAGGGATTGAAATTGATTTGATTGATTGTGTCTTATTCGGGGTTGTTTATTTTATTAAGCGGTCATTTATTTAGTAATTCCAGCAAAATGAAGGAAATTTTATTTGCATATAGAGAGATGGGAATAATAAATAATTCCTGGTGTTAATATTCACGCTTTGCAGCTAAAATTATTCAGGTTGTTAAATTTAAAATTTTATTTATTATATGCAATTCATTAGTTTTGAAATGGATGCACTTTTATGTATTTTTAATTCGTAGTTAAGTAGAATGGAAGTAATAGGAAGTAGTGGTTATTGCTTTGACGTGCAATTTTAGAAAGTGATGAAGTGGATTGGAGGGTTTATGGAAAAAAAGTTATTTAATTCACTTTAGGCAATCAATGAAGTGAATCATCATTAAATAAATAAGCTGAGATTATGTTATAAAGCTGCGCATTTGATATCCTCTATCGATAGACACGTAATTTAATTAAATCGCACTTTGTGTTCTTCTTGATAATTGTTAACGACTAAGGATTCCTTTGTTTAGTTGCATTTTAAAATAAAATAATCTTCTCAGCTGAAACTTCCATCATCTATTTATTTAATAGAGATATAAATTAGAACAAAGATTATGAAAATGCATGGTATTAAATTTTGAGAGTAACAAGTTTCCGAGTTTCATATAACTTTGCGTTTGCTTAGTAAATAGAGTTAGTAAATTGTACATATTTATACAAAGTAGAGCAAGAGCAAGACGATATATATACGCACATGTATACACATACACACTTCTTATATACACGTTACTTCTTTCAATTTTAAACCACGAAATATTTTTTATAAACCGAAATTGATAAAACGCTTCATTTTACATTTACCTCATTTTTAAACGCATGTAATTACCAAAAAAATATCACAAACCTTCAACGTCATTAATGAAATGTAGAAATAGTAGTGGCCTCAAAGTAGACCCCTGTGGTAATTCCGTAGTTGCAGAGAATGAACTGCATTATATTCCACAATAATTAGATATGTCATTTTTAAAGACTAGACTGATTCTAACGTTTTTCTTGAAAAATAACCTGATTATAAAATTTTATTGTAAATAAGACGTTTTTCAAAAGAATTAAACAAAAAAATGGTTACTGTGCAGTTTTTAAAATAATTTAAAAAAGTAAGTTCAATTTTAAACGCATGTAACTACTAAAAAACTAACACAAAAATTAATTTTTGAAATCATTCTTAAAATACAATTAATTGGGAATAAATTGAGCTATATAACTTGTTAATGTCTTGTTAAATAACTGCTATATCCAAAAAAGCTCACACGCCTACAAAAAGTGTAGCGCGGAGAGCTTTTACGTATAACTCGACTTTTAAAAGCTTAATTTCACTATTTAATATCAAAAATTATAAAAAATGGAATAAACTTTAGAATAAGTAAGGAAATTTTTATTTTGATCCATTAATAATTATAAAATTAAAGAAAATATAAGTGCATTATTTTAAGTTCGACCAATATTTTTACTGACCTACTTTTATTTTGGAAATAAAAATAAAATACGCATGTAAAAACGGTTTTTTTATTGGGTGTTAATTTTTATAATAAAATAAAATAATTGAATATATTTTTACACGATTAATTAGTTTTGGAAATAATTTAACAAAAAAAACGCTTATGGTTTAGTATTTAATAAAATTTTAAAAAGTAAGCTCATTTTAAAACACATGTAACTTCCAAAATAATAAGACCAAAATATTTTTTATTAAATAGTATTAAATTATAAGTAATTAGGAATTTATTGAGCCACTTAACTTGTTTATTTCCTAATAAATAACGCGGATATTCATTAAAGCTCATAGGCGTACAAAAAATCTAGCGTGCAGAACTTTTACGAATAATTCGACTTCCATAAGCTCAATTTTACTATTTGATATCAAAAATTATTAAAAAATGAATAAATTTTAAAATTATTGAAGAAATTTGTATTTTGATTTATTATTAATTATAAAATTTTAGAAAATATAGGGACGTTATTTTAAATTCGACGAATAAAAATAAAAAACGTTTATAAAATATTATTTGCAATAAATGAAAATAATTAAATGTTTGCAATAAATTCTTTGAATTTACTTAATAAATTTTTATTATATTTATTAAACGAGATTTTTAATAACACGGTACAAGTGAAAATATGTTATAAAAATTTTTGTACGCAAAATTCTTGAAATATAAGTAATTAGCTATAATTGAACTTATTTATAATATACAATTTATTAAGGCTTTTATATAAAAATAGCTCACAAAGCTATAAAAAATGAAAAGCTTTTACGAATAACTCAAATTCCAAAAGCTTTCAAAACGTTATATGGAAGATATTTTTGATTAAAAAATAAGTAATTGTTTTTCCAAGAGCATCACGATGAACTAGATATCTCAACTGAACCGATGTTGAAAAATTTTGGAGATACAACCCTTTTTGTATTTTTACCCCGAAATCGGAGGTTTTTTGCACGGATCCACGAAAAGGGGTGTTGATTATAAGTGGAGTTTGAATTTCAAAATTTTCTAAGCACCTTAAGACTTTGAAAAAAATGTCCAAAATCGGTCGATTTTTCTTGCTTTTTTGCGGTTTTCGTCGGAGTCAACTTTGAAAAATTGCAGCCCCGTCCGGTTTTAAAATGAAGCAACGAAATTTGGCCCCTTTTATTCTCACATCCTGAGGATTAAACGGTATAATTTTTAAATCTCCAGGCGCAACGATGTGACGTCACGGCGCCGAAACTTAATGTGTGCGAATTAAGCGTTTTTTCGGGCGACTAAAGTACTAAATTGGTACCGCTTCGATTTCAAGATCCACTGGTGCCAAAAAATCGCGCTTTTTTTTGATTTACAAAGAAGATACCCGTTATTGTACCTATCCGAGTCCTTTTTTTGATATCTTGATTTTTTATATTAATTTGGGGCCTTTAAATTTACATTTCGTTTTTCTTGCTTTTTCACCGCGGACTTTGAAAATTCGTAACTTTTGATAGGGGTTGGCTATTACGGTGCGATATTTTTTATTTTGCTTACTACATTAATATTTATGAGGAAAAAAATCAACACTTCAAAATTTTTGCCCTTTGCTTCATAAAAAAATCGAACGTAAAATGTAAAAAAACACACAAATTCACGCTAGGTTTTGTACTACAGTTTTTAAAAATTTTCGCTTCATTTCCCTTAAAAATAGTAATTTCTACAGTGCATTTTTGTTTTTATACTCGAAGGGGTTGGGAAAATAAAGCAGAATTTTTTAAATTAGGGGTGGGCGGCTTTCGTCCGCCTATTTTATAACGGATTTTCATTTTTAAAAACTTTGCCGAATCTGATCTTACAACCAACACCTTCACGCGTACGGTTTTTTAAATTTTTAAAAATTAATCAAAAAATATTTTTGTTAAGATCGCATTTAAAAAAGTCGCAATTTTTGAGCGTTTCGGTCTAATTAACTCCTCAAATTTAAAATTTAACCCCCACTAATTGTACCTACCCTTAAAGCTCTGTAGATCCACTTTAAGACAAAAAAAAGAATAATTTCGCTATCTTTTTTCGTTATTGAGATATGACTGAAAATGTAGCTATAATTTCGTTCTGAAATTTTTCACTTTTTACAAAATATTTAATATTTTCGAAAGTATTAGCACCACCAGGACGTTTTATAGCTTAAAATTCGCACCATCACCTTCCCCACCAAATTCCGTAAGTTATACTTTTCAGTTGAAAATAGCGCCCTCCAGGCCCGCATTTGAACCAAAATTTTGCCCAAACTTTACGAATTTTTTCTAAGAAAACTATTTATCCGATTTTAAACAAATATTTTTTAAAACGTGTCTATCCACGGTGTTTACTTTTGGGAAAAATTTGAAACCGGTAACTCTTATAGTTTTAGAGAAAAATAATAATAACCGATTCCCATAAAAAAATTTTTTTAGAATTTTTTCAAAATTGACCCTCTAAAATTTTTTTAAAAACTTTAATAGGTATGTTAATATCGGTAATTTTTAGAAACTTATCTGTACCAATTTTTGTTTTTTAATTTTTATTAAGCGAAATATGAATTTTTCAAAATTCACCTTTTACACTCATTTATCAGAATGTCATATTTTATATAAAAATTCATATCTTTTGAATGAAACATCGTAGAGACTTGATTTTTTTTTTATTTTTTTCTACTTACTTTATACTTTAAAAATAAATTATTAATTTTTAAATTTTTAATTTGTAATGAAATTTGGTGGTTTTGGTTATATTATTGTGAGGAAAGTTGATAAATAAAATTGAAACGCTTTTGTGTTTGTTAAGATGAAAGATTATATCCTTGGATATTGTATGAAATAAGAGAAGTAAACGTAAGAAAATAAGGGATTTGTGCCTGTATATAGAATAAACTGGAGTAAAAGTGAACACTCAGCAGAAAAAATACGGGTATCCTTAGTTTATTATAAGGATTTGTGTTAATGAGATCTGTATTTGGTGGAGCTATGAAGTCGTTACTTACCCGAAGAAATATTGGAGAATAATGGTGATTTGAGAAGGGAAGAATAAAGTTTAAAGTATGAAGTAATTAGTTGTATTTGCATGATTTGATAAAAATCGATGAACATAATCACGTAAGAATGTATGGGGTGGTTTGAGCGGAGAAATATTTTTGAAATCATTAATGGCTCTAAGTGAGCGTAAAGCTGGGAATTGAGCGGACGCAGCTTTTTATCAGTATTAATAAAATCACTTGGCAAATTGCAAAAAATAATGTTTGCATTCTTTAGCGAAAATACAGGCGCAATCTATTAAAACCTTAGTGGTTTTGTGTGAAAAATTTTTATTCTATTTTATGAACGCAACATGGCTGGAGAATGGGCGAAATTGCAATGCAGTAATATGCTCTTAACAACTGAATAATAAATGGCCTGCATTTATCCTTTTAAATATTCCCATTGTTTGGCCCGCCGAAAGCCACATGCCGAAAAATGCATATAAATTGATGAAATTCTTATCTCTAAAATTTCGGATTTAATTAATTGAAAAGTCGCTTATTTATTCCGTTTAGAGCAGCCCGGCTTATTTGATTTATTAATAAATAATAGGAGAGAAAACATGTTTATAATAAGGGTGAATTTTTAAAATATTTTGCGGAAAACAACTTGGTCCCACATCAATTTAATGGTAGTGCATAATTTAATAAACTCTAAAATAAAATCGTAATTAATTTAGAAAATGGCAAAATATAAAAGCTTTTCGTTAGAAATTACGCAAGTGACTAAAGTACGCTTTGTTACTTTTACCCTAATTTAATAAATTTACGTAATTAGGTTAGAAAAATTGAGTTGAATAAAATAATTAGGCATTCTTTTAATAAAAAGCTTTAAACAATAAAATTAAGCATTTTTAATGCAAATTTATAAAACAATGGGTTGAAATATATTTGTTGGGTGCGAAGATACCTTGTTTTAAAATTAAACAAACCACAGGGCCCACCCTAATTATGCAGAAGGGGTACTTTTAGTATTGCTTCGTTAAATTACATTTAAATGCTGTTATGTATTCATGAATTCCATTATACACCTGTTCGCAGAAAAACCACAAAGAAAAATATTTCCAGCTTCTCCCAACTTAAGATAATTATTTTATTATTACTCTTTTCCTGCACTTTTAATGCCCCTTTTACACTTGTTCTAATTAAATGTAAAATTCTTATTTAAAAAAGAACAATTTAAACCCCAAAATACCAACACAACCCTTTTAATATCTATAAGCTTGCATGTTCTAACAATAATTAACATCAACAGATTTAATTATAATAAACAGTGCACGAGCACGAAACTGCAAAAATACACACAAATTCTTAAAAAAATATGTAAAATTTATTAAACTACTGTTTTATAATAAATAGCGAATAAAATTCCTCATAAATAAAATCCTTCGCGTGCCGCGTGCTGCAAATCAAAACAACTGCAATCTAGATCCTTAATCAGTAAGGAACAAAATTGAATGAATACATATTTTGTGCACCCATTTAAATAGTAATAACCTACTTTGTAATGTTTTGTAACTCGTGTGCTTATCTCATTTTTTTTCGCATGCACTCACAGCAACTCGCAATCCCACTGAAACTCTAAAAATGAAAATGTTAGCTCAATAAAATTTAATTATAACTATGAAGGGTTTCAAATCTCAGCTCAAAAATTTATTAAAGTATATTCTTACTTGTTACTTGCAGCCAAATTAATTTTTCGTTTATACATTTCAGGAAATTGCATTAAATGCATGACACGAATAAAAATTTAGCGCAGCTACTCTGATTAAATTATCTATAATATAAACTACATTTTGCCTTCTTATTAAAGCCAACTTTTTTATATTTTTCAGCATTTTTATAATTCATTTTAATACGCATCACTCCAGCGTATGTTATATTTTATACTATTACATAAAATTACTACACTTAAAATAATACCAACTTACTTTTTATTTTATCACATTTACGACAAAAATCAAAAAAATTACCCATTTAAAATCAAAAAATTAGGAAAACATTTTTTCAAAGATTTTAAGAGATTATTTGTAATAAACATACCAAACTATTATACAGGGTGTCGTACAAAACGTGAGCGCCTTGATTTTTGCAGTTTTGCTCATAATTTTTTTCCATTGAAGCTTTTTTAAAATTTCTTTTTTTTTGGTACACAGAAGAGTCTGGTGGCCACCAATTTCTTCTTGTTTTGTTTTAGTAAGTCAAATACTCATACGGCAGCAGTAAAACAGGGTCTTTACAAAAAATGTTCGTTTAACGGCGTTTTCCACAAAAATAAAAAACTAATTGAAATAATATTTTTTTTCCAACGCTAGCAATAAGTTAAGGTATAAACAAAGAGTTTGACGTTTTGGTTTTTGTTTTAAGTATATTTTTAAACTTTTTACAGCACCCCAAAAAATTAAGTAAAATTTTAAGAAATTTTTATAGAGCTGTGTAAAGTTTAAATATAACACCGGCGTTCACTATTGTCGCCCAACCGGCGTAATTGTGAATCGGCGCAAAACGACGTTTACCTGTAAAAGCAAATGAAATATCGTGTTTAAATGAAATGTGATTGTAAAAAATTTGCAAATGTCGTAGATTTAAATTGGTTGATTTAAAAAGGTTGTGGAGTCGAATATAAAAGAATTAGTGGTTGTTTTAATCTTAATTTTATGTAAAAATGAATATTAAAGGTAATAATTGTTAGAGGATTTTGTAATTGCGAGTAGGGCAAATCCTGGCGGTGCATAAATTTCTGTAATTCGGTTAAATAGGTCTTAGAGAGCGTTATCTAAGTGATCTTTAAATTTAATATGAAATTTAAAATTTGTTCGCTGTAGAAAATTCGTAAGACTTAATCTGATGTTTTTTATTGAGAGAGTAAATTTGGCATCGATGATGAAATATTGATGAAAAAAGGGCGTAAAATTTGAATCAAAGATTTCTTTTGAATGTTCGTAAGTGTTTTAATAATATTTTGTGAAAAGAAGAAAATGAGGTAATAAAAAAGATTTAACTTTGTAATTTAAAATCCATTATAAGTTTGATTTTATTGATGTCGAGATGTGAAAAAATATTGTCGCGGAAAGTTATTAATAACGGGAGGGTGAAGGAGGGTGGAGGTATTTTTGGAAGGTTATTGTGTTGGTGTTGATTTTTCTAAAGTCATGCTATGCGAAAAGCCGGGGGTCGCAAGGGCCTTCTTAATTAAAACAATATTTTATTAGCGGCGATAAAATAGTGCGGGGCATCCTTCGGCTTCGGCTTTAGCCTTTTCTATTTTCCGGAAAAACAACGCGGATGGAAAATAGTTTGCGCTGAATTTATGCCGATGCTCCTAGAAATGTATATGAACTTGACGTAAAGATATAAAGTTTACCACAAGAAAATAGCTCTTTACTACATCACTTCCTTTCTCAATAGCGATTCGCCTTTACTGCCATCGCTCCAAACCCCTTTTACACCCTTCACCCTTAGTACCACATCTCCTTTTAAACATCCACAAACTAATTTCATATACCAAAAGTTTCAAATTCCATTCTTGTTTTAAGTGTTTAATTTGATAAACAACAGTACGCATGCATATATACATCTTAAATCGTGTCGAGAATTTAAATGCTTAATCTGCGAATGTGCTTCTGCTCAAAACGAAAGCTTCTTTTGCAAAAAAGACATTTTAATTCAATTCACAGCCGAATGAAACTTGTGCTAAACTTTAACGTTTCTCATTAAATAAAATACGAATTAAATAAAAGGACTTACAAATAAAATCCGCAACTGTTCAAAATTGCGGCCAATAAAAATAGGATTTTAATTAAATTTATGCTGCAATTAAAAAGAAAAATGCATCTTCAATTTGATTCTCTTAAATTTTTATTGATTCTAGACTTTCAAATAATACCGCTTTATATTTACGGCCTCGTTTTATTGTTTTTCAATTTTACAACGAGTACTCACTCATTCAATAAAGATAAAAATTTCTATTGAACGATACAACGATTACAACATCCATAAACTTCAATGCCTTCTCAAATATACAACCTCTCTTCTCTCATCAATCAACCAGATTAACAAATCTACTCACATCAAAAATAAACAATTTCATTTAATTCATTTTTAAAATTATCTTTACGTTTCTAAACTTCACTAAATTCACCCCAAATCTCCCAAATATATAATTTTACAAAAATTATATTATATTTTTGGAGTTGACAAATTACTGATATTAACATATTAAATTTTTTTAAATTTAGTTATTATTCAAATACATTACCTACAAAAATTTTGTTTTTTTTTGAGTTTTTGGGAAGTAAAATTTTTTTGGGGAGGTGTAGAGGGCAAGTGAACCCCTACATTTCATCCATTTTTTATAATCTTTCAATTGCAAGGTCGATTTTGAAAAATTTGAAAAAAAAAATTTTGAGATGTTTTTAAGGCATGAGATTTTTAATGGAAATCGGTTTTTATTTTTTTTTCTCGAAAACTATAAAAGTTACCGGTTTTAAATTTTTACCAAAAGTAAACACCGTAGATAGACGTGTTTTAAAAAATATTTGGTTAAAATCGGTTAAATAGTTTTTTTGGTAAAAATTCGCAAAGTTTTGACAAAATTTTGGTACAAATACGGTTCTGGACTGCGCAATTTTAAAGCGAAAATTAAAACTTTTAAGGAATTTTGTGGAGGAGGTGACTGTGCTAATTTTAAGCTATTAAACGTCTTGATGGTACTAATAGTTTTGAAGATATTAATTATTTTGTGAAAAGTGAAAAATTTCAGACCGAAATTTTGGCTCCAAACGGAGATTTTGCTTATTTTAGCTGCATTTTCGGTGATAACTCGAAAACGGAAAGAGATAACGAAGTGATTCTTTTTTTGACGTAAAGTGAACTTACAGAGCTTTTAGGGAAGGTGCATAATGTAGGGTTCAAATGTAATTTGAAGGGTAAATTTGACCCATAAATACGACTATTAAAAAATATATATATCATAAAAAAATTTTTTTTCGTTATTTTTTCGAAATTTAAAATACGCTATGCGTGGAAGCTTCCGATTCAAAGAGTAGATTCTACAGTGTTTTTAAAATTAAAAATCCGTTAAAAATTTACCCGGCGGGGGCCACTCACTCCTAAAATAAAAATTTCGAGTTTATTTGTACGTAATTTCGCAACCCTACTAAATATAAGAAATCTGAATAGCCGATACACTGTAAAAAATATTCCATTTTAAAGTAGCGAAAGAAAATTGCAAACATTTTTAAAACTGCGGGAGCCAGATGGGCTCAGGTTGTACCGCGTTTTACCCGATTTTTTTAACATTTTACGTTCAATTTTTTTCCAAGGTCCAGGGTAAAAATTTCGAGCTGCCGATTTTTTCTCTTATAAGTAAATATCAAATAAGTAAAATAATAAATATTCGAGTATTACAGGATGTTCCGATAAAATGTTACGAATTTTCAAAGTTTGCGTCAAAATAGCGCGATAAATAAAGCGTCACTTTGGGGGCACCAAAACGACATAAAGAGTAAACGCATCAAAAAAACTCCTGTTTTAGGGCAAATCGTGGAATTTAGATGAGGAATAAAGTAACCGCCATTTTTTTCTTCCTGGCGAACTTCTAATCCAAGCCAAAAAGTTTTGGTACATTTGCCGTCCGAAAAAACGGTAGAATTGTACAGTTTGCGTCTCGGGGCCGTGACGTCACACCTTTGCGCCGGTTTTCTTAAAAATCGGTCACGGTAATCTCCAGGATGTTAGAATAAAAGGGGCCAAATTTCTTCGCTTTCTTTTAGAATCCGACGGAGTAGCGATTTTTCAAAGTTAACTCCAGCCAAAACCCGAAAAAAAGCGAGAAAAATCGACCATTTTCGGGATTTTTTTTTAAAGTGTCGTGGATGTCCAAGAAATTTAAAATTCGAACCACACTTGGAATCAACATCTCTCTTTACATCGGCATCAGAATTCTTAAAATCGGACGAAAAATCACCCTTTCGGTCGCTCCGGGGTTAAAATACTAAAGGGCTCGTATCTTCGCTCCCTTAATAGATCCGGGCGGGTCAAAACCGCCGTCTTCAGAATCCGGTCCCCCAAAACATACTAAAATTTGGTGCAATTCGGGGTGAATTTCGGACACTTAGGGGATGAACTCGATTTTTTGTTCGGGGCGGAATAACTTTTTTTGGGACGATACGATCGAAAAGGGACTTTTTCTTAAAATTTTCTCCTCCTTCCACCTACAAAATTTTAACTCTCTATTAAAAAAACACCTTTACCTTTCCTTACGGTTTTAGTATTATAGATCAATATGGATAGAATAATTCCCAAGTATTTTACATTAGTAGTTGGGTTAATTAACAATTTGCATACAAAATTTAATTGATTATGACAGTTTTCATTACGAACAATTAATTGAGGTGTTAAATTTCGTTTGTTATTAGAAAAGATAATGTAGTTAGATTTGAAAGCATTAATAGTTGGTAATATTTTATTAAAGAAACGTTTAATTTTTGTTAGATTGATACTAGGTAAATAAAAAACATATTCCCAGCTATTTCCATTAACAAATAGAATTGTGCCATCTACATCACAAATAATTTCTCAACCTAGTTTCAAATCTAGTATAACATTAATGTAGAATTTGAAAAAGGACCAAGAACAGTTCCTTGTGGTACCCCAAATTCCACGACGAATTCATGGCTAACTACATTACCTATTCTAACTTTCTGAGTTCTATTACTAAAAATTTATATTTAAAATTTTTCTTCAGAATTATTTATTACTATAAATATTACCACAATATTTGTACCACAATGTTATTACAATTTACGCACGATGTTGTCACAACATTTCCATAATATTGTCACTATATTAAAAAGATGTACTCACAACATTTGGGTCAACAGTTTAACATGTGCAAATATTGTGACACAATTTTACACAATATTATAATATTGTGTACGATATTGTCGCAATATCATGTTTCTACTCGGGTAATAATCAAGAACATGAAGAGAAAGATTTACTGTACTGTACTAATAATAAATAATCTACTGATTAAAGATGTGGAAAAAAATTGTATGGGTATTATTGAGTCTTCTCGTTCATACTTTTCTGAAAATTTAGAAAATGAAAGCCGGATAAAAGATCCATTTACTAAAAAATGAGTCTAAAAAAGGCAGCTTGTGTAATTTTTGTTTAAAGAGAATATGAAGTTATTTCAGACACAACTTTAAAATTTTTAATGCTCTTTTATTTGTGTGAAGCTGGATTTTCCGCCATATTGAATATTAAAAATAATTACAGGACGCGATTGAAATTAACGAAGA
The DNA here is from genome assembly GCA_963971135.1 of Stenus bimaculatus. Lineage (NCBI taxonomy): Eukaryota > Metazoa > Arthropoda > Insecta > Coleoptera > Staphylinidae > Stenus > Stenus bimaculatus. Next base: position 2,270,925 of record OZ020184.1, read on the forward strand.
TAAACCCCGATGTATAAAATATTGTTTCATGACATGTAGGATCTCCATTAGTTAATAGTGGTTGTTAATAATAAAAGTAAATAAAAGTGGTACATTTCTAAATATTGAAAAACCCCGATTTACTGCATCACATGGATTTTAGATTTTCCACGAATGAGATTTGAATATTTTATTTAATAGCACATGGCTTAAATAATTGTTAATTGTAGATTAATATTTATTTTTATGTTTGAACTGGTAGGGGAGATTAAATTCAGAATTATTGAATAATGATTTGTGGTATGGTTTATTAAAACTGCCGTATTGAAATCATAAATACACTAATTTGACTGTTTATTAAAAAAAATGATGAATTGGAGTTTTAGAGTTTCAATTGCTGCTTAAATAGTGCAGATAATTATTCACATTTTTATAGTTTCATTTTTTCATCCCCTTTATTTCTGAAACTATTCATGTTAGGGAATAAATGAATATAATCTTTTTTGTAGAGAATTTTATCTAGTTTAGTTTTGCACAGAAATTCTTTTTTGCTAGAGACAACGGTTTATGAGTTATTTAGAAAAACGTGAAAAAGAAACCTTAAAACGACCACCACCCTCGCGTCCATTAATCAACGATCAGGGTTTTTAATAAATTGTTCATGGTACTATTCCATACATACCACGGTATAAGAATTTTCGACTACACCATATTCGAATTATTTGCCCTATTCAACCATTTCTTGTCTTCGTTGACTGGACTATAGGAGGAGTTATCTAGTATGCTTTACGCGATGCAGACTTGAGCGTGTTACCACGGCGCATCTGACTAATGTAGGAGTTGTCTAGTACGCATGCGCCTCTGCAGTTGACTTAAGCCTCGTTTCGGGTTACCACGGCGACTACTGTAATAGTCCAGAATTCAAGAAATTAGGTGAGTTCTTTTGATATAAATAAATATTAGGGATATTAAATAGGAGTAAGTAGTTAAATGGGGTAAAAGTAAGAATGAAAGTTAGAGTACTGAATGGATATAATAATTAGATAATCGGAGTAGTTAATGGAAATTTTAGGTAATAATAGGTTAAGTCAAATAATTGGATAGTTGTAGTAATATTAGAGGTGGAGAACAAATTAGAGATGCGATGTTAAGAGTTGATAAAATGGGTAACGAAACTTAGGGATTAATAGTAAATGTGCATGCTGAGATGTGTATCTTAATGCCGTTGCTACTTTCTCGAATTTCCTCAATGATTGCATACAAACACGAAAGTGCAAGGTTGTCACTTGTAATTAACCTAATGATGAACCGTGTGTTTATGTCGACCTTTTATTAATTAGAATTTAAATTTAGAGTAGTGAAATTAATTAGCTGAATTTTAATTTCCTGCAAAATGGGTTTTGAAACTTATAAATTATAATAATTTTATATTTGCATACCGGTAATAAACAAATAAATTGAGTCATGGCGAATTATTTATTACAATTACAATGTTTATTGTTATTATAATAATATTAATCCTCGTTTAAATTTGTTTTCGCGCTTAAAAACTAACTGGAGCCATTTTTTTAAATTAACTTTAATACGGGGTGATTAATAATTTTAATTGAAGCAATATATTTTGATAATTGTAACTGATATAGGAATGAGAATTTTAAATTTTTTACTAAGATTGTAATAAACTTTTATGAGTCTAGACTAAGACGTTGATAATGAACCAATTTTTGTAGCTACTATAGCTATTATCATTAATTGCATTTTTTACAAACCTTTCCTTTAAATTTAATGCGATTATAACAATAATATCAAATTAAATTTTCTTTTGCTGAAATTATAATTTATTACTTTATTTACAATATAATTTATATTTAAATAATAATAAATTTTTAAACAATACAATTATGTTATACAAACACGACCAAATCAAAACATTAAATCAATTAATTTGATGGTCTCTGGGCAAATTAAATTAATTTTTAAACAAGCTCGGCCAGAATTTTTATCAATTTTAAATAATTTTTTAGCAAATCACATTTCCTGTTTTTATTTTCAATTTTAAACGCCAAAGACTACAATCCACGTTTATAAATTCTATCCCAATAACGCAATTACTCAATTTTTTCATGAAAAAGCTTTAATAAAAACACACGATTTATTCAAATTTTATCAAAAAAAAAAACGTAACCTCTTATAAAACAAAGCATTCCGTGAACCAAAAGCCCGCGATTTTCTTTTAATAATGGCCCATCGAATTTTTTATTGCCAACTCGTGCCCACGAAATGTTTAAAGCTTTGCACGCCAACAGATTTTTTGCTTTCTAAGATTTCATACAGAATAAGACAATAGTTACCATGAATATCACCAATATTACAAAAGATTGCCTTTATTCACGTTAAAACAAAAACTGAGAGAAAACAATACATTTAATAAATAAAATACATTTCTTTAATGAATTTGCTTTTCAAAAATTTTGGTGTAAAATATTTTATTGAAATAAATTGCCTTTAAAATCGATATTTTAATATTTTTATTATTTTTTTTTTTAGTAAATGTAGCTTTTATAGTACATTAATTTTGAAATATATTTTTAAAAAATGCGTTTTAATTTGTGTTGATGAGAAAATGTTTCTGGTGTGGTGTAAAAATGTTCACAAGGGCAAGGATTTATAATAATGTGGAAAATAAATAAAAAATATTTTTTGCTTATATTTAAGGATAGTGGTAAAATGTGGAGTATTTTATTAAACATGCTGTTCGGAATTCTATAAAATGCTTTGAATATAATGGTGATAAAAAGTGAGCTGTGGTATATTCATATATTTGAGTGTTTTTATTGTAGCATGTGTGAAAAATGTGTTGCACTTTTGAGCATGGTGTTATGGGAAACAATGTATGAATTTAAGCTCTACTAATGCAAATAGGTGTTTTATTTCGAGCACGATTTTAACACCCAAAGGGTTAAATTACATAAATTAAAGCAAATCAATATATGTAAACAGCGGAAACTGAACGATTTACATAATTACTGCCATATCAGTAAAATAACTCCTAACTTATAATTGAAATTTCATATAAATTAAGGTAAAACCCAATTAATTTATTGTTAAAATGCTTATTATTGTCGCCATTGTTCTATTTTCATTGTAATCAACAAAAATTTCACCATTAATCCACTATTGTTATTAATTACTCTTTCAAATAACCTACTAAATCACTATCACTCATATCAACACCAATATTTATATACAGGGTGTCTCTAAATTAGGGTCGATTAAATTTCACGTTTTTCTTAAATAACTCGTAAACCGCTGCCAATAGCAAAATATTATTTATATGCAATATTAAACTACATGAAATTCCCTACAAGAAAGATTATATTTATTTTCTCTCTAGGATGAATAGTTTGCGAGATACAGAGAATGGAAAATCAGCAAACATTATTTATAATGATCCGTAGTTTTTCCATTTTTGTAGAGAATTTTATGTACTTCAGTTTTGCACAAGGATGTAGCGTTTCAAATTAAAAATTTGTAAGTTAATATTTCATGTTTAAAGTATAAAGAAAGTAGAAAAAAAATAAATAAAATCAAGTCTCTACAATGTTTCGTTCAAAAGTTATGAATTTTTATATAAAATTTGGCATTCTGGTAAATGAGTAAAGGTGTATTTTGATAAATTAATATTTCGCTTAATTACTAAAATTAACAAACAAAAATTCATACAGATATATTTCTAAAAATTACTAATATTAACATATTAATTTTTTTTAAATTTAATTATTTTTTGATACATTTTTGAGCTTTTGGGGGAGTAAAAGGGCAGGTGAACCCCTACATTTCATCCATTTTTTAATATCATTCATTTACAGGGTCGAATTGGAAAAAATTTGAATAATAAAAATATTTTTAAGGCCTGAAATTTTTAATGGCAATCGGTTTTTATTTTTTTTTCTCGAAAACTATAAAAGTTACCGGTTTTAAATTTTTACCATAAGTAAACACTGTGGATAGACACGTTTTAAAAAATATTTTGTTAAAATCGGTTAAATAGTTTTTTTGGAAAAAATTCGCAAAGTTTTGGCAAAATTTTGGTACAAATACGGTTCTGGACGGCGCAATTTTAAACCGAAAATTATAACTTTCACGGAATTTAGTGGAGGAGGTGACTGTGCGATTTTTAAGCTATTAAACGTCTCGCTGGTGCTAATAGTTTCGAAGATATTAATTATTTTGTGAAAAGTGAAAAATTTCAGACCGAAATTTTGGCTCCAAACGGAGATTTTGCTTATTATATCTACATTTTCGGTGATAACTTAAAAACGGAAAGAGATAGCGAAGTGATTCTTTTTTTTACGTAAAGTTGAGCTTTTAGGGAAGGTACATAAAGTGGGGTTTAAATGTAATTTGAAGGGTGAATTTGACCCATAAATACGATTTTTAAAAATGCGATTTAAGAAAAAAAAATTTCGTTATTTTTTCGAAATTTAAAATACCCTATGCGTGAGAGCTTTCGGTTCAAAGAGTAGATTCTAAAGTGTTTTTAAAATTGAAAATCCGTTAAAAAGTGACCCGGCTTAAAATCAAAATTTCGAATTTATTTATACGTAATTTCTCAACCCTACCAAATATAAAAAATCTGAAAAGCCTATACACTGTAAAAAGTATACGTTTTTAAAGTTGCGAAAGAAAATTGCAAAAATTTTGAAAACTGCGGGAGCCAGATGGGTCTAGGTTGGACCGCGTTTTACCCGATTTTTTTTAACATTTTACGTTCGATTTTTTTCCAAGGTCCAGGGTAAAAATTTCAAGGTGCCGATTTGTTTTCCCACAAGTAAATACCAATTAAGTAAAATAAAAAATATTTGAGTATTACAGGTAGTTTAGATGAAAAGTTACGAATTTTCAAAGTCCGCGTCAAAATAGCGCGAAAAATAAAGTGTCACTTTGGGGGCACCAAAACGACATAAAGAGTAAACGCATCAAGAAATACTCCCGTTTTAAGGTAAAACGTGGAATTTAGATGAGGAATAAAACAACCTCGATTTTTTTTCCTCCTACCGAACTTCTAATCGAAGCCAAAAGTTTTGGTACTTTTGCCGTCCGAACAAACGGTAGAATTGTACAGTTTGCGTCTCGGGGCCGTGACCCCACACCTTCGCGCCGGAAGACTTAAAAATCGGTCACGGTAATCCCCTGGATGTTAGAATAAAAAGGGCCAAATTTCGTCGCTTCCCTTTAGAATCCGACGAAGTTGCAATTTTTCAAAGTTATCGCCGCCGAAAACTCGAAAAAAGCAAAAAAAATCGACCACTTTCTAAATTTTTTTCAAAATGTCGGGGAGGTCCAAAAAATTTAAAATTCGAACCACATTTGGAATCAACATCTCTCTTTACATCGGAACCGGAATTCTTAAAATCGGACGAAAAAACTACCATTTCGGCCGCTTCTCGCAAAAAACGTGCGAATTCGTGGTAAAAATGCCAATGCTCCATACACGTTTGCTTCTTGAATGAGACAGTACAATACAGAGAGGTTTAAGGAACCAATCACAACGCTAATTTGAAGACGTTTGGCGATGCGGCGAGCAGGGGCTGCAGCATGAATGTTAGTAGAGAGCATCTTTGGCGATAAATGTATCTTATGATTTTTTTTATTTGATATGATCGATTCTCAAATCAATGGGCTTTTTCTCCTGCAATAAGTTATTTTTGTAAGATGTGTGGTAAGAGGTTTTGAAATAGTTTCGGTATTTTATTAGTATTTTTAGGTTGAGAGGATTAAAAATTTGAAGCTGTGGTTTAATGATTAGAAGAGGTGGTTATACAAGATAATTAGAGGAATTTTAATGTTGCTCCAATTCTGTTTTGTTTAAGAAGGTTAGATGTTTTTTTAATTTATGGCGTTAGTTTAAGTTTTAATTAGATTTCTTGAGGGTGTTGACCTAGTTTAAATTGGGAAAAGTTTTGGCGTGAGTACATCGTAATTAAAGTATATGATTTTTGGCAATTTCTATTATTGGTATAATTCTGAGAGAATGGATGAGACGAAGGAGGGAGATCGTCGGCGGCATGTTAAGTAATGGCTGAGGCGTAAAGGATCTAGCTTTTACATTCTCGGATTCCAGCAGGACTAAACTGGACTAAACCGGACCGAAGTTCGTTTCCGGAGCCAGTAGTTAAGGGTTAATACCGCTATTCTATCGATTGCCCGTCTTCCGGCTGACTGTCATTGGGTCTCGGCCACTAACTACCCCATCAAAGCATTTTCTTTCACGATTTTTCCTGAGATGATTAAACTGCCCCTATTTATTAAACGAATCTTCAAGAAGTAAATAAAAAAATTGATTGATTATAATGACAGCATTGTAATTAATGATGAACTTATTTTCTGCTCAAGAAGCAGTTATAAATTCTGCAGAGAAAATAGTTAGCGAAGTGCGGAACTGTTAAAGTAGTTTGTAGCAACTTTAAAATGTATTCCCTTCCGTTTAGTTCTATGCCGTGAGAAAACCATAAAAGCACTTAAAATGCAAAACAGATTAAGCAGTAATTCTGCTAAAATAACAATAATTACTTAGACATTGCAGTTAATGTCTTGAAGAAAGTTTTTTCATAAATATTATTATATCATAGTTTATACACGCTTCTCAAGTACTAAATCGTTAAACTCACTATACAACTCTCAGTATTTTTAAGCAATAAACTTTATGTATAAATAAAAAAACTGCTTGGGAGCATTGTTATTGAAAGTCCCACGAGAGGAGATTGTTATAAATTGTCCTTTCTGTCCTTTTCAATATATTTGTGGCACATATTTTCAGCACACGCTTTCCAAATTGAATCTTCTTCATTTTACCAATTTATTATTAGTTTATTTTTTACCTCCATCCACACTTTTTAAACTTTATTAAAACAAGTAAAAATAAGTGTTACATGTGATTAATAGTTATAGTAGTTTTAATTTAGAATATGTTTGGTAATTTTGAGCTTAAAAATAGCAAATCGGTAATTTATGTTTTGGAAAAAAGCAATAATAAGCGGGAGAAGCAAAGCGTAAAATACAAAGTAGGGATTTGGAGTGAAAATGGTGGTGTTAGTAGTAGTAACTTAACATGCAGAAGTTGTTTCTGTATCCGTTGCCCATTAAATCCGTTAGTATTCTATGAGGTCGTTATTATTTCTAGGGCGGAACATTGACAGCAGGGAGCCTCTGGTTTGTCAGCGAGATTTCTCGAACGCTTGTGCATTATTTGACAGTTTTAAACTAAACAATTGTTATTCCAATATCATTTTCACTCCCCTGTCTGTTTATTTTTATCAGTGTTTCCGAATGATTCGGCAAAATACACAGTAAGTTTGCTTTAGTCAAATAAATAACACTGGGGAATGGGGAAAATATATAAAATACGAGTACAACGCATGTTCTTCAAACAATCTGTGCATAAGCGGCGACGGCGATGAGCGAGAAAGGGGCTCAAAATATTTCATACTTTAATATAATTTTATTTCATATCACACAAAGCATAATGATAACTTATATTAAAAGGCAAGCACTCTCATCATAAATTTCTCTACTTTCTTAAGGAATTTGATTTAAAAGGCCATCTCGCATTCTATTGAGAGCACAGTTATCTGCCAATATGGTTTTAATTCTGATTCTGGAAATAAACCTATTGTCATTTTGGATTTTCTCGAAGAAATAAGGACGAGGCGAAAGCTAATAATGAAAAACAAATTTAATTTCTGGTGACAGCGATTAAAGCAGCCGGGGACGTACGGAACGACTCTTCCTAAAGACGCCATGTTGTACGCCGCGCCGTTTGTTTTAGATAAGAGATTTCAAATGAATAGCAGAAATCTTTACACAAGTGCAATGAGCTGGAAAGAACAGGACACTGAATAGCGATGCGCGATGCTATCAGCCTAGGAATTTCCACCAACACTACACTAGAGCACTTCGATTATATTCATCACCTATTCATTCCAAATCCAGAGCTACCTTCACTCAAACACCAACGCTCCAATTAAAATTTCAAACCTCTTCACTCGTCTCAATAGGATGGATCCATTTGGACATCTCAAAATCTACCTTAAGAAAACTTCTCGAACCCACTTCAAAAACATCACCTTAAACTCCAACTTCAAATTATCCCAAAAAAATTATATCAATAAAACCTCTTCACCACTCTCAATACATTTGAAAATCACAAAAATTATAACCCAATTCAAACCCATCACTTCAAACTTGAAGAATTTTATACCTCTTCACTACTCAAAATAAGATGGACGCAATTGGACTTCTAAAATTCTTCTACCTTATGAAAAATTATAGTCCTTGAATTACCTCAAACTCGAGGAATTTCTTACTTCAAATTATCTGGAAAAAATTATACCAAACGATTTTTTTGAAAACGCCAAATTTCAAACCTCTCTGGATTTTTCTACCTTATGAAAGATTATAAAGTACTCGAAACCACTTTAAACTTGAGGAATCTCTTCGAATTATCCGAAAAAATAAAGCATAGAATTTTTTGGAAAAAATGTATTACCAAATTTCATACTTCTTCCCCGCTCTCGATGCATTTGGATATATCAAAATCTTCTACCTTGTGAAAAACTATAAAGTTCTTGAACCCACTTAAAATCCATCACCTCAAACTCCAGGAATCTATTACTTCGAATGATCCGGACACAAATTTAAACCATAGGATTTTTTTTTGAAAAAAATTTAATCCACCAAATTTAAAACTTCTTCGCCACTCTCAATGCATTTGAATCCACTTAAAACCCATGATCTGAAACTCGAGGAATCTCTTACATAGAATTTTCTGAAAAAAATTATAAAACCGCAAGATTTTTTTTTGAAAAAAATTTAATCCCACCAACACCAAATTTCAAATTTCTTCCCCACTTTCAATGTATTTGGGCATCAAAAAATCTTCTAAGATATGAGGAACTATAATGTCCTTGAACTCACTTAAAATCCATCACCTCAAACTCCAGGAATCTCTTACTTCGAATGATCCGGACACAAATTTATATTTTTTTTTGAAAAAAATTTAATCCACCAAATTTAAAACTTCTTCGCCACTCTCAATGCATTTGGACATCTTCTAGCTTATGAAAACCTATAAAGTCCTTGAATCCACTTAATACCCATGACTTGAAACTCGAGGAATCTCTTACATTGAATTTTCTGAAAAAATTATAAAACCGCAAGGTTTTTTTGAAAAAAATTTAATCCCACCAACACCAAATTTCTTCACCACTTTCAATGCATTTGGACATCTCAAAATCTTCTACTATATGAGGAACTATAATGTCCTTGAACCCACTTAAAATCTATCACCTCAAACTCGAGGAATCGCTAACTTCAAATTATCCGAAAAAAATTTATACCATCGGATTTAAAAAAAAATAATCGAACTAATACCTCTTCACCGCTCTTAATGCATTTGAGTATGATATAATCTTTTATACCCAAAGAAAAACTATAACGTCCTTGAACCCATTTAAAATCCATCAATTCAAACTCGAGGAATCTGTTACTTCAAATTATCAAAATTATCAAAATCTCGACAATCATAATCCCAGCAATCAAAATCCCGACATATCAATATCCAGACATATCAAAAGTCCCCAAACCCACTTAAAATCCCTCACTCAAAACTCGAGGAATCCCTTACTTCGAATTATCCAAAAAATTTATACCATAGGATTTTTTTTTTAAATTTTAAATCGCTTCATCACTATCAATGGATTTGGACATCTCATAATCATCTACCTTATGAAAAAATATAAAATCCTTGAACCCACTTCAATAGGTGTTTTTTGAAAAAAAAAATGTATCCAATCAACAACAAATTTCAAACTTCTTTACCACTCTCAATGCGTTTGGACTTCTCAAAATCTTCTACCTTATAAAAAATTTTGAGTCTTTTAATTCGGAAAATTTAATTATCTTTAAACCATTTTTTATACGTTAAGACGTTTCGATTCCAGGTTTGGGTCATCATCAGTTCCACGTATATGTTCACGTTTAAAAACCTATCATAGACACCATTTTCGGGTTGAATAGTCAGATCAGTAAATGCACTAACGCATCTAAACGTACGAATGAAAATCTGAGAATTCAACATGAAAATGGTCTCTATGGTAGGTCTTTAATCGTGGACATATACGAGGAACTGATGATGACCCAAAACTTGGGTCGAAACGTTTTCATGTATAAAAAATGATTAAAAGATAAATAAATTTTCCGAACTAGAAGACTCAAAATATTTCACTACAAATTATTTAATCGGAACAAAAGTACTTCTACAAAAATAGTTTTTTTTTTTAAATGTATCCAAGCAACACCAATTTTTACCACTTTTAATAAAATGGATGTATTTGGACATTCAAAAAACTTAAATTTTATGAAAAATTATTAACTTTTTGAACCCATGACCTTAAATCACTTTTTTCGAATTACCTGTAAAATAATTGTATTCAAAAGTTGCACATTATAAAAATGTATAAAGTCGTCGACTTATAAATTGAATCATTTTTTTCCTACATCCTTATTTATGTACATACATCAAGAAATTTCCTACTTACCTATTCGACTGATTTTTAAAAGCGTTAAGAGCATATTCCTAGACGCTCAGAGATAATAACAGGAAATAATAATAAAGCTTCTTTGCAAATTACAAAAGAATCACCAATAATTAGTGCGAATCGCTAGAGGGCGCGAGAGTATCTCAAGTTTTTTCTGTCAGATTTTCAAATTTCTTTCTGATTTGTAAACTTGATTAATTAAACTAAAATTGGTATGCTGCTTTTGTGTTGCAATTTTATGCAGAATTAATTATATGAGACTAAAGTTAAGGTATTTATATTTTTTTATAGTCTCGATTTTTTCCAAATTCAGTAAATTGATTCTAAAATCTTAAATAAAAAAATAGGAAGACACTATTATTGTATTTTGTATAGATTTTGATAATAAAAAGGATTTTGTTAAATGAAAGTTAAAGAAGTTGTAAACAAGTATAATGTAATGAGCTTATATTAAAAATTTAAATGGGTTTGTGTATAAACGTTAAAGAAGGCGAATGTTTTTAAGGACTAATTAAAAGTAAAAAAAAATGACATAATGATTAATGCTGTTTGTAATTGTGGTCGCCTTGATAAGGCATAAATATTTAAAAGGTTTTTATTGGGAAAATCTGGAACGAACATTAAAAATTTATGCACTTTCGAATGTATCATTTGTTCTGTTGGTCGGTGATGATTTGATGATTTGAATATCGACAAATGATTAATGCAAAGAATCTACTTAAAATGCAGTTATTAGCATTTGAATGGAATTATTTAAAGGTGAAATCTTTGTTAATCTTGGCAGATGGAAAATTATAGATTATAATTAAAAATAAGAGAAGCGGCTGAAAAACTGAAAAAAAAAGAAATTATAAGATGGAATTACATACGTTTTTGTGCTACAACCCGCGTCTCCTACTTTGACGATATTTTTAATGAGTTTTTAATTCAAATCTTGCCCCGGAAATTTTCCAGTAACAAGCTCTCCAATCTCTAAAGGACAAAAAGGGAACGGAAAACTTGTAATTGTGGATCTTTAAACAAAAACTCCACCGGCCGCGTTCTTTTTCATTTAAGATTTATTATTAAATGCAAATAGTTAAAAGTTATCCCTTTCATAAGTTTAATTACATGAACAAAATAATTTGAATAAAAATGTGATTTGATTGGGGGTTGGGTTGGAATTAATGAGGTGCTGGGATTGTGAACTGAGAAAGTAGAGGAGCAGAGCAGGTCATGGGTGAACGGTTTGCTGGATATAGAGTGGTTTATACAGATAGGTGTGGGACAAATGGCTTTATATTGTTGCCCTAAGGTTAATCTCCTGTTCCCCTTGTAATCTCAAATGCCAAGAGACTGAAGAAATAACAAGTGAACATCATTTACGCAAGTTGGTGTTTTCCTTGGATCCTTGAAGCTTCTCAGTCTCTCCACTTTCCACCTACTACCTACTTGCTCTTCTAGTAAACTCAAACTAATCAGTATTCCTGTCTAGGTCGATTGTTAAAACTAATGCGTCAATTATTTTACGATATTCCAACACTAAAATGTTTTATACCTTAGGAAGCAAACTTGTTACTAAGTAGATGGAATCTCCTTTGGCGCATTCAGCACATATATTAGTTTCTCAGTTGCCTGATACAAAGTGACTGCTTTAAACTTGTTAACGAGACACCGCCCTTTGTCTTACTAAATACACCCGTCATAAAATATTTATAACATTTCAGTTTATAATACCTGGTTTGGTTATAAGATATTTTCTTTACATCCCATTAATTTTATATGGATCTACCTACTCGTGTAGACTCTATAGGAGTGCCTTTCAAACAAATCTCCTTTAATGAATTTCTATTAATTTCAGAATTTAATTTGCTCAACGAAAAATATACCTCAATTATGTAAGAAATGCTGGTCTGTTTTTAATAGCAGTTATATCCACGAAATAGTAATTGTTCAATTACATTCCAACCCTCGGTCTGCGCTGGGTTTTATTTACTACTTGCAGTACTTCTATTAATACTAGTATACTATGCGTCATATACTGTACGTCCGTTGTGTATGTAGTGCCAGAAAGTCCGTAAATGTTGAACCTTCCGAACCTCCTAGTTGCCATTTTGAAGCTTCACTGAGACCTCGCTACGTCATAAGCTAGTTTTATAGCAGACCTTCCCTGTTTTATTACAAAATTCACAAACATTTACCCATTTCTCTCAAGCAAATCCTTCAACAAAAATATTTAAATCATTAACTAAAAATTCAACTCCCTCGAGATAACTTTAAATTTATTAACGCTTCCTAATTAATCCCATGCATGCTTCACCTAACCCATAAGGAACATCAAATCCTTATAATTCAGCATAATTGATCTTAGGAGGTGTCCAATCTGCTTCGGGTTTGTATGCTATAAAATAAATGTGCCAGAACGCATTTCCTTTCCTCTTCACTACCTATTCCTTGGACTCCTAATCACCCAATTTAATTTTGCCACTCTTATTTAAATGGACCCTACTAATAACACCTAAGAGCTTTCCTAATGAAAGCCAACTAATTACGCATTGAAAAAACACACAATTTTTACACTCTCTTCCTCCCAACTCACAAAAACGACATTTTTTTAAAACAAATTTTATAAAATAAAAGTTATAGAAAATTTAAAAGAATTATTACTAATTCTAAATCTTTTCTAAACACTTCAAGCTTTCTTAACAACAAAAATTACTGCATGCTAATCTTAAGAGGCTTTTTTTTATAACCGATTTTTCTTTGCAACACGATTTCGGCCGTATTTTTTAAGTTATAAAATCCATGTTACTATGTTTCTTTAAATTTTGAAATGCCAAAGAAGATGCGTTTTGTACCTTTTTAAAGATTTTATTGTTTTAAAAAATACAAACAAAAAATAATGTATAGAATTTCAAAATATAAAAAAAACTTCACACGCATCTTTTAAATACATTTATTTAAATGCTAAAGCTTTTTTCAAATTTTAAAAAATATTGATAAATAAGGAAAATATCGTGTTTCAAAATTTGTAAAAAAAGCATCCCGACCTCCTTGCTATTATTAAATTAAATTTGGAGAAAACCATATTTAACCTTGTTCTTTTTTTCCAGGTGAGACACAACCCACAATAATTTGGTTGCCGATAACTTAAATGGAACAGGTAATATTAGAGTATTTTATACAGGGTGTCCCAGTGCTGGTAGGAAGTAACATCGCCACTTAAGCTTGAAATTTTGACAAAAAGTTTTCAATATCGCCTTGTTTACAGCTATCATGTCAAATTTGAATTTGTAATAAGCTTTTATGAAAATGTCCCATGAAACCCAAATTGACCAATTTAACGAAATTTTCTAATGGAAAATATAACATGTTTCACTAGTGTTCCAAATTTAGTATAATATTGCGTATTTTCATAATTGGAAATTAGTCTTCATTATCATCTGAAATAATTGGTTTTTGTCCTAAATTGTCTTCTAACAAATTTTTTCGTTTTTTTGCCCTGAGGCACGAAAAGGGTGCTTTATTTTCTCTGATTTTAAAAATTCGAGTAGCATCGTAAAAGGGAATGTATATTCTAAGTGGGGTATGAATTTTTAAATTTTTGGAGTGGGGAAACACTCTTAAAAAAATTCTCGAAAATGGTCCATTTTTCTTGGTTTTTTTCTTGTTGTCGTCGGCGTCAACTTTGAAAAATTTTAGCTCCAGCGGGTTTTGAAGGGAAGCAACTAAATTTTGGCCCCTTTTATTCTCACATCTTCGAGATAAACCATAACCATTTTCTAGTCACTAGGCGCAACGGTGCGGCGTCACAGCGCCGGAATGCGAAGGGTACAATTTTAATGTTGTTGTAAACGTACCAAAACTATACCATTTTTTACTCAAATTCGGCCAATAGAAAAAAATCGCGGATTATTGATTCCCAATCTGCATAACCGTAATTCCTTTAAAACGAGCGCTTTTTTTGGTATCTCAATTTTTTCTGAACTTTTGGCGCCCTCAAAATGGCGGTTTGATTTTCGAGCTTTTTCGACATTTATAACTTTTAATTGGGACTAGCTAGAATAGTCGAATATTTTTTATTTTGCTTATTACGTTACTATTTATGTGTAAAAAAATCATCATTTCTAAATTTTCACCCCGAGCTTCAGAAAAATTTGAACGTAAAATGTTCCAAAAATCGTGCAAAATGCGGTCAGTTGTTTTTGAAAATAACCTTTTATTTGGTGAACCAAAAGTATAATTTCTGGGGGTATTTCTATAATTTACCGTGCTTACTAACAAGAATCTCTGGAAGTGTATTGAGTTTCATTACCAGTGTCAAGAATTTCAGGAACTCCATGAGTAGCAAACTTTTTTGATTTTTTTAGTTTTTTTCGTAAACATTACAGTTTTGAACAAAATTAGTAATATCTTATTTGACCTTTCTAATGTAATAATTGAAGATTATACAACTTTGAATTCCAAAGTGTCCCTCGTGGATATTTTGTAATATTTTTGGAAAAAGATTTTCCTTAACTTTACTAAAACAGTTTCGCGACGTTTTTGGTTTGGGTAGTTCCGGTAAAATCGGTGATTCGAAATTTTGCAAGTGTTTCGGGTGAAAAAGTAGCATTTTTGCGATTTTTTTTGGATAATGGATCTTGAAAAAAAAAGTTATTTTTTCCGATATCTCGAAAACGCATCGGCCAATTTTCGTGATTCTTTTTGCGTTATCTTTTGCTCAAAGATCCGGAACTTTTTTAATTCCTTAGATTTTTCGCTCCAGGGCGCCGTTTTCTTACAGGACCGGATCCAAGATTTTTTCAAAATTCGGACAACTCCTCCGAAGGCGCTCATAACTTCCAAAATCGCAAACGTACAATTTTCGAGACGAACAGTGTACAGTAACTATATACGATGACGATATCTTAAAAATTGACCGAATGCGAGCCGAATCAAAATTTTCGGATTTCTTGAGTTTTCTGAAATATTTTTTCGTTTTATGGAAAAATCAGAAAATCATCCTACGGACGAGCGATAAGTCGGTGCGAGACCCCAATTGAGCTCTCCACTGGGTAACGGAGAGTTTTTTTCAAATTCTAGTTCTAATTTGTTTTTGGGTATTTTCAAATTTTTAATTGCCAATATTTTTGTTCATCAATTTCCAAGTCATGTTCTGATAAAAGATGTCCTTGAAATTTTACTTTATTTATTCCAAATTTGCATTTTTCTTTATTTAATTTTAATCCAGCATTTCCAATTATTTGTAAATTTCTTGAGTTTATTTTTCTAAAGTTTCTAAAGTATAAATTAAAATATCATCTATTGAACATTCTTTATTTTTACAATTTTTTAGTAAATTACTCATTATTTCTTGAAACATCTCTAGAGCTCAACATAAACCAAATGAAAGTCTCGTAAAAACACATTTTCGAGATCGTTTGCTGATTTTAATTTGCCAAAATCCATTTTTACAATCAAGTTTTGTAAAACATTTTGAACCAGTTTTTATTATTCCTTTCTACAAAATGTTACAAAAACTTGATTACGTAATGAATATGGAATTCTTCTCGCTGATAGAACTTAATATAATATTTAAAAATCACATCCCAAACCTTGAAAAATATCTTGATTATCTTCAACTGTGACTTCGAGAAGAAAGTGGAATTTTCATGGACCTGTCAACGGGCACAATATGCACTATTATCATGCAATATTGATCATCAAAATAAATGGTCCTTACAGGTTTTAGGAGGAATAATAGATATTCATGTTATTGGTCCTCATTTTTTTGATAGAACTTCGGAGATGCACCTCGAGTTGTAATGTCTCCGCACAATATCAACACAATATTATCGCCGATCAACATTTGCTGATACCACAATATTGTACACAACCTTATCACAATCTTTTAAAATTGTATTATAATATTATAACAATATTTTTACAACTTTGGTTTCTGCTTGGGGTTTTATATTAATCCATCACACCGTATATTCTCAATAATGACATAGACTTAATATTTGTCGTGAGCAAATTGGACATATTTTTGATGATTGATATTTGCCTATTTTTCAAGCAATTGGTAAAAATTGGTAAATTTAGTTATAAAAGGAAAATAAAAGATGGTTGGTATAAATGTAAGATAATTCAGTAGAAATGTTGGATAGTGGCGTATATCAATGAAGATCATTGGTATTTGAGGAAATAAGATATCTTAACCCTGACTAGAGCCTATCTGTAGAAACATTCTGTGATTCAATAACGTAAACTGTGAGAAAATCTTTACAATTACCGGGTTGTCTATCCGGAGTAGGGTGTAATTGTAATCGATCTGGGCCTTTGTTTCGTAAATCTATTTTTAAATTACGGACGTAACCATGGCCATGTTAAAGGGGACCTTTAGAGTATAGAGTGTACACACGTATAACTTTATTTTTAACGTTTTAACAATCATTAATTTTTTATCAAATGGAATAATCTGTAAAAGGTTTTGAATTTTGATAGATAGTGTAAGTAATTACTTTGGCTTTAATCTACAATCAAAACTATATTATTACGCGTCGTTACGAATGATATTTTAATCAGCTTTTATCATATATTTCAATTTTTTACAGTAATAACCTTATTGCGGGTTTAATAATTCAAGATAATGCAACTACATTAAAATCCAGTGAATTCTCATCGGTAAAGTTGCTCCCAGCTTGAAGTAGGACAAAGAATACGCGATCGTGATTACTTTTGTCCTACTTCCAGCTGGGAGCAACTGTACAATTAAATATTTAAAACAATATTTTGGGTGGAAAATGAGGTGGTGTTTTTTGCTCGAAATTTTTATTTAAGTTTTAACGTTTGTACGTAAGTAATTAAATGTTTTTATGGAGTACGTTTCTGCATTAAATAAAAGAGAAAATGGAAGTACTTTCAAAAAAATAATAAATATACGGTTGGAAGTGATTAAAGTAAACGAAAATAAAAGAATGTTTAGTGAATAATTTAATTTTTATAATAATTGTATGTGGAATGTAATGGCAGGAGTATTTAAAAACAAAGAATTTAAGGTTTTTAGGTAGGGATTGTGTGTGTGGGGCAGTTGAGCGTCGGGAAATGGCAAAAAGGAATTTCCGGTGAAAGCTATCCGCGCTCACCTATTATACATTTCTAAATTTTAGCAGCTGAAAATATCTGTCTCATATTTAGGGCTGAAAATTCATTTGCGTGCTATTAGTGCTCCACATAACGGTTTTGTTTGCGCAAATTTCTTCCGTTTCACCAATCCATCGCATGCTTTATCATCATACTTTCCGACATTTATTCTTTTTAGAGACGTTCTAAATTTATATAAAAGAGAAGGTTATTTTCCTGTCGTTACTTTTAATGCATCCTTTTTAATCTGCATTAAATTCCATTCGTTTCTATCACATCCCTTCAAATTTATCATTATTTGTAATTCAAATGCTTCAAACTTTTTAAACGCCTTCCTTTAAAATAAAGTTGGATGGAATATTTTTATTATATCGTACAGCTCGTAAAGCTCGTACAACTTGTACAGCCCGCCGTACAACGTGCAGTTATTATCTTTGAACCAAATATGTTTACTTCAAAGTTACGCAAAAAGTATTTTCATCTCTTAAAAGACGAGAAAACTCAGAAATTTCCTTTGGTAAGAAAGTGACTCTTCGATTATTTCTCTATTTTCCTCAAAACTCAAAAAGATTTAGCGATTTACTTTTATTTACAATCACAGAAAATCGCAAAAACTCGCATAAAGCCCACTACATTTATCTGCATTATTTTTATTTCATACTGAAAATTGAATAATAAAATTCATACTAAATCAATAAGATTTTTATTTCGCTTCTAAACTGATATTGGGTCAGTTTATTTTAATGGAATGATAGCCCTGCAAAGATAAATCGATGCAGCTATCGCTTGCGTTTATAAATCTATATTTTTTGACAAATGATTTATATGATATTACATACATAAATGCAAATATATAGTCCTTCTCTATGCAGGGCCAAATTTACAATTTACAATTGACGTTTTATTTAGTTTATTTTTTAATGAGGCGCTTCATTAATTTTAAATCATCCTGTTAATTATGAATCATACACTTTTTAACACCAAATTTAATCCACATCACAACATATACCCTATTTTATTCCACTAAAATATTTTTAATTATACACGGTGTCCCCAACCTCTCCGCTACTTTGCTGGGGACATATAATTGACCATCACAAAATTAAAAAAAAAATCCAGCATCTACCGCTTATATTTATTTACTAAAAAATAAATGGAAATTTGGCAACACTTAATTGCACCTGAATACAGCGTGTTTTAAGTTTTATGGAACGATGGAATGAAACGACTAAAAATTTAAAATTTGACTATATTGTATGATTCAAGAAAACACATTTTAGGCACTAAAATTTTTTTCAATATGACTTCTGGTTTTACCGGAAGTGACATCAACTTTATGTTTTTAATGTAAAACCCATTTTTTTGTTCAAAATATGAAATTATTTTATAAAAAGAGTATGTTTGTGATAATTTTTTTAACTTTCTTTGAAATTTTGAAAAAAAAAATTTTTATCTTCATCCAAAGTTGATAAAAACTACCAAAACTCATTCCAAATAATACAAATACCTAAGGAAAATTTTGTAAAATTATTTAAGTAGTTGTTGAGATTAATTTATGAACTTTTTTGAGTAACGTTTTTGCAAATAACTGTTTTCTTTAATGGAAAGATGCCGGGTTTTTCAAAAACAAGATTTTAATACGATTATTTTGGTATCCCATATGTTGGGTGTAATTAATTTACTTGTGCCAGTTTTTCATAATTTTTGTACTCGGGATTTTTCAAAATTTCAAAAAAAAAATAAAAAATGTATCACAAACAACTTATCTAAAATAGTCTTAAATTATGAACAAAAAATTAGGTGTTACTTTTAAAAAAATAAAATTGATATCCCTCCCGTAAAATTGTGTTTTCTTGAACCATACAACATAGTCAAATTGCAAATTTTTATTGTCACAAAAGAGGTGACCCGTGTTTCGTTTCCACTCGGTAGATAAAATTATCATCCACTCGGTGAGATTCAGAAATCGCACCCCAGATGAAGTGGAAGATTAAATTGACCAAGTAAAATGAATGTGATAGTCCATCCCATCGTCCCATAAAACGCCAAACATCCTGTATACCGGGTGTACACGAAACTAGTTAATTTCTCAAAAACGCCCGAATGAATTTCATAATTTACAATTTATTTTACCTAATTCAATTACTTAAGAGTAGTTTTAATAGATTTTATTAAAAAAAATTACCAAAAAAAAACCAAAATTTTTTGGTGAAATTTTTTTAGTTTAAAATGCGTTTTGTTGTGCCATATAACATACTAAAATTTTTATGTTTATAAATAAAGGGTGGTCCTAGTTTCGTGAACACCCAGTATAATAATAATAATAATAATAATAATAATAATGATTTATTAACTCAACAGCCATGAGGCCAATTACAGAGGTAATACATATATGTACAATAGATTAATAAGAATACGTTTAATACACAAAATGACTAAAAATAAGATGAAATAGAGATTAAAGTGAAAAATATTATAAACAGAGTATGCCAGAATATTGATACGCAATTCAAGAACAAGTTAATTACATTCAGAATAATTACATTAAACATTCAATACATTTTATCTTTCGGCTTTTTATCCTTGTTTTCTTTAAAATGTACCTATAACCTAATTACTAAATAATTTTGTGTAATTGTAAATTTAAATTTGCAATATTGACTACTTCTTAAAATTTGTATTATTCGTCCTTTTCTTGGATTTATTTCCAAACTCTTTTTTTGGCCAATTCGACCACGTCGAACTTGTCATAATCGGTATTTTGGTTTTTGTGAAGCCATTTGTTTTTTCAGTTTTTCGTCTTTTCGATGTAAGTATTATTGGTCCTGTTTTCGGATTTATTTCCAAACCCTTCTTTTCTATTTCTGATTTTAAGCCTATTCCTCAATTGACCAAGACGGGCTTTAATTGTTCTCTTCGATCCATTCGTCTTTTCGGGTTTTTCGTTTTTTTTGTATTTTTCAGCTTTTGTTATAATCGACTTTTCGGTTTTTGTCGAGCCATTTGTTTTCCCGTCTTTTCGATTTTTGTATTATTCTTCCTGTTTTCGGATTTATTTCCAAAACCTTCTTTTCTATTTCTATTTCTATTTCTATTTAAGCCTATTCTCCAATTGACACAAGTGGGACTGTAATCGGCTTTTTTGTTTTTTTCGATTCATTCGTCTTTTTTGTTTTGTTTTTATTATTTTTAAGCTTTTTAGTCGAACACGCCGAACTTGTTATAATCGAATTTTTATTATTCGCCCTTTTCTTTTTGGCCTACTTTACAATCGACCATGTTAAACATGTTATAATCAGCTTTTGGGTTTTTGTCGAGCCATTTTTTTCGGATTTATTTTTGGACCAATTATTTGGCTTTTGGCCTTGATTTTTTAAATATATAAAAAATATATAAAAAATATATAAAAAATATATAAAAAATATATAAAAAATATATAAAAAATATATAAAAAATATATAAAAAATATATAAAAAATATATAAAAAATATATAAAAAATATATAAAAAATATATAAAAAATATATAAAAAATATATAAAAAATATATAAAAAATATATAAAAAATATATAAAAAATATATAAAAAATATATAAAAAATATATAAAAAATATATAAAAAATATATAAAAAATATATAAAAAATATATAAAAAATATATAAAAAATATATAAAAAATATATAAAAAATATATAAAAAATATATAAAAAATATATAAAAAATATATAAAAAATATATAAAAAATATATAAAAAATATATAAAAAATATATAAAAAATATATAAAAAATATATAAAAAATATATAAAAAATATATAAAAAATATATAAAAAATATATAAAAAATATATAAAAAATATATAAAAAATATATAAAAAATATATAAAAAATATATAAAAAATATATAAAAAATAAATAACACAATCTTTTTGAATTTAAGTTTTGCAACATTCAAAAAAATATAATTACCTATTTTAATAGAAAACGAACTTAAATTAGTGGATTTGTAAAATTTAAATTCAGATAAAATAACATTGTTCCCAAATTCATTTTCAAGATATATCTCTCCCCCAAAAAAGCAAAATCAAAAATCCTATTTTTCTTAATAAATTTTCAGTATTTATTTTAATTAATAATAGTATTGCATATTTCTCTTCTTATTCTATTTTAAAATGGTATTATTTTGGAGATTTATGATTTAAAAAAAATGAACTTTAAACTTGAATGTCGCATATGAAATTACGAAAAAGATTTTTTTTCTATTTTTTTCATTCTCTAGGAAATGTCACCAACAACGTAGCGGAGAGCATCGGCTCCAATTTGAGGACACCCTGTATATTTTGTAGCTTATTTAAAAAAAGTCATGTTTTAATTTTTTTAAATATTTTAATAAAGTTTTTTTCGGTCAAAAATTAATTTATATTAATTCCTAGATGTTTAAAGTTGGTTTTTGTTTTTATTTTAATTTAAAAAAAAATTAAAAAATAAAATCCAGCTTTAAACAACTAAGAATTAATGTAACTTAATTTTTTACCGAAAAAAATTAATATATTTAAAAATAAAGTTGTTCTTTAATTGTTAAGCAACCAAATTTACAGGTGAATGCTCAAAATTAGGACTGTTACCTAAGTTAGGCAACCAAATATACTGTGTAGTAATTTTTAGGGATTTTAGTGTTACTAGGTTTGTATACCTGTTGAAATTAAACCAAACTTTATTTCTATTTTTTTATTTTAACCAAAGTACTTCGCAGCAGCTTTATTTTTTGGTATTACATAAATAATAAAAAATAAAAACTGATATTAAAATTAAACTTTTTTAAAAACCTCACTAAAAAATACCTGGTCTTAAAAAATAGGTCATACTGGTGATTTGCTTGGTAGAAAACCTAAACTTAGCCCATTTGGCCACAGCAAAATAAAAAAAAAGTACTGCAATGACGTTTAAAAAAAAACAAAATGACGAAATTTTAATATCGTTTTTGTTGTTTAAGTAATACCCAAAAACAAAGCTACTAAGAGGTTCTTTTGCTAAAATAAATGATCAAATATGAGGCATACAAACTTAATAACATTAAAATCCCTAAAAATTACTACACGTTATACTTGGTTGCCTAGTTTCGGTATCAATCCTAATTAAATTCCCTGAAATTATGTTTTATTTCACTGTAGTCAACTATGCCAAATTTAGGTTTCTTAAAATGCAAATCACCAGTAACGTCATTTTTTGAAGACCCTGTATTTTGTGCTTAAATTATACAGAGTGTTGAAAAACTCGCGTGCACGCTCCATGCTACGTTTTCAAGAAGCACTCGCTAGATTAAGGAAAAATATTAAAAAAAAATCCTGCTCAAAATTTTATTTATACATTTTTAGTTATTTTTGTATAGTACCTACAGAAAATAATAGTATATTGTTTTATTAGGAGTAAAAGAAGTACTTTGTGTGGCGAGCATGTAGGTTTGCGGGACGAGCTTTGCGAGGGGAAACATGCGAATTATTTTTTCTTCAAACGTCGAAATTTTTAAAATAGTAATATAATAAATAATTTTAAAATTTGACATTTAATTTACATACAACACACAATACAATGTTAGTGTATATTGGGTTGCCTAAAATTAATTTGTACTCCGCTCGTTTATTCCTTGTCAGTGAAAAGTAGTAATTTCTACTCCTAGGCAGTACAAAGTGACCATAGAATCAGCGAACATAAAAAGTGACATTTAAATGCATGTTAAACGTCAAAAGTCACTGAAGATTGTAATGACGTTTGAGGAAAAATATAATTTAATTGTTATTTCGTTTCTCAACACAAAATAATAATTTATGTTGAGAATGTAAAGAGTTCATTTTAAAATTTATATTTTATTATAAAATTGAAAAAAATTTCAACAATGTAAAAATTCTTTTGTTTCCTGGAACTTTCCTCTGATAAAATTAACTTCGAACACATACTTTAAATTTAAGTATTTTTATGTGATTAAAGTGAAAACAATGTTGCAAAGTTTACTTCTTTAAAAGATGTCAATAACTACGGAATTTCCATCCAGACATTTTTTAAAATTATTTTACGGTTGTTTGACAGTTACTTCCAAACAACGTACTATGGAGCGTGTACAACCACGCGCAAAGATATCGAGGACACCAAAGAAATATTCTGAACTAATAACAAGTCTTCGGGAACACGAGTTCTCGCGAAATTGAAAAGGACGTATTTATTTCTTTCAAATTTCGTGTGATCTCGTGCTTGGGAACGCTTGGTATTGGGTAAGAATATCTCTTTTGTGTCCTCGATTGTACATGACTTTTTCAGCACTCTGTATAATATTTACCAAAACAAAATAAAATAAATAATCAAATACTTTATTCGAGTTGTAACAATTTTATGTATAAAATATTAAATTTGAGCTTTTAAAACTCGAATTATCCTTAAAAGCTCTGTACTCTATATTTTTTGTAGGCTTGTGAGCTTTTTAACATGTAGGGGATATATTTTTAAGTACAAGCGAATTAAGGACGTTTATTTATCGGTAATAACCTGAATTTTAAAAATATTTTCTAAAAAAATATGTTTGTTGTAGTTATGTGTTTTTAAAACTGATTTAATATGTAAGACTTTTTTGTGAATTTTATACCAAAGCTTTTTACATAATAATAATTTTTATCAACGCACAAATTGGTGTCAAAAATGTAAGAATATGGTATTTTTTAAGATTATTTCAAGCCCAACTTTAATGTAAAAAATAATATTGAATAAAAATATCCGTAAAAGCTCTGTACTAACGTGTAGATGTTATTTCTTTAGGTAAAGTTGCTCCCATCTGGAAGCAGGACAAAGAATACGCGATCCTGATTACTTTTGTCTTTGGGACAAACTGTACAAGTGAATCATTGCAATCACCCGGTATATGAGTTTTAACAAGAGGGCAACCAACCTAAATAATTTAACTTTCACTCTTCTAATTTGACACTTTACCGTCAGAAAATTCAAACTAGTTTTAGGATAAAAAAAATGACTTTTTTTTGTTAAAATCTCGATCAACTTTTATTAATAAATAAACATCAAAAATACATCCAGCTAAAGTTAATTTATCTAAACAGACTTAACAATTCATTTACACAAACATTTTGATTTTGGCGTGGTTCATTTGAAGATAATTTCCACATTCAAAAATAAATTATGTACTTCCACAGACATATGATTTTTAATATTTCTAGTCTTTTTATATTTCAAGGCGTTTTAAATGTTTTAGGTTTTTTTTACTTTAATCGACAAGTAGGCATACTTTTTACTTTCAGTTAGTCCTGAAGATGGCACATCAGTGCCGAAACGTGTAGACCTGATTTTTTTTAATATATGTAATAATAAGCCATTAAAGCCATTTTAAAAAAATATAAAACTTTGGTTTA
This sequence comes from Stenus bimaculatus, assembly GCA_963971135.1. NCBI lineage: Eukaryota > Metazoa > Arthropoda > Insecta > Coleoptera > Staphylinidae > Stenus > Stenus bimaculatus. The sequence continues at coordinate 2,296,012 of OZ020184.1, forward strand.
GTTATTTTAAATCCTGGAATCGCCATTGTAATTGCAAATTTCCACTTTGTTAGTATTTTTAGATTAAAAATGTGGAAATGTTTGCAAATTAATGAAAAACATAAGAATTTTGTGTAACAAAGAATATTTTAGCTGTAATGATTTATAGTTAATACATCAGATATCATTATTACCGATAATCTCGCTTGATTCATGGTTCTTAAGATCATATTTTGTAAATAAAACAAGCAATCAATCATGTTGAAAGTCTACATGGGTATATGTAAGGGGTAAGTTTAACTAATAAATATTAAAATATTTTTTATCAACATGTTATTAATTCGGGATAATTTAGCAATTTATAAAAAATCAGATATTTTGAGTAGATTTGAAGTAAAAGTATGTTGTGTCTTTTTTCAACATGAGAATAAAACGATTGGGCCGGCTCAATATTCCGAGCGCCAGCTTTGATCTTTCAACCTTTAAAAACGAATTAATGACCACCTCCTTCAAAAGTTACATCACGCGAGTTAGACATTTTTAACATAAAAGTAAGTTTCAGTTTAATGTATGAATTTTGTGATTAATTACTTCGTGAATTTAAGCTTTACAGCTTAGTTTTTAAGGATTTAGAGAACTGTTTTAAAATTAATGATAGGGCGTAATTTTTTATTACCGAAAGTTAGATTGGAGATTTTTGTTTCAAATCATTTCATATTGCAAAAAATAATATTCCGAATTTCGCTAACGATGCTGGTTAAAGAAATTTCCCAGGATATGCAAACTTTATTGAAGATTTAATTAAAATTAGATCGGCTTAGAGCTGCACGGGTCGGTAAGACACATCTCTTTACTACGACCCAGAACCTCTCTTGTGACTACCCTTATGTTCATGTTCAGGAACAACGAGCTACTTCTACGGGCCTTTCTAGATATTCAACAACCCTTTGATAATACTAATTTTCTCCCAACTTTTTTACACACTATAATTTCATTTTTATTTAATCATCCAGTGCCGGGTTTATACTCAATATAAATTAAATAAAGACTTTATTCTAGAATAGAACCTTGAGGAACACCTATATTTGTGAATAGTTTATCAATTTTTTTCGTCCGATTTTAAAAATTCGAGTTACATCGTAAAGGAAAATGTTTATTCTAAGTATGAGTGTGGTACGAATTTTAAATTTTTCGAAGTACACTAAGATTTTGAAAAAAATTTCCGAAATCGGTCGATTTTTCTTGCTTTTTTTCCAGTTTTCGTCGGTGCCAACTTTGAAAAATCGCACCCCCGCTTTTAAAGAGAAGCGACGAAATTTGGCCCCTTTTATTCTCACATTCTTGGGATAGACCATAGCCATTTTTAAGTCTCCAGGCGCAACGGTGTGGCGTCACGGCGCAGAGACGATTTTCTTGCTTTTTCAACGTGGATTTTAAAAATTCGTAACTTTTGATAGGGGTTGGCTATTAAGGTGCAATATTTTTAATTTTGCTTATTACGTTAATAATTATGAGCAAAAAAATCGACACTTCCAAATTTTTGCCCGTTGCTTAAAATTTTTCATAATTTGGCTGTAAAAAGTTTAAAAATAAACTTTAAATATTTTTTATTTAAATAATAAAAATATAATATAAGTTTTTTATTATAATACCTAAAGGCGTGTAAGTTATAATATTTAAAATTATGAATAACTTTGGGCTATATGTGCTCATTTAATTAAAATGCTCGTATGTAGTTGGAAAGTTGGTCTATAATTTTTACCTTTTTGTATGCAATTTAGTATTGTTTTGCAAAGTTATTAATGTAAGCAAATTTATTTAGGGTATTCTACCGGTGTAGTTTTAATCGCAAAGAGAAAACCACGACTATGGATATCTATTAGCTGCGTTTAACGGTACAAAGGGTTTAAAACCACTAGCCAATTCAGCGACTCGTAAAATAGTTTTGTTCAATGCACTATTTAAAAGGGCAATATTTGATTTCTACGTCGAGTATCAATATTTTCGGCTTATTGAATTGAAAAAATTTCCTACAACTTTTCCGTAATTAGTTTTTAAAAATTTATTATTTTAATACCGTCGTTTAAACTGAAAGCGCTGAAATAATACTGAAATAAATTAAATATAAATATATAATTTAATAACAAACATTTTAATATTAAATGTCAATTTACCTTAAATTACAATATTAATAACATCTTTTGCTCGAGGTAATGAAAATCTTTGAGGACTAATAAAAGATGCGTTTAATATACCACATCCACCTTAGACTTTAGATTGAAAAGCGAGGCGGAAATACTGACATGAATGAATTAAATGTGGAAAATCTTTACGCTTGATTAATTTAAAATTAAACTCGAATAAACTTTAGCCTGAATATTTCACTTTGTTTAATCAACTACTGTTTAATTTATTACGAGCTAAGATCGGTTTGTGGTTCTACCTCTAATTATTATTGAGATTTCATTATAAATATATCGTTACCACGTTTCCTACTTTACCGATAATGTGAATTCGCTTTTAAAATAATTAATAATATAGATTTAAAATTTTATACTAAAACGCTTTTGTAATCTTCGTGAATTTTATAAATTTAGTTTTTTAATCAAATATAATACCTGCAATAATTCTCTTAATTTAAAAAAATAAACGAATGGTATTTTATGAGACTATTTGATTTTTATTAAATGGCCGATAAGCTCTCCATTACGTTATTGAGGACCCTTTAGGGAACTCTATAAAAATTGTAAAAAACTAAAATGTAAATTTACCAGCATTGCTGTCTGAAATCAGGTATTTGCATATTTGTAAATAAAAGTAATGGCAGGTACACTTTTACCTTTAATCTGACACCAATCTGACATAATTAAATACATTTTATTCAAAATAATCATATAAAGCGTATAAAATGTAGCTTTTTTATTGTCCATCAATATTATTTATTAAACAACATAGGTTTGTATTTTTATAATATAAAATTATTAAAAAATAGGTGTATCTATAGTCAATGAAGGATTTAGAAGTTATTTTATAAAAAAGTAATCTTACCGTCAAAGAAATTTTGGAAAAACAAGATGACAAACATCAAAGTAGTAGTTATTTTTTTTCCACATTTCTTGAAGTATTAGGTTAGATACAATTTTTAAAAATAGTTGAAATTTAAACTGAAAAGAGGTTATGCATAAAAAACAATGAAGATAAGTTAGGGAAGAATTTTACTTTTTTCTTTGCAAGTATGCTGGGTGCATGATGATGAATGACAATTAGATTGTGTCTTTATTTGACATAAAGTAGCTTAAGTTGGTAGAAATCTATGTGGTGACATTTATATTTAACTGTGCTAGTTTTGTTGGGTGATGTTATCTGTATTTTCTGTTCATTGAGACAGTTGATGTTGGGAAGGTTATTAATTTTATTTATTTCTATAATTTCTAAAAAATCTAATTTGAAACCTGTTCTTTGGTTGTGTAATAGTTTTGTGTTTCTATTTTCATTACCATGGAATGTGAATGATCTGTAAATTTTGCCAGTTAGTTAGTTGTTGCTTTTTGGAAAGATGGCGTTGTTGATGATTTTTCTGTTTTTATTTAATATATGTTTTTTAATTGCGTGTGGTAGGAAATTATGAGTATCTGCTAGTTGTTGTATTCTCTTTATTTCATTTGTGTGTGTATGGGTGAAATGAACCTACATCCATGGTTTTCTGTAAATGTTGTACTTAAAAGAAATATTGTTGTTTGAAATAGTAAGATCTAAGAAGTTTGGTGCATTGTTGATGAAGGTTCTATAGCGAATTTGAGGTTTGGGTGAAAGTTGTTAATAATATTGTGGAATGTGTTGAGTTCATTATGTGTTCCTTTCCACAGACAGAAAACGACGTGCTAACACTTAATCGACAATCCATTTCATCAACAGTGCTTTTTCATCGACAACGGTTGAATCACCTTTACATCGACACAGACGTTTCATCAACATTGCTCTTCATCGACAACCATTTCATCGACACTTTAGCGCTGAAGCCATAAGCTTAGCAACATTATGGTGGATGCGCCGGGAATCGCGATCCCGGTAGCCAAGAAAAGCGAGAGGTACCGGAACCCAGACAACATCGTCAACATATCGTTTTCATACTACAATGTTACGTAGATGTTTGTCAATAATATTTTTTCACAGTGATTAAGATATATGTCTGCAAGTAGACTTTAACTGTGTGAACCCATAGGTTGCCCATCTTCCATTTTATATATTTTGTTGTTGAAAGTGAAGAAATATTGTATTAACTTTTGAGTTATATAGACTTTGTTTAACTAAATCTAAGGTTTCTTTAGCCGAGATGTTTGTGTATAGATTGGTGACATCAAATGATAACATTGTAGTATTTTCTGTTGACTTTGGTGGAAGTGTGTTTAAAATGTTGACTATTTTTTTTAAAGGTATATTTGAGGTTTAAGTTAATATATTTTTTGAAAAGTTTTAGTAGTAGTAGGAATTTGGCAATGTTAATAGTTGGGGATGAGGTCATGATTGAGTTTATGTAGTTTTGGAAGACTGTACAGATAAGGGATTGTGGAGTTCATAGATAGTAAGTTGGTTCACTAGGATGCACTTGTATTCATCTAATTTTTCTTTTCAACCTTTGAGTGTGTTCTATGATTATTGTTAATGAATGTACACACACTTACATATATTTATTTTTAGGTTAATGTTTTATTAAGTTACTATCTTCCATATTTGTATTATGTTACCCCCTTTAAGCCAAACAACTATTATTTACAAAAAAACTCTAAGAGGCCTAGTTTTTGGGATCAAAATTTGTAAGACTTTAAGTGGAAAATCATCATCACATTTTTCAAATTTTTTATATTTTGTCTACTGTGCCTATAAGAAAATCCAGCATTGAAATGATCCAATTTTTTTATTGCGTTAATTTTGGAAGAAGGTGTATACGATTTTTTTAAGTCTCTTTTGGGGTTGTGATTATTAGGTGTTGAATGAGTTTTTTTGTTGGTAGGATTAAGGTTATTTTATTTTTAGTGATTTCGTTGATGTTTGGTGGAGTGTAGAGTAGAAATTTCTTTTTTATTGTAGAGGGAGGAAGATGTGTATGTTTGTAGTAATGGTGTTGGAGGATGTGTGTGGGTGCGATTATTTGGACGGGGTAAGAAGGTTGTCGTGCTCTGGAGGCGATTGTTTGCTCACGTTTCGCATGGTCTTGTTAGAAAGGGGTTACGACATTGTTCCCATCTTTAATGCTTCGTAAAACCGGGCTCGTTTACGGCAGGAGCCGATTTTGATGAGAAAATTTGTCCGTTCGCACATAAGATTAATTTTGGTCAAATGGCTTTCTCAAGTATTATTAGCACAATAATGGAATTAGCATGTTAAATCGGTTGCGGGTGATAATTTATTGAAGGTCGTACGTTTTGTTAGCTTTATTTTGTTTAAAGTTGGGAAAATATATGCGAATAAGATAAATAAGGTAATCGCGGAGAGAGGAGTCAGGGTGTAGTCCTGTGGGGATTTTTGGATGAAGGATGACACCATTTTAAGGCGAATCGTGAAACGACGGACGGAGGATCGCCATCGCCATCCACTCATCAATCTCCGTCAACGGCGATCGACTATGATAACCAATATGGGGTATCTACAGCACTAATCGTTGTAAGACATTGAATTTTTTGGTTGTCGGGGGCAAGGCAATTTATTTCCTAAAAACGTCTTTGAGCAAAAGATAAAACAAGATATTCTCAAGTAAATTTTCTAAAAATTAATTTTAATTAATATCAATTATATGAAAAACATACATCCGTGGAAAATATCTGAGTCATTGAAAATTACTTAAAGCGTCAGCGTTAAATTTGGAACTTCGTAATTTCATTCAATCCAATCTAAACTAACTTAACTTTTCTCACTCAATAGACGCTTTTTCTAACGAAAGATTTCAATGATTCTATCGCTAGTAAAGTTTTAGTGAATATAGAATGCAGCCATGTTCCTACTTTGATACCGATTCGATTCCTTTTTAATCGATTTCTTTAGGTGAGCCTCGGTTTAATTAGCCATTACGTTGCTCTAAATTAAGATTCGTAAAATGAAGTGGAAATTTTTAAAGCACGATTATAATGTTCTTGTAAATATTGATTAAAGTTAAAAAGAACGCTTTTAAAACTTTTTAAACATTCTAAACATTCAAATCAACGAAGTTTGTATAAACCGTCTTTATGGATTCACATTGGCTGAGAATTCTACATATGCATATATTTAAGTTTTCCCTTATTTTCATTTAACTAAGTAAATAATCATAAAATTAAGATTTGGTCGGAAAGTAGATCTATAAAGTACGTCGAAAACTTTCATCGTGATTCAAACAAAACTTCTATATTTATGCTTGGAAGGTTGCCGGGAAAAGGTTATTTAAGACTATGATAAACACTCCATATATAACGTTATTTATTACTTTATATAGGCATAGGTATCCACTCGAACAGACCTACCACTCTTCCACAAATACCTGCCGTATATTACTGTTATAAATTGTCTAAATAAAAAGCTCCGACAGTATCGTATAGATAATATTTTTTATCTCCGCTCATCATCATTATTTTATTTTGTGTTCAATAAATTCGCCGAATAGGCAACTACCTAAACCGATTTAAAATCAATTTTAATTGAACACTTCAATTGCTTAAAAATGTAATTTCAAAATTCAATTCCATTTCCGATACATTTAATTGACTTTTATTTATCTTTAATTCATTCATTACCAATACTCAACACAACTTTATTTTAACATTTACATTAATACTTTAATTACCGGATTATTTCATCCCATTACCACACATTCATCACATCCCAACCCCAAAAAATCATCATCATATTAACTCACACCATTTTCACTAAATTACAATTTTTCACACTAAAAATTTAAAATTACACCAAAAAAATAAATCACAGTTATCGACATGTTTTCTTTTTTTCTATAATATGAAACATTATTAGAGAAATCATAGGATATCAGGGGAATTGCTTGAAAATTAATGGCATCATATTTAACAAATATTATAATCATAAAGACTTACGGCACTCGGCATTCGCCTCGTGCCGCAATTCTCGTGCTGAATAATGGCTTTTCATACTCGTTGAATAATATGCTATTTTCCTTTTCTATTTTGAAATGAGGTTAATCTTTTGGTTGGATAATTGGGTGAGTTTAATATAAGTTAAAATGATTTGTAATCTTGACAAGTGATTTCGAGGCCTGGTATTTGATAAGGGGGTAGGTATAAAAGAGTATTTGATGAAAAAATTCTAAGAGGTTATTTTTGGTGAAGATTGTGTTTGAAAGTTGAAATGAAGTGAAGAGTGGAGGAATTCGTAAATTCGTCTAAAGGATACGTCACGGTGTTATAATTCCGCGACTAGGAACTAGCGACTACTTCACTTAGCATGTTAAGTTTGTCAGTGAGCGAACTAATTGAATTGGCTTGATTCGCTAGCACACGAGCCATGTAAGCAGGGCCGTAATAAGGACCATACAAATTGCTTTGGCGGAACTTAATCCAGTTATGCTGCGCTCGGAGCTAGCAAGCAATCCCTTTGTTCCTTTTCAGATATATTTGGTCTCCGAATCCTTCGTCCTCGGTAATTTCTAACGTTCGGCGCTCAGGATTCTGCATTCGGATGGAAGTGGGCGCCGCACGTGTGCAGCAGAAACAGTCATCGCCAGAGGTGGTATTGCATTATACATAGTTCCACCACCAGAACTGTTAGCTACTGCTGCTTTATTAGCCAAGCAGTTAACAAGTGAGAAGTGTCTAAAACGGCACTTCTATTTACTTCACGTACATTTGCAATCGAGTAAATAGTAAATACAAACCGCAAATTAACGACGTTGTCACCTCTTAAGCGCTCATTTGCTGATTCTGTTTAATGGTTCCATAAGTTCCATTCGAGGACATGTATTATAAATAATATCATAAACCAACTGAAATTTCATTGAGCACAAATGAGGTCACTTCACAATGGATTTTAAACATGAAACATAGACAAAGAGTCGTAAACTATAAAAGACTCTGAATTATTAAAAAGACTTAAACTCGATTTAATTAATAACAGGTCATTTACGTAACCAACAGTGCGCACCTGTAATTTGGAATAGTTGAGGAGAAATAATAAAGTTTTGCCCATTTCTATGCTATAATAGTGGCATCATTAAGGGTTGCGATTGTGGGTGATTATATCGAGTTCGAAACAAAACCATAATACTGATTTGAATGATGCTGTGGAAAAACAAAGGCGAATTACGTGAATTATTACCATTTCCTTGAGAACCGGTCTGGACATGGCGTGGAAGCCAGCCATCAATAAAAGCATTATTCTTTGCATGCGAAAGTAGTTTTCTTATTTCATAAGGGACAAAGATGTCAGACCCTCGAAGCATGTGGAAGTGAGACAAGACCTCGTGTGATATCAAATGTGGCGTGTACTATTGATTTGTGTCCTCAGGAATAAAGCGTGGCACTAGGCCAGATGAATGGCCAAAACCTTCACAACTTGCATGCATCCCTGCTGAGTTATAGTTTTAACCAAATGCCGCCGAATAAAATTGCTCACTTCATGATTTCAATTCCGCAAATACAAATCATCCAAAATTAAAAACAAACAAATTTATTTAATTATTTCAAACTACCATAATAAGCCTCCTGCTCTACAAAAAATACAAAAAATTAAATAAACGTTACCTCGTTTATCATTTTGGCACTGGATTAAAAAATACGGAAAAAATCATGCCCTGCCTTCCTCTATCATAGATTGATACAAAATATAAATGATACACCCAAGCTATATCAGCTTTGCATTCTCTGCTTTTGATTTATAGTACTCTATTTCCTTTTCTTATCTACATTCTTTTGCACTCTTCCTACTTCGTACCAACTACCGACCTAAGCATATTACTTCACCCTATTTTCATACCAATACCAAATCATTATATCCAATACTAATAAATCTACTTTTTACTACTAACATATTTTTTAATACATCAAATACTGATATTTTAGAGATTACTGCATTTTTAAATCAGTTTTTGTATCCCCAAACAACTTTTAAATAGCTTAATGATATCGAAAATTTAATTTAACAAAAAACGCCACTTCCAAAGGCATTTGAAAACCCAAAATAAAGTGAGATAGTGTAGAAACAGCATAAATCTCCGTTTCGTTTGAAAAAAATCGAAAAAAAAAAATTGTAATATTTTTAATGGAAATTTTTTTTTCTCGAAAACTATAAAAGTTACCAGTTTCAAATTTTTTCCAAAAGTAAACAACGTGGATAGACGCGTTTTAAAAAATATTTGGTTAAAATCGGTTAAATAGTTTTTTTTTTTTAAAAATCGCAAAATTTTGGTACAAATACGGTTCTGGACGTCGCAATTTTAAACCGAAAATTAAAACTTTTACGGAATTTAGTGGAGGAGGTGACTGTGCGAATTTTAAGCTATTAAACGTTTCGGTGGTGCTAATAGTTTTGAAGATGTTAATTATTTTGTGAAAAGTTAAAAATTTCAGACCGAAATTTTGGTTCCAAACGGAGATTTTGTGTATTTTAACTGCATTTTCGGTGATAACTCGAAAACGGCATGAGATAGCGAAGTGATTCTTTTTTTGACGTAAAGTGTACCTAAAGAGCTTTTAGGGAACGTGCATAAAGTAGGGTTGAAATGTAATATGAAGGGCGAATTTGACCCATAAATACGACTTTTAAAAATGCGATATAAAAAAAAATTTTTTTTTCGTTATTTTTTTGAAATTTAAAATACCCTATACGTGGAAGCTTTCGTTTCAAAGAGTAGATTCTAAAGTGTTTTTAAAATTGGAAATCCGTTAAAAAGTGACTCAGCGGAAATCACTCACCCTTAAAATCAAAATTACGAGTTTATTTGTACGTAACTTCCAAACCCTACCAAATATAAAAAATCTGAGTAGCTTATACTGTATAAAAAATATTCCTTTTTAAAGTTGTGAAAGAAAATTGCAAAAATTTTGAAAACTGCGGAAGCCAGATGGGCCCAGATTGGACCGCATTTTACCCGATTTTTTTAACATTTTACGTTCGATTTTTTTCCAAGGTCCAGGGTGAAAATTTCAAGGTGCCGATTTTTTTTCTCATAAGTAGATACCAATTAAGTAAAATAAAAAATATTCGAGTATTACAGGTTATTCCGTTGAAAAGTTACGAATTTTCAAAGACCGCGTTAAAATAGCGCGAAAAATAAAGCGTCACTTTAGGGGCACCAAACCGACATAAAGACATAAAAAAACTTCACCTACAAAATTTCAACTCTCTCCGAAAAAAAAAACACCTTCCCCATTTCTTACGTTTTAGTATTATAGATATTTTGATTAGAAAATAAAATTTTGCAGGCGGTCATTTAGCCTCAGCCTTTTATTTAACATATTTTTAACGATTTTTGTTATTTTGTTATTCCTAATTGCTAGAAGGTGGTTTTAGCTTTCTAGTGATTTTTGTAATCTCTACACAACTTAAACCGTTATTAAATCGATGTAGTGGTGTGTGGCAAAAATCGGTGACCGAAAATAAAAAAACGCTATAACTCCAAAGTTATAAATGATGGTGATGGACTTCTACTTTTTGCATGTTCTTAAAAAAAGGTTAATTAAAGTTTTCAAAAAGTGTATAAAATCCACTTCTTTAAAAAAATAATTTGAAGCTATAAGTAAATAATAATTGTAATAATTAAATAAACTTTTATTAAAAATTCCTTGAACTTCATCAACTGCAAAAAAATTCAGTCAACAAAATGTAGCACTTATTATAGGAGATTTTTAATAATGCGACACAAGGGAAAACATTTCATAAAAATATTTTTACACGACATTCTTTAAGTATTATTAGTTAGGAATAATTACACCCACCTTACTTTGTGATATATCATTTAATAAAGTGTATATTTAAAAAAGCTGACGAGTCTACAAAATTTGCGGTTTTGTACATTGAAAGACTCTGTATAATTTGGTAAATCACGTGTTATTTTAGATGTTTTTTTGTATGATGCGTAATATTTTGAGTAAAAGAGAAGCATGGTTAAAAAATTAATTAAAAAGCTCTTAAAAGACTGATATAAAGTGGTCTTGTGGTAAAAGAGAATCCAATCTGAAACAAGCTGTGTCTATTCGTGTGTTTTGAAGTAAAAGGTAGTGAGTATTTGTGGAGTTTAAAAATAAAAAAAGGAGCTTGTTAATTTTTAATTTTGCGCTTTAATTAAGAGTGTTAGAGTAATATGTGAATAATGTAGGAGTGGGCATGTGGAGGATAAGAGGAAAATGTCCTTGGTCCTTGGTGTTTCCATAAAAGAGACACTTCCGATTTGATGATGTAAAGTTGATGTGCAGAAAGAAGACGTCAGAGTTTTTTAGTGGTGCAGTTGAAGGAGCTGGGGGTATAAAATAAAATCTATACTTTACGAGTTTGTTGGGTTTTTACGTATGTATAGTGCAAGTAAATTATGACGGTGTAGTCAAACATACCCCTTTCGCCTCTTACCTCGTACATTTGCTAAAAGTTTGAGCAAGCAACGATAGTACGATAGGTCACCATTTGGATCGATACACAGGGGTAGCTCGTCTTTCATAAGCACTTCACTTTTACCACACCGTTTTATCTTATTAGAGTTATGAAATAAATCACTTATATGACCCGTTTAAACATTAAACTCACCCTCTTGTACATATTCTTTGAATAATATAAATAATGAGGTTTTACGAAGCCTTTCATTCCACAACTCGTTTCACTTTGAAGTTTCAATTAAATCAATTTATATTTTTATTTGTTTTATAGTGTCTACTAAAAACGAGCAAAGAACAACATCAAACATCATCCCCTCATCTCGAATGATTCGCAAAATACGCGACTTTTGTTTAAGAAGTTAAAGCGGATTCAATAAAATTCTATCAAAATAAGCGTGTGTATTTGTTTTCGAAGATAAATAACGAAATTTTAATTTAAAATAAAAGTCGTAAATTGTTTGCCCTAAAATTTGTCGATCGATAAGCTTTAATATAAACAAATTTGCATAGTATTAAGTGTTCCTAACAAGATACGTAACTTGCGGATACTTGTAAGCTGTTGTTTTAACAAAATTATTTTCAAAGCATTTACCCTCGAATAAAACGCTAATAATCAAAAAATAATTATTCTAGACTCTAGATGCTGGAGCACAAGGAAGTTATTTATGGAAAGATTGCGGCTCATGTAGATAGCATCCTAAAAGCACAAAAACTCTAGATCCTGGCAAAATTAAATAATAAATAATATAATACAGGATGTAATGTTTTGGCAGAGAAAGATGTAAGCGCATTAAAAATGAATAACGTTATTAAAAATTTCTCTTTAAGCATCACGACAAAACTGGATAACTTGCACAACCATAAACTCTCAATAAAACTACAGATTATATGTTTTATTAGCTTCCAATTCTACACCTTTAAATTTATTAAACCCACCCCGCGTTTGTTTTAAATTCATGATATATACCCTTCAACATTTATTTATAAAACGTCAAACACCCACATTCACATTCTTCTCACAAATTATTTATTACCGCAGTTTTCTATTTTAAAACCACCTTCACCAATCACTTTTCATATTCACTTTAACAACTTAAAATTTTGAATATTCAAGAAACTTTCCGAAAATTTGAAGTAATTTTTGTGCATGATTCTACAACAAAAAGTCATAGAATTTGTTTTTCCAAAAATATAAACGTACAAATAAATTTAGAGGTAGAAGGTATTTTTTTCCAAGGAACATCAAAATCTTTTTTCAAAAATGTCATCACTTCTATGGCCACAAAAATTGGTATTTTTCTTGTAAATTGTTTTTTTTTATTTAAAGCTCAATTTTTTTGCATTAAATACAATTATTGTAGTAATTTTTGGGGATTTTAATGTTACTAGGTTTGTTAACCTATTGAAATCCAACTAAACTTTATTTATATTTTTTTTTTAACCAAAGGACCTTTCAGTAACTTTATTTTGGGTATTACTTGAATGATAATAAAGAAAAACTGATCTGAAAATTAATCTTTTTTTAAAGACGTCACTGAAGTACTTATTTTTATTTCACTTTGTTAACTTTGCCAAATTTAAGTTTCCGGCCATGCAAATCACCAGTGGTATTAAAAAATTGGTTTCATTAAAACCATTTAATTTATCATAATGATGAATGATATCTTAAAACTTGCAGGATGGCTTTTTGTACCAGGAAGCATCATAAGTTTTTTCGAAAATATTAACTGCTATAGTTGTATGAAAAATTTTACATTGGCATTTTTTCTAGAAATTTTTTTTTTCACAAAATATGTATATTTGTGATAACCCCTTTTTGGCTCTATTTTTTGCATGAAATATAAAAAAATTGTATTCACCATTTATCATAACAACCCATGACTTAAATCTTGCAGGAAGGCTTTTGCTACCAGGAAACATTAAAAGGTTTTTCTAAAATATTTTAAAAATCTCTTTTTTGGCTACGAATTTATAAAAATATTGATAGCATTAGTATTTTTCTGGAAATTTATTTTTTTAATTTGAAGCTCATTTTTTGAATGAAATTTAAACGTCCAGAAAATATCAGAAAATTGTCCAAAATTTCATTTATCCTAAGGATTAATAATAGCTTAAAACTTGCAAGAAGGTTTTTTGTACCAGAAAGCATCTAAAAGTTTTTCTAAAAATATTTCAAAAATGTCTTTATATGGGCTACGAATGTAGGAACAATTTGTCCAAAAAAAAATTGGATTCATTAAGACCATTGGGTTTATCATAACGAATGATGACTTAAAACTAGAAAGAAGGTTTCTTCTACCAGAAAACCTCAAATAAAAATTCTAAAATCAAAATATATCCTAGTAAGAGTTAGGAATGTATGCGCAATTTTACAAAAAAATTTTTGGGAAATTTTTTTTTACAAAATATGCTTTTAATACCCAATTTTATGTGAAGCTTATTTTTTTGCATGAAATATAAACCTTCAAAAAATATAAAAAAAAAACGTCTAAAAATGTTGGTTTCCTCAAAATCATTGGGTTTATCAAAATGAATGATAATTTAAACTTGCAGGAAGGTTTTTTCTTCCCAGGAAACATAAAAAAAAATCTAGAATATTTCGAAAGTGCTCTATTTAAGATTACGAATGTTAGGGCAATTTTACAAAAATTGGGATTTTTTCTAGAAAATATGCTTTGAATACTTATTTTTATTTGAAGCTCATTTTTTTTGAATGAAATATGAACGTCCAGAAAATATCAAAAAAATGCGCAAAAATGTTGGTTTCATCAAAATCATTGGGTTTATCAGAACGAATGATAACTTGAACTTGCAGGAAGGTTTTTTCCTCCCATGAAACATAAAAAAAAATTCTAAAATATTTCGAAAATGCTCTATTTAGGATTAAGAATGTATGGGTAATTATACAAAAATTGGGATTTTTGGTAGAAATTTTTTTTTCACACTAATTTTTATTTGAAATTCATTTTTTTGCATGAAATATAAACGTCCAGAAAATATCAAATAAAAACGTCCAAAAATGTTGGTTTCAACAAAATCATTGGGTTTATTAAAACGAATGATAACTTAAACTTGCAGGAAGGTTTTTTCGTCCCAGGAAACATAAAAAAAAAATTCTAGAATATTTCGAAAGTGCTCTATTTCGTATTACGAATGTATGCACAATTTTACAAAAATTTGGATTTATTCTAGAAAATCGTTTTTTTTTCTCAAAATATGCTTTGAATACTTATTTTTATCTGAAGCTCATTTTTTGCATGAAATATGAACGTCCAGAAAATATAAAAAAATGCCCAAAAATGTTGGTTTCATCAAAATCATTGGGATAATCAAAACGAATGATAACTTGAACTTGCAGGAAGGTTTTTTCCTCCCATGAAACATAAAAAAAAAATTCTAAAATATTTGGAAAATGCTCTATTTAGGATTACGAATGTATGGGCAATTTTACAAAAACTAGGATTTTTTTTAGAAAATGTTTTTTTTTTCCAAAATGTGGCCATTTATGGTAATTATCCTTTAAATTACTTTTAATACTATTTTTTATTTGAGGCTGCATTTTTTACCTGAAATATAAACATCCCGATAATTGTCCAAAAATTTTGGTTTCACCCAAATATTTGGGTTTGTCAAAACATCTACCAGGAAACATCAAAAAGTTGTATGATGAACATTTTACAAAAAAAATTTTGGAAGATTGTTTTTTTTCTCAAAATATGTCCATTTATGGTAACTACCCTTTAAACTACTTTTAATACATAGACAAACATGACTACCAACCAACAAATATAACTTACAATATAAGCACTTGTCTAATTTGGTAAAAATTAATAAAAATTAAGTGCTATAGTTCAAAACACAATTTCCAAAAATCTAACCAAATTTAATAAATTATGCACATCAATATAATTAAAATAAAAATACATCTGAATTTTATTTTGATGATCTTAATGATGGCTTAAAACTAGCATGAAGAAGTTTTCTACCAGAAAACATCAAAAAGTGTTAATGTATGTACAATTTTAAAATTTTCAAAAATTGCTACTTTTCTGGAAATTTATTTTTTCATAAAATATAGCTATTTATGGTATATATCCTTGAATTACTCCAAATACTAATTTTTATTTCAAGCTATATTTTTTCTGTAATATAGACGTCCAGAAAATATCAAAAAATGCCCACAAATGTTTAATTTCATCAACATCATTAGGTTTATCAAAACGAATGATAACTTAAAGTTGCAAACATAAAAAAATATTTTGAAAATGTTCCCTACAGGCAATTTTATACAAATTGATATTTTTTTGGAAAATTGCTTTTTCTCAAAATATGCCCATTTATGGTAACTATAGTCTCTAAAAATTTTGGTTTTACTAAAACTCCTAGTTTGCTGAGTCTTTGTATAGTTTATGAGATATCAAATCAAACGCTTTACTAAAATCAGTATAAACCACATCCACGTGCAGTTGGGTATTCATGGCATGTGATCTAATAATAGAGGAAAAACGGAAATACGAAATTTCAGTTATTTCATGATGTTTAGGGAATGGCGCAAAATATCCGGGATTTTTAAAAGGATTCTAAAAGAGCTTGAGCTTCTTTGTAATTTAAGCAACTTTGTAACTCTTCGAGTTTTCAAGATCCCAATGGTGTCATCACCCTGTATTTATCCCAGAATAGTTGAGGAAATGTGGAGCAAAACAGAGTTTAGCGAACCAACAAATCTGTTCCGTAAAATCTCTCAGAATTTTTGATAGTTTTTTTTATATTGAAGATGATTTGATCAAAAAAGGTTGATGTTCAGAAAATTTTTGATTTGAATAAATTGGTGATAATTGAGATTTTTGAAAATGGTGTTAATGAGTTGTGTAGACGGTGATTAAGTGTGGGTAATTTGTAGAATGTAAATGTGGGAAATGGAGTGGGTTTGTGAATAAAATTAGTATTTTTGGATTTAAAAGAGATTACCTAAAATTTAGAGCTTGTGGATTTATCGATGCAAACGCAATGGGAATTTGAACTCGAATGTGAGATACGAAAGGGAAAGGGACAACTTCTTTCACTTAAATCTACTGCAGCCAATAAATGTCATTTAAATATAAATTCGGCAATAAAACAAAATGGCGTCTTATAATGCTACACACGCCACAATGGCACGTAATTTGTAAGACGTCACCTTAAGATTTGATTCAAGTTGTAGTGCAGAGATTTGCTGCGTCTTCACTACGTGAATTTGTTATGTATGATTCACATTTCGTTTCGTTTTGTTATTTCGTTCGTTTCTCCAATAATAGAAGCGAGTTATGGTTCTTCATGCCTCCTTTACTTTATAGCTATTTTCTTTCAATTCCACTAAGGAAAACGCATCGAAATAATTTCAACTTCAACTCCATAAAAATCGAATTTGATTTTTTAAATCGAGTGCCGAAAATGTGCAACGAATTTATTTTTAGAGTTAATAAAATTTTATTTACTTTGTTAAACTAATGACATAATGTCGAAATGGCGAATGGAGGAGATATTTCTATTTAGTGTTCAGCTACGCGAAATTATTTCAATTCGCGCCTCCCACCACCCCTTATTTAATGAAGTGGTGCTTAAAATAAATTGTTTTAGGGTGAGATTAGTATAATTAATTAAAAGCCGTCAACAAAATAATATTTAAAGGATCCAAAGAGTAAAAGTTAATTGTAATTGCCGGAAGCAATTATTTATTTTCCCTGCTGGAAACTGGAAATCGGTTTGATCCGATATAAAACTTCAATTTCCATTTAGGCGATGTACAAACCTTGTCTAATTATTTCGCTTTGTAAACGTCCAAGATGGTAACTGAGTTAAAAACGAATTCTCCTTAACACGACAAAAGAGGAGAAAAGCGAGCGGAGAACAAAAACAAAGAACTTCTTCCTTTGGCATTCTTAATTCAATTAAGTCGCAAAGATGTTTAAGTATACGTAAAAAATGAAAAATGTATTTTTTGAAATCAACCGCAAAATAATATAAAAAAACTCACTTTTCATCCCCCATGGCTCTAAACACTGGTAATTTTATCCGCATTCAACTCCCCATTTTCCGACCTTTGCAACGCAAGTAAATGATTGAATCTGGATCTCGATCTTCCAGCAAAAAGTTTGCTTCGAATTTAACGACAGTTGACGTGATGTGTTATAGCATATAAAACTCGTGCCAACTCTATCCTCACGAGGTAAATAAATAAAACTGTCTGTTTCATCTAACGATCAACTTTCATCCATTATTAACGTCATACTTTATTTCATCTCCCCTAAATTAAACACACACTCTTCTTTATCAATCTTTATACAACCAAATACTCTCAATGTATCAGACCAAAAGGCATGCGATTTAATTCATAGTGTTTAAAAAACTTGGAGACTAGTTAATTAATGAAAAGTTAGGAAGAGTAATGTTCGTTAAATCATCATTCCTAAAAGTTGCAGACAAGACAGTAATTAGGTAAGAAGTCTTAAAATGATCTTATTAAAGCAAAGCATGTTGGGGTGGCACGTACACGTGGGGCTAACAATGATCCAATGCGATGCGTGCGACTTTGGCAGCCGATCTCACGCTTGCGGCAACTCGAGAACTTGTCTAATTACACACCGAGAAAACGGCAAAACTCGCCAAATCTCAGATCAAGTTTTGAACTTCGAACTCAAGAGCCACTAATAGATTTTACTTCCTCAAATCAAGAACTACAGTTTTAATCCACACCTAACCGCACCACACATCATAATTGAAATAATAATTATAATTTTTTTCCACATTTATCACAGAAATTTAACTTCTTTTTAATCACTAATTACATAAAAAATAATATAAGAAATTGAACAGAATTTTTAAATTTCAGGAAAAAAATTTAAATAAAAAATTGTATCAAGGGTAGTTTCTATAAACAGCTGCACGTTATGAAAAATATATTCATAACCTTAAAAGGGACATTTTTTAAATATTTTATAAAAATTTCGGCAAGTTTTATGCCATCATTTGTTATGATAAATCCTATAGTTTTAATGAAACAAAAATTATTGGGCAATTTTTTGGCTTCAAATAAAACTAATTTAAGGTTAGTTTCCATAAATAGCATATTTTGTACAAAAAAACAATATTCCAGAAAAATACTTATTTTTGAAAAATGGTCAAACATTAATGGCTATAAAAGGAACATCTTTATTTGAAAAAAACATTTTTGAGGTTTCCTGATAAAAAACGCATTCTTAGAAGTTCATTCGTTATGATAAAGTAAACAATGCAATTATAAATGTTATGAAATCACATCTAAAGATTGTTGAGTATGTTGAAGTCCAATGTTTTAAATCTGATGTAACTGGTAACAAGAAATGTGAAGATAATGAGGATCAATTTGTAGAAAAAATAATGGGAAAAGTTTCAGATAGCGACCTTTCTGGTGCTGTAAGAATTGTTTGATCTGACGATTCTTCTGCTGGATATGGCTCTTCAATTTTAGAATCCCCAGTCGAATGAATCTGATTTTAATAATATTATTCCTAGACATGTCTTCACAAAAAAGTTTTTTCTGCTGTAAAGTCTTTTAAAATGGGCTCAGTCGGTAGTTTAGATGCACTGAAACCATCACACATTTTATGTAAGTAACCACCGTGGTACATCTTATAGTGAACATTATACTGCTTTCTGTAAACAGATTCCACGTGCCCAGGATAGAAGCTAGACATCCTTCAAGTTTTTCCTATGCCACATGAAATGATCAAATTCCTATCATCACATGAATTCCCCTATTTGGAAGTTACTTGTCAATTGGATAATGGACATAAAGATTCTGCTGATTATTATATTATATTATGATACAAAATGTCTAATGAAATCTTGTTGGATTTTTATGTTTTACATGTAAGCTTTTTGGAATATGAGTGAGTATAATTAAATTCGCTTGGGGGTGAAATGACATAATTCTGGTGTTAGATTTGGAAGATTAAATATGTGTTATCATTACCTAAAAGGGAACTTTTAGATTTGTCGCGTAAATGATGCGTAATTTTAAACAGCCCAAACTTGAAATCAGATTATATTAATATTCATGGTGTAAAGCAGTAATATGTGTTGCTTTTGATGATATATGTAGTTGCGTGTGTTCCATGTATGTTTATGTGCGTTGGTGTACGGGAGAGGATGTACCCTGTCCAAACGTTTCCAGTATCCCTGTAGATCCCTGTCCACTAACTGGACTAGAGCGATAAGACTTGCCTGCATGGTTGACACTGCTGCATCCTAAATATGTAGATAAACAAGACTTGATTTGTTAGCCTTTTCGTTTTAGCGTACAAAAATATTTACCGAAACGAAACGAAACGCTCAATTCCCAATGACGAAATATGAAGTAAATTATGTTTGTTTTGTTTATTGTTGGTTTGCGCACTTATTGCTGTCTACATTCTAGCAACAAGCAACAACCCCTCGGGGCGATATAACTAATTTTTAAATGACAAAACATTTAATGAAATGTCTTGGAGTCTTTGTCAAATAAAAGCGGCAATAACAAATTTAATAACACCCTATTTAGTCACGCTTCACAAAAAAAGGGTTAAAAGTCAAAGAGATATTTAAAAATTAATTGCTATAATTAATTCGAAATGTAATTAATACCAGAAATTATTTAAAAAATTTCAAGATTATTTTATTAAAATATTTGTTCGGAAATAGTAAATCATTTTTGATTTACACGCTCTAAAAGTCAAATTAAAAATTTAGTAATTTCCTAAGGAATTTTCCTTTGTGTTATAAAGATTTTAATTAGTTGATTTAAACTTTATTAATTTATTATGTGAAAAATCCAGGCTCATTAATATTTATAAGTAAGTCTCGGCTGGTCGCGGTTATTTCCCGCGCTAAACTGCATAATTTTTATTTTGTTTTAATTTAAATCATACGAAAGGAGACATTTTTATACGCGTTTTTATGAGTTTTTTTTACAACGCATAAAACAAAATATGTGTATAAATATATGTTATAAAACTGATGTGTTTTACGTATAAAACAAGAACCTCTATAAATCGCCTTTAGAACTTACATAAAACCCAAAGAAGCACGCAAGGCATGAATTGTCTTTCTTTCTGCAAACAGCGAGCTTTAATGGGGCTATAACAGGAATCAGAACAATTTGCCTCCTTTTTTTATGGTGCACCAGTGAAACACAATACTTTTGATTTCTACCTTGTCTTCTTTAAAAACACAATGAAGTACTAGTCACAATTTTCCCAAACGCACAGCTGCCTCTTATTCCTCCAGTTCAATCACGGTAACGGAGAAGCCCAAAATTAAAAATTTATTTTTAATTTGTCATTTCGTATAAATTACTTTTTCTACCAATTTAAACTTTAACCAAGCGAAATTATTTCCAATCCCAAAAATAACAATATGCATACTTCAATTCTTCAATTCCTCAATTCCTCCCCAATACCGAATGCTAATTACATTCTTTACTAATGAAACCATAATTTCAATACATTTTCTTTTAAATTAAATTAAAACTTTAATTAATTTTACGAAATTCAAACGCACTTTGCTATGCGATCATTTTTCTATACAGCAGCTTTAAATACTTCAAATATTTAATTTAATCTAAAGTATTTCAAAAATTCATTCTACATTTTCCATATTACTTTCACAAATTATTCCTCTATATTTTTCAACAAAAAATCACTCATTGCGGTTCATTAATTTAATATATATTTTAACTAAAATTTTTCTTTCAAATTCCAACTTTATTTCCTCTTGTTTCCTCAATGCATACAGTACATTTTTAGTACTAATTTTTTCCAATCATCAAAATTCAT
Source organism: Stenus bimaculatus (assembly GCA_963971135.1). Taxonomy (NCBI): domain Eukaryota; kingdom Metazoa; phylum Arthropoda; class Insecta; order Coleoptera; family Staphylinidae; genus Stenus; species Stenus bimaculatus. The sequence continues at coordinate 2,317,406 of OZ020184.1, forward strand.
CAAGTTTCACCAAGCTCAGCTCACTTTCAAGCACAGCTTATGTCGAAATTGCTTCATGCAAGACGTCTTGATTAGGTCCCGGATTAATTTGGCAACACAACAATCTACATTGTTCACATAATTTAAGTCCATCTTATCTATCCTATCAACATATTCCAAATTCAAGCATAAGGTTACTTTTTGGTCAAAATCGAAGACTTATATTTAAGCTCTGCTTAACGTAAATAAATTGAGATTTCGGGGTTATGCAACCAAGTCTTGAGACGCAGCTTAAGATTTAGTTGAGCCTCAAGATATCGTGGAGAAACCGGACTTTGTGTGATTTTAAATAAAAATCTGAATATTTAGATTTTTCAGTGGGTCGAGTCAAAATTAATTTGGAAAATACAAATTCTACTAACAAGTCAGATACTAAAAAAAATGGTAAAGGCATAACAAACATGTCTAGCATGTGAAAAACTGAAAAAAATTTAAAAAATAATTTCCTGTATTTTGATACGTCTGACTATTTTTTAGATAATAGTTTGAATTATTACAATAGCTAAAAATCTATGCTGGCAATAATCACGAAAGTCTTGTCAGAACTTCAAAATAGTTTGAACCGTTCGAACTGTAAGTAAGCAAAAGTTTGAAAGAAGTTTGAGTTCGAAAGAAGTTCGAGTTAAAAAAAAATCAAGTTGAAAAAACTTCGAATTGGAAATTGTCCTTGCATTTTAACCTCTCTAAATTACAAAGAAGAAAAACCATTTTTAAATCAATATTATTAAAGAAAGTAAACTTTTTTAATCTTGCACAATTAAGTAGATTAAAGTTACCATTTCAAATTTTGAAAGAATTATTTATAAAGGTCCCAGCAACAATAAAGCAAACTTCAAAATAGCAGATTCTTATCTTTACATCCTAAACTAAGTCATTTCTTAAGTTCAATTTCGTCACTTTGGAACTTCATCGAGTTTGAATTTCGAAGTTTAGTAGGTTCGAACTCCAACAATTTCGAACTTGTAAAAGTTCGAACAATAAGGAATGGATTCAAACAGTATGAGCTTTTTATGTTTTGAAGTTCGAACATCAAATATTCCAGGTTTGGTGAACAGCACGATGTTTGTATTCGTTCATTTCCGACGTAAATCGGGTATACATATCAAGATACATTTTATGACCAGGCGAAAAAGTTTTAATTTCCTATCTTTACTTCATAAAGTTAGAACTTCCTTAAAAGTTCCTCAAGTTCAAATTTTATCACTTTGGAACTTCGTCGAGTTCAACAATTTCGAACCATCATAATTATGTGGAACTGTAAAGAATGATTTTGAACAGATCGAGCTTTTTATGATTTACTACTGAGTTCGAAAATCAAAAAGTTCAGATTCGGTAAACAGCATTATTGTATCAGCGACCGACCTTCCGCGAGTACGAACTTCATCACATTCCAACTGTCTCAAGTTCGAACATCATCGTGTTTTTTAAATGCACAAAGTTCCAATTTTCTTTATTATATGTTGATTTAAAAAAATGGTTCAAATTTTTCATGTTTTACTATTAAGTTCAAACATAAAAAATTTCGGTTTTGGTCACTAATTGTATTAACCATCGACCTTCCTCGAGTTCGAATTTGGGTAAGTTCAAACTTCATCGAGATCTAAGTTTTTCAAGTACAAATTATAACTTTCGTTATTTTATCGATTATAAAAAATGAATTGAAACAGTTCGAGCTTTTTATGTTTTACTATTAAATTCGAACATCAAAAAGTTCGCGTTCGGTGGACAGAACTACTTTTGAACTTCGAATACGCAAAAATCCACATTCGATGAACAGCATTAATCGCCAGTGATTGTCATTGATCATCAAATAATGAACGAGTTCCTACAAGTAATGTGCATCTTTGACAAGACAAAGTAGTTATCATGCAAATTACAAAAATATGATCGAGTTCAAACTCCAGTTGATTTAAATTTTGATGTTGGTGACGGAAACATCTTACTGGTTACTGGTTGATGTTCCTATGGATGACATTGAAGAATCGAATGAAGATGATGAATTTGAAATTAAAAAGGTTGAAATATTAGGCAGAATCTAAGAACGTTATTTCCTCAAAAAGACTAATTAAACAACCAACCGAAAAAAAACGTATCTCTATCCAAAAAAATGAAAAATAGTCAGGATGATGGTCATCATCATCCACCATGCGTTATATATGGTGGTATTTTCTTATGTAAATACAGATGATGATTCTACTTTGACTCTGAATGAGGAAGATGGTAGTGAAAATGATGAAACAGAAGCAGATGATTTGATTCAGATTTGAGTAATTTCCTAGAAAGTGAAGAGGGAGAGGAGGAACATAAAGAAATATTGGGCAAAATTAATCCACATCTTCACCGAAACAATCAAAAACCTCGAGGACTTAAATAGTCAAGAAGATGATGACTCTGATGATTCAGATGTGGCATTTTTTCATGTAAATACTTTGAATCTTGATGAGGAGGATTATGAAGATGAAATGGAAGACAATGTTGATGCAGATGAGGTTGATTCAGATTTGAGTGATTCTTTAGGAAGTGAAGAGGAAAAGGAGGAATAGAAATTAAAGTCAATAGAACTACTAGCAAAAAAGGCAAAGCCAAAAAAACACAGGAACTACTGAACAAACGGTCTTATTTATTGCTAAAAAGTATTAATGGAGCGGCAATAAATTCTTGAAAATGGTCGATTTTTCTCGCTTTTTTTTGTATCTCAAAAAATAATTAAATTTAAAAAAAAATAATAATTTTTAGAAATTTATCTGTACGAATTTTTGTTTCCTAATTATAGTTATTATATTAATTTTTGAAAATACAGCTTTACTCATTTACTATAATGACATATTTTATATAAAACTTCATAACTTTTGAACGAAACATGGTAGAGACTTGAATTTTTTTTTAATTTTTTTTCTACTTTCTTTATATTTTAAATATAAATTATAAACTTTCAAATTTTTAATTTGAAACGCTACACGCTTGTTAAAGCTAATTTTAAAATAAATTTCATTTGTAGCTGAAAATTAATTGTAAATACTAGGTTAATTAATAAAAATACGTAAGTACACTGTGTATACGGTGTTTTTATTGATCATACAAAGAGCAGCGCTAGAGTAAGGTAATTAAAGTTTATTTACTAGGATAAATTATTTTTACACACCTTTAATCTTCCTGAACTACGTATGTTATAAAGTTATACACTTTGTAATGCATTCCCTTGCAACGCCCCTCATGATTAAATTTCTTGTGACATTAATAAAATTAACTTCATTCACCTTTTATTAGCCATTAAGTATGCATTACCTTTAATTATATTTATGACTGATTTAAATCGTGCAACTTTTTTCGGATTAAACGATTTTATCTGCGGCAATTGCAGTTTATCATTGATGATGTAGGTTAACAGTTTAATCGATTTAGTTTTCAAACGAGCAAGGTATTAAAAAAGTTAAAGCGCATTGTTTTACACTGAAATGTGTAAAAATGCCACAATTAATAATAATGGGGTGTTGCGTACACAAAACAAAATAGGAGCAATTATTTAACCAAAAAAATATCAATCAAAAATTTAATGAATTTATGTAGGTACAAGGTGAGGATAGTTGGCTTCGGGAAGTCCCTGGCGTTAAAAAATATGGTGGAAAGTCCTAATTAATAAATTTATTGTCGTGGGAGTATAATAAGTTGTAATTAGAGGGGTGAATAATATATTAGTGGGTATATGTGGTTAATTTCATATTAATAATTACACAAGTAATAATTACCCCCCAAAGTACTTTGATATTAGTGGTTTTGAATAGTTTAATAAATTATGGCTTGCTCATAAAACTCAATGTGGGTACAAGGATAGCATTAATTATAATATAATTTTTTGTGGGAGTTTTACACGGTTGATTTTGTACGTAAATAGGCGATAAATATATGTTAAAGCATAAGTTTATAGATTTAGTAGAGGGATAAAATTAGTGAAAGCGTTGTCTTAGCACTGCGAGACGTGGTTTTCGCACATAATGCTTGAACTTGGCAATTAAGTTCGCAGAACAGGCCTATAAAACTATAAACTAACGAAGAGGTTCTCATTATACAATGGAATATCGAACGATACACGTAGGGGGTGCTATATATACATAGCTATAGCTTTGTGTTGTAATCTTGGCGATATCAAGAGAGTTTATAGCCTTGTCCGAATTGTTTTGTATATGCATAAAATGGGAGATTGCGAGATCAATTGAAATATTTATATTGAAATTTTGTGATTCATCTAAATCTTAGAAGGGCGAAGAGAACGCCGGGTGTGCTCCACTTTAATTTAATTAATATCGATGCACGTGTTGCGAGGTTAAATAAAAGAGCAGACAGTATCCGGGGAAAATAATTAATTTCGGGTGTGATAGACAAGATAAGTATTCAGTTGTATTAGAATAAGATATTGGATTAAATTGAAATTCGGTCGGAAAAGGTATAATTATAACGGCATGCAAATTAGCCCCTATTCTACCCTTGAGCGTTGAGGAGAGCCATTTGTTAAACTTTTCTATGCTTCACCTCACATTATACTCGAAAAACATGCACCCATATAAAGCAAAAGTTGGCGAAATGCTTGTAAAGGCTTCATATTAAACAATGTATTGGTAGGTTGTAGGTAGTTTGTAGTTCTAGGTAGTTCCAAGAAACTGGATACTTTTATGGCAAGTTTGTTGTTCGCTCTTCGGCGTACTTTTTCCGCCAGAAAAACGAAACAACTTCAAAGAAAGCATTATATCAACATAGTGTACACAGTTGGTTCAATATGTAACTGGAAGTTGTGAATCTCTAATGCATATTTAATAAGCTTTTCAAAACTTAGCATATTTAGCATCGAAAATATCAAGCAGCTCTAAAAACAGACGTTCCAGTTCCCACACGCTCCTCTTAATGTGAAACAAGTGTGTTATTTCAAGTCAACAAATAAATATTAGTGCACACTAAATAAGTCTTTGATTGTAATTGTTATATATAATTACGTAGCGTTAGTTAATTCAAGTACAATTAATGCCGCCTTGTTTATAAAACCTCCTACAAAAATATTACTCCCATGTCATGTAGTCGCGCGTAATAAACTTTCGGTTCATATGAACTTGCACAAAATGAAAGTTAAGCTAATTTAAATTAGTGGTGCATCGTTATACGTCGTTTTATTCCAAAAACTTTCCTGCACGCTTCTGCACATGAAGGTATTGCATATTTCTATTCCAAATGTGGGACTCATACTCCAAAATTACTCTCATCACTAAACATAAATTTACACAAATTTATTTCACCATTATTCACATCCACCGGCCTTCCAAACTTATATTTATCTATATACCCCATAAATATGAATTCCAAAGACATTTCATACATATACATACAATAACTGTCACTTTGAATCTCCTTACTCAATAACTAATCACCTTAGCTTCTACCTAATCTCTTCCTCAACATAACTTTCCTTAACACCAATCACTTACTTTCAAACATAAATACGGATTACCTTCAAAACCTAATTAAATAAATACATTCAATTATCAAAAAATTCTCCTATTAAAATTAAAAAATTAAGGTTTCCTGCAAAATTCTCATCTGATCATTCAGGTATGGTATTTTCTGATCTAGATAATAATTCTACTTTGAATCTTGATAAGGAGGATGATGAAGATGAAATAGAAGACAATGCAGGCTTGATTTGACCTTTTACATGTACTTCAAATGGTAGAGGTCAAGTCAAGCCGAAGTCAAGCTGGGTTGAGTTGCTCGAGATAAACGTAGTCACAATTTACAAAGTAGCAATTATCCTCTGCTGCAATTTCCAGCCATTGGTTACTTCAGGAAGCGACCACCTGTCAAAAACCTTAAAAGTATGAATCAGCAAATAGGAAGTTGCAAAAGATATTGCTGACAAAGCTACGTGTAGTCCGGTCAATTTAGCCCTAAAAATAGTAGTAAAAGTGCAAAAATTAGCGTAAAGCTAAGAATTGGTATGAATGTTCGGAATGAATTTTGAAAAGTCCCCATCGATCCCGTACCTGAAAAAAATTTTATTCAAGGTGAAAAGTCTTAAAAATGGGTTTTTTCGCGTTTTTCAGCAAAACGGTAAGTTTTATGATAAAATTAGGTCAGACAAAAATTGTAGATCATATAATTGTCTATAAAAAATTATTAACACCTTTTCTTCTAAGAGCCACCGTTTCTGAGATATAACGAATAAAAAAGTTGAAAAAGTTGTAATCTTCATAATATGCGTAAGTACGCCACGTATACACATCACTGGAGCTGTAATACAAGTAAAATATTTTTCTATCGGTCAATGTAAGCCATAAATCGTTCTAATTGGCCAACTGGTTCGGTCAAAATTAATTATTTTCCGATTAATCAAAAATTTCATAGCAATTTCATCGACCAAAAGTGAAATTTTCAAATTTTCAGCGGTTATTCGGACATAACTTCTAAACGAATAAAGATATCAAAACGAATCTTTTTTTATGTGAAAGCCTACGCAAAAACCTTTAAGATAAGTCATTATTCGTTAAAATCGATGCAGGGGCACGGGGGTAAAAAAATTGTCAAAATCGCATTTTTTTACAAAGTTTTTGCGCGATTAAAATTTTGAGTTTTTTCGAAATTGAAAAAAGTCAAAGCGTCGCGTAGTAATACTTGAAAATCTCATTCAAACGCATATTTTAGTTAGACGATAGGATGTGTCGTTACCTTACAGCGATTATTTTGGTCGCTGGGGGTTGAAAAAACACAATTTTGACTTTAATAGGTCGGTGTGAGGTGAAATAAAAAAATAGAAATTTCAAAACTTCAAACCGACCCCGTTCGATCAATCCTCTTATAGGTCACGTATAGAGATTTTTCAGTTTTTCTTCCGTTTTGGCCCCATATCCTCTACCAATTTTCTCTACGCGTCGTTTTTTATCGATATTTTTCTACGCTTTTGGAAAAAAAAAATCCTGACGCCGCTATACGTGCCGGATAAAACCGATTGTTTTTCTTGATATTAACTGTACTTTCAGACACAATATAAGCCGTGTTTCGTTAAAATCGGTCCAGTCGTTTGGTAGGTACGATTTTTTAAATTTCGTTAAAAAATGTCCAAAATTGTACCCCGATTTTTAAACGTCAGAATATGAGATACAAACAAAATTTTTGAAAAAGTGCTCCGCTAGGGGAACATAAATCTATTTCGTCTTTACGAAAATGACATTCGCGATTTTTTTCCTCCGGCTACAGTCAAAAGCTAATCAATATTACCTTTGGTCGTTTCGATTCCGAACCCGGCGCATCCACCATTTTTCAAAGTCGGCGCGGAGGACGCTCGAAAAAAACCGCGAAAAATTGAATTTTTCGGGAGCGCTTTTGCAAGCTTTCCCGTCGCTTAAAAAATCCATTCCGATAGGATTATAAAACAAACATTTCCCTTTAATTCGACACCGGTTTATTTTAACTTGGTTTAAAAATGTAACCGTTATCGTGAATATTAGACGATTATGAATCTGACGAATAATCCTAGTAATACATTAGATCAACCTTGTTTAGACGAATCTTTTACACATCCAGTTTCCTTGAATTTAGTGACCAACTTGCTTACTGTAGATCTTGCAATTGGAGGTCTATTCGGATGTTCTTAATTGAATAAACCACATGCTCCTCTTCATAGGTCCTTAATTTATCACTATATCCAAACTTAATTAAAATCACGTTTACTTAATTGTAACTTTATATTGATTAATAAATTTAAAATATTTTTTATGTTAACTAAAATTTATAAATTTTGTTCGGAATCACCCTGTATATCATTATAAGTAAGAAATATTTCTTGGCAGGATGGTTTAAAAAGTGTACTCATAAAATTGCAATAAATGTGCAAAAATGTGTCGATTATTTAAAATAATTGTTTAATTATTTATGGTGGTGTTACGTAAATGAGTGTATTTGTAGTATTAGTGATAAAATTGTTATGAAACAGAGTGGATTTATAAAAATTGATAGCTAAAACAAATGTAGCGTTAAGGATGTGTATTAAAATTTTATTGAAATCGTTTGTTATTAAAGAAGTTTCCTTTGTCAAAACCAGAAACTTCATATTTTTTTATATTATTCGATATCCCGTCCGCTTAAAGTTTTGTAGAGACAGATATTTGTATTTATCATATATTGCCGTTTGCATGTGATATATAAGTATATTTGACATCACCGAGGCTCGTCTTCACATGTTTTATTAAATTTGTCTCTTGTTGCAGGTGAGAGCTACTTGAATTTCAAAACCTGTGTATGAATAACATCGGATTTGAAGGTACATTTACACGTGTACTGGTAAGAAAGCTGGCTTTTGTTTTTTTGCTTTTTTAAATTGCTTTGTTTGCGTGGAAGGAAAATATTTTTCACCCTAATTGCATGAAATAATTAAATTGGGATACTCTTCTTTCATTTACAAAATTTTATTAAATATAATGAATATTTATATTAAATTAATTTAAATTAAATTCAGCATTTATTTTAGGATTATAAATAATATAACAAATTGGTAATTGCTTTGACATTTTTGAAATTTATTATGCAGGCTTTACATAAAATTTCATGGACACATTCGATATTTATTGGGATGCATTAAAAGATTTTTATTCCTATCTGTCTACATAAAATTTTTATGACAAGTAATTAATATCGGGAGCAAGAATTTTTAATTTATGCAGCTTTTAAGCTTCCATCGCATAAATGCGCTGTTATTCCTTTTTTAAAATAAATTATATAAATTAAATATTTAACACCCACTTTTAAATAAACTATTTCATATTGTATTTCATTTCGATCGCCTTTAATCTTCAAATTGTGTGACCCAGTTTTCATATTTGGGGATTAAAATCAATTTCAAAAGGTTTAAAGGCGATTACTTGCAACATCAAATTGTACTTAACTTTAAAAATTCCCATTTTATAGTTTTTTAACTAAAAACAAAAAATGCTATAAATATTCTTCCAGTAGCTAAAAATTATAAGAAATTCTATATTTCTTAACCCAACAACATAAATGGAATTAGATCATATCATTTTTAAATACAATTCTTCTCCTGAAACATATGGTATAAAAGTATATATGATATGAAAAATTTAAAAGACGTACTTACTCCCGATTCCGTACCTGGAAAAAAATTTATTCAAGGTCAAAGGTTTTAAAAATGGGTTTTTTGTGTTTTTCAGCAAAACGGTATGTTTTATCATAAAATTAGGTCAAACAAAAATTGTAGATCATATAATTATCTATAAAAAATGTCTTAATACTTTTTTTTCTAAGAGCCACCGTTTCTAAAATATAACGATTATAAAAGATGTAATCTTCATAATATGCACATTATTCGTCAAATTCACAATCGTCTAATATTCACGATAACAGGTACATTTTTTAACCAAATTTCAAAAACCCGGACTCGAATTAAAGAAGATTGTTTGTTTTATAATCCTATAGGAATAGATTTTTTTATGCGACGGGAAAGCTTTCAAAAGCGCTCCCGAAAAAGTCAATTATTTCGCGGTTTTTTTCGAGCGTCCTCCGCGCCGACTTTGAAAAATGGTGCATGCGCCGGGTTCGGAATCGAAACGACCAAAGGTAATATTGCTTGGCTTTTGGCTGTAACCGGAGGGAAAAAATCAGGAATGGCATTTTCGTAAAGAGGAAACAGACTGACGTACCCAAAGCGGAGCACCTTTTTGAAATTTTTGGTTGTATCTCATATTCTGACGTTTGAAAATCGGGGTGCAATTTTGTACATTTTTTAACGAAATTTAAAAAATCGTACCTACCAAACGACTGGACCGATTTTAACGAAACGCGGCTTGTATTGTGGCTAAAAGTACCGTTAATACCGAGAAAAATCATTGGTTTTATCAGGCGCGTCCAGCGGCGTCGGGATTTTTTTTTCCAAAAGCGTAGAAAAATATCGATAAATTGGTAGAGGAAATGGGGCCAAAAACGGGACAAAAAATGAAAAATCGCTACACGTGACGTACAAGAGGATTGATCAAACTAGGTTTTGATATCTGTATCTTTTTATTTCACCTCACACCGATCTATTAAAGTCAAAATTGTGTTTTTTCAACCCCCAGCGACCAAAATAATCGCTGTAAGGTAACGACATATCCTATCGCCCAACTAAATTATTCGTTGGAATGAGATTTTCAAGTACTACTACGTGACGCGTTGACTTTTTTCAATTTCGAAAAAAAAACTCAAAATTTTAATCGCGCAAAAAACTTTGTAAAAAAATATAGATAATTATATGATCTACAATTTTTGTCTGATCTAATTTTATGATAAGACTTAGCGTTCCTCGTACGGGATGGATGGGGATTTTTCAGAATTCATTTATAATGGTGTTCCGAACATTCATACCAATTTTTACCTCTACGCTAATTTTTGCACCTTTACTACTATTTTTAGGGCTAAATTGACCGGACTATAAAGTTTTCAGGAATAATTCCAGTGTATAAAAATGGGCCTAAATTAAATATTGAAAATTACAGACCAATTTTGGTATTGAATTTAACTCTAATGGTAATATAAATAGTGTTGTTGTGGTTTTAGAAAAATGAATGAATTATGGTGTGATTAATGATAAATGATTAATGGTATATTTAAAGATAATACGGACGCTGGAGGATATGGGATTTGCGCATGTTGAGAAACAGCTTCAGAATTTAGTAATGAGAATTTGTGGCGACGTGTATAATTGCAGCCTGTGAAGATAATTGTTGGTGTGATATTTGGTTTAATTAATTATTAATTAATTAATGTGGTGTTAAATTGTAAAATTTCCAGTTGTCTTAATTCTATTAGAATTTATTGCGGGAAGCCCGGAAAGTAATTGAATTAAATAGGGTTTGGATATTTTTAAATAATTAGCATAAGTGATTTGGATGTAGAGGAAAGTGCGGTAGAAATGCGCGACGAAGATAATTCGTTTGACTTGAGTCGCAAATCAGCTTTAATTAAGGACCGCGAACAATTAAACTGTTAAACATGTTGCATATACACGTGTAACTTTAAATTACAACTTACTTAACACTAATTGTTCCCGAGTTCGAGTAAATATAAATCATTGATGTAAACAATACATAATAGAATTACCTTTGAATTTAGCGGACAAAAATATTGGTTTGAAATTTGCAGAACAAAAGTAAATCCTTTTTTTGTGCAATTTCATGTTGAAAATAATTAAAAGAAGCATATAATTGTGTTGTGTTTACAAAGAAGCGTATAAAGTTCATAATGTATAATTAAAGTTTTGTTTAATTAAATTCACAACTAAAATATCCCCATGCTATGTTAACAAAGCAAACATTATGCGTTTTATATTATTTTTAGCATGAAATTAATTTATGGATGATGTAAGAATAAAAAGCATTCGTACTTTAAAGCCATTTATATGTATTAAGTTTAGAGTTTAAAGAGAAAGGCCTTTGTTCGGTCAAAATTTAATCACTTATCGTTTAGTAAATTTAAATGATCTTTCCGTACAATTCATGTATAAAGTACGTAAATACGGAAGCTTATTAAAGGAAAAATTGAAAAACGCCACGGGACGGCCAAAACGTTTAGCAGGACCCATTTTTTATACAAAAGACAAATAGATTAGTGTACACAGGATTTTTATTAACAAATCTCAAAAACCCGGAGGCCGCCTCCCGGATTTCACAAACACAACTGGACTAATTAATCGGGATGAAGTTCAAAAACTTTCTGATTAAGTATTTGTAAATCAAAGCTCGTATTGAAGTTAAAAAGAACTTAACGACATTCTGATTAAGTTATAAAGAAAAATCCTATTCACTAATAGTGCTTTGTTCGCAGAACCTATCAACTTGAACAAAATATTTTAATACCGGCTGATTGATTGTTTAAAAAATAAAAAAACGAACATTCTTTCCGCATGCTTTCACTTAAACGAAACTAATATTGATCGCCCTTTCCCACTTCCCACAACAAACTTTTTCTCTTCCCAAATGGCATTGTTTATATTTTTCTTACGGTTACGTGTGTACACTTGCTTTTCAATTTTCAAACCTACTTATATCTCCACCTCCACGTCACATAACCCTACATTGCTAACACGAGTAATGCACAACTATTCCTCAAATTACATATCGTTAATACACACTCCTGGAAATGAACAAAAGACCTTGCGGTAGATTTGATTTAATATCTAATTGCATTTAAATGTCTTTGAAGTTACTAAGATATGCAGCTTTGTTACTTACACTACACCTACTCTCTACAACTCTACATATTTTAACCAATTAATCTCACCTATCTAATTATCACAAAAAATTCTATTTCACCCCTTCATTTATCATTCAAAACCCTCATAAATACTTCTTAACATATTAAATACATTTTTACACTAGATGATTCATGATTTTAGGTACAAAATAAAAAAAGAATCATCAAAATCCGACAATTATTAAAAAAGTTATGCAAAAATTTCGATTTCATCAAAAGCAATTTAAGAAAATTACAAACCTAATTTAAATTAAAGTAAACTCTAACAGTGAGTCAAATGTTGAAATACCTAGGTTTTTAACTTTAATAATGATAATTTTTTCAAAAAATTTGGTCACCAACTTCTTAAGAAATTTCGAAATTGCAAAAAATTACAACCAATAATTAAAATTTATGTTTTTTGGCTTATCACCTGAGAAAACATGAATTATTAAAATTGGTTGATAAATTCTGGAAGAATTTAATTTTTAGGATAGAGATTCTTTCTTTTTTGTCAAAAAAGTGATTTTATTTAAAAAAAAAATTAAAAATAGCTTAAAAAAAATTCGAGCTGCAATGAAAATCTTTTGTAATTTATTTTTGTTTGTTTTGGGTTTAAAGTTTAAAATTTCTCGAAAAATCCAATAACTCCACCATGTTTTAACTAATTTTAAAAACATAATAAAAATCTGGAACTACTGATTTTGCAATGGAACAATAATTTTTTTTATGTTTTAGGAGTATTTTTTTTGTTTGGAAGCTATGAAATCTCAAATTACAAAAAATTTAAATTGCTACAAAAAATTGAAAATTATTTTTTTTAATTTATCACATGATAAATTAAATGACTTTAATCACATAATTAAACAAGAATAATAAATGGTCCAAAGTGACGAACTTGATGAAAATGCTGATCACCAAACCTGAATGTTGATATTCGAACTTTCGAAAATTCAAATTTAGTTCAAGCTTCAAACCATATAAAGCTCGAACTGTTCGTACTATTCGAACCGATTCTTTACATTCTTTACAGTTCGAGGAAATAATAAAAGTTTGAATTTAATTAAGTTCGATCCTACTAAACTACGAATTCGATGAAGTTGAGAAAGTTGCTATTTGACGAAATTCCAAAATGACTAACTTCATGAAGTTCTAAACTGACGAATTTGATGAAGTTCCAATGTGACGAACTTGATGAAAGTACTGTTCACTGAACCTGAATATATATATATTCAAACTTTCGAAAGTACAAATTTCGCTCAAGCTTTAAAACATAAAAAGCTCGAACTGTTCGTACTATTCGAACCGATTCTTTACATTCTTTACAGTTCGAGGATATAATGAAAGTTTGAAGTTGATAAAGTTCGAACCTACTAATCTACGAATTTGATAATGTTTGAACTCGACGAAGTTAAGAAAGTTCGAACTTGATAAAGCTCCAAACTGACGATCTTGAAGAAATTCCAAAGTAAGAAACTTGATAGAGTTGTAAAGTGACGAAGTTGATGAGGTTCCAAAGTGACGAACTTGATGAAGTCCTAAATTGATGAATTTGATGAAGTTCAAAAGTTTAAAGAAGGTCGTATCTAAGAAAAGCTTTTTTATTTATTTTAATTAAGAATATTAAACACATTATCACAAAAACTGCTCCATGTTATGGCGGCAATAATTTTAAACAGTTTTATTCCATTTTTTTTTAATTCAAAGTGTTATAAATTTTTAAAAAAGCATTTCTGGACAATACCTAAGATTTCAAAATTGCTTAGTTTTACTTCTTCCATCATCTCAAAAAATTGCCTCAGTTATTCAGGAACACCCTGTATAATGTAAAAATAAACAGGGTGTCTCACTTTTTTTCCCGCAATTTTTTTTACATAATAAATGTCATTGTGAACAGAAAAATTCCTATAAAATTTCTTATCATCGTGTTTTTATTTAAAAGATTCATGGTTTGGATATTGTCTTTTCCAACTTGCCTTTTTGAACATTATTGGCTGTTTTTAAAACAAGTGGACTCATTTAAAATTTTTGACAAGAAAATTAACCTATCTGATTGGCTTACAAATAATGTCAAAATCCAAAGCATACTTGATTTAAAATTAAAAAATTGAAATAAAATGAAATTTATACAGGGTGTCCCAAAAAAATCATTAATATTTTGAAATTTTAAAATTGGTGTAACTTCTTAAGTAGTGGCAAAAAAATATTAGTTCATAGGAAATTTTTTGTTCAGAATGATATTTACTGAGACACCCTGTATAGGTATAATATTTCCTAAATAAAAATTGGGGTTTGATGCCAATCTGCAGCTCAAAATATGACACCTTTAATGTAGAAATATTTTAATTTAAATACAAACAGTTCTTACTTACATCAAGTAAAGGAATTACTAAAAAAATGTACTTGGCCAGGATTTGAACCTGGGACCTCCAAATCCTAGGTAGTTCAAATCCTGGCCAAGGACAATTTTTTCAATTAATTCAATAAAATAAACCAATTTGGACAACGGCTTTAGAATTTGAAAGCCTAAGTAAAGTGTTGAGAATAGTTCTGAATTTTCTAAGAGAAAAAACTTACTTCTAACTAATACATTCTGCAAACTTTACACTCGTGAGTACTTGACCGATGAGGCAACTGATCTGGTTATTCGCACATTATATTTGTCTGTTTGTATATTTATTCCGCAATGAAGGACAAATCTTGCTGATTGTTTGCATCAACTGCGTGGCTGTTTCACGAGGTCGAAGGTGAGGTAAAGCCAATTGATCCATACTTTGTCCTTCCGTAATTGGAAATACAAAATATGCGACTGAGATTTTAAAACCCCTAGCCTTCGCAGAAGGTATTTTATAATTTATTATGAACGATGTTTACTTTTAATTTACGAAATGTGAATTCGGAAAATCGTCTCCTTTTTATGATAACTTTTCGAGGAAATAAAAATACTTTTTGGAGTTTAATTATTTAGTGTATAATTTGGGTGTGTTAATGAAAATATGTGATATGATATTGAGAAGATAGTTTTGAAGTGGGGTAAATTAAACGGTTGGAAAAGTCTTTAGTATCCCTAATGAGAAGGAGAGTATTAAATTAATCTAGTATGCGCTATTTCGTAAAGGTAAAGTTTTCCAGTTAATAATGTGACTAATTACAATAGAAAGGTCGTGATACCAATGCGTAGGCTAAGGGCGCTTGCGGGGCACTCCCTAATTCTCGATTATTCTCCATGTTCGTAACATAATCAAGCTTACAAAGCAACCACGTTGAATTAATATACAAATCATGTTATGAATTTCATATATGCATATTAAAGTAAATTTCTTGTGCTTACCATAAATAAATGAGCTTTATCCAATGAAGCAATTTTCTGTCTTTGCTTTTTGTGAAAGTATTTCTAAATCTGGCTCCCTCAGACGGAAAGCATCAGCTTCTCAAATGCAATACTGCCGTAGTATTTTTTTCCTTTTAAATACAACTCTACCAGTACAAATAGTATCTGCTGGATAAAGAAAGAGGAAGGTTAGATCAAAAGCGCAGAAACGAAGTTATGTTACTCCCAAATGTACGGTCATTTTAACATCACTAAAACTTTGTGTTCTTTATGCTTAAGCAACAACGAAGTGCACTAAGCACACCTACTCAGGCATACGTATCAGCTTATTTTATTACACATCCCTTTGAAGCATTGCTCATTCCACTACTTTATATGAATAAAAAAACTATATACCTATAATTTCCACCTAAACAGCAACATATTAATTTTATTATATTTTTACAACAGGCAACAGACTGTTAATTTTAATGAAGTTTCTAAATGTAAAATATGGGGTACCTCAAGGTTCAGTCTAGGGACCGCTTTTATTTTTCATTTTTGTAAATAATTCTAGTCTAGAAGCCCGAATTTCGAGCGTTTTTTGAGGACTCATAAAAAAAAAGCAATTGATATTTTTACCATCCATTTTTTATGGCTTATTTATTCATATTTCAAGAGTACATAAAGAAATAAAAATAAAAAAAATATTAAAATTTCAATAAGTTATGCGTCGTTGAAGTAGAGGGGCGAAAAAAAGCCGTGTCCCGGTCGTCATGATATCTACCCTCCTCTGGTCACTTGAAAAATTATGGATAATTTTTGATCAGTATTAGTGATTCCTTGTTGTTTTGAATTTCGGAACCCAAACAATGTTCCAATAAAGAATCATCTGACAGGCTTTCGTAAAAAGGTTTTAAAACTGTTAAAACTTTATCAGTAAGTGGTGTATCATCGTGTTGAAAGTCATCCAGAGTTTGTTGTTGATAGCCACTGAACCTTCGTTTTTTTATCTGTCTGGACGACAAGATCGTCATTAAAAAAGTATTTTTTTGCTAATTACAAGACCAATTAGGCCGGACAAGCAAAGCGACCTATACCATCGTATTCTACAATAAAAATGCTGTTCTACAAAAGCAATAAAGTTTTGCTAAGTTAATTGAACAAAAGATATCATTGTTCATATTTTTGCGTGGGTGTAAACGCTCCTAAACTTATAGTTGGGCATAGCGGCTTTGTTTGTAACGGACAAACTACATATCGTCGTAATCACAAATAAATTTGCTATTTACTGGTTTCAATAACTTTTTTATGCATCCCCCCTGTCAAATGGAATTAGCGATTAAACATTGAAAAAATCATTTAAAACGTATTTTTTGCTAATTTCTCGAGTAATTGGGCCGGACAAGCATGATGACCTATACTATCGTATTTTACATCGTGAATGCTGTTTTTTGCAATCTCAATTGTTGCTGTGAGTTGATTAGGGGAAAAAATTTCTTTAATTGACTTACGCCGCAAACTTGGTGAATGCGCCGTTTTTAAAGTTGTCGTTGGCTTCTGGTTAATTAATTTCTAACGGACAAGGTACATGTCATATGTCATTTTAATCAAAATTTGATGCTGTATCTAATGATCTTAATATCTTTTTTATGCAAGTTACCTGTAAATAGTAATTCGCGTTTAAAGTTGAAAAATGTTGAAAAAAACACTTTTATTAATAATTACTCACTTAATTGAGTCGGACAAGCATAGTGACTAATACTATTGATATCTATATGTCAAATGCTATATTTTGACATATCATTTGTCTTTGTACTATGATAATTAAAAATTTGTTAACTCGTGATTGAGTTTTGATGGAAGGGCTATAAAACGTTTATTTTAAACGGACAAGCAAGGCGGTTAGTACCAGCTTATGGTGCTTTTATTGGGCTTTAATATGGTGTATTTATTTTTGATGTAAGTTAATTATAACAGAAGTTATTCCCAAAAAACCTCTTATGGAGAATTACATATAGAAAACTCATCGCTGGAAAACGTATCGCTAACATCTCGTCGGTCACTAAAATGACTATAACTTTAAAAATAATTCGAATTTTAAAAAAGCCTTTTAGGGAGATATTTTCGAATATCTTAACTATCGAAATATGGAAAAAAAATTTCGATTTTTCAAATTTCTAGACTAGAATGCCCCCTTAATTGGTCAATTTGCGTTTCATGGGGTACTCTGATAAAAGGTAAAATTTTTGTCAAAATTTCATCCCAAAATTGTGTTTTATAATAGTGATTTTTCAAAAATGGATCCATTTTTCGATTAAATCCCAAATATCAGCAAAACGAGTGAAGATAGACTTATACAAAATATGGTTATTTTTTGATAATAAATCCTAAAATTACTTCCTCGTAGCGCTGGAACACCCTGTATATGTGAATAGGTAAATATATGTTAGTAGTTAAAATTGAAATATTGTGTCCATAATTGGAAACAATGTAACTAAAATACTTTGGTTGTTTTGAAAGGGTAGTAAAGTTATGTGTAGAAATAGATTGGTGTTGTAATTTTATTTCCCGTAAACAAAATGTGGTAGCCAGCAGTCATCGATATAATTCCAATTTTATGTAGGTACATACAATAAAACAACAACGTAACAAGAGTTTATAAACAGATTGGAGCTGTTTGGGTAGCTATATACAGTATGGTCGGCTAACTCGATCAGTCCCTTCAACGTGCACCTAGATTGATCTATAATTTCCAATAAAATAATTTGAATGAGCTTGACAAAGTGCGCTGACGTAAACGAGGAAACGAATGAATAAATGAACGAGTGATCTAAATCGCTTGTTTTAACGAATTTTTAACTGCGGCTATTTTAAATTCGGCCCGAGCACACAAATCATAATAATGATTAATATATAACAGGAAAAATAATATTTCATCCAGGATGTTCCTTTTTTGTTCCGCATAAATCTCAGTAAGATATATTTAAATTTCAACTAATTACATAAAAATGAGGATCCAAGACGTGATAAAACTCAATTTGGGAAATCTTTTTAACTTTAAATTTATTTTTTAAATACTTTAGCCGTGTTATTATCCTGCGGAATTAAAGGGACGAAGAAATTCACTTAAGTAGAACGCTTCTTAACAAAACTACGAATTCGTTACTCGTGTAATCCAATTTGGGGATAATTTAAAAATTAAATCTGTTCTTGTATTAAAACTCATGTGGAGTAACGTACGAAACTATAAAACCTAATGATGAGTTATTTTATTTTATTTTTTAATTACCACGACCAAACAAAATAAATTCGAGGTTTTAAATCCTTTAAAAGTGCAATTTGGCGATTCAGTGCCGCTCAACGCTCGTTGCATCTGTTGCCTATAAGTAACGTCTTTCAAAATGAAAAATATTTCATTGAGAGAAATGATTTATAATAAAGAATCGGGAACATTAAGGCACACAGGAAATATATAGTTGCTATTTGCAAGTCCCCCATCATAAAAAAAATAAATTATTTAAATTTTAAAATGAATAATTTTATGTTTGGATCATGGAAAATGTTGTAAGTGCTCTGAATAATTAAGAGCCAGTAGCAGAATTTAAAATTAAAAAATGTATAAATATAAAAGCGGAATGTATTCCGCTAATAAAAGCAATTTCGTTGAAACCTAACGAATAATTGATTTATTAAAATAAGACCCTTTAAGTGTTTTATTTTGCGCACGTTTATGCTACAGAATAAACTCTCGACATTTCCTTTTTATTTCTACCTCCAGAAAAAATGTTATTTACGAAAAAGTGTGGCGTAAACTCTCAGTGTAATAAAGATTTTCAAATCTCTCTTTTTTCTACAAAAATACACCTACATATTTATTACAAATATTTTTATACAATCTCTTATACAAAAACATCTTAAACAAATTTGTCCCTCAAAATTTTCATTAAAAATATTTTATTAAAGTTACGAAATTCTACAAGAATTTTATTAAATATTTGTTAATAAAAAACTTATTTATTATAATATAATCATATTTCTGCAGTGGTTTTCAGAAGTTTCATTGCAAATAGACTTCAAAGCTATTATAAACTTTTATGAGAAAACCTCATTATGCGTTTTACTACAAATTTTACCAATTTTCTACATTCAGAAAAAGGAAATTTAGATGAATACAAAAGTTAATCCGTATTTGACATGTAATTATATTTTTTATAAAACCTGCATTTTTTATAACAAATAAACCTATTATAGTTACCACAAAGTTTAAAGCGAAAATCTCATTGTATATTTTACTATAAAGGTTACATTTTATTAAATAAAATGTAACTACAAGCTTATTTATTTTTAAAAATACTTTAATTATAATTCTACTAAAAATCGTATTATACATTTTTTAAAAAAATATTTCTTCATAACAGACTACAATCCTATAATTTATTAATATGGAAAATAAATCAAAATTTCCAATTTTGGTGTCTCATTTACCATTATTTCATAATAGTATCGTGAATACACTTGCAAAATTTGGTATAAATATTAACAACAATAAAAATGTTTTAAAACTCGAGTCGTTAAAACATTAGAAATAACTCACAAAATCAACGGTTTTCTGATGGATTTTTTTGACGAAAATTTTACTACTGATAAATTGGAGTATCATAAACACATATACAAAATTTTGTAAAGATATATATAAAAATAAAAAAGTTATTAGCAATTTTTTAACTCAAATTCTAAAAATAATGAGTAATTTTCTTAAGCTTCCTTTTACCATTATTAAGTAGTAGTATCATGAAAACACCTACAAAATTTTGTAAAAAATATCTGCAAAAATAAAAAAGTTATTAACATTTTTGAAACTCAAAAAATATTATTGAATTACGAAATAATTTACAAAATCCCAAATTTTCATTGGAACATTCCGACAATATTTTTACCATTATTAAGTAGTAGTATCATGAATACATATACAAAATTTTGTAAAAATATCTGCAACAATAAAAAAGTTATTAACAATTCTGAAACTCAAATTCCAAAAATATTAATGAAATACGAAAAAATTTATAAAATCCTGAATTTTCACTTGTTTCCATTGGAATTTTCTGACAAAATTTTTACCATTATTAAGTAGTAGTATCATGAATACACATACAACATTTTGTAAAAATATCTGCAACAATAAAAAAGTTATTAACAATTCTGAAACTCAAGTTCCAAAAATATTAATGAATTACGAAATAATTTACAAAATCATGAATTTTTACTTGTTTCCATTAGAATTTTCCGACAACATTTTTACTACTATTAAGTAGTATAGTATCATGAATACACCTACAAAATTTTGTAAAAAATATCTGCAACAATAAAAAAGTTATTAACAATTTTGAAACTCAAGTTCCAAAAATATTAATGAATTACGAAATAATTTACAAATTCATGAATTTTCACTTGTTTCCATGAGAATTTTCCGACAAAATTTTTACTATTATTAAGTAGTATAGTTTCATGAATACACCTACAAAATTTTGTAAAAAATATCTGCAACAATAAAAAAGTTATTAACAATTTTCAAACTCAAGTTCCAAAAATATTAATGAATTACGAAATAATTTACAAAATCATGAATTTTAACTTGCTTGCATTAGAATTTTCCGACAAAATTTTTACTATTTTTAAGTAGTGTAGTATCATGAATACACCTATAAAATTTTATAAAAAATATCTGCAACAATAAAAAAGTTATTAACAATTTTGAAACTCAAGTTCCAAAAATATTAATGAAATACGAAAAAAATTACAAAATCCTGAATTTTCACTTGTTTCCAATGGAATTTTCCGACAAAATTTTTACCATTATTAAATAGTAATATCATGAATACACGTACAAAATTTTGTAAAAAATATCTGCAACAATAAAAAAGTTATTAACAATTTTGAAACTAAAATTCCAAAAATATTAATGAATTACGAAATAATTTACAAAATCATGAATTTTCACTTGTTTCCATTAGAATTTTCCGAGAAAATTTTTACTATTATTAAGTAGTATAGTATCATGAATACACCTACAAAATTTTGTAAAAATATCAGCAACAATAAAAAAGTCATTAAGAATTCTGAAACTTAAGTTCCAAAAATATTAATAAAATACGAAAAAAATTACAAAATTCTGAATTTTCACTTGTTTCCAATGGAATTTTCCGACAAAATTTTTACCATTATTAAATAGTAGTATTATGAATACACCTACAAAATTATGTAAAAATATCTGCAACAATAAAAAAGTTATTAACAATTTTGAAACTCAAGTTCCAAAAATATTAATGAATTACGAAATAATTTGCAAAATCATGAATTTTCACTTGTTTCCATTAGAATTTTCCGACAAAATTTTTACTATTATTAAGTAGTATAGTATCATGAATACACCTACAAAATTTTGTAAAAAATAGCTGCAACAATAAAAAAGTTATTAACAATTTTGAAACTCAAGTTCCAAAAATATTAATGAATTACGAAATATTTTACAAAATCATGAATTTTCACTTGTTTCAATTAGAATTTTCCGACAACATTTTTACTACTATTAAGTAGTATAGTATCATAAATACACGTACAACATTTTGTAAATATATCAGCAACAATAAAAAAGTTATTAACAATTCTGAAACTCAAGTTCCAAAAATATTAATGAATTACGAAATAATTTACAAAATCATGAATTTTCACTTGTTTCCATTAGAATTTTCCGACAAAATTTTTACTATTATTAAGTAGTGAAGTATCATGAATACACCTATAAAATTTTGTAAAAATTATCTGCAACAATAAAAAAAGTTACTAACAATTTTGAAACTCAAGTTTCAAAAATATTAATGAATTACTAAATAATTTACAAAATCCTGAATTTTCACTTGTTTCCATTAAAGAAGTTGATTGCTCGAAAACTATTCGAGGTACAAAAATGTTTAAGGACTCAAAATTTAAGGAATTAATTGTATTTTCCGATCATTCTAATAAAATGTATGACAATTTTTAAATAAACTCTCCAGGGCCGGATTTATGCCCATTTTTTTGCATATATTTTGGAATATTTATGGAAAAACTAATCGACCGATTTTCACTAGATATTTTTTTAAATACATCTAGGTGCTATAAGTTTTTGGTATAAAATTTTGGTGTTGATAACTTTAGTAGTTTTCAAGAAAATTATTAAACTCTAAAGCTTTAGATGGCAAAAAATGAAGCATTTTTCGTTATGGAGTTGTGGATCGAAAAATAAAGTGTCAGAAACTTTAATTACTAAAAATTCAATAGGCGTCCAAACGATTTTTTGTCGTAAAACTGGTGATAATTATTATTCTTCGTTGACCACTCACTCGAAGATAATTTCAAATACCAAAGCAGACATGGGTTGGACATGTCAAGGATATAGCTTGGAAACTAAGGGAAGTCTTGAAATTAAAATAGATTTTGGATAATTTTCAGTGCTACCCCAATTCGAAGGGACGTGTGGAGAAACATGTTCCGTCATTAAAACTTGTGTTCTCGAATATCTGCAAGAATCAATTTTGTTGATGGGAATAACTGGGTCGAAAATATTTATTGGGCAAATAAAGGTGAGGATGAGAGAGATATTTTAGGTTCATCTTGTAGGCGTTGTGTATTCATTAAAATCGGTAAGAAATCGGAAAGAGATGAAAAGAATTGTGATCAAAGCGGTAGTGGATCGAAGGGTATTCTCTTTTAAACGGCGTTCATATATAAAATCTGTTTCAATTGCGAGATGTTGAGGTAATGAAATTCCTTCTTACAGAAAGCACAGCGGTTAAATTTCCTGAGGCCGATGCTTCAAGTTTCATAATCGAAGTCAATGTATGATGTAAGAGTCTAAGGGTTCTGAGGTGAAAGGTTAATAAAAAAGAAGCTTTTATCTTAAACCTGATAAGTTCGTTATTAAGTTATTCATGAGCGGCAATCTACTCAGACACCTGAACAAACCTAATTGACATGATCACTTTGCGCCAAAGGGTCAATATAGATAATTTTGGTTTCACATTGCACTCTCAAGCTTAGTAAACATAATCCTAAATCAACACCCGCTACTGTCCTAAATAATTATGTACACATGAATTTATTAAGACACATTTTTAAGGCTTAAACTTATTATTTAAGGCATAATAATGGTAATAAATTAGAAGGCGATGTAAAAGTTTATTAATTAAAAGGTTTTAATAAAAATTTAACGAAATGAATTATAATTGCAATTTCCGCACGAATGTAATAATTTATGTTGCAAATTTGTTAATCTAATCAAGATTACAAAACGGTAATCTTGCTAGCTTTTAATTAAATAATATGACTAGCATATTTCAACTTCCTGCAATCTTTAAGTGTTCGCGCGGGATAATTAATTCCGATGCGATATTTGTAAGGATAAGGAAATAGCGATGATAAAACATTCCCATCCTTTTTTCCGCCTTCGTTCCTCCTTGTTTTAATAATACGCATTCAACTGAGATTTGGGCGAGTTTACTAAGAATTAGTGACTAAAAATTTCTACGTCCAGTTTAGAGTTTTCATCCAAAGGTTTTATAACAATAATGAAACGCATGACACAAGTTTTATTTCAAATATTATTAAATTCGCGCCAACTTTTGTTACTGCTCCAAATTGCTGGTTTTGTATTGCATGAAATATTCCGGCAAACATTTTAAAGAAGTTGGATGGCCCTACATATCTTATTCTATTTATAATTATTTTCTGCGATTTTGCTTTGCTTTGAAGCTCATATTCTAGATTCTACACTCTAAGCTCCCAAATTTATCATCTAAATTACACTATCTTTTAGTACGCATTACTATGATTTATGAAGGCTTGTTTGCAAGGCCATTTGTACTATTTAATATATGTGATTCACGCACGACGTTTCTTTCTATTCAACACACGTGGCCTACTACACACATGTCTCTACCAAAACTTTCGCGTGCGTAAACTTAAATCCACATATAAACCTTTAATGTTCTTTTATCTTCACTTACTTAATTAATTACTTTTACCTCATACCTTATTCATGACCAACTCATTTCCTTTAAAGACCATTTCAATCATTCATTTGCCACTATTCTAGTACTTAATTACGAAAAAGAGATATGTCCCTTCCACCATCATTAATCCTATTTCTCATGTTCTTTCAGGAGGTGTTTTGAATACAATTGTTTTCTAAGTACCTTCAAAGAAAGAAATCCAATAGCGAAAAAATCGGGAGACCGTGCCGGCCATTCTATCCTTCTTTCTTACCGGCAAAACATCATATGGTGGTACTCCGTCTTGTTGAAATTAGTCAAGAAATAAGTTTTCTCCGACTTCGGTTCCTCGACACGAGCCAAAAAAACCATGAAATTTTCAGATTTTTTTCAGTTTTTCAGTCATAACTCCAAACCGGCCAATCTAAACAACTTGTTATTACAAGAATTAAAGAACATCAAATTTATTACTAAACCACGAAAAATAAACCCAACTTTACATGACAACTAGTCGTTTTTCAAAATTCTTTATAATGAAGAAGTTGAATTCTCAACTTTGTCTTTTCATATCTCTGTCAATTAGCCAAGAGAATATTTTTGACTATTTTTCTGAGGATCCCTGAAGGGTAACTAAAAACGTACTGGAGAGCTCTTCCGCCACTTTTAAATTTTTGATATTTTGCTCTACAGGGTGTTTCTGAACAAATGTCAACTAATCTAGGAATGGGTTTTTGGACCAATTTTAAGACAAAATATAAGAATAATTTTTTCGCTAAAATGCTCCATTTTTGGAAATGCAGGGCATTGAAGTTTACTAATTTTTTTACTTTTAATTTAAAAAACAACTTCAAAGTAGGCTAATTTACTTAAAATATCATGTACTGAATATGTGGGATGCTCCATATGCAAGATGCATGTCTGCATTTGAAAATCTATGCATTTTTAATATTGCAATAATACGACTAACTATCAAACACTAATTAGAAAATATTAAAGGCTGCTTAGAACTTAGAATTAACAAAATATTGTGGTAATTCGCCTACTTTGATATTTGTATGTTTTCAGATAAATCACGAAATTTTCAATAAAAAACCTAATTTGATGATGTTTTTTGAATTCATATTTTTAGCAAAAAATTATAAAATCTACTTTTATTCCGAAATGAAGCACCGAAGTGACATACAATTCTGTAGAACAGTGATCAAGGATTATTTTAGTACTTTTAAAATTATCAAAAACGTAAAGAAACAAAAGATATGATCAAAAAAAGTTGATGATCTCCCCACATGTAACGCCCCTGAAAATATTTTTTAAACTTTTATTAGCCAAAAATGTGTATCCTTATGTGAAAAAACTGTGGCCAAAATTCTAAATTAATATTTATTTTATTTACAAAAAAATATTATTTTTGAAAAAATTTGAAGTGGTATAACTTTTTAAGGAAGCATTTCTGGATAATATTTTATAAGTCAAAAATAATGAGTTTGACTTTCTCTATCATCACAAAAAATGTGTCACAGTTATTCGGGGACACCCAGTATAGCATTACTGAATTGTGAATTTACATTTTGTTTGACTTTTAAGAACGCGGTTAGTGCTGGATGATATGGATCTTCTTCAACCAAGGGTCCAATTTCGTGACTAACATCACATTCAACAGATTTTGAAGTAATAACAAGGTCTAATAGTATATCCTTACAGGTTTCAAACTTTATTTCTTTGCAGTAAGTTGGAGAGAATTCAAGAAAATTTAAATAATTCTTTTGTTATTTTATGGCACAACTGGATTTGGTAAATAAATAATATTTTTTAAAAAAGTCATTATTAATGTCGAATTTCAATCAAAAAGCTTAAGCGATATCAGATATGTTGTTATTTAGAGTGGATTGTTTTCAAATGATCACCGTGTATAGCAATTAACCCACTTATGACGTCATCTCATCAGTTCCGCACGCAGCTTTATTAGAATTTTTTTCCACGAATTTGCAACGCGAGTTTTTAGCTAAAAAATCGTATTTTAAATGTAAAAATTTCCTGCGTTTATTCTCGAATCCTGGAAAATTACATTTGAGTGTTTTGCATCTCCAGGCGTAACCCTGTGGCGTCTCGACACCGGGACGTAAACGTTATGAATCCTGCATTTTTTCGAGCCCTAAAAGTACCAAAACTCACAGTGTTTCAACTCAAAATGAATAATAGGATATTTTATGTACGTTTGTGTTAAAAATAAAATTATTGAATAAAGTGACCATAGCGAAGTATTTTTAGTTGTTTGTAGATACTTTGAAAACAATTTAAGTTAGATTTTTATAGCAGCAAGGAAGTAATAAAATATCCGAGCTTTTATAATGAAGTTTGCAATAAACTTATTACTAGCTTAATATACGTTAGATTGTACTAGCCGGGTAAATATGTGGGATTATCCTGTTGTAGTATAATGTATTTTTGAAGAATTTTAATATCGCGATGTAAATTATGAATAAAGTAGTTTTTTATGGAATATGTGCTGAAGTATATTTTTTAATAATGATAGGGTGAATCTAATTATGTATTAATTATTATAGTGTTATATACCTGTTATCAGTAGAAGATATTTTAAGTTAATTAAACAGTAATGGAAACGAGGTAGTAAATTCGATGAGAAATTAATAATGAGAGCAGTTGAACAACTGCAGAATTCCGGTCACAACCTGACATAACTCACGGTTATTCTATACAGATTCAGACAGAGCGGTATCAGATTATTTGCATTAAAATTCTATCGGAAGCGTTTGTGCAAGTAAAGCTGAGCGCTTTACTTAGAAAGCCGCAAAATCAGGACTTGTAACTTGAGCTTAGGAATTATTAAAAGCAAAACCAAATTATAAAATTTAGTGTCGCTGGTTTTTGAGTTAAGGCGGATAAAAGTTAATGCAAAACAAATCAGGCGGGTATAAATGTTTGCCGTATTAAACTTTCATCAATTTAACGATGTAATAAAAATCTTTCTATCAAAGGAGGAGTAACTTTAAATGAGGAAAAAGCGTCTTTTGTGATTTTTAGTCAATAACTCGGCTGAAAGTTTAATACTAAAATAAAGTTTATGGCCGTGAGAGTTGAGATGCTCTGTTCATTGGTATATAAAATAATAAACTTTGATTTTGGTAACTAGTTTAATTATAATCTGGGACTTATTTATGCTCCCTGTGTAGAGGGAGGAGGCAGGAGTTAGGCCAACGAAGCAGAAGCAAAATAGGCAGGCCAAGCCTTGGCATTTTATACTTAACGACGCAACGAAAGCACTAAATCCCACATTAAATTATATTGCTATAATATTAAGAAAACAAAATTCAGTTATTGAACCCATTTAACTTAATTAGATTAACAGCCGCACAACAAACTTCACTAGCCTACCATAACCTTAGCATTAAACAAAGGCATTAAATTTGAGAAAATCACAATTTAAGCATCAACACCTTTTTAAAATAATAACCCCTTTTAATGCACCTCCTTAAATATTTCACCAAAATATTTTCCTTTACGACCCTCGTATTAAAAACGACTTACCCAACTCTTTTCACCTTCATAATACCCAATTACGAGCTAATACCAATATCGTTAACTAAAGGTAACTAATTTTCAATCACTATACCTTCTATTAAAGCTCACTCCTTTCCTTTCAACGCCAACATTGATGAGGATGAAGTCCCATTTACCTTTATGACAGCTTCTATCAACTACTCTCTTTAACTTCCAAGTCTTACCAAACTTCATTTTATCTCTAATTATTTCTACAAAATAGTTTCCTTACAAAACTATTTTTCTACGCTCTACTCACATTAACTTTGTGCCTTTATAATTATTTCTCCATAAAGTTTCAACACAATTTTATTCTCAAACTCGCACGCCCTCCAGCGCTCCGCATTAATTATCAGTAATTCGCTGATAATTTTCAAGAAAGCTCCACAAAAGTGGGATGAATTTTTTATTCCTTCGTAGGATCTCCGTAAAAAAAATTCATCCAAAAGTATTATTAAGATTTTTTTAATTATACAGTAACTTCTCAAACTAAGCAATCCTTTGAACTAAATACTTGGTAACTACTGTTTCGGTTCCCTTGACATAAGCAACAAAATGGTTGGAAATAAAAGAGATTTCCTTTCAATCCAGAAGATATTAAAAATTTTATAGAGAAAAGAGGCCAATATACCAAGTCTGCTATTTGTGAAGAATATTGTGCATCAATGAAACAAATCCATCAACGAAAATATTAAAATCTTGAGAAAAATTGGTATAATAATCTTTAAATATTGGTGCGGAATTCACCGCTAGAAAAATTCAGGAAGATCTACGGGATACGACTTTTGAAGATTTCTGGAGACAAACGGTTCCCTGACGTAGATGCTGATGTTGTACCATTTCTAGAAAAATTCAACAACAAAGTTATTTGGTTGGACTTACGTCTAAATCAAGTATACAATTGTGACGAGACCTCATTAATTTTCAAAAACTTGATGGTAATGAAAAAAGTGCTCCCGGACGCAAAAATTCTAAGGAAAGGGTGACAATTTTGCAGAATTTCCCTTTAAAAGGTGTTTTTTTCGTAGAGAGTTGAAATTTTGTAGCTGGAAGGAGGAGAAAATTTTAAGACAAAAGTGTAAATGTCCCTCTTCGATCGGATCGTCACGAAAAAGTTGTTCCACCCCGAACGAAAAATCGAGTTCACCCCATGTGTCCGAAATTCACCTCGAATCGAACCAAATTTTAGTATGTTATGGGGGTTTTGACCCGCTCGGATCTATCTATTAAGGGGGCGCAGATACGACCCCTTTTATATTTTTACCCCGAAATTTCGTGGAAGTTTTAATTTTCGGTTTAAAATTGCGCCGTCCAGAACCGTATTTGTACCAAAATTTTACCAAAACTTTGCGATTTTTTTCCAAAAAAACTATTTAACCAATTTTAACTAAATTTTTTAGAATGCGTCTATCCACGGTGTTTACTTTTGGCAAAAAATTTGAAACCGGTAACTTTTATAGTTTTTGAGAAAAAAAAAATAAAAACCGATTTCCATTAAAAATTTCAAGCCTTAAAAATATCTCAAAATTTTTTTTTTCAATTTTTTTCAAAGAGAGTAAAAATGGATGAGTTCACCTGCCCTCTACACCCCCCCCCCCCCTTCAAAAAAAATTTTACACCCCAAAAACTCAAAAAAATCAAAAATTTTTTAAGTAAAAGTATTTTTTGAGGAACAACTATTATTGTAATTGTTTCTCTAGAAACATCAGTTTTAGTACTTATTTATTTAGGGATAGCAGTTGATGTTATACTAATTTCTTCAGAAACAGCAGTTGTTATACTTATTTTTCCAGAAGTTTAGAATTATAATATTCAAATGATAATATCTCAAAAACTTAATATGCTAGATTTAAATTCTGCTCAAAAAAATCTACAAGAATAGTTTTATTTGAGAGCCATCACTTTTTTTATTTTTTGTAGGGCAGTGTTGTAATTAAACAGATTTTTCTTGACTGAAGTATTTAAATTATTATTTTTTGTTTTTATCTTCACCAAATAAGTTCGAGGTAAGTTTGAGAAGTTAGTGTATCAAAAAATTGTTGGAGGAGCAAGTTTTCTGTAGTAAAAAGTGGTTAGACGTAGAAATTTTATGGGCAAAAATTAATTAAAAGGCATGTTTTATTAAAATTTCTAAAGTGTTTTTTGGTATTATTATTATGGAGTAAGGTGTGTAATTATCACGAGTTACAGTGTTGTGTAAACACCTCTGTGGAGCGGCTTTTGGAAAGTTGAAGGAAAGCAGGTAACTTGCGCAAATTTGCAAGTTTGTAATATAAACAGGTGGAGTTGCAATTGTTTCGCGCAAATATTTTCGAAAAGATTACTTAAAACAATTAATTCCGATGCACTAACTATGCTATGATAATTTAGTGTGATTGGAAGAGGGTGGTTGGTTCCACGTGGGTGATTTTAATCACGGTTATACACAAGAAGCCTTTGAGTAGATATTTTAATTATTGGAATTGCAAATTTAGCGAGATTAAAGACATACGTGAAAAGAATTTTAAATTAAAAAATTGTTTGCGGCAACGGTTTGGAAAAACGCGGTAATTAAAATGAAATAAGTAATTTTGTTTGTAAAATCGGGCTCGACTTATCGGGATGTAATTACATAAATTTAGTATTGTGATCAATGGCCTAATTCTGAATGTGGGTTTAGAGGCATAAATAACGGTTTTATCTTATGACATATATTAGTTTTAGTTTAGCAAAAGCTAAATTGGAAACAACATTGTATGCATTGTAGACGGAATTTCTGTATTTGTGTGTTTATTTAATGAGGTGCTAAAAATCGAAATAGAAAATCAGAGAAGCCGGTGCATTTTATGTCGGAGTCAATAATGTAAGCTAATGCAACTAGTCTCGGTGTTGTCGATGGAACG
Source organism: Stenus bimaculatus (assembly GCA_963971135.1). Classification (NCBI taxonomy): domain Eukaryota; kingdom Metazoa; phylum Arthropoda; class Insecta; order Coleoptera; family Staphylinidae; genus Stenus; species Stenus bimaculatus. The sequence continues at coordinate 2,348,482 of OZ020184.1, forward strand.
TGAACAAGCTTTTTTATCGTTTTTTTTTATCGTTCCTTTTATCAGCGAGAATTTTAAGAATAAATTTATTGTAAAATACATGATGTGATCTTGTATAGATAGTCCTTGAAAAATAAATGAGGAATAGTTTTTAATTTCGAAGCTGAACGCACAGGAAATCCTGCTCTAAAACTTAGAGTTTGGCACGAAGAAAATGGTATCATGGTTGACCTGGTCAATTGTTATCATGATGTGTGTATGTGTTGGGTGTTATTCGAATTCCTTAGTAACTCTAGTGTAGAATGGGCGGGAATGCGCTTTCCTTATCCCTGCCACTTCTGATGTATTACTTTACAAGTTTTATACTTCCATTGGGATAGATATTTCAAAGTGATAAAGCCAACGGTTCAGTCCAAAGTAATGCATTTGTAAGTTATTATGAGGAAGTTTATTAAAAACAATTTAAGATAAATCACGTATTATAGAGGATGTACGATGAACGCATAACACTAAACCAAATAATGGAAAACAATTACAGAAAAGGATTTATGTATCGCATGTCCCAAGGCAAACATAAATTAAAGCCAGAATAGGCCCTATTCGGCCCGATTTCGGAATAAAAAAGGGTTATTTAGGTCCACATGTAAACTTGAATAAAACCTTTTTATATCAAAAAATAATTGCATCAGCAGCTTATTACTAAATGATTAGTTCTTGCGAATAAAATTCTTTCCTAAATGACACTTTAGCTTATCTTACTGTTCGAAAGCACTGGGTTATCCTTATCTTTATTTATGTGATACACCTAATATCTGCTGTAAAATGCACCTTAAAACGGAAATGATGACAGTTTCAAACGCAAACTGGTGATTTTAGATAGCACCAAAGTTATTATATTCTTCGTGGTCATGTTCACGTAGGGGTGAGCCGGCCAGAAAAATAGGAAAAGGAAACGTGTTTTATACGTGTGTCGTCGAGCTTGTATATGTTTAACTAGATAAGATTTGCTTTCAAAGAAAACTACCTTTATCTCGTATAAATAATTTTTCCGTTTCTCATTGATTGAATAAATTTGATCATGATTTTATTATTTTTGCAAAGGAGGTTGCTGTTGGTAATAGTAGTGGTAGCAATAGATCTTTGATGTCAAAGGTTGTGTGGGCTTTTGCGTGCGTTAAAGGCGTCAACCTTTCCGGTCTCTACTTAGTTTACTGTTACTTTGCATGTCTGAGCTTCTCATTTGTTATGATAATATCATCTATCAGGTTGTAATGAAGTTACGGCTGCTGCTAGGTGCTAGCTGCTAGCTCCCACTAGCTGCTTACACGACCGATACTAAAGTCTCCCAAATATCGGCTAAACTAGGCAAATTACCTAGTCCTCAACCTTGTACTGCGCACTCACAGTTCACGACTTTAACTCATCCCAGACCTTCTAAATTGTATACAAGCCCGTATAACAGAAAACACTTAACTGTCAGCTTAAATTTATCTTTATAGCAAAATTTCATCATACACACCAAAATGTGTTTTTAACAAAAAGCTTCCCTTGCATACTGAAACAGCTATTTTTTACAACCCTTCACCTAATTTATTTAATAACTCACACCTTAACATCATAAATTATTACGATTACTTACTTTTACCAAACATTTTTACTCTTTTATTTCATTTATTATTCCATCCGCATATTTCGCTGATTGGAATTTGAAACATTACTAATTTTATATTTTAAATCAAATTCATGCAAATATATTCAATACTAATTAATTATACTAATGAGTAATAAATATTTTTCCATTTGTTATTACATTTAATTCATTTATATAAATAATAAATTCCACCATTTAATCATAATTGACTATTTTATTTTTTTCAACAAAAATACCAATTTTTGATATGAAGACCCAATTTCGATCCAATCTAAAATTAGGTAATATAGTGTTATATAACAAGAGTGTTTCGTTTCAAAATAAAAATTAATAACTAAAATTAAAAAACAAAAATTCGTACAGATAAATTTCTAAAAATTGCTGATATTAACATATTAAATTTTTTTAAATTTAATTATTTTTTGAGATACATTAACTAAAAAAAATTGATTTTTTTGAGGGGTTATAGAAGGCAGTTGAACCCCTACATTTCATCCATTTTTATTATATTTCATTTGCGGGGTCGATTATGAAAAAATTCGAAAAAAAAAATTTTGGGATATTTTTGAAATCTGCGAGAGTCCAGGGTAAAAATCTCAAAATGCCGATTTTTTTTCTCATAAGTAAATACCAAATAAGTAAAATAAAAAATATTCGAGTATTACAGGTTATTCCGATGAAAAGTTACGAATTTTCAAAGTCCGCGTCAAAATAGCGCGGAAAACAAAGTGTCACTTTGGGGGCACCAAAACGACATAAAGAGTAAACGCATCAAAAAAAACTCCCGTTTTAAGGAAAAACCTGGAATTTAGATTCTAATCGAAGCCAGAAAGTTTTGGTACTTTTGACGTCCGAAAAAACTGTAAAATTATACAGTTTGCGTCGTGGGGCCGTGACGTCACACCTTTGCGCTGGGAGGCTTAAAAATTGGTCACGGTAATCCCCAGGAAGTTAGAATAAAAGTTGCCAAATTTTTTTGCTTCCCTTTAGAATGCGACGGAGTTGCGATTTTTCAAAGTTAACGCCGCCGAAAACCCGAAAAAGGCGAAAAAAATCGACCATTTTGGGGAATTTATTCAAAATGTCGGGGTGGTCCAATAAATTTAAAATTAGTACCAAACTTGGAATCAACATCTCTCTTTACATCGGATTTGGAATTCTTAAAATCGGACGAAAAAATCACCCTTTCGGCCGCTCCTCGCCAAAACCGTCCGAATTCGGGGTAAAAATACAAAAGAGGAATAGCTGGATAGGCAGAAATGGATTTTTATATTTTGGGATAAATAAAGGAACTGGTGGATTAAAAATATGCCATTCAGCAAAAGCCTAACATTTTAAAAAGAAGTACAACCACGCGCAAAGATATCGAGGACACAAACGAAATATTCTGATAAATTTGAAATGGCCCCGCCCGTATCTTGAGTATTATTCATCTATTTCAAAATTTATGTGATCTGGTGTTTGAGAATACTTATTATTTCATTTGTGTCCTCTATATCTTTGGGCGTCATTGTACATTTCGAAAATTAATGAAAAAAATATAATTGGTGCAAGAATTTAATAAGATATGTGTATTGTATCTGTAAGTGATTTTAAATCAAAATTGGTAAATCTTAATCGTTGTTTTTATGAATGTAAATGTGTGAAATAAGTAATTAAATCATACATAATAGGGTTGCTTAATTGAGGTGAAATTTGCGCGATGTTTTCCTTTACATGAGTAAATTGGAATTATATTATTTAGAATAACATAAATGTTTGATTAAATAGAAGATTATTGAATGAAAACTTGGTCAAATTACAGGCAGCTAATTAATATTCAGAATACGATATTCATAATATAGGCGTAGGTGCATTTTGGTTAATTGAATATCTCATGTGTGGCTTAATTTGAGTATGTGCAACAACTGTGTGTGAGTACGTGCCAATTAATCCATAAAAAGTGTGAGGAAAAATTAACTGATTAAATGCATTTCGTACCACATTTTAAATTGCAGCGCAGAAATCTTGTAATGTATTCAAGTCTTTCTTGGGGCTTGAAGATTTATGAAGGAAGTGCTGTGCATGTATGAACGGACATTTAGAAGAGCAGCCCAGGATTATTAGGCAAAAAATCTACTTGCTTATTAATATGCATCTCATGAATTTTTATCGCTACAAAAGGAAATTTTTCCGCCAAGGAGGTAAAACCAAAGAAACTTATTTAACATTTCCATTATGCTTTACGAAAAACAAACAATAACTATTTATTATTTTTAATGCATGCTTTAAAGAAACTTTCTGAGATTATTAACTTAGAAAGTTAATGAAACTTTTAAATACAGTTACGAAATTTTATTTCGTTATTATTTAGTAAAACAATTTTTAATGACAAACTGCTTATTCCCATTAAACAAATGGGATTTCTTCAAAACTATTGGTGCATTACTTTAATGCTCTTTAAATTTTCTGTTTAACATTTTATTTTAAAGCTTTTCTTAACAACTTGTTGATTTTGCGTACTAACGCACGGGATAATCCCGAATCACCTTTCTCAAACCCCAAATTAGACTATTTAATCCCCGTATATTTTCATCATAAATACAAATTTATTTCACAAGTATTTAGCATCAAAATATTTAAATAACAAAATAAGAATTATTCATTGTTTAGTTTTCCTGCTGTTTATTTATTTCGTGCGTTCTATGTAAATATATGCTAATATTTTAAGTATTTATACACAGGGTGCTTAATTTAATTCGATTTCATTGTTATGCACGTTATTTGATGATTTCTGTATATTTTTTATTTATGAAATGACATTTACAGGGTGATCATTTCAGTTTTCAGTTCAGTTTTGCAAAAAAATTGCTAACACCCTTTCGCACAGGGATGGTATGAACACAATGCTTCCGATGTGATGACAATTAAATGACGAATTGCAGGAAGATGGATTAGACGAAGAAGTTAGATAGAATGGCCAGCACGGTCTCCCGATCTTTCGCCATTGGATTTCTTTCTTTGGGGACACTTATAGACAATTGTATTGAACTCCACCTAAAAATATTCAAGACCTAACCTATTTTACCAAATTTTTATAAATCTTATCAAACTGAAAAGTTATTTATGGTGGATCGTTTTGAAGTAATCACCCTGTATATACAATGATCTATTAAAACTTTTACATTTAAGTATTAAAGCCTTTTATTGGTTTTAAAATTTCAATTACAAATTGGTTAGATTTATGTAAAAAATATTGGTAAAAGTGGATATAAAAAGTAAATTAAAGGATTGTAAGTTTCCTGCAGTAGAAGCAAAATATAGGAATTTGCGTCGATTCATAGATTTTAAAATTTTGATTAGAACTTTATAAGCACTATTGGGATAAAAATGAGTTCATTAGGATAAAAGTTGAAATTAATTCAAATTTAAACAAGTTAATAATTAGAGATGGCATATCAATTAACAAGGTCTAAACATTGAAGACAATTAGGTGGTAATAATTCGCTTGGTAGTTAAGATGAGTAATTAGAAACAGAAGGGTTGTAATTTAGGTAATTTTTTCTGGCTTTTTAACGAGCTTATTTAGAGGTTGGAGCTGAAGTTATCGCAACTAGAGTTGCAAAAAATAATACCGTAGTGACGTGTTCTAGAAAGTTTTTATTACTGTATTGCCATGACAAATTCTCGCACGCACGGCGTCAGTCGGGGGTGTTAACAGGAGCACTTAAAAACACGCAATAAAAATGATTTCGCACCCCTCAAGCTTAATGTCACTTAAATTTTAATTGAAAATAAATGCCTATTTATTTAACTCATCACCTAATCTAACACCGTGTTTTTTATTTAAATCAATAATTACACCCTTGTATAAATTAAGCAAATATTCAGCAATTTTTTGCTTCACTAGTTTGTCCAATCACATCATTTTGCTGAGCTCATAATTACGAACAAATACTGTGTTTTGTTGTAATAATAAGCGCATACACACAATTACAGAAAACACAAAAACACAGAGGACGTTATTATAAAATTCAACGTTTGAGATTACTTTCGGCTTTTTACAACACTTAGGTTTTTACGATTCTCTCCTACATTATGACACCTCTTTCTTTCAAAATGGACATCCCAAGTAGCCTTTGGTGCTTAAAATCAAAGAAATAAAACAAAATACTTGACCATAACAATAAAACTGACTTACTACCATGTAATAAAAATAACGTCTGCCCTTTATATAAGCATTTACCTTCTTTTATCTACAAGAAATAGGTTTAAAAATAAACTTTTCCTCAATTCACTACAATAATCTCATTATTCCACAATTACTTACAATATTTATTTTATATTCATTTATTTCCTAATAAAATACACGTTTTAACTATCAGTATCAAGGTGAATTTACTGATAAGGCCACAGTTTACACATATTAACGAGTTCCACAACGAAAATAATAATGGATTTTACAATACTCCATACCTTGGATTTCAAAACTGGGGTCCAGTCTTATTTTCATTGTTCATCTATGGATCAAGTCGATTTAGTAATATACAGGTTGGACAAAAAGTTCGGCAACGCCCATTTATTTTTGTACAATTCTTAGTGAAGCATCTTTTAGGAATATTACCATTACCTTGAAAAGCTAGTTGAAGGTCACATAATAATCACTAAACTTAACATATAGTTTATGTTTAGAAATTTGAAAGTTAGAAGAGTTTAAATTTTCAATACAAAAAGTTTGCCCTTGACCTTGAATGATAAGTTGAGGTCATCTGATAGTCACACCTGCTTTGTATATTTGAAATTTAAACCCTTGTAATTACCAATGCATTTATTCAATAAAAATTATAAAGTATGTCACAGGTACCGAGATCGTTACCCGGCGCATTCACCAAAAATGTCACAGAACTTTATATTTGCATTTTACAAAAAATGCTAACTTAGTAACATACAATTATTATTAAATATTGAGCAACGCGACATTATTTTGAAAATAAATGGTAAATTCAAACGCTTGTAACTTCGAAGTTATTTATTCAAAAATAAAATATTCTGTAAACCTCTAAATGTCAGCTACAATTGTGCGAAATAAAAATGGATGGTTGCCATTTAAAAAATTCTTTTCAAGGTCATATTAATATTTCCACATATTGAAAATTTTATTGTGAATAAATATGTATAATAAAATGAACTTTGTATGTAAATGTTATAACATAATCGTATATTTAACTAACCTAAAACCTAAATAAATATTAAAGCAACAGTATTGCATTTTTAACCCAATTTTTATTTTTATTAAATTTATGGCATTATTTTGACGCTCATTCAAATCGTTAATTATGCACGATTTTTAAAATTCATTGTTTTGTTTTTTATAACAAAAATGATCTATTAAATCGCCTATTTTTATACCAAACATTTAAAATTCAGCATTTGTCACATATTATTTATGAAATTGATAGAATTATACGTTGATAAACGTTAATTTCGAAGCTTTTTTTTCACAATAGCGCATCCTAAATTATTATTTTAATCCTAGTATTGTAAATAATTTTGTTATTAAATTTAAACTGCAATAATATTTGGATTTGTTTAAAATTTTATTCTAAAAATAGTTGAATAATTTATCTTGAAGTAATTATCGCCTGTGGTGCACCCTTTACTTCCTGTCATCTTCATCCACAATTTTCTTATAAAAACGTGTTGTTAAAATGATATTAATTATCCCGTTGCATTTATTTATTTATAAACTCGATTTATAGTAAATCATTAAATAATCAAGAATTTTATTTATTAATTCGACGGGTAAAATTATTTAGAAGTGTGCATTAGTGATGATGATGATAAAACCTGGAAGTGTTTGTACATCCACATAAAATCCATATTTCAAATCTGGATTAAATCTCTATAAGAATACACACGTGCATGGGGAGAACAACAGTTTAATGCCGAGAAGTGAGGAATTAAAAAACACCCTTCACTTCAAAATACGATTATGAGGTTAAATTCGAGTTTTAATACGCGAAATGTGCACTAAGATTAAAGTTTTAATTATAAAATGTATAAATGGAAGATTTATTTTTTTGTTACCTTCTTAACGTCATTGAAATTGATTGAAGTGTAGTTTATATTCATAACTTTCATCATTAAAAATTCTTATTCATTTAGTTTGGTGCATTTATTTTCTTTGATATTTACATTACATTTACATGAAACGTAGTTTACGAACAATTTTTCAGTTAAAATGAAACTTTGGAAGAGCAGCTGAGCTTCCACACATTGATATCGAAACTCAAAGTGCATCCTTAAACTATTTAAGGATACAACGTACTTTTCATCACCACAAAAATCGCTTTTATTAATTTCTAATTGAATAACAACCTTATTTTACTTCAAATTGTTTTTTAAACGTTGAATTATCTTCACTAAAACTGCAACGTTTTAAAAAATTATCGAATTAGTTGTCACTGATGAAAATTCCTGTTTAAAAGCTAGTCACGTATGCAACGCAATTTTACCAACTAAAATTATTTTATCCCTACAATGCTTTCGAAATTAAAATCATATACATGTGAAAAATAATTCCGACATTTACAAAATTTTAAAAAATTATTCGGAACACAGTTTAAGTTCAAATTTAAAAAAACTTTTATAGCCGATTATTTTAAAAATATAATATACTGGGTGTCTTAATGAAAATTTTGGTTGCTTCCAATAAAAAAACTATCACCAAAAAATATTAATTAACGAAGGTTTATTATCTCAATTTAAATTAAAAATTTTATCTAGTAAATCCTGTATTTTAAATCAAATTAAATCGCGTAATTGAAATCGATAATTACATAGAATGATTATGCAGGAAAAAACCTTATAATACCAAACGCACAAAAAATACATAGAATGAGCTTAAAAAATTAAAAAAAAAAAAATTAATTATATACTTAAAATGTTTCCCATTGTTTTTCAAATTCTTGACGAATATTTTGTAGTATTTCTAGAGATATTTGTTCTGGAAACATCTATAACATTTATAAACCTTTGGCGAAGGTCGTCTAAAAATACAGGTTGTGTTTGGTAATATTTAGATTTTATATGACCACAAAAGAAGAAATCTACTGGAGTTAGGTCAGGTGATCGTGCTGGCCATTTCACGACTAATCCATTTGGGAACAATTCTATTTAATAATTGACGTACTAGTAGCTCCATCCTGCTAAAACATTAACACATTGTCCTTTAGAGTATCATCACTTTTTGGAACATCAGTAATTGTGGGTTCGATCATATACTCCAACATATTTGAATATTTTTCACCTATCAGTGGATTATTAGTACTCCAACAAGGGTGTACCGTTTCAAATTAAAAATTTGAAAGTTAATAATTTATATTTAAAGTATAAAGAAAGTGGAAAAAAAGTGGAAAAAAATTTAAAAAATTCAAGTCTCAAAAAATTTTGATTTTTTTGAGATTTTGGGGAGTAAAATTTGTTTGGGGGTGTGTAGAGGGCAGGTGAACCCCTACATTTCGATTTCGAAAAGATTGGAAAAATAAATGTTTGAGATATTTTTAAGGCTTTAAGGCTTGAAATTTTTAATGGAAATCGGTTTTTATTTTTTTTTTCTCGAAAACTATAAAATTTGTCGATTTCAAATTTTTACCAAAAGTAAACACCGTGGATAGACGCGTATAGATTAAAATTCTGCTCAGAAAAATTGGATTTTTTGTAGAAGCTGGTAATTAAACAGATTTTTTGACTGATCTTCACCAAATAAGCAACGTTCTCAAAAATTAAAAAAAATTGTTTTAGGTTTAAAAAATTACTTGAGTTACAAAAAATTTTAAGGGCTTCAATTTGTAGAAAAATAAGTTTAAAATTTTTAAAATTGAAGCGAAATTTAATGAAAAAAATATAATTGGTGCACAAAATAAATTTGATGGAAAGGTTGACAGTACACATAGGTTAAAAGTGTGGAAATAAAGCAATTTCTGGAATTGAAGTTAATTGGTGAAAATATTGTAAAAAAAAGGTATTGGGTGCTAAATAATTAAATTTTATGTAACAAACGCGCCACTGAGTAAACTGTAATGAAAAATTAATTATTTTGTAATAACTTATAAATAACTAATTAATAACGTCAGTTTAGTTCATGTTTTGTAGGTCGAATAAAAATAAATTAATAATAACTTTATAACATAATTATTAGTAAACACTAATTGGTGTTATATAAATAATTATGAAAAAACATTATTTATTAACGGTTTTACAAATTCATAATGTATATTTGATGTTAAAGGGTTAAATAAATTGATTTAAATATAAATTAAACATTGCACCCTAGTTTTACGTGTCATTTTAATTAATTTACAGCATGTAAAACGTTAAATTTGAAAAAAGTAAAATATGAGGACGTAAAATTTTTATATTTATATTTGAATGAGTCGCTTAGATATTATTTGGTACCCGAATTGTTTTGCGAGTTGTAAACGACGGGTTTGAAATTGACAATTCGTAAAATCGATTTTTATAGTGTGAAAATAATAAAATTCATACTTGTTGAGAGTTGAGCGTTGAGCGTTGTTTCTTGGAGATGCACTTTAAAATAGATTCAGTTGGTGGAATTAATTAAATAAAATTAGGATGTTTACAAATCGCGTTCATTACTCATTAAAAAGTTTGGTGCTGAGTCGACGCCATGTTTACGCAAGAAAGGCTCGAAACTTATATTTTGCCACAATTCGACGTATTTTCTCTACGCATTGGCAAATTTATCATGCATTCATTACTCATGCTGTAAGCGTAAACAAACCATCGAAGTTTACAGTTGGCTTTTCAGTTCAAACATTATCAATAACCACAAGCCTTCATTTATTCCAAAGAAGGAAGTAGGCATTTCATCATTTTTATTTCATAAATTTATAAATAATTTCTTGGAGTAAAATAAAGCGTTGGATAGAGAAAGGTAGGGTTTTATACGTGTTTTGTAGACCATAAATTTGTAGTGATCCTTGAAGGAGCAGTTAGGAGCACTAGGAGCAGTGAGATCTGTCGGCTGTCGGCGCGAGCTCACAGTTATTTCCACGAACCTCTCTTTCCAATCAATTGATCTCAGAATAACCCTCTCATAAAATTGTACAACTTAATAGCAAAGCGTGCTAGAACACCTTGATCGCTTTAACCCCAATCTTCATAAACATTTCCTCAATTCTACGATTAAAGAAATTTAAATTTTTATCAAAACGCCAAGGGCTAAGGTATTGATTAGCTTACTTTGTTCTTTTCCCTGATAATAAATTATGCAACAATATCCATGTGCCTGCTATGAAGTGTGCAATTATTTGCATTTGTTACCACCCTTAATCACACTTTATGAATTTATAACAAAACGTACACTTTCCTACACTTTCCTACACCTCTTTGTAATCCGACTTGCTTTACGACCCTTTTCCTCCCGAAATAAATGAAACTTTAAGAAATACAAATATTATGACTTGAGAAATTTGCGATTTTCTTTTTAAATTTATCCCATAAATCTGTGTTGATATATCGCGAGTTTCTCTTGGAAGAACGAAATAGACAACACGCATTTTTTTGAAGAAAACTTTCATAGCTGCTTTAAGTAACTCGTCGACAATAAATTCTCCAAAGAAAATCTTTTATAGAACTAAAAGAAAGCCCGATCGCACTTTGACATATTGACTTAGTTACTCACAACAGTCCATATGTTAAAAACAAAACAAATGCTTTATATTAAATTTCACGAAAATTCTTCAAATAATAACTTTCCAACTAAATTCAACTTTTTTACAGAATCACGAAAGTAATTAAAAATTTTTATAAATTACTTTAACTTTAACTTAAAGCAAATTTTACAAAAACTTTAACCCAATCATTAATTTATTCAATACAATTTTGGTCTCGTTAATCCACTAAACCAATTCAAATAAATCAAGATTACCTTATTCTACAAATCCACGCAAATACAAAAACTTATCATTTCTTTATTTGCTTTAATTTCATTTTTAATCACTAAAAATATTATACTGCTATACAGTGTGTCCCACTTAAATTTTTATCTAAATAATTTTTTTGTTTAAATACAAACCTATGAGCATGTATTCTGCGACCGTGATGAAAATTTTAGAGATGTCGTTGAAGTTAATCACGTCTTTAAGAAAATATTTTTCATGAAGAAATATTTTTTAATCACGTGTTTAACTTTAACGACGTCTCTAAATTTTTCATCACAGTCGCTGAATACAAGCGATGGTGTTTAATAAATATCTTTTATTTTACGCTGAACAAGAAACACATTTTGGTGAAAACGTTTTGAAAATATATTTTTCTTGTTAAAGCTGACCTAACCTAAGCTGAGCTAACCTATCAGCAAAAACAAGTATTTATTTGTAAAATCTCCAGGACAAAGAAAATTGTACCCAATATTCTACAATACTAAAACCGTAAGAAACGGGGACGGTGTTTTTACCACGAAAGCGGACTAAAAGGTGTTTTTTTCGTCCGATTTTAAGAATTGCGGTTCCGATGTAAAGAGGGATGTTAATTCCAAGTGTTGTTCGAATTTTAACTTTTTTGGACCTCCCCGTCACTTTCAAAAAAATTCCCGAAAATGGTCGATTTTTTCGCTTTTTTTCGCGTTTTCGCCAGCGTTAAATTTGAAAAATCGTAACTTCGTCGGATTTTAAAGGGAAGCGACGAAATTTGGTCCCTTTTATTCTAACATCCTGGGGATTACCGTGACCGATTTTTAAGCCTTTCGGTGCAAAGGTGTGACGTTACGGCCCCTAGACGCAAATTGTACAATTCTACCGTTTTTTCGGAAGGAAAAAGTACCAAAACTTTTTGGCTTCGATTACAAGTTCGGCAGGAGGAAAAAAATCGCGGTTGCTTTATTCCTCATCTAAATTCCACGTTTTACCTTAAAACGGGATTTTTTTTTGATGCGTTTATTCTTTATGTCGTTTTGGTGCCCCCAAAGCGACGCTTTGTTTTTCGCGCTATTTTAACGCGGACTTTGAAAATTCGTAACTTTTCATCGGAACAACCTGTAATACTCGAATATTTTTTATGTTACTTATTTGGTATTTACTTATGAGAGAAAAAATTGGCACCGTGAAATTTTTACCCTGGACCATGAAAAAAAATCGAACGTAAAATGTTAAAAAAATCGGGTAAAATGCGGTCTATCAATAATATAATTGTATATGGTGTATGTATTTCTTTTATAAAAATCAAATCAATTTCTTTTCAATTATAGCCTTTATTTGAAATACAATTTTTTTATTAAAAATAGCTAATGCATTTTCGATCCTTAGATCATCATCAGGCTTGAAAAATATTTAAAAAAATTCATATAAAACTGACTTATGTAAAAAATTGTAAATAAATATATAAAATGTATGCAGTCTAACCAATTTTTTTACTCCTGGTCTGATTTTGTAACAACCTTTTATGCAGTTTTACTAAGGTCTGTATGTGTAACAAAATATAAAAAAATGACCCCTTAGATTATTTTATTTTGGATTAAAAAAATAAAATCTGAAAAAGTGACTGATTTTTTTAAATTTTTTGATTTCTAGCCTGATTTTGAAAAAACTTTTTATGCAATTTTATTAAGGACTGTATATGTAAAAAATATAATAAAAATTGAGCCCTTACATTTTTTATTTTCGATTAAAAAAAATAAATTCCTAAAAAGTAACTGATTTTTTTAATTCTTCTGGTCTGATTTTGAAAAAAAACTTTTTATGCAGTATTACTAAGAAATATATATGTAATAAAATATAAGAAAATGAGCCCTTACATTATTTTATTTTCCATTAAATAAAATCTGAAAAAGTGAAAATTTTATTTAAATTTTTTGATTCCTGGTCTGATTTTGAAAAAACTTTTTATGCAATTTTACTAGGGATTTTATGTGGAAAAAAATTATAATAAAAATTGAGCTCTTACAGTTTTTTTTTTCGATTAAAAAAATTAATTCTGATTTGATTTTTTATTTTTTTTTTAATTTCTTTACATCTGGTTTAATTTTGTAAAAACCTTTTATGCAGTTTTACTAAGAGCTGTATGTGTAACAAAATATAAATAAATTAAATCCCTAAATTTTTTGTTTTCGATTATACATACACAGAGTGTCCCGTTCGTGGTTCACCAAACGTGAAGGTTATAAAGTTGAACAAATTTTATCAAGAAAAAACCAAAAAAGTAGGGGTCTATCTTTTATGGTGTGAAAGTTACAGGGGTTTGACTTTGGCATCGCCCATTTTTGCCAGAAATCAGTAAATGATCAATAGTTGCTTAATAATCATTTTTTATAAACAAAAGTTAAATTTTGATGGCTTTTGAAACAGTTGTATTATTAAATAATAACAAAAATGAAGGCGAACTTCAATTGTAACTAACTATGCTTAGAATTAATTCTCATAGGAGTAAGTTTAGAAGGCTCTAGTGAGTGCATAAAAAGAGTTAGGGTTTCAAAATTTTTCACAATTTCTAGGGAATTTAACGAATTTTTAGAAAATTAAAAAAAACACGCCCTTAATAAGTCATATCTTGGAAAAAAATCTTCAGAAACTGCTAAACAATTTTTTTATGGATTTTTTTCTTTTCAATTTTTTTTTTAATACTTGATAAACGAATTGTGTTTTATAATTGTTACCAATAGAAAGAGGATACTTTCAGCTTTAAAATTATATTTTTTTAAAATTTTTTTACTAAGTTTTTAAGCAGGTATTGATCATTTATTGATTTCTGGCATGCCAAATTCAAACCCCTGTAACTTTCAAACCATAAAAGATAGACCCCTACTTTTTTGGTTTTTTCTTGATAAAATTTACTCTACTTTCTAACCTTGACGTTTGGTAAACCACGAACAGGACATATGAATGTAAAAATGTAACTTTAGTCCGGTCTTAAAAAGCATATGTCAATTATAGTTTTATTTATTATACATATATCTTTATACTGTATTATTGTTACCCTCTTTTAAATTATTATTATATCTTATAATATTGAATATGTATTATGGAATATTATTACATCAATAATCCTGCAATTAAATTTGTTATTTTAAGTGATTACTTATGGTCGTATAGACCCTGTATAATAATTAAATCAAGTACTAAAATTTACAAAGCAATTTAGGGTTCTCTTTTTGCTAGCGCTCCTCCAATTTTACTCCTTTGTTGTCAATATAGTGTAAATAATATTATTGTTGCAATACGTGCTACTGCCAGATTTAATTTCAAATCTAGTAATTACAATACATTAGAGAAAAAAATGAACTTTAAATTATTTTAATAAATCGCTAGTTTTTACAAATAATCCTCGTATTTCAAACACCTGGCAGATAAATTGTAATTTAATTAGTTACTTCCCGTGCCACTGTTGCATATTTTTAAACCGAAAAGTAAAATTTATGAGACACAGGAATAAAAACCGGTATTTTTGCAAATTCGGTGCTGCGTTTAAATAATTGCATTTCCTTTTTTATAAAATCGAAACAAACTAAATTCTATTTACCCAAAATTTCAAACCGGTGTTGATACACTAGAGTGTACTTTTTATATTAGGCAACCTTTTTCGTTTTTTGCTCCCTTTTAATCCTCATGTACGCGGAAGAAATGTCACACGTGAAGAAGGTTCGTCCTTAGTTTAAAATGCAACGACAATAATCTTGAGACTCCACTAACAATTCCACAGACACACAAAATATGTAAATTAAGATTTGTTTTTAGCGTACCAAATAACTTATGCTGACAAGACGAAGATTTTCGCAAATTCGTGTTACGAATATAAATGCGCAGGTGTTTCCAAAAGCGCGTCTCCTATTCAAAAACGAAAATCAGATTTCAATACTATTATTAATATTACTTTAAGGTATTACATCATATCTAATCTCAACCAAATTTATCTTTCAATAAACTTTACCTAACTCACAATTTATCACCCAACTATATTTCTTTACCTTTTATTTTTTGCACAAATTTAGAAGAAAAAAAAATTACGAATTTACTAAAGCAACAGCGTACCCAGAAATTTTTAAAAGGGGGTCCACATTTGACAAGTCAAAAAATGTATTTCTACTTCCATTAAAATTTCATTCATTTAGTGAAATTAATGTTTTTTTCTGTTATTTCAATTTGCCAGTTGATGACATGTAATATTTTTACAAAATTTCGCACATGAATTTATGATATTACTATTTAATTTTTTTTGGAAAATTCCAATGGAAACTTGAGAAGATTCATGATTTTATAAGTAATTTCGTATTTTAGTCATTATTTTTAGAATTTGAGTTACCAAATTGTTAATAAATATTTTTATTTGTATAAATATTTCTTAATTAACAAGATTTCGATGTTTATAGTTAGTAAATTCCGTTTAAATGAACAATTTAGTTCAAATTTGTTTGAACTAGTGTTTATATTTAGTACAGGTTGTTTGTGCAGAGTACTTTAGAAATGTTGGTTATTGATTGTAATTGGGCAAAACTATAACGCCAATTCAGTTTCTTCATTATTGCGGTTGCAACGTTTCTGAGAAGCACAGCTAAGCATTTTGATGATAATGGGTTGACCTGAATTGTGTATATTTCATTACCTCTGTTAAAATATTTATAATTAAAATTACCTAAAGTAAGCACGAGATAAATCAGAAGCTTTAAGAAAAAATTAATTACTTCTTAATTCCTAAAAGAATTAAGTTTCTATTTGAGATTCGAAATTTAAAATTCCCTTTACCAATGTTCTTTTTAATATTTTCATTAAATACACCAGTGTCTACTACTTACACAAACTTACACAAACTTACAATAAACAACACTGTACATTTGTTATTCCTTAGTTTAGCAAGAAAAGTTTCTTTGAAATCATTAAATATATAATTGAGTTTTTAGTTGTTTTACTTATTGCGAATCGTGACAAGAACATGCGTTTGAAGAGGATTTAATTGGAAAATTGTTTGCTCTAAAATTATCGTGCATAACTTAAATAACGGAAAATTAAATTCTTTTAAAACGTCGCGTTTTCTGAATATCAATTGTAGATATAATTTTTAATAAAGCCCGAGCTATGATGAAACAAAGTTACACATTGTTACATAAAAGCTTTCAATATTTTCGAAGGTAAAAAATGATATGTTACTTCGCTGAATATCGCTGATATTAAAATACTGCATTTATTTAAAAAGTTATATTAAACAATACTTAAATAATCAATAAAAGCAAAATTTATGAATAGTTGATAGCATTTCCTTCATTTAAATGCACATTAGCGCGAGTTTTTATCCAGAAATAATAATTAATAACGCTTTTAAATAAAAACATACTTTTTAATTTATTTTTATCATCAAATATATGCGTGTTTTTATTTTCTACTTCCTTTTCATTAATTTTCCACTTTTTATTTATACATGTAACTCGCATGTAATATAATTATTTAATTAATATTTCATTTGAAATTTTAAAACAATTATTCGCATAGCAGTATATACAGGGTGTCCCACTTAAAAAGTCTCATTATCATCCATTTTTTATTATCTTTCAAAAAATTTTTGAGGTATTTTTAAGGGCTTGAAATTTTTAATGGAAATCGGTTTCTATTTTTTTTTGTCCAAAACTATAAAAGTTAACGGGTTCAAATTTTTACCAAAAGTAAACACCGTAGATAGACGCGTTTTAAAAAATATTTGGTTAAAATCGGTTAAACAGTTTTTTTGGAAAAATTTCGCAAATTTCTGGCAAAATGTTGGTACAAATACGGTTCTGAACGGCCCAATTTTAAAACGAAAATTAAAATATTCACGGAATTTGTTGGAGGAGGTGATTGTGCAAATTTTAAGTTATTAAACGTCTCGGTGGTGCTAATAGTTTCGAAGATATTAATTATTTTGTGAAAAGTGAACAATTTCAGACCGAAATTTTAGCTCCAAACATTTTCGGTGATAACTCAAAAATGGAAAGAGATAGCGAAGTGATTCTTTTTTTGACGTAAAGTGGATCTAAAGAGCTTTTAGGTAAGGCGCATAAAGTAAGGTTAAAATGTAATTTGAACTGTGAATTTTACCCATAAAAACGACTTTTAAAAATGCGATATAAAATTTTTTTCGAAATTTAAAATACCCTTTGCGTGGGAGCTTTCGGTTCAAAGAGTAGATTCTAAAGTGTTTCTAAAATTATAAATTCGTTAAAAAGTGACTCGGCGGGAGCCACTCACCCCTAAAATCAAAATTTCGAGTTTATTTGTACGTAATTTAGCAACCCTACTAAATATAAAAAATCTGAGTAGACTATACAATGTAAAAAATATTCCTTTTTAAAGTTGCCAAAGAAAATTGCAAAAATTTTGAAAACTGCGGGAGCCAGATGGGAGCTCATTTTCTTATATTTTGTTACAAATAAAAGGTTGTTACAAAATCAGACCAGGAGTAAAATAATTAAAAATTTTTTTTTAAAAATCAGTCACTTTTTAGGAATTTATTTTTTTAATCGAAAACAAAAAAATTTAAGGACTCAATTTTTATTATATTTTTTTAAATATACAGTCCCTAGTAAAACAGCATAAAAAGTTTTTTTTAAATCAGACCAGGAATCAAAAAATTTTACTTTTTCAGATTTTATTTTTTTGATCGAAAATGAAATATTGTTCATCTTCTTATATTTTGTTACGCATACAGTCCTTAGTAAATCTGCATAAAAAGTTTTTTTCAAAATCAGACCAGGGGGCAAAAATTAAAAAAAAAAAAAAAAAAATCAGTCACTTTTTTAGAATTTTTTTTAATCGAAAACAAAAAAGGGCTTAATTTTTATTATTATTTTTACACATACAGTCCTTAGTAAAACTGCATAAAAAGTTTTTTCAAAATCAGATCAAATCAAAAAATTTAAGAAAATAGTCACTTTTTTTAATCGAAAATAAAATAATATTTTTGACTATCATAGTACATTTGCAATGAGGGGTATTACAGCTTGTGTCATGAGTTCTGTGTGTTATTTAGAGTCTTTTTCTGCTTTTTTGAAAGAATTTTAGTGGTTCTTTCCAAGTAATTCTTTGACACAGGACAACCGTGTCATCCGCATAGCAGACGATTTTTCGTCGTCAAATTAAAAATATCAAAGGCCCAAGTACAGTTCCCTGTGGAACAGAATATTTTACTTCAGCAACTTTCCTAAAAAAGCAATCAATTTTGATTTGTTTGGATTCTATTGTTTAAGTACCATTAAATTAGTTAAAGATCTATTTCACTTGTTGCTTTTCTTTCACATTTATTAAATAGAATTTTGTGATCCTCAGTATCAAAGGTTTTGGTCAAAACAAGAAATGTACCAACAGTTTTATGTTTTTCATTTTCACTTATATACTCTGTAACATTGCATACCGGGTGGAAATGAAAACCGGGTCACCTCGATAACTTTTTTATTTATGAATAAAAAATTTTGAAATTTGGCTATGTTCTATGGTTCAAAAAAACAAATTTTATGTGCATTTTTTATTTTCGAAATCACTTCCGGTTTCACCGGAAACACCATGAACTTTGTTTTTTTAAATGTAACATTACATATTTTTATTCATGGCTTAAAATACTTTTAAAAAAGAAGTATTTTTGAGATATTAGTTTTAATTTTTTTTGTAAAAAAAATTTTTTTCAT
Organism: Stenus bimaculatus; assembly: GCA_963971135.1. Taxonomy (NCBI): domain Eukaryota; kingdom Metazoa; phylum Arthropoda; class Insecta; order Coleoptera; family Staphylinidae; genus Stenus; species Stenus bimaculatus. The sequence goes on from OZ020184.1 coordinate 2,367,753, forward strand.
AAAAAAAAAAAAGGTTTTCGAAGTCGGTGAAAAGTACCAAAACTAATTCTAAATAATTCAAATACCTAAATAAAATTGTAATTTGAAAAAAAATTTAAGTGGTTTTTGAACTAATAATTTTTAAACTTAGTTAATGAAGATTTTATCAAATATCTCACTTTTTTTAAATGCAATGATGCCGGGTCATTCGACTTTTTAAAAAGAGGATTTTATAACGATTATTTATTTTATGTATTTGAATTATTTAGAATGTTTTTGGTAATTTTCACCGACTTCGAAAACCTTTTTTTTTTCGCAAAAAATAAAAACTAATATCTCAAAAATACTTCTTTTTTAAAAGTATTTTAAGCCATGAATAAAAATATGGGATGTTACATTTAAAAAAACAAAGTTCGTGGTGTTTTCGGTGAAACTGGAAGTTATTTCGAAAATAAAAAATGCACATAAAATTTGTTTTTTTGAACCATAGAACATAGCCAAATTTCAAATTTTTCTATTCATAAATAAAAAAGTTATAGAGGTGACCCGGTTTTCATTTCCACCCGGTATATGGCGTTTTCAGTGCTTACTCCTTCAAAATCGAATTGTGAATTAAATAAATTTGTGAATTTAAAAATCTCACTTTTTGGCAAAAAAAGTGCTGTGAAATTTTGGATTAATCGGAAAATAAATAATTTTGGGCGAACCACTAGGTCAATTACGACGCTTTGTGGTTTAAAATTTGCAGAACACTTTCCTGAATCGAATGACGCATAACTGGTATGTGTGGTATCAAAAATACGCCCTCCAGGATCGAATTGGTATTCGTAAATTACAAATTTTGGATTTTTTTTCGAAAAAATTATTGAACCGATTTTCATATAAAGGGACTTAAAATACGCCTATTTTGGTAAAATTTTCTCTTGTGAATATTTTTTGAGAAAATAACGAAAAACGAAAACTCTGTAAAAAAATTTTTGGTCGAATTTTTTCCAAAGCGACCCCCGAATGCTAAATTAAAATTGATCATTGTAGGTTCCTTATTTCTTTGTCAAGAAAGTGCTGCAATTTTAATTTTTAATTTTTTAACCCCTTTATCTTTAATAAAGTTATTTTATATTAAGGACTGACTTAAACCTTTGAATATTTGGTTGATACTTTAACATGACATGACAAAAACATCCGGGCAAGTGTCATAATAAGCAGTTTGCGTAAAGTATTTATGCACCAAGGGAGTAAAATGAGTGTTATAATCCCGATTATGAAACAATCATAGGAGGCATTATACTCACTTTACTCCCTCTATTGTTTACACAACCAATTACTATCAGATTACTGTGATTGGTTTGTATAACATATAAAACGAACGCACTTTCAACCGGGGATTGACCATAGAACGTTCTATGGGATTAGTGTTTACTACTACACCGACACTGATTAATATTAAGCTTTCATTTATTATTTTATTATTTAACAAGCTAAAACAAACTTTCTAAGTTTAATTCTGGCATATTTTTCAATACTATTAAATGTTGACACCGTTCTTGATTTTGGGCTTCTGGAACATTTAACGTGCACACTGATGATGGCGTAACTGCCGAAACCGGTCTGTGAATATAAAAATTCGAAGTGAAAAAGTATACTATTTTTCTAAACACCATAAAATACCTCTCTCTTCAAAATGGATATCCGAAGATTTCATGAAATATGGTAAGATTAAACTTGCCCCAATCTAAATCAATAAAAAATTACGAAAAGGCCTATAATGAGTGTTCAGACGAATAAAATACAAAAATCATGTCAGTATAGTATGTTATTTATGAGAATAATTGAAAGTGACATGTGATATGACAAGACAGGGAGTAAAAGTACCATTTTAGTCCCTCTTACAAAAGAGTAAAGTAGGTTGTGCAAAAAAGTAGTTTAATTTGAAAAACACGGTATAACTACTAAGTAGTTATATTATACAATTATTATGGAATACTAAATTGTGGTTTTTATTTTTTTATACGAAATTTTGTGTTGTGTTTTCAAAAAATGTTGCGATGAATAAAATTGTGATAAAATTATTTGTAGTGTGTAAAAATTAGAAAAAAAAAAGAGGTTGTACGGGTGTAAATATTGTCTATAGGGGTTAGTAAATGTGATTAAATTAGAATGATTCTTTGAAGCAGTAAGAATGTAAATATTTGCATATTCGCAGTACTCATGGTTATTTATAGGTGGCTGGAAGAGCGTGTAAGAAAAGAGGATGTACGTTTCTAAAACCTTCTAAAAGTCTTACAGCATCAGCAGATATCATTGTATGAGCTGTAAGCTTCTTTTTTAAAGGATATTTATGCTGTTACAAGTACTTTAGGGATGTGTTTACCACTTTTAATCCTAATAAGGGCTCTAAACGAGACTTAACTATTAAAGCCTTAGCGTAGAAAATTACTGGGTAGAACATGTCTTTCATAGTACGGGTAGTAGGGGAGTTATTAAATAAAATGGAAAATGGAAAATAATACAAGTTTACTTAAATGCGATTAAAATTTATCACGGTGATCATAAATCTGGGCTGGGTTTTTTCTGTTTTAGTTCGTAGCTTCTTAGTCGATATTGCTCCAGCTAGCATTCAAGTTGGGAACTCGGGAGAATTTATGATCATATATAATTTATTTTATTTTGGAGTAAAGTTTAATTTTTAATAAATTCCCTCTTTTTATTCTTTGTATATTTTATTAGGAAAAAGAGATTTGCATTTTCATGAGTTGCGTACTTTAAAAAATAAATTTTATTAAAATTTAATAAATTGCATCTTTTATATAAAGAATGGGGCATGTAGCAGTATATTATAAAAAATGGATTTTGGCATTATGTGAGGATATATTTAAAAGGTCCAGCGATGATCCGCGACAATATGACATTAAATTCGTATTAATCACGCATAAAATATTGCTTTTTGTCGTATATTCTCGTATATTCGGTATATTTATAATGGAGGATTTTTGTGTTTACCCTCACCTGGTCGTATTGACAGTAGGCTAGGGATTATGAGCGAGGTGCGGATACGGAAGGGATCAAACTGCGATTTTATGAGTAAATACGCGCGATGAGTTCGTCATAAATCTGCATCAGGCATCACTCTGCGATGGCATACCCTATACCCTTTTCTACTAACAATTTTATTGATTGGACATTCGACGCGAATTAATTCATGTTCCTTCACCGTCATTTCACCCTCAACATAATGATTAGATGTTACATTTCCTATTTTACGATCAACGTAAAACTATGCCTATCTCCTGCTACTTCCATAAAAGAGGAAGTACGCTCAACTCTCTGCACTAAGCTTCGTCCTCTATCATCTATCCTCTAGGCTCAACTGAGGAGTTTCTGCGGCAGATGACGACAACCGACGTTTTCCCTTTGCACTCGCCGCGACGCGTAATTGATTAAGCACATCAAGAAAACACATGCACGTCGAAAGGATTGATAACCATCAAGGACCCCGGTTGTTGCCATTCCCCTATTCCCATTCCCGCTATTGCTATTCCTTTTCCTGTTCCTGTTTTGCCCTCGTTCCCTACATCTCTCTCAACTCCAACGCCACCTTTTGTCTCCCCCACCACGCCCAACCATTCCATTCCTCAACAAAATCATAACCCTGTAACCGTCACTCTTTCACCCATAATACAACCCCAACCTTACAAATATACCTCACATATTAAAAAACGCAATCGATTTCACCCCATTAACGTAATAACTTTTATTTAAAAAGTGAAATCGCTCTTCTCCAGATCACACTAGCCCAGGGCCACTATTGCAAACAGATGTGCATTGAGGACATTCGATGCGAAGCCTCAAGCTGGTCACCAAGGTTGAAGCCTCATGCCTGCCGCTTGGCTCCTTGCCAACGAATTCAAACGCCGCGGGATTTTCCAAAGCAATTTTCAGTCCGTGAGCTTGAGCTTCCACTGCTTGAACATTATTCACTTCTCAAATTGCCGAAATAACCTCCTTTTCCAAAAATCGGCCAGAAATAATGACAAAATACCTGTCGAAACAGCCTTTCCCTAAAATAATTCAGCCGGAATTTAAAACGAAACTTAATTTTCCTATTTAAATTTATTTTTATTTCATTCAACTTAAACATCCCCCAAAAATAGCATTAGGAAAAATCAGGAATTTCACAAAACAACTCATTAGTCTACCTTAAATAATGAAATAGGGGGACGAACTCTAAATCAAGTAACATCTCACTTCAAGTTAACAATACCATTATTAATGATCTCGCATTAGTTCCCAGTCGTTTCGGGGAGTATTTTACAACAGTACTAAAAAATATTCCTGTTCATAAAAAAACATGCTATAAAAATTATAGACCAATAGCTGTACATTTACGTATTTAAAGACTGAAGACTGAAGACTGAAGACTGAAGACTGAAGACTGAAGACTGAAGACTGAAGACTGAAGACTGAAGACTGAAGACTGAAGACTGAAGACTGAAGACTGAAGACTGAAGACTGAAGACTGAAGACTGAAGACTGAAGACTGAAGACTGAAGACTGAAGACTGAAGACTGAAGACTGAAGACTGAAGACTGAAGACTGAAGACTGAAGACTGAAGACTGAAGACTGAAGACTGAAGACTGAAGACTGAAGACTGAACACTAAAGACTGAAGATGTGTATACATATATGATTCCTCAAGGAAGCTTAATGGGTGGCAATATTCAATCTCTTTGGGATTACCTTTTATGTAAACAGATGACAAAAGTATCATCTTCATTTTTTCAAAACCCCATAAAAAATAATAAAAGCACGTAAACCAAGAAAGGAAATGATGCGTTTTTGTTTTAACCCTTTTCTACCAAGTAGCACTAGAAATGTATGTTACCACTTTTTGGTTTTTCTTTATATTTAATTCGCCCAATTTTTTCGAAGTACTCTCTTTGCTGCTTTTTTAAAATTGTTGAGTTTTAGCTTCAGTAGAAAAAAGTGATGATCAAAAATGCAAAAATCAACCGAATTTCAAATTTAACCGACTATCCTCTTAAATGAGAAATCTATTGAAAAACTAAATAATATGAAGATCAACTCCACCTTATTCATATTTTACCAATGGTGCTCAATAAATGGTCTAATTAATTGTAAATACCAAAAAAACAGTTTATTAGTATGTCAGGAATATAAGCCAAAAATCTTTGTTGTTCTACCAAGTTGCATCATCAGAGAAATATTAACAAAGTTTACGTTTTAAAAGGACGAACATAAGTACAGTTAAAATTGGGTTAAGATAAAACAGTATGTAAAAGTAGAAACTGAGGACTCTAGAAGTTAAGCAAAAATTTGAATATCTACTAGCATCACATTTTCTGGAAATTCCAAGCTCAAAACTAACCACTCTCCATTTTCCAGTGAAATTTGAATAAAAATGTAGTAACCAACCAAAAATAAAAATTGACTGACTCTGGAGGTTCAGCAAAGAAGTGATTGTCTACTAAAATCACATTCGGGAAAAGCTTGATTTGATTAATATATCAAAAATAAGAATTTTGGATGTAGAAATTTACATCAAGTTTATTGTATAATAACTATTAATCAAACGTGTTTGGTTTTTGAAAATGAGTTTACAGTAAATCGCTCATGTAATAGGTAAAGAAAAAAATAATGACCAAACCTTAGGTGGATCACTTACAGACATTTCATTGCTTAACCTCTAGAATTAATCAATTTTTATTTTTGGTTTCCACATGTTTTGCAACTACATTTTTATTCAAATTTCACTGGAAGATGGAGACATCATGCTAAGCGAAAATTACGAAGATTTTTACCTTACTAAACCAATTTTTTTTCAAAAACCTAAATCAATTGTGTTCCAAATTAAATAATATATTCTTTCCTATCCTTAGGATTAAGTAAGTTACAAATCTAAGATCTAAGAAGACTTCTAACTGTTAATTGTAATTCAAGAACGTGAATTGTATTTCAGAAAAACCAATTTAATTTCCGAAAATATCAATTGTATTTTAGAAAGCAACATTTGAAGATCAGACTTCGTCAATTTAATTTCAGAAAATATGATTTGTGTTTCAGAAAGAATCATTGTCTTTCTTTCAAAGTAAATTGTTTCGCAGAAATTTTGGATTACCTAGGTATAATATTTTAGACACCAGCAGTCCATGTCTTCCATTGCTAAAGTAGCTGCATAATCGATACCAACAATTTTATTTTTGGCTTCATCAATAAGTGTTTCTAAGTAAACCAACATTTGCTCTATAATTCCAGAAGCCATAACAGAAAAAAAAAGATAGATTATTTCAAATAGGTTACCATTTCTTTACAATTGGTCCTTTATGAAATCAAATTTATTTATCTGAAATACAATTGATGTTTTCTGAAATACAATTGATGCTTTATGAAGTACAATTGATGTTTTCTGAAATACAATTAAAAAATATGTAGTGTCCATATGAAGGTTTACTTGTAAAAACTTCTAATTTACATTCATGGAATTTATAGATTTCAAAATCTCCTGATAACATTAAATGCGACCAGTAGTTAATTTTTACAATGCTAAAAATAGAATTTAAAATATTAATTCGCTTTTTTTATTTTCAGGTAATAACAAGATTTGAGTAATAACTCAGGTTTAAAGTGCCAAACTTTCCATCTGGAGTTGGGTAAGTTTTGTGCTAAATTTAGTAAAAAATTAATATTGGGCGCAATTGGATTTATTTGAATGAAAGGGGTGTATAAAAGGATATTCGTGTGTTGATGTTGAGTGTGGAACACGTTTTCCTTATTGAGCTTATAGCACCTAGGAGCAAGTAAGGTTTATTGATGCTACGTGCATAGCTCGGCTTTATTAAAAATATTTGCACTAGTTTGATTAATTAAAATGGTTGGAAGAATTTTGATGAGGGTTTGAACTTGGTGTAAAAATGGAGTATTTGTATCTGAAATGATTATAGGTTTTTTGGAGTGAATGTGGTTGGACCGTCGAAAGCTTTAGATTTAGAATAAAAGTTTGCATCTGCGTGGTTTGGATGTAGCTGAATGCGGCTTTTTATTTCATGAAACATAAAATGGTCAGTAAGACAAGTAGGTAAAGATTAGAAGGAATGAAAGAAAATAAAAATGTTTATTTGGGGATTGTATTGTTTTTTTGGTCCGCATGTGAAAGAGAAAAAGGAAAATGTTGTTTGGTAGAATAGGGGTGGTGGGGGTGGTGGGAGCGCATTGCAGATTGAATGTGCGGTAAGTCCATTCTGAATATTATATGCTTATCCAGCAAAGCTAATGCTGAAATATAGTGCGTCCTTATGCATGACAGGTTTGGATTCATGACTCTGATTCCAAGGCAAATACAACTTAAATACATGAGCTCTGTCCAACATCCAGCATTTCGCTTTCATGCTTTCACGTGACTCTTAAATACAACCCCGTGTAACAAAAGCGCGAGGATCATAAATTTGGTGATATTATAATGGATATTTTTCGTGTTAAGTTTGAAGAAGAGTAAAGTGGGTAGGTGGGTGGTTGGGTGGTTGGGTGGCTGGGTAGGTATAAGCTGAAGCCAGGAGCACTCTGGAGAAGTTCGTATCTAGTTTTTGTCACACTGAGTACAGACTCAGACATAGCGTATAGCAAGATAAATTTAATTACGCGAGGCATTTATATTAACTCGCTATAGCACGGCTGGGACTTTCTTATAATATATTAGAGATTCTTATTACAAAATGCTCAATTAATATCTATTACGTCCTGCACGTTATTTACTTGCTTCAAAATTAGGTAACAGTAGCCGCCTTAAATACAAGTACATTCACATTGTTTTATTTGTGTTCAAGCATCGACCCAATTTAAGACAACTAAATTGTCAACTTTGCGAATAGCATTTGCCTTGCATGACATAGGAATAAATTTCGAGTTCTTTAGTAAACGTTAAGTTAACGTGGAACAACAAGGACTAAAGAGCTTTAGTAATTGGAAGGATATTAATCATTTGAATTGCAAATTGGCAAGTGGATAAATTCAGCACCTAGTCTATAAATCAGGAAGCATTTATGGACGGTTTGTAACTTAATGAATCGTTAGATAATTGTTATAAGGACATAAACGTTCATTATTCCGCCTACTACAACACATGCTATTATTTCTTTCTATACCCTATTTCCTAATTCATTACCTCAAATCTCAACTAGAAGTGCCTCAACTTAAAACTGCTGCTCATTTGAATTTAGTGTCACTCTAATTACATCCTTGAGGTTAAATATTAAGTCATCATAAATTTATACGGCTCGTCAACAATGTGTGGATGCTGATACACGGTGCGTGTTAACTAAAGAACTAAGTACCTACATATACCATAGCATAGCACATTATAATATGTAATTGTATTTACAATTTACAGCTCAACCAGATAAGCTCGTATTAAGCAAACAAAGCACTCAATCAAACACATCACCCAGCTATTGTTACACATAATATTCTATTAAGTACACTATAATAACAACAAATATGATCTTCAACAATCTGCATGTAAAGAGCATTGAATATTGGATATACTTCCTACGTCAAAATATATGTATATTTCTGGAATTTAATACTACACATGTTTATCCTCAAAACTATACTCCCTTTAATTCCCCCAACGCGCGTTTATTAAACTAATAGGTTATACCTATTCAAATTTATACAAAAATAATCAGTTTCAATCAATAAAATAATTCTAAACAGACATTCACTCATATACACAAACGTCATACACACTATTCCATTAAATACTTAAAATTATATTCATTTCAAAACAAACGAATTATGAAATTACGTCGAATGTAGATTAAACAACAAATATATAGCGTTTCAAATTTACCTATTTGAATGTTAATGTATTCCTGTTATTCTACGTGAAAATTAGAAAAAAATAAAAGTCTCTACGACTTTTCGTTCAAAAGTTATGAATTTTTATACAAACATCTTTAATATTTTATTTGAAATCCGGAAAACGTGAAACGTGGAATTACATGTTTACATCTTTTTAACTTAAATAGATAATCTCTTGAATCGAATATTACTTTATACTGAACAAAAATGTGTAAAATCTTTTTAGTCCAGGAATTTTAGATTTTCCAAAAAAAAAATTAATTCCTCAACAAATTTTAACAAATTTTATTATGGAAAAACTAATCGACCGATTTTCATCAAATATTTTTTAAAATACATCTAGGTGCTAAATGTTTCTGGTATATAATTTTGGTGTTGATAACTTTTGTAGTTTTCAAGATAATCTGTATAATCCCACTATCAAGTCAAATTTTAGATTTTTCAGAAAAAAGTTGATGGCTCAAAAACTATACGGGATACAAAAACATTTAAGGGCTTAAAGTATCAGAAATGAGTTTTACTTTCCGAGCATTCTAATAAAAAGTGCAAAAGTTTTCAAATAAACTCTACAGGGTCGGATTTGTGCCCAAAATTTAGCAAATATTTTGCGATTTTAGTATGGAAAACAAGTGCGTAACGTTTAAAATTAAAAATTTGAAAGTTCATAATTTATATTTAAAGCATAAAGAAAGTAGAAAAAAAATTCAAGTCTCTACGATGTTTCGTTCAAAAGTTATGAATTTTTATATAAAATATGGAATTCTGGTAAATGAGTGAAGGTTTTTGAAATATATTACCTAGACAAATTTTGATTTTTTTGAGTTTTTAGGGGGGTGTAGAGGAAAGATGAACCCCTACATTTCATCCATTTTTTATTATCTTTCATTTGCGGGGTCGATTTTGAAAAAATTCGAAAAAAAATTTTTGAGATTTGAAATTTTTATTGGAAATCGGTTTTTATTTTTTTTTCTCGAAAACTATAACAGTTACTGGTTTCAAATTTTTACCAGAAGTAAACAACGTGGATAAACACGTTTTAAAAAAATATTTGGTTAAAATCGGTTAAATAGTTTTTTTGGAAAAAAATCGCAAAGTTTTGGCAAAATTTTGGTACAAATACGGTTCTGGACGGCGCAATTTTAATCCGAAAATTAAAACTTTCACGGAATTTGGTGAAGGAGGTGACTGTGCGAATTTTAAGCTATTAAACGTCTCTGTGGTGCTAATAGTTTCGAAGATATTAATTATTTTGTGAAAAGTGAAAAATTTCAGACCGAAATTTTGGCTCCAAACGGAGATTTTGCTTATTTTAGCTACATTTTCGGTGATAACTCGAAAATGGAAAGAGATAGCGATGTGATTCTTTTTTTGTCATAAAGTGGACCTAAAGAGCTCTTATGAAAGGGGTATTAAGTAGGGTTTAAATGTAATTTGAAGGGTGAATTTGACCCATAAAAACAACTTTTAAAAATGCGATATAAAAAATTTTTTTTTCGTTATTTTTTTGAAATTTAAAATACCCTATGCGTGGGAGCTTTCGGTTCAAAGAATAGATTCTAAAGTGTTTTTAAAATTGAAAATTCGTTAAAAAGTGACACGGCGGGAGGCACTCACCGCTAAAATCAAATTTTCGAGATTATTTGTACGTAATTTCCCAACGCTACTAAATATAAAAAATCTGAGTAGTCTATATACTGTAAAAATATTCTTTTTTAAAGTTGCGAAAGAAAATTGCAAAAATTTTGAAAACTGCGGAAGCCAGATGGGCCCAGGTTGGACCGCGTTTTACCCGATTTTTTTAACATTTTACTTTCGATTTTTTTACAAGGTCCAGGGTAAAAATTTCACGGTGCCAATTTTTTCTCTCATAAGTAGATATCAAATAAGTAAAATAAAAAATATTGGAGTATTACAGGTTGTTCCGATGAAAAGTTACGAATTTTCAAAGTCCGCGTCAAAATAGCGCGAAAAATAAAGCGTCACTTTGGGGGCACCAAAACGCCATAAAAAGTAAACGCATCAAAAAAACTCCCGTGTTAAGGTAAAACGTGGAATTTAAATGAGGAATAAAGCAACGGCCATTTTTTTCCTCCTGCCGAACTTCTAATCGAAGCCAAAAAGTTTTGGTACTTTTGCTGTCCGAAAAAACGGTAGAATTGTACAGTTTGCGTCTAGGGGCCGTGACGTCACACCTTTGCACCGGAAGGCTTAAAAATCGGTCATGGTAATCCACAGGATGTTAGAATAAAAGGGGCCAAATTTCTTCGCTTTCCTTTAGATTCCGACGGAGTTGCGATTTTTCAAAGTTAACGCCGCCGAAAACCCGAAAAAAGGCGAAAAAAATCGACCATTTTCAAGAATTTTTTTCAAAGTGTCGGGAAAGTCCAAAAAATTTTAAATTCGAATCACACTTGGAATCAACATCCTTCTTTACATCGGAACCGGAGGTCTTAAAATCGGAAGAAAAAATCACCCTTTCGGCCGTTCCTTGCAAAAAACGTCCGAATTCGGGGTAAAAATGCAAAAAGGGTCGAATCTCCGCCCCCCTCGCAATCCGGTATCCCAGAACATACTAAAATTTGGTGTGATTTGGGGTGAATTTCGGACACTTAGGGGATGAACTCAATTCTTCGTATACTCAAATTTTATGAGATTCGTTGTAAATTTCGAGCAGTTAACTTTTTTCAAGGTGGTTCTTTTGAAAAATCAAATTACACACTAAAATCGGAAAACCTCTAAACCAGTTGAAAATTCATCACTTTATTTCATCCACTTAACCTAATCCAATTTTAAAATAAATTTGTAAGTTAATTTAATATTTTATTGAGTAGTCTTAGATAAGATCAAAGCGTGTATTGAGTGTATTGCGATAGCTTCGCACAATTTATTTTCCGTGATCCGCAGCGTTCTAATTATAATATCGCTGATTTTGCGCCAATCTCGAATCTTCTTAAACATTCAATAACACCACAAGCTCAGCTCACTTCAGAATATCTACCACCTAAACAAAACCCGTTTCCACCTACTTCCATTAAAAACAATTCAATTTGTTTGGTGCGCGTAAGGCGATGGAAGAGAAAGGGGATGAAGGCAAGTGTGGAATACAAATGCTTGAACTTGCCCATAAAAGTTAAATGCAAACGTATTAATACAGATGCTGGAAATTTAAATATAAAATCTGTAATAAGCTTTGCACCTTAGTTCACAGTAATACAAGTCTTAATAACAATATCCTTTTATAGACTTTGTATAGATTTTCCTCCAAAGCAACTGTCACCTAGATTCTAAGAACTATAAATTTTAATTAACTATTTTATACTTAAATTTTGTATATTCTAGAAAACTGACGCTAATGTGATTGGATTATTTGAAGAATTTTATATCCCAATCGCGATTTTATGCCTTGATAAAAGGTGTTTTTTTTAAATTTTCTAGCTCGTTTTGTTTGTCACTTATGTGAGACCCGAATTTCGTGTATCATGTTCATTTCGAAGGTGATCGTGATTCGGGTTTAGCACTTTCCTCGCCGAATACAAACTTAAGATTTGTAGTTTATAAGTGCGAGAGTATAAAAGGGAGTTTCGATTTTTCTTCAAGACTGCCAGTGCAGATAATGGAAATATAAGAATAAGGGCGGCCAGTACGTGCCTGGGCTTTGGCGTTTTCGGAACTATGAAACTTGAATATAACTTAAATATCTTGACCGTTCAATATGTTAGATTCTATATTTAGGGTGATATTATTCTATGTTGATGTCGTTAGTTATAATTAGATAAATGGGTAATTAAAGTAATTGAAGGGTGATTTTAGGTAATTTAATAGAGTTTGTGGAAAGTTTCATAAAGAACGTTTCTACCGCAGGAGTTTAAGAGGGTGACGTGGGACCAATGTGCTCTTCAGCCCAGTGAATTCTTTTTCAATTCAATGACGTTAAAATAGAAAGAATAAAATATGTTGGAGAGCTGACTTGTGCTTCAAGTAGTTTCTCTTAATTTAATAAAATAGCTTAAATTTTCATCACTGCTTCTTTCAAAGCACTTATTTGCTTTGTCATTTCTTTCTTCATTCCTTCATTATTTCCTGTTTGCAATCATACACTACCACTTTAAAACGTAATATACAAATTTATAATGAATGCTGAGTTAAATAAATTATAAAACGTAAAGATTTTATTTGAAATAAAAAGCGCACCTCTTCATTCCTTTCAACTCTACAACCAGGGGCGCATTTATATACGGTCTAATAATTTTAAGGCCCTCAAAAAAGTAAATTGCAACATTTAAAAAAAATTATAGAAGTAGTTTCGGGATGAGACCAGTTTTGTACTTCCCGGGGCCCCCATAGCAATTTTTGCCCAAGTGCTAAATCCGTCCCTGGACACAATTCTCAAATATATTTACATCGACCCCAAAATTAATTCTAGCGCACTTAGTTACTTTTTTATAAACTTTTAAAAACTTTACAGATTCAAAAAGTAAAATAGTGCAATTCTTACAAAATCTCAATTTTTTTAATGTTCTTCTTGGAATTTTTCAACAAACTCGGCGTTATTTTTTGCAGAATTCTTTAATTTATTAAAATCGACCGCAAAGTTAATTCTTGCTCACTTGATTATTTTTTTATAAATATTTTAAAATCACTTACAACTTCAACAAGTACAATAGTTTAATTGTTACAAAATCTCAATGTTTCCCTTAAAATTTTTCAACAAACTCGAATTGCAAAATTAATTCTAGCTTACTTGGTTACTTTTTCATAATTTTTTAAAAATCATTTTGCAGCTTCAATAAGTTTTACAAAATCTTTTTTAAAGTTCCCCTTGAAACTATGCAACAAACTCGGATTGATTTTTTTCACAATTCTCTAATTTATTTAATTCAAACGGAAAATTAATTCTAGCTCAAATGGTTATTTTTTTATAAATTTTTAAAAATCATCTCTTGCAGCTTCAACAAGTTAAATAGTGCAATTTTTAGAAAATATCAAGATTTTTAACGTTCCCTTTGGAATTTTTTGATAAACTCGATTTAATTTTTGCAGAATTCTCTAATTTATTCAAATCAACCGGAAAATAAATTCCAACTCACGTGGTTATTTTTTTATAAATTTTTAAAAATTATCTTGCAGCTTCAAGAAGTAAAATAGTGCAATTTTTACAAAATCTCAAGTTTTTTAAAGTTCCCCTTGGAATTTTTCAACAGACTCGAATTTGTTTTTTGAACAATTCGCTAATTTATTTAAATCAACCAGAAAAAAAATTCTAGCTCACATGTTTATCTTTTTATAAATTTTTAAAAAACATCTTGCAGCTTCAAGAAGTTAAATAGTGCAATGTATACAAAATCTCAGTTTTTTTTTAATGTTCCCCTTACAATTTTTCAACAAACTCGAATTAATTTTTTGCAGAATTCTGAAATTTATTCAAATCAACCGGAAAATAAATTCTAGCTCACTTGGTTATTTTTTTATAAATTTTTAAAAATCATCTTGCAGCTTCGCGGAGTTAAATAGTGCAATGTTTACAAAATCTCAGTTGTTTTTAATGTTCCCCTTGCAATTTTTCAACAAACTCGAATTCATTTTTTGCAGAATTCTGAAATTTATTCAAATCAACAGGAAAATACATTTTAGCTCACTTGGTTATTTTTTTATAAATTTTTAAAAATCATCTTGCAGCTTCAAGAAGTTAAATAGTACAATTTTTACAAAATCTCAAGTTTTTTAAATTTCCCCTTGTAATTTTGTAACAAACTGGGATTAATTTTTTGTAGAATTCTCTAATTTATTTTAATAAATCGAAAAATAAATTTAAGTGGACGTGGTTATTTTTTTATAAATTTTTAAAAATCATCTTGGAGCTTCAAAAAGTTAAATAGTGCAATTTTTACAAAATCTCAAGTTTTTTAAAGTTCCCCTTGGAATTTTTCAACAGACTCGAATTTGTTTTTTGAACAATTCGCTAATTTATTTAAATCAACCAGAAAAAAAATTCTAGCTCACATGTTTATCTTTTTATAAATTTTTAAAAAACATCTTGCAGCTTCAAGAAGTTAAATAGTGCAATGTATACAAAATCTCAGTTTTTTTTTAATGTTCCCCTTACAATTTTTCAACAAACTCGAATTAATTTTTTGCAGAATTCTGAAATTTATTCAAATCAACCGAAAAATAAATTCTAGCTCACTTGGTTATTTTTTTATAAATTTTTAAAAATCATCTTGCAGCTTCGCGGAGTTAAATAGTGCAATGTTTACAAAATCTCAGTTGTTTTTAATGTTCCCCTTGCAATTTTTCAACAAACTCGAATTCATTTTTTGCAGAATTCTGAAATTTATTCAAATCAACAGGAAAATACATTTTAGCTCACTTGGTTATTTTTTTATAAATTTTTAAAAATCATCTTGCAGCTTCAAGAAGTTAAATAGTACAATTTTTACAAAATCTCAAGTTTTTTAAATTTCCCCTTGTAATTTTGTAACAAACTGGGATTAATTTTTTGTAGAATTCTCTAATTTATTTTAATAAATCGAAAAATAAATTTAAGTGGACGTGGTTATTTTTTTATAAATTTTTAAAAATCATCTTGGAGCTTCAAAAAGTTAAATAGTGCAATTTTTACAAAATCTCAGTTTTTTTAATGTTCACCTTGGAATTTTTCAACAAATTCAAATTTATTTTGTGCAGGATTTTCTAATTTATTCAAATCAACCGAAAAATAAATTCTAGCTGATGTGATTATTTTTTTATAAATTTTTAAAAATCATCTTGCAGCTTCAAAAAGTTAAAGAGTGCAATTTTTACAAAATCTCAGTTTTTTTAATGTTCACCTTGGAATTTTTCAACAGACTCGAATTTATTTTTTGCAGAATTCTCTAATTTATATAAATCGGGTGCCAAATTAATTCTAGCTCACGTGGTTATTTTTTTATTAATTTTTAAAAATCATCTTGCAGCTTCAAGAAGTTAAATAGGCAATTTTTACAAAATCTCAATGTTTTTAAAGTTCTCCCTTGTAATTTTGTAACAAACTCGGATTAATTTTTTGTACAATTCTCTAATTTATTTAAGTCATCCGCAAAATTAATTTTAGTTCACGTAGTTATTTTTTTACTAATATTTTTAAGTCATCTTACAACTTCAACAAGTAAAATAGTGCAATTTTTACAAGATCTTTTTAATGTTTCCTTTGGAATTTTTCAATAAACTCGGATTTAGTTTTGGAGAACATCGACGGATTTATATACGGTCTAATAGATCTGCAACCCCTCTCTTTTCGGGGCTTTTAAAAAGCTAAATTGCATTTTTTTAATAAAAAAATAAGTGCTAATATTTCGGGATGACCCCAGGTGCTAAATCCGCCCCTGTCTACAACATATCAAAGATGTATAAACTGAAATTCAAGACAGATTTAGTGCAAATATTGAATTATGTTGTTTGGCCTCCTTTTTGTGAGCGTTGCTATTTACTGATGAGCGCTTTTTATGATCCAAGGATATAAAAATGTTTCTCTTATTTTCCTTTTGCAGCTAAAATGGCTTCCTCCATTACTTTACACACGTACTAATTTTTTTATAATTAAACTCCTCGCCTTACAACCTTTCGTAATACGCAAAAGCATAAATTTTTCAATCGCCCCGAAAATATAAACCTTTCTTTTTCCCACTGTTTCATCCCAATTTCATCTTTAAAACAGCCTGATTACTTTTTTTACTTCCCATACCTAAAATAAATTTTATTTCCACGAATTTATGTTAAGAAAAAGTAAAATTAATTAAATTATTTAGTTTCAATTCAGTTACCAATGTTGGCTTGCAATTAGAGACAAAGTCAAAACTGTGGAAATGTATAATTCTACAGAGAAAATTAAAGCTTAAGTTGCATTACGAAATATGCAAGTTTTGTTCAGTTTTATTAATATTTAGAAACTAATTGGTGTCGGTGAAATTTATTTAATTTGATCAGGTTGTAGAACTATTTTAATATGATTAACTTCTTTTGAAAATACAATAAATTAAATTAAAGAAGCAGTATTAACTTCCTTTTTAAGTAAAATGGGTTAGATAAGATAAGTTTAAAGTTTTTCTGTGAACTGAAATGAAAAGTATGAATAGAATTATGGTTAAAACGAGGGCAGGGTATTTACATGTTTGCAAAAAAGCATTGGTAATTCCATTTGAATACAACAAATCCTCTAATCCAATAAATATCAAGTTATTGATGTCAATTCTAAATTGTTTTAAATTATTCGTTGGAAAGCTAAAAACATGCATATTAAGAAGATTACAAGTTTAGAAATCGTAAAAATGCAAAAAAATTGAATGGTTTTGTTAAATGAATTGTGAACATTAAATGAAAAGCTGTATATTCCATAACATGGAAAACTGAATTTTTGAATGCAACAATAGTTGCTAGTTTTAAACAAGAGAAAATGACATTTTTTAAACTCACTTCTTGTTCAAACATTTCAATACATGAAAATACTTTTAGCCTCAATGATAAAACAATATCATTTTTTAAGTTTATAGCACACTTTTGTTTATTTATCAATTGAAAATGGGGACAAGTTAATTATTTTATCGTTTACTCTATAAGTTGTGGCTAAAAGAAATTCGAGAGGGAGCTTTAATAAAAACATTCTAATTAACAAACTTTCTCATATACATATTAATATTTGATATTTACAAAGTTTAAATTAAACAGCTTGTAAAAAGTACTTTGGAAATAAGTTGATGAAATATAAATTGCCATGGACATAAGTTAATTGAGAACCCACTAATATTCCTATGTGTAATATGGAAATTTCAACCAAATTTTAATAAGTTATTTAATTATTAATTTAAAAAAAAATATTTTATCCAAAATGTTACAATATTAATCAAATCACTTATTTTAATTATATTAAATTTCTTAAAAATAGAAATGGTTGCATTTTATTTTAAAAAATTCGAGTGTCATCGTAAAGGAGAATTTTTAATTTATTGGAGTAGGGAAACACTCTGAAAAAAAATCGTCATCATAAAGCATCAAATTTTCACCATTTAGACATGCAAGGGTGCACAAATTAGCGTAGATCTAAAAATTGGTATAAATGTTCGGAACAACATTTTAAATGAATGCTGAAAAGTCCCCATCGATCCCAAACCTCGAAAAAAAATTTATTCAAGGTCAAAGGTCTTAAAAATGGTTTTTTCGCGTTTTTTAGCAAAACGGTAAGTTATATTATAAAATTAGGTCAAACTAAAATTGTAGATCATATAATTATCTATAAAAACTGTATTACTACTTTTTTTCCTAAGAGCCACCGTTTCTGAGATATAACGATTATAAAAGTTGTAATATTCATAATATGCACATTATTCGTCAGATTCATAATCGTCTAATATTCACGATAACGGGTACATTTTTTAACAAAATTTCAAAATCCCGATCTCAAATTAAAGAGGAGTGTTTGTTTTATAATCCTATTGGAATGGATTTTTTTTAAGCGACGGGAAAGCCTTCAAAAGCGCTCCTGAAAAAGTCAATTTTTTCGCGGTTTTTTTCAAACGTCCTTCGCGCCGAAAATGGTGGATGCGCCTGGTTCGGAATCGAAACGACCAAATCGGGCCCCCTTTTTTCCCACATCCTCATTTACAATATCCAAAATTTTCGACCCTCCTAAGTTAATCCTGTAGCGAGGGCGAATTTTTCTTTGAAAACATCAAAATGTCGCGTTTTTTAGCGAAAAAACAAAATTGCTTGGATTTGACTGTAGCCGGAGGGAAAAATCGCGAATGGCATTGTTGTAAAGAGGAAACAGACTGACGTAACCATAACGGAGCACTTTTTTAAAATTTTTGTTTGTATCTCATATTCTGACGTTTGAAAATCGGGGTACAATTTTGGACATTTTTTAACGAAATTTAAAAAATCGTACCTACCAAACGACTGGAGCGATTTTAACGAAACGCGGCTTATATTGTGGCGTTAATACCCAGAAAAATAATCGGTTTTATCCGGCGTGTCCAGCGGCGTCGGGATTTTTTTTTTTCAAAAGCGTAGAAAAATATCGAAAAAAAAACGGCGCGTAGAGAAAATTGGTAGAGGAAATGGGGCCAAATCAGGACAAAAACTGAAAAATCGCTACACGTCACCTGCAAGAGGATTGACCGAACGAGGTCGTTTTGAAGTTTTGAAATCTATATCTTTTCATTTCACCTCACACCGACCTATTAAAGTCAAAATTGTGGTTTTTCAACCCCCAGCGACCAAATTAATCGCTGTAAGGTAACGACACATCCTATCGTCTAAATAAAATATTCGTTGCAATGAGATTTTCCAGTAATACTACGCGACGTGTTGACTTTTTTCAATTTCGAAAAAAAAAACTTAAAATTTTAATCGCGCAAAAACTTTGTAAAAAAATGCGATTTTGACAATTTTTTACTCCCCGGCCCCTTTGTTGATTTATATAATACAAAATTTAAGTTGCTTTACTATTTTCCATCTCTGTATATGTTTTTTTAATTATTGATTTTCTGAAAAATAATTTAAATTATTTTGTAAGAAACATTTAATTTATATAAAAATAAATAGTAAAAAAGCAATTTTAATAAAAAATATGAATAAATAGTAAAAAAAATGTTGAAAAAAACATGTCAATAAAATAGAAGGGTGTATGTATGAATGATGTAATTTAATGATAATTAAAAGTGTAAATAATTAAGAAAATTAGTGAAAGTAATCTGTCTAAAACTGCAAAAATTATAAAATTTAATGAGGTGAAAAGTTTAGTAATAAAATAATGTTTTTAAAAAGCGCCTTGTTAAATATTAATTTTAATTCGGCTTTTTGTTGGCGCGGTTGAGATTTTTCCCGTAAAAGTGATTAAATTTGAAAGGCTTTTGTAAGTAATTTTAAGCTTGTCTTATGATGAAGTCAAATTAAGTAAGTTTGTTCGTGTAGGTCGTTGTTTTACATGAATGTCGACCCGCCATATTAAGACTAGTACTTGTGACATGTTAATGTATTCCTGCTGACAAGGCATTAGGGATTTCATGAAACACACTAGTGTAGTGAGTAAATAAAGGGAAATCATGCCGCGAAAAAAATAAAAAAAACCAACCACAATATTCAAATGAATATTTTGCCGGGATTGCCAAAATTTCTTTAAAGCGTTATAACAGGGACTTAAATTCAAATTTGGCAAGAGATTGTGCGATAAATTTAAGCGAATGCACATCATAAATATTAATGCATTTTAATAGTATTAGGTTTGTATTGAATATTTATTTACTTCGGTAAAGTTTAGGCGAATGTTTGTTTCATTAGTTTTTGCTCTGTCACCATAAATATTTCATTTTCTACATTTCTACGTGCGTAATCGCACCTTTCTCCTCTAAATTTTAATTTAAATGTTAAATGCCAGTTGTTAGAGGCATATTTTAATAATGCAATACTATGATTAATCGTTCCCGTTAACCTTACTCACCTTTTGTTAATATTAACGAATTGTTTTTTACTACAACCATCATTTATACACACATAAATTTATGATTCAAATTTAAATTACTACAATTCTCCTTGATTAATTATTTTAATAACCCCTTAAATTATTTTTAAAACCCTGTCAGAAATTAATTAAAACATTAAAATAATGAAAATTTTCTAAAAAACGACTATTTTAAGGCCAACTACAACAAAAACTTGAAAATCAATTTTTAATTTAATGGCAAATAAAATTTCCGTCTTAATTACTAATTACAAAGATTTATTCATCCATTTTAGTAATTGCTTTGCAAGGCAATTATTAAAATGAATTTTTTGTTAAGATAAATTTTCCTAAAATAATTGATGAAAATACGTTTGTGAGTATCAATAAATTTTTGGAGTATACATACAGAGTGTCTCAGTGATGCGAGGAAGTAACATTACTCTAAAATGATAAATATAACGACATAACTTAAAAATATTACCGGGTGACGATTTTTAGATGACGGATACATCCATTTTTGAAAAATCTAAAATAATTGATTTTGGGTTGAAATTTTGACAAAAAAATTTCAATATCGTCAACTTTGACTCCGGCTGGTGTTGAAGGAAAGTAACTAAATAAACGGGTAATTTTTTAACCAACTTTCAAAAACGCGGTCTCGAATTAAAGGGGAGTGTTTGTTTTATAATCCTATAGGAATAGATTTTTTTAAGCGACGGGAAAGCTTTAAAAAGTTTTTTTCGAGCGTCCTCCGCGCCAACTTTGAAAAATGGTGGATGCGCCGGGTTCGGAATCGAAACGAAACAAAAAATGAAAAATCGCTACACGTGACCTGCAAGACGATTGATCGAGCGAGGTCGGTTTGAAGTTTTGAAATCTCTATCTTTTCATTTTACCTCACACCGACCTATTAAAGTCAAAATTGTGTTTTTTCAACACCCAGCGACCAAAATAATCGCTGTAAGGTAACGACACATCCTATCATCTAACTAAAATATGCATTGGAATGAAATTTTCAAGTACTACTACACGACGCGTTGACTTTTTTTAATTTTGAAAAAAAGACTCAAAATTTTATTCGCGCAAAATACTTTGAAAAAAAAATGTGATTTTGACAATTTTTTTTACCCCCCTGCCCCTTCATCGATTTTAACGAGTGATGGCTTATCTTAAAGGTTTTTGCGTAGGCTTTCACACAAAAAAAAATTCGTTTTGATATCTTTATTTGTTTAGAAGTTATGACCGAATAACCGTTGAAAATTTGAAAATTTCACTTTTGGACGAAGAAATTGCTATGAAATTTTTGATTAATCGGAAAATAACTAATTTTGACCGAACCAGTTGGCCGATTAGAACGATTTATGGTTTACATTGACCGATAGAAAAATATTTTTACTTGTATTACAGCTTCAGTGATGTGTATACTTTAGCATATTATGAAGATTACTACTTTTTCAACTTTGATAATCGTTATACCTCAGAAACGGTGGCTCTTAGGAGAAAAAGTATTAACTCATTTTTTATAGATAATAATATAATCTACTATTTTTGTTTAAACAAATTTTATGATAAAACTTACCGTTTTGCTGAAAAACGCGAAAACCCCATTTTAGGACCTTTGAACATCAATAAAAAATTTTCCAGGTATTCCAGAATTCATTTATAATGGTGTTCCGAACATTCATACTAATTTTTAGCTTCACGCTAAATTTTGCACCTTTACCACTATTTTTAGGTAAATATTCGCTGGGACACCCTGTATATTGTGGTAGTGGGTGTGTGGTTTGAGGGTGGTGTAATTTATATGAAAAGTGTTGTTTTTGGGTAAATACTGTAAAAAACAATATAAGGGGATTGTGTGGGATTGGGGTTGTTTAATTATTTTTTATTTGAAATGTTTAATGAAAATGTGGAAAAGGTAAATATGTTAAATTAGAGTAAAAGATGTAATTAATTTGCAATTTGTAAGTAAAAAATGCAGTGCTCGCAAATGATAATTACAGGTAGGTCTGCGAAAAAAAGTGACAAATTAATATTTTTATCAGGAATGAAATAATCTGATAATTATAAGCTTCCCTCGCTAACCCTGGCTGCCGCTTTTCCACTTTTTCCACTCAGCAGTGGTAAACGTTGATAATTAGAAGTAAGTTGTCCGTTCCTGCGGCGCTGTATTTTAGCAGGGCCGGACGTGAAATGTACAATTAATGCATGAATTATTCAACGCTTGCTAAATATTTTCACTTGTGTGCTCGCACAGAAGTTTCTTGATTAATAAGGTGGTCGTGGTCGTAACATTTGTGCTAGAACTGGCAGGTGGGACGCGAACAACCTTTACAATCGCTCGTAAACCAAAGCTTTCAGCTTTTAAGCTTTCACCTTAGTCCCATCCACCATTTCCCCCAAAAAATGTGGCGATACATAAAATTTAATTTCATGATTGGATAAGACACAAGTGTAATTATGGCAGTGAAATTTATTTATCTCTTTGTTAAAATGTATTTAGAATCGCTAGAAGCTAAGTTTGCGGGGAAATTTATTGTAATAGCTTTTTGTAAGTGTGCAGATGGGGGTTAAATAAAATGCATCTTATCGATTTTAGCTCCGCTTTATGTTCCTTAACAACTTAACCATAAAAGCTATTAAAAGTCCTCTTCTATTTAAACAAAGATTCACATTAAAATAAAACAACACAGCAGGCAAAACGAGTAGCAAAAAATATACAATCACATACTTTTTATTATTATGCCCCTATCTCGTATGTAATGTATACGAGGTTCTGGTGCGTTTGATATTTCCTTTTTTACGAAAACGCCTGTACAATTCCTTTATTCATTTCTTTAACCGCAAAAGCGTTTATCCATACGAGCTTTTAGATATTTGATGCTGTTACGACTAAGTAGAGTATTCTGTATGCCTATCGACGCCTCACATTCCACGAAAATGTCAAACCATTTAAAACCAACCTTGTATATACGACTCATATACCTGCCAGATTTCGATATTTCACATCCTTTTAAAAATAAAAAAAACTCCCATTCAAATACATTCAACAACAAATCACAAAAACCTTATTCTTCTTGTCTTTAAAAATATATACAAAAAAACCTTTTTTTTATCTCAAATTGAATTGAAGTTACGGATCACTTAACATCGATTAGATTCTCATCAATTCCATCCAAAGCTCAATTCTGACCTAAAAAATCTTGTTATGGTCAAATTTTACTCAATATATTAAAGATGGTTTGATTACTCGAGTATTTGTTGACCTTTCAGTAACAACAAAAGACTTTAATCTTATTCCTCAACTTTATTACATAATAGACGTTTTTAGTAAAATTTAGCGAAAAAATGGGGTTTCTCAAGGTAGTGTTCTAGCTCCTATACTTTTAATATCTACACCAATGAGCAGGTAATTACGATCAATATAAAACATTTTCTATTCTAAAAAGTTATTATGCTAAATTTATGTTCACTTGAAAGGTTATGGTTAAAATTCGCAATAAAAATCTTTACAATTATAGGTACAATCACTGAATGATCATTATTGAAATTTTAAGACCTGAAAAATCTTCTTGTTTCATCAGTTGGTCGTTGCAGATTTAATATGAAATATTGGGGCTTTTATGATCGATATGGAACATCTTAAAATTTGTCCACTGTCCACTTGAAAATTCTATAAATAAATAAATTGTCTGAAGCAAGTTTTGGTGTTATTTTATGTTAGTGAATAAAGTTGAAATTGTATGGATTTTAAATTAAAAACAACAAATGTATTTAAGTGAATTTGTGGCTTTTAAATATGAAAATGAAGCTACTGATGGTGTAATGACAATAGAAGTAGTATAAACGTGTAATAAATCTAATTTGGTTGGTAAAGCTAAAATTATGTTTTTAGTTATAAACCAAAAATGCGCGTACATAAAGCTGTAACAATATTAGCTAATTTCGAAGGCAGGCCTTCAGTGTAAATACACGTTGAAAACTTTGGAGTTTCATGTAAAATTTACTACATTATAATTTGAATGCATAATACGATTTGCATACAACCAACTATCAACCATAAAATAACTCTTTAAAAGTGATTAAAATTCCCCGCCACGCTATGAACATTCAACTAAAATGTATCATGGCCAATTTTAGGCATCTGCATAAGATCATTTAAACAAATGTCCCTGCGGTAACCTAAAATTCTGTATCGCCTTAATTATCTTAAGTGGCGCCAACTTCCCGCTACTTTCATGTGAAAAATCGATCAAAACTTTTTACTCGGAGTACTCGAGCATAAAAGCACCCGTCGTAAATTTCGAAAAAAATTACAATCCCACGTTAAATCAGAAGGTTCCGTTTGACGTTTTCTCTTATATGTCGCAAGGATAATTGAATTTATCTCCCTGTAACAGCAACCAGATTCAAGCATCAGAAAGTAAGGAACTCACGGTTTCCTTAGCAAACTTTCAAGTGAAAGGCAAATATTTCCTCATTCTCTGTGCTAGTCGAGAGGCTCAATTTTCACATATGCAAAATGGCCTCCAAATCAAAACTTTACACCAATCAAATATTCACATCAATACCACCAAAAAAAAACCCAATTTCAACAAAAAAACCTTATTATATTTTTCTTTCAAATCTTGAATAAATATTTTTCTCAATGTTTTTAGTAATATAATCAATTTACATTGTTGATCAAGCATAATTCCCAGGAATTTTACATTTGTAGATTAATTGTCAATTTGCATACACTATTTAATTGATTATGACAGTCTTCATTATGAACAATAAATGTGTTTTGAGGTGATTTTGAAGTATTAATAGTTGGTAATCTAAATGATAAGCATTTTCCCAGTTATTTTCCTTAACTAATAGAACTGTGTCATTCGAACAACAAATTATTTATCCTCCATGATCAGGGTGAAAATTTGGAAGTGTTTTTCGCGCTTTTCAGCAAAACGGTAAGTTTTATCATAAAATTAGGTCAGACAAAAATTGTAGAGCATATAATTATCTATAAAAAATGACTTAATACTTTTTCTCCTAAGAGCAACCGTTTTTGAGATATAACGATTATAAAAGTTGAAAAAGTTGTAATCTTCATAATATGCATAAGTACGCCACGTGTACGCATCACTAAAGTTATAATACAAGTAAAATATTTTTCTATCTGTCAATCGTTCTAATCGGCCAACTGGTTCGGTCAAAATTAATTATTTTCCGATTAATGAAAAATTTCATAGCAATTTCTTCATCCAAAAAAAAATTTGTTTTGATATCTTTATTCGTTTAGAAGTTATAACCGAATAACCGTTGAAAATTTGAAAATTTCACTTTTGGACGAAGAAATTGGTATGAATTTTTTTTTAATCGGAAAATAATTAATTTTGACCGAACCAGTTGGCAGATTAGAACGATTTATGGCTTACATTGACCGATAGAAAAATATTTTTACTTGTATTACAGGTTCAGTGATGTGTATACGTGGCGTACTTATGCATGTTATGAAGATTACAACTTTTCCTTTACCTTTACTACTATTTCTAGGGTTGAATTGACCGGACAATTTGGTTCTCAAGAATTGTATTCTTGCATAAATAGATTTTTATAGTAGATTTCGGATTTTCTAAATAATTGGCAACATTGGATTGTCAAAAATAAATCTTATAATTTCCAATCGTTGTATTTCATTGTAAACATAAATACAATATAGTTGCACTAAGACTAAGGTCTAAGCAAATCCCGCTTATTCTTCTGACGAGCTCCGGTGAATTTTGGAAATTCTAGAGTTATTTCCACGAAAAAGTATTCTTCTTCAAAAATATTTATATATCTGTAATATACAGGATGTTTCCAAAAAACGGAACACACAACTTTGTAACTCCTTATCTGATTGGATGTTAAGTTATTTGTTTGGTTGAAAACATTGTTACAAATACAATTCTCGAAACGGCATTTATTGGGTTGTTGTCAAAATCCCGAAATGTAACCTTCCATTCACGTCAAAAATTACCGCTCTTGTGAGTGAGTAAAAACTTGACGCAAGCGCATAAACTCGATCGAATTAGTTTGGTAACGATTTCGCGACAGTCATAAAACTTGTTGGAACAAAGCTCCTGTGATTTAATTTTAAAAATGATTTTTTGAAGTAAAATGAGTACTGGAAAGGATTGAAATTGTTGAAATGACAAATAAAATTTGGTTTTAAATGTTTAATGTAAAAACCGAGGTAAAAGCGGTTGATAACAAAAAATTTAATTAGAGAGCTATTAAAAAAATAAATGTTTTATAAGCACTTAAACGTTGAGAAAATATGGCTGTTATATGGAATTTTTGCGTGGTAGTGGTTTTGTAAATACGGTGTGTTATTATTATTTTGCAGTAAGTTAATGCATAGTTTATAGAAATAATAATAATAAATGGATAGAGCTTGAGGGTTAAAAGAAGATAATAGTCGGCGTGTGTCATGTATTGGTGTAGAAAGTGGAGCATTAACATTGATAGTGTAGAGTGTAGCATGGCAGAGGACGCCGAAAGCTACCTCTACATAGCATAAATGTGAAAGAAACTACAAGCTACCAACCAGATTATAAAGTCGTTTGAGCAGTGATTTATGTAATATGTGTATAATGTCACACGGTTCACGTATGCTCGTGAGTTTCGCTAAACAATACCGTCTCCTCTGAAGGGATAGGCATAATGCGATCGTTTTCCACTAGATTAATAACCACGCTATAGCGATGAGATGCTATGATCTCGCTCACAACTCTATACGCTATAGTATTAGCGCCTGTATAAACGAGACGACTTCAATCCCGACCTCTACGCTCTATAATACTCTATATCTATCTTTAACGTCTTAAACATTGCAAAAAACCGTATTAAAGAAACCATAAAACACAAAGCTTTCAAGAATATTATAAATCTAAGGAAAATATTTCACAAATATAAAACCTCATAAAATATGCTATAAATATTTTTTATATTCACCTCAAAAGATTACTATAAACGTCATTTTAAATTTATTACTAAAACCATTAGACTATTTCATAACCTACAAAACAACGGACGTCTTTTATATTCAATTTATTTGATTATATGGACTCTCTAGAGTCTTCTACACAAACTACAAAGAATACTTGCATCACTGAAACCTTATTACCCCCCAGCAGGAAATCAACGAAACCCAAATACATCGACGCTTTTCTCATAACTAGATCTCATTCAAATTCCCACTCCTACATTTCCGACAATTTACTACAACCTTTTACAACCACTATTTTTAACCCAAACTCTTACAAGCAAATATCTAAAACGATTTTTACATTTTTATAAATAAGTGAGGATATTTTGAAAGTAGCTGAAAAGTACTGTCCACAAATAGACGAAATGCATACGAAATTTTAGCAAAAATTTCATTAATATCAAACCGAATTATTCCATGAATAATTTTGTTACATGATTTCAAAAGCTTTGCACTGTCTTCACTCTTTGTTTTGAAAGATATTGTTCGTGTTTTGCTTTCATTTAGATGCAGCTGATTTGCAAGTAACAATTTATTAGCTTCTTCCAAATACGTGTTATCAGAGGCCTTATGTATTATTGTCGATTCGTCCTCAAATTGTTTTCTTACCAGGTACATTTACAGAGAATTTATTATTAAAAATAAGGAACATTAGTGGCCCTAATATAGATCCTTGAGGGACCTCTATTTTTAGGTTGTTTGTACTAAGACAGCTTGTTTCTCCAGTGAACAATTTGGCTTCAGTTTTTCATCCTCCGAGTAGTGGAGCTACTACACCATAATGTTCAATTTTGGCCATGAAGATATCATAGAGTATGCAGTCGAACGCCTTTGAGAGGTCCATTAGTGGTCTTCTTTGTCTTCTACTACTTCCATAGCGGTTTGTATGACGGTGGTGAGTGCTGTAACCTGTAACAGTGGATCTTGGAATAATAAAACCGCAAGAAACGGGGAAGGTGTTTTTTTGTAGAGTTGAAATTTTGTAGGTGGAAGGAATAGAAAATTTTAAGAAAAAAGTTTAAATGTCCCTTTTCGTTCGAACCACCCCGAAAAAAGTTATTCCTCCCCGAACGAAAAATCGACTTCATCTCCTAAGTGTCCGAAATTCACCCCAAATCGCACCAAATATTAGTATCTTCTGGGGGACCGGATTCTGAAGATGGTGGTTTTGAACCACCCGGATCTATCTAATAACGGGGCGGAGATACGACCCCTTTTGTTTTTTACCCCCAATTCGGACGTTTTTTGCGAGGAGCAACCGAAAAGCTGTTTTTCTTCGTCCGATTTTAAGAATTCCGCTTTCGAAGTAAAGAGGGATGTTGACTCCAAGTGTGGTTCGAATTTTAAATTTTTTGAACCTCCCCGACACTTTGAAAAAAAATCCCGAAAATGGTCGATTTTTTTCGCTTTTTAAAAGTCGTATTTATGGGTCAAATTCTCCCTTCAAATTACATTTCAACCCTAGTTTATGAACCTTCCCTAAAAGCTCTTTAGGTCCACTTTACGTCAAAAAAAGAATCACTTCGCTATGTCTTTCTGTTTTCGAGTTATCACCGAAAACGCAGCTAAAATAAGCAAAATCTCCGTTTGGAGCCAAAATTTCGGTTTGAAATTTTTCACTTTTTACAAAGTAATTAATATCTTCGAAACTATTAGTACCACCGAGACGTTTAATAGCTTAAAATTTGCACGGTCACTTCTTCCACCAAATTCCGTGAAAGTTTTAATTTTCGGTGTAAAATTGCGCCGTCCAGAACCGTATTTGTACCAAAAATTTGCCAAAATTTGGCGAATTTTTTCCAAAAAAACTATTTAACCGATTTTAACCAAATATTTTTTAAATCGCATCTATTCACGGTGTTTACTTTTGATAAAAATTTAAAACCGGTAACTTGTATAGTTTTCGAGAAAAAAAATAAAAACCGATTTCCATAAAAAATTTCAAGCCTTAAAAATATCTCAAAAAATTTTTTTTCCAATTTTTTCACAATCGACCCCGTAAATGAAAGATAATAAAAAATGGATGAAATGTAGGGGTCCCCTACCCTCTACACCCCCCACCCCCCAAAAATTTTACTCATTTACCAGAATACCATATTTTATATGAAAATTCATAAATTTTGATCGAAACATCGTAGAGACTTTTCTTATTTTTTTTTTACTTTCTTTATACTTTAAATATAAATTATTAACTTTTAAATTCTTAATTTGAAACGAAACACTCTTATTTTTTCTAATTAAATATTAAATGGGATTTTTAATCTAAAAGATTTTGATGTATTTGTTGATAATTTTATTTAAAGCGTTTATAAAAAGATTTATTGGTTTTGATGTATATATTTTAAAAGGAAGTATAAGTATTTTGAAAGGCATGTGAAGTCGTAGGTTTTCCCTTTATCGACTTACTATTTACACGACAAATCATTTATTTTATGTCGATTTCTTTGAAGTTAAACATGTTGTGAGCAATTGGGAAAATTACCTCAACTTTCTCGGAGACACAACTTTGAGGGCGTAGTTTAAGTTTGCAGACAAGAAAAAGCGGAAGGCACGTTTATTTGAATATTAAAATTCTTTATTTAAAAAATAGCAGAGCTTAAGGAAATTAAAAAGGCACACGCGGATATTAATTTAGATTATGCTTGTTGTGCTCGCCACTAAAGCAGGCCTTAAGAATTACGAGTAAAAAATAACATTCAAAGTAGCAATGAAAAAAGCGCCCCTTTTCAAAAGCAGGGAACATCTATTGAATAACTTAAAACAAAGGACCTCGCCATGAAAAGAATTTGAATTAGGCAGATGAAAGACGTATTTATATCTGAACACTTCCAGCTGCCACGTTTAGTTATAATTCTTTACAATAATTCAATTATTTACTCAAATATCAAATTAAATTACGCTGGTATTTTTACCAATTATTTAAAATGATTGTGTAAAATGTTTTAAAATTAAAACAGGAGAGTTAGAGTTTCAATTTGCTTTATAAAAATGCATAGCCTACGATGAGAAGTTTACAGTTTACAGAAGTTTCACCCTTCTGTATAAATTCTTACGAAATTCTATTTGAGGTCTTACATAAATTTAAGCGCCTCTTCTTTATAATAAAATTTTTATTATTAGTATTAACTTTAGTAAATTACTTAAATGTTGCTTAAAAGAATATACCACTCCGAATATGTAATATGGGTTAAGGAAGGATGTTGGCGAAGTTTAATTTCCCAAACGTCTTAAATTTGATATGCAAGAAACCGGCTCGTGAAATGAGGATGCATTTAAAAAATCCTAAAACATTCTCTTTGCAATTTAAAAGCTTTATTACCCCAGAAACTTGGGGAAAAAATGCGATTTTATTTGTTGTTTTAATATCTGATATCTCCATGACAACAAGCATGTAAAGTTTTTATACAATTTTAATGTGCGAAATAAAAATGAAAAAGAAATAATAAAAGTTGGTTTGTACGAGTTTCGTGATAGTTGTTCTTGTAACTGTGCATACTTACGACTAATCAACACAAATAAATAACTTTATCTTTTTCTTTTTCTTTCCCTAGCTTACGTTGAATATTTCAAAAGGTGTTAGTCGTAATAATATACCTATAACACTTTGTTTCCATTACCTTGATGTTCTGCGAAACGACCAATTGCACAATTTTATGTTTTTCATAATATAATACACAATACACGCAATTCTCCGCGATATTTTTTACGTCACTTTTATCTTGAAAGTTGTTATTTTTCATTAGTTCCTAATTTATTACCTTTTTAAATTTCAACTTTACAATCCAACATTTACTACTTTTTCTTATAACCAGTTCATAAACTCACTACACATCTTACATTTTATACAACATTTCCACACTAAAATCCCTTCCAGACAAATTAATAACAAATTTAATACACTCATATTTTTGGAAAAATTTAATAACACCAACTTTTGATATTTTCATAAAATATTTCCGCAGTTCTCGTCTTTTATAAATTTAATAATTCTTATTTATTTTGTGTAAATTTGAGCGCATGATTTTGAAATTCGTTTAATATTTGCAGTTTTGGTCATAATTTTTTTTCTAGTGAAGCTTTTTTAAAATTTCTTCTTTTGTTATAAAGAAGAGTCTTGTGGCTACCAATTTCTTCTTTATTTGTTTTTGTAAGTCAAACCAAATAGTCATATGGCAACAAATATCAACCGAATTTCAAAATCCAGCGCTCAAATTTGCCGACTATCGCCTTAAATAAATAAATAAAATTAAACAGGTATGGCACTATAAAGATGATATTTTTTGCTTTTTAATATATTTTTTTTTAATTTAGAATTAAATATAAATGAAGGAATTATTATGTTTTTTGAAAAAAAAATGATGGTTCAAGATTCACATCCAGAAATTTTACATTTTCAAAAAAAAATTATTTTTGGAATTTCTGGTATACAGAGGCCAACGGCCAACGATGTAGCTTCCTTATTTTTGATGCGATTTAAATAAGTGGCATATCAAATTAAAAGGTGGAAAAAAATACTGTAATTGAATATTAAAGGAATTTTCGTTTTTCTGAAATCAGAAACGGTAGGCAAGTTTTGATATTCAAATGGCAACATCAGGGACTATCAGAAATATTTTGTAACATTTTTTAAAAAGTTTTAATTTAGCTTTATTATTATTTACAATTATCACTAAAAAACATAATTAGCAAACACTGTGTACTGAGATTTTCGGCTTTTCAGGATTTAGGGTAAATAAAACTAGTACATTCCAGCTGACCGGTTTCGGTTTTTATTTTTAAAACCTTCTTCAGAGCTAACAAAACAAAAGGTCAGCTGGAATGTACTAGATTTATTTACCCCAAAGTCCTGAAAAGCCGAAAATCCCAGTACACAGTGTTTGATTATTTTGGACGGAAAAACTTTCAATTATAATTAGCAAAGTAATTTACTTTACTGGTATTGTAGTTTTTTCATTGCAACGCTTAAAAATTCTAGAAAGTGTAGCAAAAAGATGCCCAAAAAAATCATAAAAAATGAAAAAAAAATAGAAAATTGTTTTTTTATCTAAAATTCTTACATTTCTAACTTATATACAAAAAGAGCAAAGAACTATATTTTTGGTAGTTTTTATTTGGCCGTTACAAAGCTCAAAACTTAAAAATTCTTAAAAATGCAGCAACAAGTTGCAAAAAATTGTAAAAAATAATGTATACAGGGTGCCATAATTTGAGAAGCACTGAATAGGTAACTTTGTTATACAGAGTGTCCCAATTTGAGTTGCATTACATACTTACTCAAATTGGGACACCTTGTATACAGGTTGTTCACAAAATAGTGCAAGATCTCTTTAGTACGTTATTCAGGGATACTCAGAAAAATAGTTAAAAATTAATATTTACAAACTGACCCAGATATGAATAGAGAAATTGGACATTCAACTTCTTTTTTAGGATGAATTTCGAAAACCTGTTAGTTCTCCTATAAAAAATGGCTTCTCCTTAGTGAAGTTATTAAAATACGATTTAACCTGAAGGTATACCCTGTATAAACTTTATTTTTTATGTAAAATCCTTACAATTTAATCTAATCTAAGAGAGGGAGGCATAAACATTCACAAAACCGACTGATCAAGTTAGGAATTCGCTGTTGCAGTTTCCTCGAAAAATCTTTATATTTAGACAAAAATTATCGGGATGGAGGCCCCCAAATTGAACGGGGCCCTGGGCTGCAGCCCATAAAGACTATGCCTAAATCCGCCCCTGGACAACATGAGTAAAAACAAATAATTCCAAGTGTAATTTCAACCAATAAAACGACTGTGATTCGGTAGAGGCAACTTTCATTACACCTTACCCAATTTACAAAATTGAAAGCCCTGTGAATACCAAAAGAAAAAATAAAGGATGCAAATACAAAGTTTAAATTATGCGTCCTCCAGAGTACCGTTACTGTACTTTACACCCTTTTTGTTTGATTTGTGCGTAATTCCAGGCATTTTTTAAAATTTTTGAATTTAATAAAATACATTTGCAAGCAATAAAAATTATCTTGATATTATTCAAAACAAATATTTTAATAATTTTCTTGAAAATTACAAAATTTATCAACACCAAAATTTTAAATTTTTATTTATTTCTGATAAAGTAGTGATATGTCATATATATTATTAGTGGTTTTTTTTTAAACATTTTTAAATAAAATAAACTGGGATGGAAGTCGCATAAAATTGAGGATTCTGTAGTCTTATTGTTGCAGTATTTTTGTATTATATTTTATATTTAATAAAAAGTAAACTTTAATATCATAGATTTGAATAAAAGCATCTTGAAAACTATATATAAATATGAACGAAGTAAAAGCATAAGCTATAGATACTGAGATTCTAAGATCTGATAAATCCACATTTAAATGACCCTTGAGCAGAAGATTTGCGGTTTGATCGACAAGTGTTTATTTTATTTTATGTATACTATAAATAATATGAAGTATTTCAAGGAGGTTTTCTAAAGATGAGTAATAAATCAGGTAAAAAGTGCGGGGACTTGTTAAATATGAAGAAGTAGTTAATATATTTTAATTTAGGAATGATTTCTAAAAATTGCCTGAGCGTTGGAGTTGAGGAAAGCAAGGCAACAATATGGGAGTAAATAAATGAAGCCATTTGTCAGGCCGAAATAAAGATGGAGTGTAAAAGTTTCGAGGCGCAATATTAATTAAGTAATTACTTTGCGATACATTGAAAGTGTCGACCCAGCCGCTGACCAATCGCATAAATTTGGAAACGCGGAGTTGCGTTGCAATAAAACGAAAAGCTATAGAGTCTATAGAGTATAGAATAGCGCAGCCATATTTCGAAGGAAATTAGCGCGCCGCGTAGAGCCAAATTTACTCACGTAATGATATTGGAAATAATTTGCGATAGCATCAGTACACAATGCATGCGGTTTTGATACTTCTGATAGATTGATCTCCACAGTGCTATCTGCTATCGTCAGGGCGGACTCGCATTTTCTGCATAATGACGCTTCCACCGTATATTGCATCCATATTTACGGTCGCCTCCAGGGACCGACATATTAACTAAATACACAAACAACTCATCTTTACAAATACAACAATACTTCATCTCGAGTTTTCATTTTACATCCTACAACAAAACCCATCAGAATTTACTTACTTCAAATATTTCCCCAACTTTCCCACATAATTGATCCAATAAATTCTATTAAGCTGCAACTTTAGCGCAGATTAACTCCGATCACAAGTTACGGTCCAGTCTCAGTTTGTCCCGGACATCATTAACTAGAAGCGGGTTATCTAAGGATTAACATTGTTATTATTTAAGGACCATAATAACAGTTACTTCGCTTACACCACTTTAATTCCGAATGTTCAAAAATAAATCTACTCCAACTACAATAAATACAGGATAAATAACCGAAGTTAAGGGCTACACGATACCACAATCATCTAGTGAAAGATAGCTTAAGGACCTATTCAAGCGTTAAAGGAAGGGGAAGGGAGATTCATCATTCCCCCCATAAACATATTCAAACCCTAAATAACCGTTGAAAAAAAGACCAAAATAATTTAGTAATAAATTTTATTGGAATAAAGCAATCAACTCCTAAATTTAGTAATGTCAAAAATTAAACTTTAAAAAATTGATTTACCTAACCTCTATTAATGTATTCGTTATATACTCTAATTAATTTACATCTACTACAATATAAAGCTAAAACCAAAATGCGATCATTTCGTGAATGGTATGGCAGGGATCTTATCTTCAAGATTAAGAATAAAGGAAAACCTAGACGTTTTAAGAGATCTGGAAATCTTACTAATCTAATAAATTTTGAAACACCTCGGAAAGAAGTCAAAAAATCAAC
Organism: Stenus bimaculatus; assembly: GCA_963971135.1. Classification (NCBI taxonomy): domain Eukaryota; kingdom Metazoa; phylum Arthropoda; class Insecta; order Coleoptera; family Staphylinidae; genus Stenus; species Stenus bimaculatus. Next base: position 2,402,960 of record OZ020184.1, read on the forward strand.
TATGGCTGCTAGAAAGAACTTAGTGAGTTCTGCAGAGAGAGAACTATTAAATGATCCACAAAAATTTGGGTCGTGGTTTGATTCCAGTTTTCAAGAATGGGAAAAAAAACGACATAAGTAACTACCGATCGATCTCTATTCTGAGTAACTTTCCCAAAATTTTTGCTTCTATTTTTACCCCCTTTTTACAAAAAAATACACGAATATTAAAATCAAACGTGAAAACTAATACAAATAATTTACAAACAATAAATAGCATCAAAATAATCAACGAATATCTATACATTATATTTTGAAAGATCAACACGATTGAAGGGATTACGAAATTTATCGAAACTGAAAGTGGATATTGAAAAATTTACATCTGAACTCAACACGTTTGCTGTTCTCAGTAATCTGCTCAAGGGACTGTTAAAACCGTAGTTGGTATGATGATTGTGTAGTCTAAAGCAATAAAAATTTCTAGTACTCCTACTCTGAGGTGGTGAGATATAAAAATTTAATTTAGATAAAAGTAAGGAACAATCAATGGAACCATATACAAGATTATAAAGAAAATACATGTCTGTTAACACTCTCCTATGAGAAAGACGAAAAATATCCAATTTATATTCTGGTAATTAGAATTATGATCTGTCATTTTTTGTTGACATTTTTTTTACCCCACTGCTCCTTCATCGATTTTAACAAATGATGGCTTATCTTAAAGGTTTTTGCCTAGGCTTTTACACAAAAAAAGATTCGTTTTGATATCTTTATTCGTTTAGAAGTTATGACCGAATAACCGTTGAAAATTTGAAAATTTCGCTTTTGGACGAAGAAATTGCTATGAAATTTTTGAATAATCGGAAAATAATTAATTTTGACCGATTAGAACGATTTATGGCTTACATTGACCGATAGAAAAATATTTTTACTTGTATTACAGCTTCAGTGATGTGTATACGTGGCGTACTTAAGCATATTATGAAGATTACAACTTTTTATAATCGTTATATCTCAGAAACGGTGGCTCTTAGTAGAAAAAGTGTTAAGTCATTTTTTATATATAATTAAATGATCTACAATTTTTGTCTGACCTCATTTTATCATAAACCTTACCGTTTTGCTGAAAAACGCGAAAAATACATTTTTAAGACCTTTAACCTTGAATAAAATTTTTTCCAGATACGGGATCGATGGGGACTTTTCAAAATTCATTTATAATGGTGTTCCGAACATTCATACCAATTTTTAGCTCTACACTAATTTTTGCACCTTTACTACAATTTTTAGGGCTTGATCGGACTATACACTTTATTCTCGACTAACACATCTTCATTAATGCATTCATTTCTTCTTCCTAAGTTTTCTCTTCTTGCACGTTAGGATACTTATTTTCTGATCAACGTCTTCATGTAGCAATCTCTTTTTAGTTACGAATTTGGCTAGGACTTCCTTTTTCAGTCCTAAGGTTGGGTAGGTCTTGAACATTCTTCTTCTTCAGCGACTAAAATACCAATACGACAAGCTTGGCTAGTTCTTGTCGTACTGCACCATTCCCATACCAACTTTTTCATAACTAGGTCCAAGATAAGCTACGTCTTGCTTCCCGGTTTCCATTCTCTTATCAAACTTGATCCTTCATACTTCATAACCATCGTGAAACCTCATAAACTTCAACACGTAAGGTTCCTTTCTTCAACTTTAACTGTATATTCTTCCTATAAAATTCTAAATTTTTCTTCCTGAGTAGATCTCTTTCTAAGTTTATATGATCTTCAACCATAAATTCCTTAAAATCGACCCATTATACATCGTTCTTCATGGTAAATTTATTCCACGGGCAACCATCTTATTGGGGGTATTTGTTCGTCTTCTTCTTTGCACTGGGGTGAATTACCTGGACCTAACCGTTACCCATCACTCTGAATTTTTAAGAAACAGCAAAAATGCCGAAAAGTAAGCAGTATGGCATGCTGATGAGTCCGAATAAGGACGAAACACGTGTATTAAGACATATTAGCGTCCTTCCGGCATTTTTGCTGTTTAAAAATGTGACCTAATTTACTTTTTCTTAACACCAATCCACATTGTTCACCAAATCGCTTGTTTTGATAGGATTATTGGAAATATTTGTGTAGTGTTTAGGTTGTAAAAATTTGATAAAATAGTTTATAAAGTTGCAGAGTTATAGTTAAGCTTGTGATGAAGTTTGAAGAAAATAAGTGGCATGTCGCGGATATATGTTAACAATCGACGTTTAAAAGCAGTAAAACTTGATGGAGGAAAATTATCTAAACCGCCAGCATAAGGGATTGTGTTTTATGACATCGATGTTATGGGCAAAACTTTACAAAGTAATTAAGTGTGTTATTACAATAGTCATTGCAGAAGGGGTGTCGGTAGTCTCACGAGGGAAGTTTCAATTTAAGTGCGTTTTGTGTAAATTAATTTCTTCCGTGAATTATGCTATGACGTGACGTAACGTTAGTTTGAATATTTGTATTTTACGCAACGGACTTTTTGTGCAAATAAATTTCCGTGATTAATAGGCATTGAGATTGCATGAACTAAATAAATAAGGAAATTTTGCGCAACGTGTATGATTTATGATAGATTTAATGTGCAATTTAGATTATTCCCAAAGGACTGTTATTTACTCGCAACAATAATAAAGTCAGTATGCCTATAATCCAAGGTTCATTGTAGCAATAAAATAGGGCTTCGATTTTTTTTTGTTGTTTCGCTTTCTATCGGCACCCTCGCTACTTTTCAAAAGCCCAAGATATTTCAATCCTATTTACATTCTTAATGTGACCCTTTGTAATGGGACGTTCTGAATCACTATCATAGTTCCTTTGTTTCGTTTGAGATTCGAGCTACTTTCTGTAAACAGAGAGCGGAAAATCCTTTACTTGGGAATCGAGAAGCGGGAAAGTTCCTCGCTCCTTGTTCCTTGTCCAGGATCCAGGATAGGAAGGCTCGTGCCTGCATGGCGCGAATCTAATCGATCCTTTCATGAATGCAGTCCAAGCCAATACTAAAATCGCGTCGCTTTATGGCTCGACATATGTGAATTTTGATAGTCAGGGATTTTATGTAAATCCACTATAAGCGGTCTGCTTTTCTTCTCCTCACACCCATAAACCCTACACTCTAATCCCTCTCCACAAATGCACACGAAATACACCAACATCACAAAATAGAATTGAAATTTAATTCTCCTTTCTTAGAATTATATAATATCTAATTCCTATTAGAAGCAACTGCCAACTGTTTGTTATGTACAACGGTAAATGATTCAATATACGTATAGGGTATAGGTGACTGAAATTGAACCTAACAGTCGGAATGCTATTCAGAATAGATACACGCTTCGCATAATAATTGCCAATATCTCTTAACCGAGGGAGCAGCCACTTATTTATACCAACCAACTGCACAACTCCCTAAAATACCGTTTTATATCTAAATAATTTAACTTCTAAAACAAGCCCTCGCATTTTTTACCACTTTACAAATTGAAACATCATTTATTTTCCTACTTTCACCCAATTAAATCTTAACTCAATCAACTCAATCAATTCAATCAACACAAACATCTTCTTCATAGATACCAAATCCAGATTTAAAATCATTTATTTACACTACAGATATAATTTTTTTTTATAAATATAGGTTATTTACAAGGATGGCAGCATTACTTTGGACCGTGTGATACAATTGCACCATTCTCTGTGAATAGATAAGTTACCAAAGTGTGAAGTCCTAGGTGTTGAATATGTGAAGGTTAGGCAACTCCTTGAGGATGTTCGAGGTACAATCACGCGTAGAGATATCGAGGACACAAAAGAAATATTCGGACCCTACTTTATGCCCCTTTCCTAAAAGCTCTTTAGGTCCACTTTACGTCAAAAAAAGAATCACTTCGCTATCTCTTTCCATTTTCGAGTTATCACCGAAAATGTAACTAAAATAAGCAAAATCTTCGTTTGGAGCCAAAATTTTGGTCTTAAATTTTTAACTTTTCACAAAATAATTAATATCATCGAAACTATTTGCACCACCGAGACGTTTAATAGCTTAAAATTTGCACAGTCACCTACTCCACCAAATTCCGTGAATATTTTAATTTTCGGTTTAAAATTGCGCCGTCCAGAACCGTATTTGTACCAAAATTTGGCCAAAATTTGGCGAATTTTTTCCAAAAAAACTATTTAACCGATTTTAACCAAATATTTTTTAAAACGCGTCTATCTATAAATTTGAAACCGGTAACTTTTATAGTTTTCGAGAAAAAATATAAAAACCGATTTCATTTAAAAATTTCAAGCCTAAAAATATCTCAAAAATTTTTTTTCAAATTTTTTCCGAATCGATCTCGCAAATGAAAGATAATAAAAAGTAGATGAAATTTAGGGGTTCACCTGCCCTCTACATCATTCCAAAAAAATTTTACTCCCCAAAAACTTTTATGTAATGTATCTCAAAAAATAATTAAATTTAAAAAAATTTAATATGTTACTATCAGTAATTTTTGTAAATTTATCTGTACGAATTTTTGTTTCTAAATTTTAGTTATTAAGGCGATAGTCGGCAAATGCGAGCGCTTGATTTTAAAATTCGCTTGATATTTGGGGTTTTGCTCATAATTTTTTTTCTATTGAAGCTTTTTTAAAATTTCTTTTTTTGGTACACAGAAGAGTCTTGTGGCTACCAATTTCTTCTGGTTTTCTTTTTGTAAGTCACACCAAATACTCATACGGCAGCAGTAAAATTGGCACTTTTAAAAAAACCTGGTCCCAGAAAATACCATTTTTCTTTAACAAGGGACGTTCAAATTGAGATTTGTAAAATTTTCTCTTATCTAAATACACAACTTCACAAAAGTGTTATTCTGTTTTTCCGATTATATCGAGTATAAGGTTTAAAACAGCAAGCAAATCTTGCTCATTTTTAGGTCAGATTTGATTGTCTATAAATCTAAAAATTGAATAAAAAATACAAAAACAAAATAATAGACATGTTATGCCAAGTATTAATGAACTACTACTACAAAAAAAACAGAATTTCATTTACTGGTTTGTCTAAAAAATGGTATTCCGTAGAGTCACATTTTACGCTCACAAAATTTCGCCGACTATCGTCTTAAGCGAAACATTAATTTTCCAAAATACACCTTTACTCATTTACCATAAGCCATATTTTATATAAAAATTCATAACTTTTGAACGAAACATCGTAGAGACTTGAATTTTTTTTATTTTTTATCTACTTTCTTTATACTTTAAATATGAATTAATAACTTTCAATATTTCTTTAGAATATTTTAAGTATTCGTTGAATGAAAACGTTAGTTAAAAATGTTAGTAGTGAGTTAAATTAAGAATAAATGTGGAAATTGTCACCGATTTTTATTGAAGTAAGTAAAAAATGTGTAAGATAATTTAATTTTGAGTATTGATTGTGGAGTTGGTTGAAGTGTTTGTATCATTAATATCTAGTGATTGAAAATAATGAGTGTTTTTGTGGATTTAATGTTTGAAGGTGGAAAAATGGAAATAAATGTTTTGTGAAGGGATTGAAGGAGGATCGTGGTAATTTAATGGTGAAACAGGTAATCCATAGTTTAAAGTGTTATCGGGTAGAAAAAAGTGGAGCCTCTATTTGGTGTTATTTATTAGCAACTTTGCAAGTTTTTGCAGATTGTAGATCATTAATAAACGTGGATTTGGCGTCCTTCCATTGTATTCGTCCATGCGGGTGTCGTGATTATCTAAACTTACTGCTAGATCTTGTCGAACCCATTTAGCGCTACACGTTAAGGGCGGAACGAGCAACCGGGCAGGGTTTCCATTGCATCTACACAACTATTCAAACAAACAGCGCATATCTGTTTCATTTCTAATGATATAATGACTTAATGACAACTTATTAATCGCTTCCCTCGACATGAATTTAAAAAATCTAATTGCTTGCTTTTAGAGTAATTGAGGGTGAAATTTATAATGATGTTTTTTGTTTCAGGTAGGGTAATATTTTTGACGTGGATGGTGGATGGTTGAATCGTAGATCGTAAGTGTATATGTATAGTTTAACCAATAAACCTGGCGCACCTTTCGCATGACACGAAAATATTTTGTGAACCTCTTTCCCTGATTTCTTTATCCTCGAACCTCGTGTTCACTCATACGTGTTAGTGGGTAGGAAATATTTTAACTAAATTAATTTCGCGACTAGAAAAGATGAATGGTGTAATTAAAAGTTACGCTTTTAGAAATTGAATTTTTATTACTCGCAATAATTCTATGGAGGAGAAAGGAGATGTAAGTAGGTGAGGTTGTAAGGTAAATGGTGAATGGCAAATGGTAAATTTGATTTATCATGCGACACGGGTAATTTAAAGTGGTAATAAAATGTTGGTGTGATGTGAACACCAGTTGCGAAGATGACGAGGTTGGGTAAACAAATAGCGTTGAAAATGTGGCGGCAGCCATCGACTTTTTGACTGCTGCTCGCTGCTTTTCCCTTGCTTTCCTTGAAACTTTTAGTAGGCGAAGGCGGCGACGGGCGGCGGCGAAGGCGCCGCGTAGCGGTGCGGTGCGGCGGTATGGCGGTGGGTCGGATCTGCAAACTGCGTCGTCAGTGCTTCCATAATTACAACTCGCCGGAGATGAAATCTGGAAGCACTCTAAAGCATTACACTCCCGGGTAAGGCTAGTAAAAAGTGATTAATATATCTAATTAACTCGTTGAACTGGTGTGACGTAACTTCAAACTACAACAATTCATTTCGGTCCCAAGAATGAAAACTTTTGTGGCAGAAATAACGAGGCTTGAAATGAGTGTAATTTAAATAAACTAACCATCAGTTAAGTTACTAAGACTAGAACAACTGTACTCAAGCAGGACTCTAAGCATTAAAGCAGATTTTAAGGATTTCCTTCTTACATTATTTACATTTTCATTCATCATGGATTTCCTATGTTATATTTTACTTATCATTTTCAACAAATTCATCTCACCACTTTTCATTAAACCTAATTTCGTTTATACAAATTCTCATTTGCATTTAAATTATATTCATTCCCACATTATAAATAACATTAACTTTTTTACTAAACAACATAATCCTCTTCATTCCAATTTATTTAACACCCATACGCAATAACACAAATTATTTCATTCTTTTCAAATCATACGACCTACATTTTTTTTTATCCATCGATAACACCTCTCTTAATTAAACTTCCAATTTATTCAACACTACTCCAAAAACCTTACTATTCAAATTAACTAATTAAAATATTTTTTATACTCCTCAAAATAAATTCGTTTACTTTGTTATTACGAAATTATTCCCTTGCTAACAGACCTGAAAAATCTCAAGCGACTAATCACTCGCGAGAATTTTACCACCAATTTTTATCCCTCATTTTAAAACTTTTCCTCCCAACTTTTCAAATTAAAATTTTCAAAAAATACCATATTTAATACCAAGTTAGCTAAAAGTAAATAAATACTTGAATATTCTAAATAAAACTTCTTTTTCCTTAAATATTTGAAATCCCAAAAGCAGATTTTTGTACCATAAGTCCCAAACACTAGTATTTTTAATACAGGGTGTCCCCAAATTAGCGCCCAAGCTCTCCGGTACGTTGTTGACGTCCCTTCATAGAGTACTGAAAAAATAGTTGTAAATTACTGATATTAACATATTAAATTTAATTTTTTTTTGAGATACATTACTTAAAAATTTTTTGATTTTTTTGAGTTTTTGGGAAGTAAAATTTTTTTAGGGGGGGGGGGTGTAGACGGCAGGTGAACCCCTACATTTCATCCATCTTTCATTTGCGGGGTCGATTTTGAAAGAATTCGGAAAAAAAATTTTTGAGATATTTTTAAGGCTTGAAATTTTTAATGGAAATCGGTTTTTATTTTTTTTCTCGAAAACTATAAAAGTTACCGGTTTCAAATTTTTACCAAAAGTAAATACCGTGGATAGACGCGTTATAAAAAATATTTGGTTAAAATCGGTTAAATAGTTTTTTTGAAAAAATTCGCAGAGTTTTGGCAAAATTTTGGCACAAATACGGTTCTGGGCGGCGCAATTTTAAACCGAAAATTAAAACTTTCGCAGAATTTTGTAAAGGAGGTAACTGTGCGAATTTTATTATTCTCGCAGCTTTCGACCTTCGATTTGTAAAACCCGTATGACACCTGCACTATTTAACTTACGAGTTCGATGCAGGCCATCTCGTGCTGTAGGATAGCAGGCACAAAAAGAAGTATAGGTCTTTGTTCAACATCAACAATCGAGTGAGACAAAACTCGGCCGTAACGCTTATATTATTTCGAGCAATCGTTATTACTGCTTGTTGGTATTTCCGATGATTTTACTCGAGTTAGAAGGAGATAAAATAGAAAAAAACGTCCTAGTTTTAATCGACATTCCTGGTGAAAATCATATCCTACGAAGACATGAACTTTATCTCTCTATATGCCTGTACAATATTCTCTTGCCTAAATCCAAATTGGGCAAAAATTATTTGTTTGGGGAGGTTTTGTTTGAAGTGAAAATTGAGTTGGTTATGAATAGTTGAAAAAATTATGAATATGTGCTTGTTTTTGAAGGTTTGGGGGTAAGTTGTTGGGATAAAAAGGTGAAAGAAGGGAGAATAAAATTGAAGAAAGCGAGTAAAGATATTCAATTTGCTTAGCTGGGGGGTGTATAAGTAGAATCGATGACCAAGTGTTTATAAATATTAAATGAGAATTGCTTGCCTCTGCGTAACTGCAACGCGGTTAAGACATCGCCTCGCCTTACCCTTATTTATTTTCTTAATATCTTAGCGCCTGCCGGGTGCCGGGAAAATCTGAGAGGAGATAAAATTTTAATATCGCACCAAAAAATGTCGCTCTCATAAAAAAGTAAACTCGCTCTTGCGTTAAAAGAAAATATCGGAAAAAACCGAAGTGTTACTACCTACCCCACGGTTTTATTCTTGGTACACATCAATATGCCAATGGGGCGATATTAAAACAAGGCACGCTTGCTTTGAAGTTATTTGTAATATCGAGAATACCGAATGTTTCAATATTTACTTCATTTCGCTTACATTCCCCATATCACCTACACTCTAAACTCCTCTAAACTCCTCCACACCAACGAAATATGAATCTCACATCAATTTAAAAATAAAAATTTAATTACATTTCAAGTATAATTAATTTAAAACACATAGTATTCACTAACTAATTAATATATTTATTACTATTTATATTAACTTAATACATAGTTTTGATAGCTTATGTCTATAACCATCTATAACTTATTAAATATACAACGATGTTTGCATTGTGTAAACCTATTATTATGTACACAACACGGTAAAGTAAATACGTAAACTGATTCGATTTATGGAATAAATAAATAAATAAACTATATTTGAGTAAATTTAATAAAAATTTACTTTTTACCTTTTAATTCTACATTCCAACACTTACTAATGGCTCATAAAGTGATGCTATTAAAGAAGGCTTTTATAAAAGAGCTTTTACAAAAAATTACTAATCAAATCTTAAAAATTAATACATTTTTTTTTTGTATTTAATTGGAATCAATGGTAGAGATTTTTTAAATCGACCCAGCCCGGCGCATTCGCCAAAATTTTTCTGGAAAATTTCCTTTGTACAATACAGGGTGAGTTTTTAGTGCGAAATCGGAAGATATGTCTTTTATTTTAAGAGATAGGAACAAAATTAAATTACAAAATTGCATGGTTTATGAATCCGCATAACCAGAAATTATTTTTGTCTGTACTGGGTATTTCGTAACTGAAGCGCAAAAGCTAATTCCGCTTTTTTTAAATGGGACACCCTGTATATTTTTTCATATTGGATTAAGTTTCATATGGATTAACACTAATTTAAAGAATACCACGATATTTCTTGTTTTTTTACAATTTAAACGTGCACTTAATTTTTTTCGGGCATTTTCTATAATATTTATTAAATTTCGACATATTTTTACAAAATTTTAGCGAAAATGATTTGTATAAAAGTTAAAGAACACTTAAAGAGGAACAATATTTTGTAAAAAAATATAGGGTGTTCCATTTAAAAAAATTAAAATACATCCCTATCTAGTTTTCATATTTCACGCCTCCATAGCTGTCACCATTTATAATAAAATTAAAAAAAAAATGTACTAAAAATACATCAAAGTCCATACTTCAAAATGACATAAGAATTGTTTTTCAAATGTTTATAATAATGCCAGTATAAATTTCTAAAAATATGTCTAAATGTCATAAATTTTATAGAAAATTTCCGATAAAGAATTAAGGGCACACTCAAATTTTCAAAAAATATATCGTTGTATTCTTTAACTTAATATTAATGCAAATATCAAAAAATATATACTGTTCCATTCAAAAAAAAGATTGAATAACCTGCGCTCCAGTTATAACACCCAGTATAGACAAAAATCATTTCTTGATATGCGCATCCATAAACCATGCAACTTTGTAATTTAAGTTTTTCCTATCTCTTAAAATAAAAGATTTCGCACTAAAAACTCACCCTATATATAGAATTTTCTTGACCAACCCGGCGCATTCACCAAATTGCTTAAAGTAGTGCTTTCTTTAAAGACAAACCAGATAAAGAAAACAATCATTTTCGTAAACTAAAAATATGTAGATTAGTTTTTACTCTTCTTTTAAAGATTTACTTTATAAATTTGCAACCACCCAGAATTTTGAGCCTAATATCAGCCTTAATATACAGTGTGCCCCCAAATTGAGTAAAATTTTACTAAATTTTTGGGACGTTGTAAAACGTTTAATAATACGTATACTTAAAACAAAAATTCTTCATTTATACCTTTACTTATTGCTTGCATTAGAAAAAAAAAATAGTATTTTAGAATTTTGGAAAGCGACGTAAAGCAAAGTATGTGGTTTGACCTGCAAAAACATAAAAAGAAGAAATTGGTAGCCACAAAAATCATGTGTGTAGCAAAAAGGGAAATTTTTAGAATAAAAGTAGTGACCAAAACCTCAAATTTCAAGCGAATTTCAAAATAAAGCGCTCAATTTTTTTGACTATCGCCTTGATGATTCTGCTATTTGACAACTTACCAACTGACGTGACAAAGTGTTGTAAGAATGTTTTGTTTTGTTGAGTATTTATATATTATGCGATTTAAAAAATGGTATATAAAATAGGTGATTTGTTGGTAGTGGAATGTTTGGTGTAAAAAGTGTATAAAAATGAATAGATTGGATGTTCTAAATTTAGTAATTTGGAAAGAGGTGCTGTCGTCGTCATCCGAAAGCTGGGCGACTGGTTGATCAATCAAGACATGATCGGGAAAGTACGTTAAGTGATTGATCACTAAAGAAGTGCAGGCAATTGCATTGAAAGGAAAGTTGGAGTAAATATAATAAATGGTAAAACGATTGGTAATTTAGAACATTTGAGAAGGGGATTAAATAACATGGGCGTGCGTATTTTAATTAGTGCGCTGGCTTGGAGTTATTTAAATGTTGCTATTGAAGTGCTATCGCGTGCGAGAATACAATAGGGTTATTTGCTTTTGCTTTTGGTCTACAGTCTACATATAACCAGTAACTATAAAATATTACATCCGTAATAAATGGCTTTTGTCACTTATTGTTACTTAATTTATACCATTCAGAGTATAATTCCTGAACGCTCCAGAACACACTAAACTAATAACAAAGAAATTATATCTTTCGATATAAATATAATAGATACTATAGTAGTTTAGTCTTTGTTGTTGGTATTTACTTTGTTGGCTCGTAGCTCCTGGCTCCCACCCGCCTATATTAAAGTTCAAGTTTTAAACTAACTTTTGTGAAAATTACATTCTGTTATTTCATTTAATTTCATTGTTGGTTTATGCTCACTACTATACTACACTAAACTATACTATAATATAGTAGAGTAAAGTAACTCGAGTCTACAGTGTGCGAATTGTGCAGATGTGCAACGAAGACACGAGAGTAAGTAGATTGTTTAGTATTACCATTTAATATTTCGGTTCTGCTATCAGTATTATGCATCATAAACATGTAAGCACTTTGTAAGCTCAGAATTTATCATTCAACGCAACGCTCGGAACAATTACACTCGTTTGTTGCGCATTTAAAAATGAAATTTTTACTAAAACAATTTGCACGAATGTACTAAGACTATTACATCGAGTCAACGCATAAAAAGTACTGAATTTTAGCAACATTTCAATGGACACTCTTCATGAGTGGGATAAAAAAGATTTTAATTGCCTAATAATTGTATTCAAATTGCCCCTTTGCTTCACATTCGCTCAACTAAATTGCTTTTTAATTACCAAAAGGACTATTTCAATACAAAACGAAAAAATTTATTTCTAAGTTTACATTCAAATTTAGAATAAGTTAGTTTACGGATAAGCGGATGAGGGATGAAAAGATTTATATTTCCCCAAAATTTAACCAAATTATATTTTAATTATTTGATGTGTGTTGGGCAGACCCTGTTGCTTCAAGCCATGCATCTTATGGGCCTTTGAAATAAATCAAGCCTACAAGCCATTTTAAGCGCCGTTCCCTTCTCATACCTTCACACACACCCCAATCCACGCATAAGCAACACACGCATTAAACCCCCTTTTCCTACTACAAATATTTAAAACCGAACGTATTTTGATTTATGCCAAAACTTTATTAAAAATATATCTTAAAAAATACGCAAATATTTTTCATCCCGCGATTTCCGCTCACCAAATCTCCACCACAACTCATAGCACACGGCATTGTCAAATTGTACCTTATGATCCTGGATTTCAAATAGAAATATTGTAATAAATTTAAACCGTTCACCTTATATCTAAGGGATGAATTCTGATATATTGCTCAATCGCGCGGACATGCTACACCTGGGTCTATCCCAATCCCAATTCCAATCCCGTCCCCGTCACTTTTCTAACTTAGTTTCTATGTCCGCTACACATTACCTTTTATTACTTTACTTCAAATCACCACCAATCACTTCCATTTTAAACTCATTAAATATATCTATACCAAAAAAACATATCCTTCAATTTCATACGTTTTATTCTCATATGATGGAAAAAAGTATGGAAAATAAGATTTTTCTGGGTACTATTATCATGTACATCGAGAAGACCATTGCCAGAATACATAAACTAATCAATTAACTTCTAAAACCACCTTAGAGCTGTAGATTTAAATGGAGGCCTGTTAATTTCCAAGAAAAATATGAAAGTCCGAAAGGAGTTTTTCAGATGGCCTCTGACATGGAGCACGAAACAGTGGAATTGGGTCCTTGGAAGCGATGAAAGTAAGTTTTTGTTATTTAGTTCAGATGGTAGACAGTATGTTCGTAAACCCATAAACCAAGATTGCAACGTAAGATACCTAATGCTACTGATAGGATATCTGGAGTTGTATCAATTAAGGAAGAAGAGGGCAAAATGGATCATTTACAGTATAAAATACTTTAGAAAACCAAATGTTCTAAATGTTCTTAAAAATAAATACGCAGTATAGAGCCTTGGGGAATCACTGAACTTTTGTTTCAAATTTTTTCCAATTAACCGGTTTTTATAATTCAAACTAGAAGTATGGTCTTCATTTTTAGTATATTCTTGAAAATCGTCTTCTGAAGATATTTGAGGATTTTTGGGTAAAAATAGAAATGTGAAAATTGTTGTTGTGGTAATTTGTGTATGAAAAATGTAGGGTAGGTAATAATGAGGTTGGCAAATGCAAAGCAGAATTTTCAATTTAATTTCCATCAAATTCCCTAGTTAATTTACAAAACAATTTAACTTTATTAATCCCAACTCGTGTTAATCTGTATAATGCGCTGATGGATTACTGCATGCAGGGGTGATAGGAAAGGCAGATGGGTGTTTAACCGCGATCCAAAATTTGCACAGCCAAAATCCCCGACATATTTTTTCGGTTGGTCTGCTGTTACAAATGGGACAATTTGGAGATAAGAATCGTGGCTCTTTGGATGTTGCCGAGCCACTAAGCGAACATTAAGTCGGTTTCTAATCGATGACTTCCTTCTAATTAGCATCACGTAAATCTTATCCACTAACACCTTTTTCATAGGGATTATTTACTCGACAAATTGATAGCCACTTAAAGGAACCCATAAAGGAAGTGAAACTTCCTACTTCCTTTCAGTATACAAGAGTAATATAAGTTAACTCGTTGCTTTATATCGTATTTTAGCAGAGGAAAGAATTATGTAGGTCAATGGGACTCAATTGCACGTTCGGATGGTTCAGTTGTTTACCTTTTCATTCATAACTTCGCGATTTCTTCAACCGTGCGTGGCTTCACAAATTCATTTCTAATATATTTTCAAATCTCTTTATCCCCATCCTTTTTTGGCATCTTATCACCCCAATTTTGGAAATGGAACAAGCGAATGGAGGTAAATTATTTTGATGTGGTTTATAAAATTTTAACACAGTTTAAATGAATTTATTTAATTTGATGAAGGTTGCAGCTTGAAAAGACAGGCCCGATTCGTTACGCTTTTATAATTTTAGGACCTCTTCGAGGGTTGTAAAGAAGGAAATTTATTAGGCCAAGCGAACGGCCTGCTGCGTTTATTTTACTCGCCGCCATTGAGTCCGTTGCTTTCCACTCACCCGAATTTCGACCACGTTCCCAAAATGGGAATTCTACGAACTTTATCCCCCAAAGGTACCACTACATTAAATTCCCTGATTAATTTTACATTTCTTTACGGACTTATCGACACCATGCATTAATTAAACCCTCATTACATCAACACTCTTTTTATTTATTTTTATTTATTTAAAATTAATTACTTTACGGAAAACAAAAACGTTAAATTACATTTCCTATTTATTACTTCAAGATGCACGATATTTTATTTCAAAACTAATATAATTTATCAAGCTAAAAGAGCTCAAGCAGCAATATATTCAATAAGCGTTTGGCAATATACCAATTAGCTTCTTCTCTATTTTCTTTCCGCCCACTTTAATAACTTCGGAAATTTTGAATCAAAATATATAAAACAAAACTATCCGTATTTACTTACTTACTTCTTACTTGACAACCCAAACTTACTTCAATTTTACAAACTACAAACTCAATAAATCAAACATTTTCTCTTTAAATAACCATAATTTAATCGAAATAATTTAATAAAAAAATCTACTTTTGCAATTTATAATAAACAGTGTTGGCGCAGTAGGCACATACCAAGGGGCCGCAAAATTTGGTCATAATATAAAAAAAATTAAAAATGCGATGGTGAATATAAATGAATATAGAATATTATCAAAGAACTAATGAATGGAAATCCTTAAAAGTTAATAGTACCATAGATTCAATAATTTTTATTTTTTAAAATTATATCTAATCCAAAATTGCAAATATTTTTAGTAATTTTTTTATATATGCTATCTAAAAAAATTGCTGGAAAAAAAAGACACCCTGTATAGATTTGAACTAAAAAACATAAAATATGCAGGGTGTCTCTAAAAGGTTTGTACAAAACGATACCACATACACTCCTAAGACGATTTAACCAAACTTATCTCTATCCAAAAGTGCTTCGTTGAGGTGCTACAGACCATTAAAGTTCTTAAAACTATTTTGTATTTCTTAAATTACTAAAAATGGGCTCATACGATCATAACATAATTTGGTATGTGGCTATGTATTGGAAAAAAAGTATTTCTAGACAATTTACTTTTTCACATTATGTAAGTTTGATCAGGTCATCGAAATGCAAAATTTCTTATAACTTTTTAATGGCCGAATAAAAATTCATAAAACTTTACTTGTAGCTAAACAGTGTAATTATAAAAATTTTTGTCTCTTACAAAATTTTTCAATCTCCTTTATTTTAGGCAGAAAGTAATTATTTCCATGTGGTACATAACCTAACTTTGGAAAAATATTTAAATTTTTCGTTAAAAGGTCTGTACAAATTAACACAATATATTTCTGAGACCAAAATTGAAAGATTTAACTAATTTTATCTTTAACCAAAAGTGCTTCATTAAGCCTCTATTGACCATGAAAGTTATTTAAAAAGATAAGATTTTTCAAGGTCGCTAGCACTTTTCGATTGAAATAAGTTTGCTTAAATCATTTTATTTTGGTCTCTAGAATATGTGGTGTTACTTTGTACAGACCTTTTGGCGAAAAATTTAAATATTTTTCTAAAGTTAGGTTATGCACCACATGGAAATATTTTTTTCTGTGTAAACTAAACGAGTTAGAAAAATTGTATAAGAGACAAAAAAAGTTGATAATTACACTGTTTAGCTACAAGTAAAGTTTTATGAATTTTTATTCAGCCATTAAAAAGTTATAAG
The DNA here is from genome assembly GCA_963971135.1 of Stenus bimaculatus. Classification (NCBI taxonomy): domain Eukaryota; kingdom Metazoa; phylum Arthropoda; class Insecta; order Coleoptera; family Staphylinidae; genus Stenus; species Stenus bimaculatus. The sequence continues at coordinate 2,419,350 of OZ020184.1, forward strand.
AAAATTTTCATGTCGATGAACTGTTTTTGACTACTTACATAACGTGAAAAAGTAAAAACAAATTGTCTAAAAATACCCTTTTTACATAGCCACATACCAAATTTTGTTATGATGGTATGAACCAATTTTTAGTAATTTAAAAAAAAAAAACAAAATAGTTTTAAGAACATTAATGGTCTGTAGCGCCTTAATGAAGAACTTTTGGATAGAGATAAGTTTGGTTAAATCGTCTTATTTTGGTCTCAGGAGTATGATGTACAGGCCTTTTAGGGACACCCTGTATATTATCAAATTTAACACATTTTCTAAAGGAACATTAATGAATCTGAAAATGTATTATTATTTATTAGGTACCTGATGATGTAAAAAACCATTAGGGCGCTCATAAGAAAAACTGAAAGTAAAAAAAAAGTAATTATAAAGTAAGTAACTAAAGTAATTTTATTTCCATTTTGTCAATTTATCATTAAAAAAATGGATTAAAAAAAATTGATTTTTTTTTGCATTTTTTTATTTATTATTTTATTATCATCGAAGCAAACGGACTTTCGGGAAGATTTATTTATAATAATAGATAAATCTCTATCCATTGAATTTTATTTTTTTAGGGATACCATAAGTTTTTACAGAAAAATTTCCATTTTATTTTTGTTATCATAAATTCAACAAAAACAAAAAAGAGAAAAGCGGAAAAAAAATAAGATTTATGATAATTTTAGCAAAATTTTTTTCGTGAGGTTACTGCTGTTATCATTGAGGTTTGATGCTATAGATAACCACTTTTATGAAGACGTCAGTTATACGTTAGAGCCATGACGTCATTTTAGTAGTTCCTCGCTTAGTTTCATATTGGTTTTTCTAATTATTTAAATAAATTTTTTTACTCCTAATCAAATAAGAATTAATTTTCATGATTTATATGGATAATAATACAGTTTCACAAGAAAAACACCTCTAATGGTCTTTTCTTAAATAAAAAAAATTGTAGAAAAATCATTTTTAGAACTTTTTGTTTTTTTTTAATATTTTCGTTTTTCTTGCCGATTAATCTAAGAAGAACTTCTCAATGAAATGTTTTTCAATATTTTTATTAATCAAAATTTTTCCAAAAATATTATAACCTGTATTCAGCCACCGCAATGAAAATTTTAGAGACGTCGTTCAAGTTAATCACATCTTTAAGAAAATATTTCTTATGAAGAAATATTTTTTAATCACGTGTTTAATGTTAAAGACGTCTCTAAATTTTTCATGACGGTCGCTGAATATGTATAAGCATGTGCTTATGTGTTTTTTTCGAATAATTGAAATATTTTTCTGATAGTGATGATTTTAAGAGATAATAATTTCAAACAATTTCAGAAAAAACTCCTTTAATAGGTTTATTTATGAGAAAAAATCAAAAAACTAAAAAATCATTTGTGCATTGAAATATTAAACTTTTTTTTTTTAATTTTCGATTTTTCAATTAAAAAATTGTTTACAACATGAGAAATTAAATTATTTTAAACACAAACTAAAAGTAAAATTATGAAAATGGGTTGATAAACAAAAAAGTTATGCAATAATTTTGATTTTTAGGATATAAAATCAGCAATTTAATGGTTTAAAATCAAAATGGAATAAGATTGCAAAAATTAGTCAAATTAAAGCTTGAATTGTAATTTAAGCTACAATTATCAATTTTTATCAAAAAAAAAACATTAAAAACCTAAAAGTTCTGTCTTTGTAGTGCCAATAATTTTGATTTTATAGGAACATTTTTTAAGGACATCATACATCTGAAAATTATGAGAAATTAAAATTTAAAAAAACTAAATAAGTAAGTGTATTATGTTTTTGTAGTCTGAAAAATAAGCTTCGAATAAGTGCATAATAAAATTAGTATTGCGGAAATTGGTATGAGAAGGTTTAAAACAGGAATGTGGAAAAGAGACTTAAGCTTGTTAAAATTTAAAATTAAGCTTTTAAAAATAATTTTGTTGGGGGAAATGAATAGAAAGTTATTTTGTGATTGGAGAAGCGTACATTGGTAATTTTTAATTGATTCAGTTATCTAATTTTAGAGGAAAGGAAATAATGAAATAAAAGTTGTTGAAAATGTAAATGGAGCAGGGCGAATTTCTTTAGAAAATAAAATAAATACGGGTGTTATTGAAAAATAATATTTATAGCGTTGGCATTTTGAAATCGTAGTAGGTATCGTGGGTTGTGGGTTGTGGGGAATAGCGATGGTGTTGGGAATGGCAAGGGTGAATACCAAGTGAGAATTCGTTGCTTGCGGCAGTAAATTTATGAAAAATAAATAGCCAGTGGATACCTTTAGTGTATAATGCATTCTATCATCATCCCCGCTATAATTCATCTTCATAGATGTCATCCCCATCTAAATATAAAACTAAAATAATAACATATATATTTATATATGAATACATTGGAGGACAAAGCGGCGTGGTATAAAAAAGGGACAACCTTTGAGATGTATTATCACGATGTTTTTTATGTGAAAAATCTTCTTTTGTTTTAAATTCGTTTGCAGAAATAAAAACCAAAAACCCACATGTATCCTGTATACATGTATACTTAAATCAGTCCTTTAAACGTTAGCCTAATGTTTTGAAATAAAATAACTGAATTTTTGCAATAAAACTTGAGCTTTGCAGTGTAATAATTTAATAATTAGATTAGAATGGGCGAGATATGCTTGAATATTTAATTGCAAAATCGTGGAAGTAATTTTCGCATTGCGATTTACAAATTAAAAAAGGAAGCGAAGCCCGTTTGTGTATTTTTTGCGCACTAAAATAAAGTCTTGCATAATTCAATTTGCTCAGCTAGAGTTAAATTTATTACGATTCGCTTTAGACTCTACAAGGATATTTTTATAAATGGATTTTATTATCACCTTTTATAATTGCTGCTTTATGTTTTCGTGTTAGGCTCACTTCAGAGCTCCACCCTTTACGCTTCAGGCTCTAAGCCCTACGTTGAGATGATGATACGATCCTGGGTACTTTACGTGCCCAGGAAATCTTCACGGAACTCCAAACAAAGCGACCACCAGGTATTTAAGTCGCTTTTAAATGACGTACTTTATATTTCCTTTCACCATTCAAGTACTGCCAATTAAGCCCCGTTAAAACACCACATTTCATTAATTATTTTCGGTTTTAATAATTAACCTATTAACTTCTTCAAATTCTACCACGCCTATATTTTTTATTATTTTATATACACCCTATCCCACCATTGCCAGCAAGATATCGACATGCGGTTTTCAAAAGAATACAATACTTTATGTTAATGTGATTCTTGAAAACTCCCGAATCTTTACCATTTTAGTATATTATGGAGGACTGTATTCTGATTTTCGTATTTTTACCCCGAAGAGCGGCTGAAAGGATGGTTTTTTCGTCCGATTTTAAGAATTCCGGTTCCAATGTAAAGAGGCATGTTGATTCCAAGTGTGGTTCAAATTTTAAATTTTTTGGACCTCCCCGACACTTTGAAAAAAATTCCTGAAAATCGTCGATTTTTTTCGGTTTTTTTTTCTCGGGTTTTCGGCGGCGTCAACTTTGAAAAATCGCAACTACGTCAACTTTGAAAAATCGCAACTACGTCGGATTCTAAAGGGAAGCGACGAAATTTGGTCCCTTCTTTTGTAACATCCTGGGGATTACCGTGACCGATTTTTAAGCCTCCCGGTGCAAAGGTGTCACGTCACGGCCCCGAGATGCAAACTGTACAATTGGATCTTCTTTTCGCTTAAATGGCAAACCTTGGAGTGGACACCCGGTATATTATTAAAAAAGTATTCTTTCGAAAACCGCATGTCTAAATCTTTTTTTTCATTTTAGAGTAAAATTACTTCCTCGTAGCGCTGGAACACCCTGTATATAAAGTAAATTTTTTAAAGAAAAATTTAAATTACATTTTTCCAGAGCACAATATTGTTTTGAAGCTGCACTAAAACTAGAAAACTCCACGTAAAATCCGTATTCTAGCCTTCATATTATAATATTATAAAAGCGGATGTATTCGTGTGTTTAATATGGTATCACTATAAAAATTCTTGAAGAGATTTTTATGATGGATAAGTGTGTGCATATCAGATTTAAAATCTAGTAAAGTGAAATAATTATGACAATCAATAGCAATTTTGTAGGTGGTGGTGGAATGGTGGTGCTACTACCACCTCAATTAGAGTTTAAAAACAGAAATTGTGCGCTGGAAATGGTGTAATGTATTAAGGTATTAAAGGGATAATAAAAGTTTCGTTCATGATGGCTTTCACTTATTATTTTTGTAGCCGCCTTTTGCAAATATGCGGTTTACGTGTTTTTCCCTAATAATCCAATACGAAAATATTCTAAGTATTGTTGCAATGGTAATTGTTGTAATTAGTATTCCATTGGGAATGGGGAGTGCAAAAATGTTTTCATGGATGGCACACATACATACAATCATTGGTAATTATTGCATTTAATTCGATTTAGTTAATCTAGATAAATGGCTTTACATCGATTAGTAAACACAGTGGCATATTCATGATCCTGCCTAGATTTGAATTCGCAATTAATTATATGTCTACAACTTTACTAATCTATTGACGGAGATTCAAATTATTGGAAATTCGGACATAAATAATGTTACAGATGTTTTACCAAACATTATTTTAATGTTTCATCAATTACACACATTCTCCCAGGTAAAATTCCAAAAATATGTTATAAGATACACAAATAAAAAAGAATTATAAAAATCCGATTTAAGGTAGTTATTTTTAAATTTTCAATAATATCAGTGTGGAGTTATAAAAAGTTATAAATGTATAATTATAATAAAGATATAAATTAGATTTAGGAGTAAAAGTGTGTTGTTTTATTTAATATTTGTGGAAGCCTTGTGTATTCAAAATAGGGGTTGTGTTTCTTCATGTATACATGAAGTAAAAACTTATTAATAGCGAAAATAATAAAGTGTAAAGAAAATTTATGTAGCTAGAAGTGGAAACCCTTGTGTTAGGTTATTATTAAAGTTTAGAAGGAACTTTAGTATTGCCGGAAGAAATGTTTTTTTGAGAAAAACTACTTTTATTACTTTACACTCAAGAACCGTTGTTTAATAAATTTCAAGTCTTTGAAATTTCATTTATTTTTAAATTACAAGTTTATTTTCTAATTAAATGGCCACTTTAAAATTTTATTTGTCGAAAAAATCACAAACTTTTCTTTCTAGTAAAGTCGAAATAAATTAGTAATTAAAATCCAGCCAACTTTAACTCTTTATTATCTCCAGTAAAAAAACTCAGACCTAAACGATTATGCATTAAGCACGGCTTACAGAAACAAATAAATAAACAGATGAATAAATCTCGACATTCTTTTAAGTCTTTCTTTTTACGAAGTACAATTATTTACAAGATAACAGGGAAGATGAAACGGTGCTTTTATAAAATCTTCTTCAAACTTCTATATGTAGTGTTTTTATATTAGTATAATTTTTGCGATAAAAATTTTATCAAAGTATAAATGAAATATTGAGTCGTGTATTATGTTACAGACAGTAGATCTTGATAGGTTTGAGCATTGTTGGTGATTTAGCTCGGAGCAAAGAATGATTAGAGAGTAACGTGATGAAGCGCGAAATTAAATACTTTGAACTATCCACTATCCGGATGTAAATGAGGATGAGGGTTAAAATAGGCAGCAAACAGGAAGCGGGTGCGTTGATCATTGTGCAGGAGTTTGCTTGTGGTGGATGACTAAAGTCGATATTAAAGAAGGAACACGCTTTTTAACCAACTAATTTCACCAGCATACATTGCTAGACAGTGGCCGATTTACCTATAGGCACAGTAAACACCAACCTGGGGGCAAAAAAAATTTATAATTTTTTTATATTTGTAATTTTATATACAAAAAAATTCGTAACACTTTAATTATAGGACCACTTCATTATTTTTTTATATTCAAAATCTTCAATTCTCGCGAATTATCCACGAAAAGGCTAGTTTTTTCGTTAGATTTTAAAAATTCCGGTTGCCTCATGTAGAAAGATATTGATTATAAGTGGGATTTGAATTTCAAATTTTTCGAAACACCCTAAGACTTTTAAAAAAATTACCAAAGTCGCTCGATTTTTCTTGTTTTTTTTTGGTTTTCGTCGGCGTGAACTTTGAAAAATTGCACCCCCGTTCGGTTTTAAAGGAAAGCGACGAAATTTAGCCCATTTTATTCTCCCATCCTGAAGATTAATCAGTAAAATTTTAAAATTTCCAAGCGCAACGGTGTCACGTCACGCCGTCGAGACTTAAAGTGTGCAAATTTAGCGTTTTTCGCGTGGCAAAAATACCTCAAGATCCACCGGTGCAAAAAAATTGCTGTTTTTTTATTTACCATTTATTATAGCCTTTTTTTGATATCTTGATTTTTTATTTTAATTTGGGACCTTTAAATTTGCATTTCATTTTTCTTGCTTTTTCGACGCGGATTTTGAAAATTCGTAACTTTTGATAGGGGTTGGCTATTATGGTGCGATATTTTTTATTATGCTTATTACATTAATATTTATCAGCAAAAAAATCGCCACTTCTTAATTTTCGTCCTTTGCTTCAGAAAAAAATCGAACGTAAAATGTAAAAAAAAAATCGCATAAACGCGGTTGGATTTGAACCCCAGAGGAGATCACATTTTCTAATTTTTTCTACATTTCGCTTCATTTCCTTTAAAAGGAATAATTTCTACAGTGTATAGGCTAGTTTTTGTTTCTATACTCGAAGGGGTTGGGAAAATAAAGCAAAATTTTTGATTTTTGGGGAGGCGGATTTTCATATTTAAAAACTCTGCTGAATCTACTCTTAAAACCAAAATCGCCCACGCATAGGGTTTTTTGAATTTTAAAAAAACAATCAAAAAAAATTTTTTTTAAGATCTCAAAATTATTAATATTCAAATTGTAAATCATTTAATGTTAATGAAATATTTTTTATTGAAAGTTGTATGTTAGCACATACGGTAAAGGCGCGTCCACATTTGACGAGGCGAGGCAATTCTATTTGTTTATGCGTCGCACCAAACAGATAGGAGAAAAAGCATTGCCTCGGCTTGCCTCGTTCGCGTACGTGCTCAAATGTGGACAAAAAAAATATTTTATCAATCAACTTTTAAAAAAAGGGTCAATAAAAACGTCAGTGCCTATAGGCGGCAAAAGTTGCTAGAAAAAAATTGTGATAAAATCTAGGTTGTTTTAATTTTTGTTAAATAGCGAGAGGAACCTTAAGCTACGCTTTGATTAAAATACAACGAGTATTAAACACACAACACATCAATTATTTACGCTAATGGTTTTGACACGCGATCATTTGACATCACTTTAATATCGCCATTTATACATGTGGACGTTTTAAATTAGCAATTAAACGGCACAAAAGGAATTTTAATCGAATAAGTCCAACTAAATTTGTAGTATGTATTTTAAATTTTGCAAGTTATAAAGGTGGTATAAAACATTTGTTGAAAAGCCGGTTGAAGTTTCGGTTGAGATATTTCGCAAAATACACTCGTGCATTAGCTCTAAAATCTGAAAACATATGTGCTTTATTAAAGCTATTCTTCTGGTTATTTGTGGAAGCATTGGATCCTGAATGCTAACTCGTTTTTCGTTTCCGATTTCCGACAATGCAAGATTATGGAAAAATAGGTTAATTAGGAGATAAATGGGGGGAAATGTATCATAGCACATACTATAAACTATTTATTTGGCACAGACTCCTTTCCTGCTTTCTTTCTTTTTTAGTTCCAAGATTTTATGGGGGAATGTGTTGTGTGTTGACAATGTGTCCGTGCACTAATCCTGACCATGCCGCTATAGTCGATGTTGAGATGAAAATATAGAAATGTATTTTCCTTTTGTTACATTTAAGGGTCTAAAACGAAATTTTCAGGCATTACGCATTCTTTATTCTCCCGAGACAAGCGGGAGGATTTCAACCGTGTAACTTTCTGACAGACTGTCACGACTCCTTGCAACTAACCATTTCGCAGAGATATACAAGAATAATTTGAATAATGAGATATTTCAATTATCTTCTGATTCTTTTTTCATACTTTAATAAGATCACATAGTTGTTGTTTACCAGGATTTATGAAGTCGCTTGGATTTTTGTGATTTCTAAAATTAATGTGATTGCTTTCTCGCATGGTGATTGTGATTATGCAAGGAGGTAAATTTAAAGAATAAGTATCATAAAGGTAAGCTTAAGTGGGGGTGGAATTTGGTTGGGGGTGGTGCGCGGTATTGAAGTAATGCATGTGGAATACGAAAGTGGCTGTTTATGCGAAGTACAGTGTACACACTGTACATGCATGCAAGGTGCATGATAAATGCAGATAGCCCGAGTGTACGTTTACAAAAGAATAAAAATAGTTAATTACGGTCATTAATTTCTTAAAAATAAGCCTTAAGCCTTGATGTTTTTATAAGATTTTTAAGGAATTTAAGTCGACCAACAAAAGGATTACAGAGGGTTTAATGGATTGCGGCAATTTCTTATAATAATGGTTTTGTATATTATCTTTTTAGTAGTGAAAGTAATAGCCACAATTCAGGGGATTTTGAATGGGAAGAAAGCATTTTTATTGATGGAATAGTAAACTTTATTGCTTTTAAATAAAGAAGTTTCCCCCAAATAAAAGGAATGGAATTGCTGAAAAGTTTAACTTTATATTTTGCAGATATTTGTACAAAACTGTTGTGAGATTGTGAGTTATAAGAATGGGGAAGGAATAAATGGAATTGGTTGATAAGGCGGGGTTTAAAAAATAAACAATTATTTCAAGGCGTTGATTAAGGTAGTAGTAAAAAATAAATTGAAAATTCCATGGGCTATAAAGCCGGTAAAAACGGTAAGAACGGTAAAAAACGGTTTGTGCCTCCTGAGCCTACATAAAAACTCTGGGAAAACTTTAAAGCACCTTCGCATCAACCATGTGCAATGAAAGCATGAAAAGTTGGTAATAATCTGATTTTTAGTCCGTAATACTCGTCAACTCAAAGCGATTTCAACTTAAACCCTTAAAAAATAAATTTAGTGCGCAAAAACAACTCTATTGATTTTATTGTTTCAAATTTCCAAACCAAATTCTTATTCTGCACTATATTTAATACATTCGAAAGGATAACCTTAACACGTGGCCCGTGGCAGAGGAGTAGAAGGTAGAAGAGATGATAAAGAAACTAATTCATCTAAAATTAGACCAACTACATAATCACCTTTAGTGTTTTTTTATTGCAACTTTTTTAATCAGACTGCTACTAATTACAAAACTTTGCAAAACTTTTTATAATTACGTTAAATCTCCTGAATTAAAAAATTAAATTATTTAATTAGAAAGTTGCCTTCCGGAAAAGAATTAATTATTCAAAATTATTAAGGTATTAGTTTGGAAAAGTGCGGACGTGTAGGTTATAATATGATTTGGTTTAAAGGGGTAATCTAATGGATGGTCAAATGTCGCGGTAGGGGTCTCAAATTGGGATCACATTGCGAGACTGAAATGTCCCTTGAGAACCGCCTTAGGCATACAAAGCTAGTAGAAATTCAGAAAGACATTGGGTGAGCTATTGGTTTCCACCGGAGTCCTTGTGCCGGCCGTGAAAGGAGTTACAAGGATGCTCGAGCTAAAATAATGTCGCCTGTCGTGAGAATTTACCGCTACAAGCCCTCCAATGCAGGATAAGTAAGGGTATACCATCAAATTTACAAATCCTTTTATTTTCTTCCATTAGCCAAGGATAAGGAATACGTTCTCCGCAAATGGCAGAGAGAAAAATCAATTCGATGCTTTCTAATTTCACCGAATGCCTGTCTGAAGGGCCGCAATAAAATGCCTTTTTACTGCTATAGCCAATTAAACCTAAGAAGCTTTAATGAATGTGCCCTTTAAACATAATAAAATAAGACAAATTCATTACCTGTATTTACATCCCGACCTTTATAACCTGTTTTCATTTCATCACCACAAACAACCCCCATATTTTAATCCAATAACAACACATTAATACATTTCAAAACCACTTTTCATTTTGATAAAGTGCCAACCGAATAATTTACAACATTTTTTTATACATTTACTCACTTTTATTAAAATTATACACGAAACCCCCAATAATTGAACAATGAATCCTACCAGCTAGCACAAAAAACAATTTCATGTCCCAACCTAAAAGCCAAATTAAAAATCCACAAAAATCTCATACAATACATAAAATGCACTCCATTATCCCTATAAATAATAAAATCGCTACAAAATATTATAAACTATATAATTTAATTCTCTTCCACCGTTTCACTTTTTTAAAACCCATTCATTCCACCCGTTTTTCATTTGTAAATTTTGTTTTCCTTTATTCCCTCTGCACAATAATCCCCTTTTTATTAAACGAAAGACTATAGTATTACAATTTAGTCATCAAAGGCTACGTTTTTAATAATTTAGTAATTACGTTTAAAAATTTCGGAATTTACATTTAAAAAAATACTAGAGTATTAGAAAAATAAAGTCATTTTTTTTTTCTTAAATACAAGGAATTGGTAATAAATAGAGGTACAAAATTTATTCATATCTTTTTAAATAATCCGTGTGTACAAAAAAGCTCACAAATCTATACAAAGGTAGAGTATAGAGCTTTTACTGATTACAGAACTTCTAAAAACTTTATACTTTTAATTTAAAAGTTAATAATTTATATTTAAAGTAGAAAAAAAAATAAAAAAAAATTCAAGTCTCTGCGATGTTTCGTTCAAAAATTATGAATTTTTATATAAAATATGGCATTCTATAAATTTCTAAAAATTACTGATATTAAAATATTTAATTATTTTTTGAGATACATTACTTAAAAAAATTTTGAGTGTTTGGGGAGTAAAATTTTCCTACATTTCATCCATTTTTTTATTATCTCTCATTTACGGGGTCGATTTTGAAAAAATTCCAAAAAATTTTTTTGAGATAATAAAAATGTTTTCACCAAAATGTGTAAATTAAGATTGTTTAAGCAACATAAATTTGAATTAAAAAAAACAAAGTAGACCTTGAAATGACTAAAAAGGTCAAATAAAAAAAAAACTTTATTAACAAAAAAATTCACCTCGTTTGAATATTGAATTGGCCCAAGAGTGGCGAAGTGAGTATTGAACTAGGCCCTTATTTTAATGCATTTAGTGATGAAGTAGTAATAAAATGTTAATATTTATGTGAAGCAAGCGGTGTTAAGGTAATTAGAGCTTATTTTTAATAAAATAAACGTAATGGTTTTAAGGGGATTTTGTAAAAATATGATAGTCCTTAAAACGAGCTTTGTAAAGCTGTAATCCAAGTACTAATAGCTTATTAACAGCGTAAAAGCACTCGAACATTCGAATTACAAACGAATGTCACTGATGAAAAGGCGAAAGGGCTTTCTAGCTTAACACTCATAAAATTGGACTTAACAACGCGTATCAATAAAAACGCTATTTTTAATTCGGAATGATTCGCAAGTTAAATAATGAGAAGACATTTAGGTATTGAAATTTATTTTTGCGAATTTTAATTCGGATGTAGTGGAGTTTAAAAATAAAGACATAAAGAGAGTTAATGTCACGACCAATTTCAGGGATAAAATTAAATAAAACGTCCAATTTAGTTTCATGCTTTCAATTTTTCAATTCGCATAGAAATAAGTTTTATTTTGTGTTTACTTGTTGATTAAATTTACCTGTAACAAATTAAACCACGGCAGTAGAGATTTGTTATCGTAAATCGTAAAGGATGAAACCGCTGAGGTGATTAGCACCTCCGACAATACGTTACGGGAATTAAAGATTATTCGATACATTAATTATAATTTGGAAATGTTGAGCTGAATAGGGAGGCGTGAGGCGTTTGCTGGAATCTGGAATTGTAAGAGTTTGTATACCGATGAGGGATTTTAAAGGGGTAGGGCTACTTATAAAAGGCAATGTTTTATTGCGATTATTGTGTGCATCATGTTAATCTGCAGTGCTATGATGGCAACATCTCTTGGGATAGACGCTTAATGTGACTTGGGATTCTACATCACTAAACTAACTGGAATCAGATTCCCTAGCCGTATTTCAATGTAAAGTAAATTAACTCGCTAGACAGACAATGGGAAAAGCGGTATAATTGTTGTATCCTGAGACCCATCTAATATCCCTTTCTGGGAAGCCCCAAAAAATAATCCACCACAAAAATCAATTTTAATTCAACACCTTCAAATGTCATATTTACTCATTTCGACAACTAATTAAATTTCTTTTATTCTACAAAGCCAGTCGAAGAAATTCATTTATTTTCAATTAAAAAATCGAGCAAAACAACCTCATTAAACTTACTTAAGAGTTTTCTTTAGCGATTAGTATTGAATTGCTTGTTTAAATTTAATTTGTAGCTCTAAAGACCTTCTTTTAACACGAAACAGTTTAGTTTTAGTTCATGTATATCAAAAGACTTTCATTTTATTTTCAAATTTAAAAATTATTTTTAATAATTTTCATTTATTGCGTTTCGAAATTACAATTAATTAAATACAAGAGGTCAAATTATTACTAAGTACTTGTACAGAGTGTATCACACCCAGCAAACACAAATATGTATTTGTTACGTAGATGAAACAAAACAGTTACATCACATGAGCTACACCAGAACTATAAAACGTCCACCACGAACAATTATACATGTTACATAAAAGTTACAGAACATGTTTTCTAAATGAGTAGCAACAATGATGTCACAATTACATAACGTATTAGTAACAATGAAGGAACATTTACAAAACACGTTCATTTTAGGATGAAACTATTATGTTCCTATTATACAGGGTGTTAATGAACAAGTATCGAATAATCTAGCAATAGATTTTTGGACCATTTTAACACAAAAAGTAAGAATAACTTTTTGTGCTAAAATACTCCATTTCGGAAATGCAGGGCATTAAAGTTTACTCATTTTTTTTTTCAATTTTTTAACATAAAATTTACATTTTTAATAATAATTGGCTCAAATTTTTCACATACCTTACTATTGACAGCCGCCTTGAGATGAATTAGCAAATTTTCAAAAAAAAAGATAAGGTGAAGTTTTTCGGGTGAATTAACTCTTTGAACCCTCTTTAACTTTTTTGTACAACATCATAGTAATGAAAAAAATTAGATATTCACTTTTTTATACGTTTTTTTTTTTAACTTTTTGCTATCATTAACCTTTTTGATAACTTGTTGCGTTTAGAAGTTATGGGATAAAATAAACCACTTCAAATTTCTAAATGTCTACAAAATTAAATTATTTTATTTTTGTGTAAAGTTAGATAAAATTGGGAATGTTTTGAAGAATACAAGCCTGAAAAAAAATTATGCATGTAAGTACCTCGTAAAATAAATGACATTAAATTATAATAATTGCTCAAAATGTCCAACTGCAGCTAAAATACATGATACAATCCGTCTTCTTGTTGATTGTCGAACCCGCTCAAAAATATCTGGAGTATTGGAATTGTTTCACAAGCTGTAATTATGCGTTCCCTCAATTCGTCAATATTTTCGCTGTTGTAGACTAAAGATTTAAGGTGACCCCACAGAAAAAAATTTAAATAATTTAAATTTGGGGAGCGAGTGGGCCAATGTTGCGGTTCTCCTCGACCTATCCCACGATTTGGATAGACACATACTTGATTTAGGTATTCACGAGCAATTAGACTAAAATCCGCTAGAGCGCCATTATGCCTAAACATCATTTGGAATCTTCCAATAATCCTGGCAGCTCATTTTCCAGATAATTCCGATAAACTTCTGTAATTAACTTCGCCGGTAAAAAGTATGGACCGATCAAATAATTCCAGCCCACACATTAAGGGAGAATTGTTGTTGATGATTAGCTTCCGAAATTTCGTGTGGGTTTTCTTCAACTCAAGTGTGGTTATTATGAAAATTCATAATGGCATCCCTGGAGAAATTACCCTCATCAGTAAAAAAGATTGTAATAGTTACAAATTGAGGATTTTGTACAATTTTTTTTTGAAACCATCTACAAAAGGTAAGTCTTTGTGGAAAATCACGTGGCAGAAGAGCCTGCACACTTTTAATGTGGTATGGATATAATTGATGAGTTTTTAATATCCTCCATACAGTGGTACTACTTATATCTAATAATGAAGCAATTTTTCTTGTGCTCGTATTAGGATGTTCGTCAATTTCATTAAGCACTGCTTCTTCTATTTCTGTTGTTCTAACTTCACGTGGGCGGCCGCTATGTCCATTAGTTTTTTGGAAATTTCCATTTTCTCGAAGACGTTGATGAAGACGACTAAACATCTTATCAGATGGTAATATCCGATTGGGATATCTTTATCCATACAGACGTCTTGCTTCCAAAGAAACACCATTAGCAAAGCCATAACAAATTCACCCGAAAAACTTCACCCTAACTGTTTTTTTTGAAAATTTGCTAATTCATCTCAAGGCAGCTGTCAATAGTAAGGTGTGTGCAAAATTTGAGCCAATTATTGTTAAAAATGTAGATTTTATGTTAAAAAAATGCAAAAAATGAGTAAACTTCAATGCCCTGCATTTTCGAAACGGAGTAGTTTAGCGCAAAAATTTTTTGTCTTAAAATTGGTCCAAAAACCTATTCCTAGATTATTCGAGATTTGTTTAGAAACACCCTGTATTTGAGGAAAAGTTTGAAAAAGAGTTTTATTGTGATATTTTAAAGGAAATAAGGTTAGTAAGAAATGAGAGGAGATAAAAATTGGATAGTTATTTATAGATTTTAAATTTGGTGGCTGAAAAAGGTGTTGATGAAATAAATGAAAGTGTAATGAGTATTTAGTAGTTTGGTATGTGATTTTGTTGTAGTTTGAGGAAATTTTATGGTGGTTAGATTATTTAAATGAAGAGAAACGAGTGTTGTTAGCAATAAATATTAATTGTAAATTGGACTTTCAAATGCAGGAGTAATGTAATGATTGGACGAAATTGCTTCAGTTAAAATTGTAAAGCGGCAATCGGCAATCGGCAATATC
This sequence comes from Stenus bimaculatus, assembly GCA_963971135.1. Taxonomy (NCBI): domain Eukaryota; kingdom Metazoa; phylum Arthropoda; class Insecta; order Coleoptera; family Staphylinidae; genus Stenus; species Stenus bimaculatus. The sequence continues at coordinate 2,434,434 of OZ020184.1, forward strand.
GGGTTGGTGCCAATGTAATGAACAATACACAACCGCGTAGACCACCGTCCGTCTGCAATTATTCTGATCGATTTACGATTGTACCGCTTCATGAACAAGTGAATTTCTAATAACAGAAATAGGGATCGGAATAATATGCATTAGTATAAGTAGTGGTGATATAAGGAGTATTGGGATTCGATCGAAGATATAAGTTCGTTTAAGCATGCAATAGCAATACCCAATACCATTTCAAGAATGATTGTAAAAGAGGATTCGATGGTGTTTCTTTGCGATTTGCGCTTTGCTTTTGCTTCTTCGAATTGGAGAAGTTGGGGTGAAAAGCCAGAACTAATTTGAAAATCGCGTCTCACGCCTGTACATAAATTCATTATTTATCATTTAAGTGCAGAATTAACTTAACTGCACACTCACTAGCGTGGAGAAGCTACACGAGGGAAAGTTTGAAGTTAAGTTAAGCTTAGCACCCATATCAAATGAAAAGTTGGGGAAAATATTATTTATTAATTACGATAGTCATAATTAGTACGCGAACGCGGTTCTTAATCCGGGGGCCTAAATTTATGCACCTTCTTGAAAGTGAAATTGTATTTTGAATCCCGTTAATAACGCTCCTTTTCCGTTTCCGAACATATTCTTCCCGCCGATTAATTTCTGTAATTAAATCGAAAAGAAAAGTTTAAATTAATTCCCGGCAGATCGGGGAGGAAAAAGAAGAAAAGCCGATGGCAATTTTCCAATAAGCGACCTTCCCTCCTAAATAATAACTCAAGTGTTACATATTTGAATTATAATTACAATTTATCAGGAATGAGAAATGGAAAAGCAGCAAAAGTTGAAAAAATCTTTTTTATTTAATAAGGAGAATGAATGTCACGTCGTGTTTCTTAATTTAATGAGACAAGCGTGCTCGGAAAAATAGTTGATTACAGGAGAAAAGAAAAATAATATTATTAGTGCTTAAAATATTTGATAAATGAACTTTTTCTAGACCGATATAACGCTTTTTATCATTTTGATCGGCCCACAAACAAACATCCTTTTGATAACGAATATTTCCTCCCCGAACGAAAAACCTAATGAATAATTTATTTGTGACGTTTATCTTTGTTGTGCTCAGGAGTTTACTCTAACGAAACGTACATTAAACCAAATGAAATGTTTTCGGATTCAACCATATACATATACCATTCGCACACACCCACACATTTATATGGTCACAAAACAGTTGTAAAAAATAAAAAGAAACACCTTCAAAATAAATTATTTATATCTGAATATTTTTATTTTCAATTTACATTTTTCGCTAATACATTACCTATTACGTCACATATTCGCTTTCTAAAAGTTTAATTTAAGGCTTTAATTTCCGCAATTTCCTTCCCTATCTTCGAATTTTAAACGACTTCAAAATCAGTAAAAATGCAATACTTACATAAATTATTATACTTCACCAGCACCAACCGCATCTACGTACGTAAAGTGGCGATAATTTTAAATTTTTTAATAATAAAATTTTTCCTAATAAAGGAATGTTGAATCTTCTATGTTGATTGTTGAGCGCTATATAATAAAGGCTGAGACAGGCTAATAAAGCCGAAACGTTTTCGAATCAATTCCAAGCGCATTGGTCAGTAACCAATTTCGATATATCAATATCCATCCCTTTTATGCTCGAAAGATACGTCTTATAATGAAACTGTCGTTTTTTCAACAATAGGCTTTCTGTTTCTTTACCTTTAAACTATAAACTCAACTGCCCTAGCAATGCACGTAAAAGAGATTTACTACTACTTCCGAGAGACAAACACAATGGACCGAATTTCCTCTCTAAAAAACGCCAAAAAATTACTTCAATTATTTTTCGATTTATGGACCTAATACTACAAAGATTTTACTTTATAAACTCAATTAATTATACACACTCCAACTCCACTTTTTATAACCCTCGACGTTATTTTTACAAGTTTCTACTTTTAACTGTTATTTCACACTTTCATTTCGAACTTTCCGTATGTTTATTTTAGGTAATCCTTAATCACTTTCAAAATGGACTTGGTGATACCTCGCCGACTTTTTATTCTGTCAAATCTCCGCACTGCGCCGCACTCGCGACCGGGTAATAAAATTAAAGAACCCCCCTAATGTAACAAAAAATACATTTTAAGGATAATTCGATTTCCAGCTTGCTCATTCCCTGTTCAGATTTACATTGCGTTAGCTTTTAAACGGTTTTATTACATTTGTCACATTTGTAACGGGTTATGGATTTCTATACGCTTAGAAATGAGCTTTTTTTCGGGTAATGCATTTATTTTAATACGCGCTTCATTCTCATTTAATCGCTTTACAGCTACCCCAACCAACGATCATCCCTTCATTTATAAAAACCCCACCAATTTCTACAAACCAATTACAATCTTCCACTTTTTTACCCATCAATTAATACTTATGTTTAAACCATTACTTAATTCCACTCACCCACACCTTCTTCACATCAAACGGCTACCTTTATAACTTACAACCCTTCCCACTAAGCTGGATCATTCCAATCGCAAACACCAGTAAACACCAGCAAAAAAAAAACAACTGTGCCGGAAACATCACTTCTATCAACGATTTCTTTTGTAATTTTTTTTTCAACTTTAAAGCACAAATGTACATATGATAAAAGTGCACTACAAAACACAGGAGCGGATATGGGATATTTCCCGGTGGCCTCTAGCCTCTAGACTGCAAAAGTTATTTGCAAAAATACTTCTCAAAAAATTAAAAAAATAATTTATCAAAAACTGCTGGAATAATTTTATTTGGGTATATGTATTATTTAAAATTAATTTTCCAAAAATTTCAATCTGTTACATTAGAAAAGTATGTTGATGTTATTTCCGGTTAAATCGGAAGTTAAAAGTAATAAATGTTTAGTGCATAAGTTTATATTTATAAAACATATTTAGGTCTTCTTGAACCATACAACATAGTCAAATTTAAAATTTTTATATCTATAAATTAAAAAATTATACAGGGTGCGATTTTCGTTTTTTTTTTTATTCGAAAACCGATCTAGTTAGTCGTCCATGTTCACCACAGAGCAAATGAAATTCTAAAATTTCCAAAAAAATTTTATTATCAGAAAAATATTGCATATTCACAGAGTCTAATAGTATATCCATAAGAAAAAAATGGCTATCGATTATTTCATCGGTCTAATGCAGAACTACAGGGTGTCCCATAATATGTGGGACCCACTTCTAGGGTGGGTAGTAGATATCAAAAGAATAAGAAAAGTTCATATAAACTTTTTGTCCAATTTCGCCTGATAAGGGAGCTACAGCTCTTTAAAGGTGTTGTTAAAAAGTAGGTTTTTCTTCTGTTTATTTCTTTTTATTGAAGTACAAATTATTTGGTATAAATCATAATACAGTTAGGATACGTTTTCGTGATTTTTTTCAATTTCTTAAACAGTTTTGGATACAATAAAATAAAATAATCTATGGCTAACATGATTTTTTTAAATTTAAATTGTGTTGACCATCAATAAAATAATAAAATGCATTTTCTTCGAAAACGGCGCATTCTACCGACTTTAAATAAGAGTACCTTTTTTGTTAATAATTAAATGGGGAACATTAATTTGTAGAAAAAATGTTGTAAAAGTTAACTACAAAAAGTTAGGACAATTTTTAACCTTAACTCTCCCCGAATCTACCCTTTCAAAGCAAGCAAAAAATTTGAAAAAATTCACATAAATGTATCCTAGGTGTGTTATGATTCACACCAAATTTCAAATCTCTACTCCAATTTGTTTTGAAATAAACGAGCAAAAACCTACTTTTTAACAACACCTTTAAAGAGCTATAGCTCTCATATCAGGTGAAATTGGACAAAAGTTTATATGAACTTTTCTTATTCTTTTGACATCTACTACCCACCCTAGAAGTGGGTCTCACATATTATGGGACACCCTGTATATCCTAAATCAAAAAACACTTTTTTCAGGAGAAGGTATTTTTTAATTTATTTATACAGGGTGTCCCAAAAAGAAGTGCTTCAAAAATATCCAAGACGAGATTTTATCGACAAAAACCCAATGGTCAGGGTCGGAATAGCCTACTTTTTTTATTGCAGTATGTTAGGCCGTTTTGAAAAAAGAATTGTAAATAAATAAAACATTTTATTGAAAATTAAAATTAAGTCAATTATTTGTAAATAAATAAAACGCCCTGAATAAAATGTTTAAATTATTTACAAATAATTGAATTAATTTTAATTTTCAATATAATGTTTGATTTATTTACAAATTTCTTTTTCAAAACGGTTTAACATAATGCAATAAAACTTTGCATAGGTATTCATTTTTAGTTGTAATTTAAAAAATAAATTAAAAAATTGGGGTTGCTATACAGGGTGTTCAGAAATTAAGCGGCCAAACTTTAGGATTCGATTCTACAATTAATTTTAAGAAAAAAACTTCCTATAAACATGTGTCCGATTTCGCTTCCTAAGGGAGCTACAGCCCTTTAACTATTGTGACTAAAACTAAGTTTTTTTGTCATTTATTTCAAGACGGTTTGTAATAAAGATTTTAAATTTGGTGTGAAAACTAATACGGTTAAAATATAATTTCTCGATTTCTCAATCGTATGTTTTTTAAATTCTATTCGTCTTTTGTTTCAAAGCCGCCTTTAAATGACAATGCTAAAACCTATTTTTTATCACCATCTTTATTGGACTGTAGCTCTCTTAGGAAGCGAAATCGGGCATAGTTCATAGGAAGTTTTTTTGTCTAGAATTGAATAAGGAATATTAGTATAAAAACAAAAATGATTTTATGTTAACCATAAAAAAGTTGTCGCTGTTTATAACCCCAACCCTCCTTAAAACTACCCTTTCAGAGCTTTCAAAAAATCTGAAAAAAATCGAGAAATTAGATCTTAAGCGTATTAGTTTTCACACCAAATTTCAAATCTTTATTACAAACCGTTTTCAAATAAATTACAAAAAACCTAGTTTTAGTCACAAAAGTTAAAGGCCTGTAGCTCCCTTGGGAAGCGAAATCGGACACATGTTTATAGGAAGTTTTTTCTTAAAATTAGTTATAGAATCACCTCCTAAAGTTTGGCCGCTTAATTTCTGGACACCCTGTATAAAAAAAGACCGATGACGTCATGGGGCCTTATGTAATGATGGCACCGAACTTCTAACCAACTCAATTCTAATTTTGTAAGTTAACCGGTACTGAATTTATTCCATGTTAGAATTACACCCTGTATAATGAACGTTATGTAAATGTTATAGAAATAGAACGTTGTTCCTGTTTAGTTCGGTGTATGTGCTGTTCTTCAAATATTACATCATAGAAGCATAACTACAAAACTTTTATGTAAAATTTTCGAAACTATTTTATATGTATACAGGGCGTCCCAATTTGAGTTGCATTACATGGGTATCTATGTTATTAATTTATTTTGCTAATGGTGTTTCTTTGGAAGCAAGATGTCTTTATAGATAAAGATATCCCAATCGGATATTACCATCTGATAAGATGTTTAGTCGTCTTCATCAACGTCTTCGAGAAAATAGAAATTTCCAAAAAAATAATGGACATAGCGGCCGCCCACGTGAAGTTAGAACAACAGAAATAGAAGAAGCAGTGCTTAATGAAATTGACGAACATCCTAATACGAGCACAAGAAAAATTGCTTCATTATTAGATATAAGTAGTACCACTGTATGGAGGATATTAAAAACTCATCAATTATATCCATACCAAATTCAAAGTGAGCAGGCTCTTCTGCCACGTGATTTTCCACAAAGACTTACCTTTGGTAGATGGCTTCAAGAAAAAATTGTACAAAATCTTCAATTTGTAACTACAATCTTTTTTACTGATGAGGCTAATTTCTCCAGGGACGCCATTATGAATTTTCATAATAACCACACTTGCCCTGAAGAAAACCCACACGAAATTTCGGAAGCCAATCATCAATAAAAATTCTCCCTTAATGTGTGGGCTGGAATTAATTGATCGGTCCATATTTTTTACCGACGAGGTTAATTACAGAAGTTTATCGCAATTTTCTGTAAAATGAACTGCCAGGATTATTGGAAGATTCCAAATGATGTTTATGCATGATGGCGCTCCAGCGAATTTTAGTCTCATTGCTCTTGAATACCTAAATCAAGTATGTATATCTGAATCGTTGGATAGGTCGAGGAGAACCGCAACATTGGCCCACTCGCTCCCCAGATTTAAATTATTTAGATTTTTTTCTGTGGGATCACCTTAAATCTTTAGTTTACAACAGCGAAAATATTGACGAATTGAGGGAACGCATAATTGCAGCTTGTGAAACAATTCGAAATACTCCAGATATTTTTGAGCAGGTTCGACAATCAACAAGAAGACGGATTGTATCATGTATTTTAGCTGCAGTTGGACATTTTGAGCAATTATTATAATTTAATGTTATTTATTTTACGAGGTACTTACATGCATAATTTTTTTTCAGACATGTATTCTTCAAAACATTCCTAATTTTATCTAACTTTACAGAAAAATAAAATAATTTAATTTTGTAGACATTTAGAAATTTGAAGTGGTTTATTTTATTCCAAAACTTCTAAACGCAACAAGTTATCAAAAAGATTAAAGATAGCAAAAAGTTAAAAAAAAAAACATGTAAAAAAGTGAATACCTAATTTTTTTCATTACTATGATGTTGTACAAAAAAGTTAAAGAGGATTCAAAGAGTTAACTCACCCGAAAAACTTCAACCTAACTTTTTTTGAAAATTTGCTAATTCATCTCAAGGCGGCTGATAATAGTAAGGTATATGCAAAATTTGAGCCAATTTTTATTAAAAATGTAGATTTTATGTTAAAAAATTGAAAAAAATGAGAAAACTTCAATGGAGCATTTTAACGAAAAAAATATTCTTACTTTTTGTCTTAAAATTGGTCCAAAAACCCATTTCTAGATTATTCGACACTTGTTCAGAAACACCCTGTATAGTTATGAAATTTAGTATTTTAAACTGTGTTTTTTTAATTTTTTTTAATAAATCCCTGTAATTTTGGGTAGACAAAGCCGGACAACGTCATGTTTTTTGTAGATTTTGAAATTTGACTCTTTTATTTGATGTATATTACAAGTTTGACATATTTGGAAGAGGTACTTAATAAAGTATTATTTAATAATTAGTTAAAAAGAAATCTAAACACTTAACACCAATTTAACAGAATTTCTAATATAAAACCTATAAATATTAATGTACAAATAAATGATAAATCCTTATTGATAACACTCCTAAAATATTATTTAAAATTTGAAAATATGTGTTTGTTTTTGTAATGATTTTTGTGACAAGTGTAAATTTGTTTACAAGATTTAACCACACGAATATTTGTGTTTTTTTTTGCATTTTCGATAATTACCGGAATGAATGAAAATAAATTATCTTTATTATTTGTTATTTGTCTCCAAAACGTGACTCTCAATACCAATTCAAATCATGCGTATATAAGCAATTTTAGGGTTTAGGGATATTTTTACACATGCCACACATGGAGCTTTAATGAATAAAATTATTTTTAATAAATTCGTTAATTTTAGACCACTGAAGAAGCTTTAATCCACGCAAAAAATCTTATAAATATTAATTGAATAGGGACACGGGCGTCCATACACTTTTTCCCAAAGGAGGCCAAAGTAGTTAATATTTCTTAGATAGTTTTTCATAAATACTACAGGGTGGTCACTTTTACAGTACAGGTTCGATTTACGCCGATTCACAATTGGTGCCGACGTGGGATTTTCCGAATTTTTATTTTATTATAAAATTAAAAGAATATTCATTTTGTAGATTCATTATGGGTGACAATAGTGATTCAGAAAAAAGCACGAAAAATGTGTGTTCATTTTACGCCGATGTCTCTCGAAACGGAACCTCGGCGTAAAGTGATTTCATGATATTTGGGAAATGGAGCACAATATCTCGGATTTCTAAAAGGATTCCAAAAGAGTTTGAAATGGAGCAACTTTTTTGTAATTTAAGCAACTTTGTAACTCTTCGGGTTTTCAAGATCCACCCTGTATATATGAGATAATTTTCTTTGCCAAAATTTAAAAAAAATATTGAAATTCCCAAGGATCTTATGGACGGCCATGATTAGGGGTACAATTGTAAGAGAAATAGTAATTAATGAAAGCACTTTGGGTGTCCCTGACGTATCCAATGATTATACAGGAGCTCCTTGGTGAACGCGTGTTCCTTATTGCTTTAATTTTAAGGGATGGGAGAGGGGGAGGGGTGGTTTATATGTCTGGCGGAATATGTAATGGAATAAAATGGTTTTTTTGGAATAAATGGTGTATCAAAAAAATGTTGTAATTAATTTGGGTGGTGTAGTATATTTGGCGGAGGCGGCGGCGGGTGGTAGTAAAGCTGTCATTTTTGTAATGCTAATAAAAATGACTTGTGTTTATTCTAATGTTACCGCCTAACATATTTTACCTAGAACGTATAATTTAAAAATAAATCAAGACAAATAAAATAAATTATTTATGAAGAGCAAATAAAGTGGGTTTTTATGTTTAACTTATAAATATGAAAGGGAGTTATTTTAATATGTATGTTTGATTTAAATAATTAAGTGGTAATTTAAAGATGGGCTGAAAGTGAATAAGGTTTAAGTGTTAGGTGAAGGTGGAGTAAGGAGTGAAAAGATTTAATTAAAAAGGCATTTATTAAAATGTTGTTTTGTTTTAGTTTAATTAAAAGATTAAACTAAAAGAATTTTCGTATGAAACGTGAGTGTATATAAAGCATAATGAGCCTTATATTGCTCATAAATAACTTTGTAAATCTCCGCAGTGGAATTATATCACATAAACGACTCTACCAGCAAAACACTTCTCTACGCCTTATGTTACTGAAAGCCCAACATAATTCACGATACAAGGCTTGAGAATTTAGAACTCTATGCGCAATTCAGTTTTATAAAACGACTAAAGACCCTTACACCTTATATACCTTATAGCTTATACACCGACAGCATCAGCGTCTACAATGCCCTAACACTCTACACTCTACACTATACCAAACACCACCTTCGCCTTAAGGTACCTCGTACCTCCAGAATCAGAAGTAGTAGGTTGTAAGGTAGTAGTAGCATAGAGTGGTAGAGTGTGAAGTAACAGCCGGTTACGATTTCCTGCTCCCCGGCAGCTCTAACGGCACCTATAATCTATAGCAGTTTTTTCAAGTGCGGAGATAAGGGGATAGGGCGGTGTTTTACGCCATTTGGCATTCTCGTAATAATTTTAGCGATTTATCAATTTTTATTCGATCAATAAAACGAAATCGCTTGAGTAAATTTCCTGAATGGTCTTGAACTTTAAATCGTCGCTCCTAATTTTTAATTTTGCGAACAGATTGCCTTCTTCTTAAAAAGTTTGCAAATCGCATTATCAAAGTTTTGAGGCTAAAGCAGCTAAAGCAGCCAAGTACAAAATAGTTAAGAAGTTTCCTACCTACTTGCCTTTAAAATATGGATAGCATAAGATTAATTTCGGGAATGTTTTGGACACGTGTGATCCGATTATAATACGCCTGTCTTTCCATCACAGAACCAAATAATAAATTTTCCCATTTTCCCCATCATCTAATTCTTTCATCACATTTACACCAACCTCACCACTAACCACCAACATAAATGTCTTTTCTTCCCCAAAATAAACCATTTCTAACACCCCAACTTTATTAATCCAACTCAATCACAAATCACTCCCAATACAAACAACAGGTTTTCCAAAAATTCTACTCTATTTCTTATTTATAATATTATTGTCTTGGTATTAATATTATTATTTATTTCTAGTGTTTTCAGGTGGAGAGGCGGCGCATACTGTTAAGAGATTCTCCGGATTGTACACGGGGCCCTACTTCGACCCGACCACAACCACGAATATTACAACGCAGTTGGGAACCCACGCGTATCTTCCCTGCAAAGTAAAACAACTTGGGAATAAATCTGTTTCGTGGATTAGAAGAAGAGATGCTCATATTCTTACAGTAGATAGATATACTTTCATAGCCGACGATCGCTTCCAAGCTTTCCTAGTAGACGCCACTGACACGTGGACATTGCAAGTCAAATATGTTCAGGCCAGAGATGCTGGTCAATACGAATGTCAAGTCAGTACAGAACCTAAGATGAGCCACTTCATTACTTTGAATGTTGTTGGTAAGTTATTTCATAAAACCTTCATCAAAAAAGTAACCATTACATTCAATATTATTTTTATACCAATTGAATAAAACTAGAGTTCTGATACCAAAAATTAAATTCAACTAAGAACAAAAAAAAGTGGTAGTTAGCTGGTGAAAGGTTTTGCAAGTATGGTGGATGTCCTAGAGTTTCGTTTAATTTTTGGATCCTTGGTTTTGCGACGTGCGGGAGGAGAGGCGTTATCATAAAGAAGAATAGGAAAAATTCTGTTCGCCGATTCCGGGTACTTCCGCTGAAGTTTCCTATAGATTTCATGTATTTGCTGACAGTACTTTTCCCTCGAATAGAGCTTTGATAGATTAGAGCTGCCACGCATCACCATGATCTTTTTTGGTGCAGTTTGAACTTAGCAAAATGTCCACCGACTCTCGGCATGATCTTTATTAGAGCGCTCACTGTTTTTTCAGAATTGGTAATCGTGTGCTCGATATGCAACCCAAAACTTAGATGTCAAACTACTTCACATTCGTTTTTGGTAAAATCTCCACCCTGCCTAGTTTAAAAATCATCTCCATGTGCCTTTTACGACCCGTCAGTAGGTGGTTATCTGGTTTTTGTATGTGATATAATGTATAATTCGCCTTCTCCGCGATCGTCTTCTCTTCCTTGACGACAACTACTACTGCAAGATCATTAGCAAAGCCTATAAGTTGCACCCTTAACATGAGAATTGTATTGTAGAAGATATTTTACAGTTGGGGTCCCAATACGGAACCCACACGTCATTGGCAAGGACGTGTCCTCCGTTACCTGGACTGTCCGTTTGCTAAAGTACGACATTATCATGTTGATTAGATATATGTTTTCTATAATATTAAAACCGTACGAAAAGGGGAAGGTGTTTTTTTCGTAGAGAGTTTAAATTTTGGAGGTGGAAGGAGGAAAAAATTTTAAGAAAAAAGTTTAAATGTCCCTTTACGATCGTACCACCCCAAAAAAAGTTATTCCACCCGGAAAGAAAAATCGAGTTCATCTCCTAAGTGTCCGAAATTCACCCCAAATCGCACCAAATTTTAGTATCTTATGAAGTACCGGATTTTGAAGACGGTGGAGATACGACCCATTTTGTATTTTTACCCAGAAGTCTGAAGTTTTTTGCGAGGAGCTGCCGAAAGGGTGGTTTTTTTCGTCTGATTTTAAAAATTCCGGTTCCGATGAAAAGAGGAATGCTGATTCCAAGAATGGTTCGAATTTTAAATTTTTTGGACCTCCACGACATTTAAGAAAAAATTCCCGAAAATGGTTGATTTTTCTCGCTTTTTCGGGTTTTCGGCGGCGTTAACTTTGAAAAATTGCAAACCCGTCGGATTCTAAAGAGAAGCGAAGCCCCCTTTTATTCTAACATCCTGGGGATTACGGTAACCGATTTTTAAGCCTCTCGGTGCAAAGGTGTGACGTTACGGCCCCTAGACGCAAATTGTATTATACAATTCTACCGTTTTTTTCGGAAGGATTAGAAGTTCGGCAGGAGGAAAAAATCGCGGTTGCTTTGTTCCTCATCTAAATTCCACGTTTTATCTTAAAACAGGCGTTTTTTTTATACGTTTACTCTTTATGTCGTTTTGGTGCTCCCCAAGTGACGCTTTGTTTTTCGTGCTATTTTGACGCGTACTTTGAAAATTCGTAACTTTTCATCGGAACAACCTGTAATACTCGAATATTTTTTATTTTACTTATTTGGTATTTACTTATGAGAAAAAAAATCAGCACCTTGAAATTTTTACCCTAGACCTTGGAAAAAAATCGAACGTAAAATGTTAAAAAAAAATCGGGTAAAACGCGGTCCAACCCACCTGGCTACCGCAGTTTTCAAAATTTTTGCAATTTTTTTTCGCAACTTTAAAAAGTAATATTTTTTACAGTATATAGGCTACTCAAATTTTTTATATTTGGTAGGGTTGGGAAATTACGTACAAATAAACTAAAATTTAATTTTTTAAATAGATTTTGAAGTTTCGGTTTACGCTTTAGGCCATTTTTCCTTCGGGCTTTTGTCCGCGTCGGCTTTTTATCATTCACCTTTTTTTTCATTCGGCTTTTTGTTCACGTTTTATCCATGTCGGCCTTTCGGTTTTTGTTCAAATCTTGAAGTACCCATTTGTTGAGTCCCCAATTTCTCGCAAATCTTAAAAAAAAATAATTGGTAATTAAGTAGTAGACTTAACTACATAAACAAATCAACAAGTAATGACAAAAAAATACCATTTAAAACTAAAGTATGATAAATCGCAATAATTTTCTGTAGGTGCTAATATTTAGCCATTACTGGCACTTCATGGAAGGGTTGAGGGCTCTTGATTCTAAAGCAGTAAATCATGCCATTTCTAGTTTTATGCGGACCCAAGCTTCTCCTTTGCGAATCCCTGATTCCGACTATGTTAATGTTAAATTTCTTCATCTCAACTACAGCTTCACCTATTTTACCTAATGCTATTAAGTTTCTAGATTATAATTTTCATCCGTGACCACTTCCGGGAGCAGAGGACTATTTCATTATTATTCCTAGCTAGGATGAAATTTACAAGGAAGTTATAAGACGGGGTTTTCCGAATCGAAGTATCGATATTATTATAGTATTAAAATCGAGCCCTTAAACACATTTAAACCATCATTTACTCCAAAAATGGTTTAGTAATATTAATAATGTCATTCAAAATATTGTGTTGATGTGTTTTTCTAAATGGTTTTTTTTTTGTAGTACCAAAGATTGAAATTTTGGGTGAGTCTGATATTTACGTAAAGACTGGAAGTACCGTGAGCCTGAAGTGCGTAATAGCTCAATCATTGGAGGAGCCGGCTTATATATTTTGGTATCACGATGGTGAGAGAGTGTTGGGGTATGATCCGACTCAAATAAACATTGACATGGAGAGGACTCAAGAAGATACCACGGTGAGCACGCTCGTGATTGTCCATGCCCGACCTGAAAACTCTGGAAATTACACCTGCAGCCCTTCAAATCTAGATTCGGCCAGCGTCTTGCTTCATGTTTTAAACGGTGAGAGATAGAATGATAAAAGTATGAAATTTGATTAGAGTGGATGAGATGTGTTTGAGACGTTTAGTAATTGAATTTGTTTCACAGGAGAGCATCCAGCTGCAATGCAGAGAGGAAAGAACTCGGCTTCTCCGATTCCAGGTTGGTCCCATTTATCGATGGGACTGGGTCTGGCGGCTTGTACACCTCCGAGATTTGCATTCGCTGTAGCTTTATCACTAGCAGCAGTGGCCCAACTCCTGGTGACATAAGCTACACTGACCGACCAAGAGTTGGTGATTTTGCTGTTCCGTCGCGCTTTTGTGAACTGTTTTTGTTATCTCAAATACCCTAAGTTGTTTGCTGTTTTCATTAGATTTTATACATAAATAGGAGGAGATTTGTATTATAAAAAGAAGGGCAGTTTAGTCAAATACGAGTATATTTTATATGTTAGAAGAGCGGAGATTTATTAAGATCGTATTTTGCAATTTAATTCAACTTGAACCTGTAAATTGAATTAATATAAGAATCAGGTATGTCCCTTTCATATGTATACCTAATTGTAATTACAATATTTCTATGTACGACGGATTGAGTGTGGAAGATGAAAGAAACTTCCCTAAAGTTAAAAAAAGGTTGGTGCTTAAAGCACACTTGGTTGAGTGGTGGCTGGTAGCTGGAGGCTGCATCATTGCGTTTGTAAATATTTTAAATATTTAGTTCGAGTGATTTAAAAGACACAAGAGTCTGTGAATAATTTTAAGCCTAATTAATAAAGGTGTGATTAATTAGTTAAGATAGATAGATTTTAATGTAAAATTAATATCATTCCGATTGTATTTCGTGATGGATGAATGGGCAAATGTATAAAGTATTTTTACTGTAAAACAGATTTTAATTCTGTGTGCTATAATTTAAAAAATTGTCAATATAAATTCCATGCTAATCTTAATATTCCTTTACATTGTGAATTATAAGAAGGGTGTTTCCCATCTAGCGTTCATCTACAAAAATATATAATAAATCTGCTGTTACTCGAACCTGTGAAATTACTAGACATAGGATTCTTTTTATTTTGTAATTTTATTGATGTAATTTAGGTAAGAGCAGAATGTAACCCAATACTTTATGTTAAATAAATCGTTAATAAAAATTTTAATCAAAACTTTTTCACTTCAATTACAACTACTACACGCAACTAATATAATCTATTATTAAAATTATTGTTCTTCTTCCCTTACACTCACGGTGCATACAATACCATAAAAGTTGTAGTTGAAAAAGTTGTATTGGCTTAAAAACTTTTAATTCCCTCGAAAGTTGTTGAAAAATTAAGCATACTTTTAATGCAACACATAAAGTTGCACTCTAATCCACGAGCTGTTTAAATTAAAATTAAACTTTATTATATACTTCATGCCTATTTAGGCAACAAAATTTTATAAACTTTAATTAAATCAACTAATCCTTTTTAATTCAATCTTCCTTTTTATAATTTTATTACTCTTCTACATCTACTTTTATAATATCCAAAATATTCCAACATTTTTATTCTTTTAAAACATTGGGTTTGCACTTTGCACACACGGCACTTCATTATAAATTTTAGTTTCTAAACACTGGTTCGACATACAAACCGCATGCATAGTTATTATACGAATTACAAATAGTTTATACATTCCATGTTTCACCAATTTCACCAACTACACCTCACACCCCAAACTATACTTTCATTTATTACATGTAAAACCAATAGTTTCTGTGAATAACATATAATTTAAACTATAAGATTCATGGATATCCAACAATTTATAAAAGGTTTCCATGTTTTATGTTAAAGGGCCCATACACTATCAAACAATTTGCGCAACAGAGGGTGTTGGGTGTAGTGCAAACACGTTGACAATGTATGGCGATGTTTGAGTTGTTGCAAAAACAGTGGTGTAAATTCAAACATGTTGCGCAATAGGTTATGGTCGCAGTATGTTGCGCAAACATGTTTGATAGTGTATGGGTCCTTTTAATAAAGATTTTCTTAAAATACAGCGTTTTAAAAATTGGTAAAAATAAAAGAAAATAAAAAAATAAATGAATTTCATACTCATATAGATTTTGGTCTATTAGTTACAGTCACTTTTGTAACAATAGGAAAAATCATTGAACATTTTCTTAAAACTAGGGAATTTTGTTTAGTTTATGTTTTGATATAAAAATTAATTTGACATACAAAAATTTTATTATTCATTCTTTTTATAGATGTTACCGGCCAAACCCAATTTCACGACAAACTAGTTTTTCCTATACCAAACTAGTTCATCCGAAGCTAGTTCATTCTATTCCAATCTAGTTTATCCTAAAATTAAAGTGGTACTTCCAGGACACTCTCGAATCCCCACCCGGGGCTTCCTTCAGTGTACATCGTGTGTTGGTAAACAATAAACAACGGATTTTGCTTGGGTTAGGTTAGATTATCAGTCCAGCAGAAATTAGAAAACTAACCAATACTACCTAAATACCAATTTAGCATAAAAATGCATTAGTTTAAACTAGGATAAATCAGTTAATCCTGGAAGTTGCACGTTTAATTTAGGATAATCTAGATTGGACTAGGCTAATCTAGGTTCAGTTGGAATTCTGAAATCATTTTTGGCCGGTAAAATATGTGGAGATATCGACTCATATAATTAAAAAATTAGATTAAATAGTATAAAAAAATGATAAAAATATTTTTTTTTAAATACAGGTAAACGGCGTTTTATGCATGGAATAAAAATTAATATACTTCTGCTGGGAGTGATTATGTACTAAAAAATAAAAAAAAAATTTGAGAATTTCTATAGAAAAAACTAGATGGTCGATTTTAATACTATTTCGAATCACGCATTTTACGTCGCTTTAAAACTAGTAAGAATTTAAATCCCATCACTGAAAAAAACAAATTTTGGCAATTTTCAAAAAAAGTTGAAATAAATGGAAGGTTTTTGACGTTATAGCCTAGTTCCCATTAGTAGAGTAAACGGTCGAGTTAGTACCTACTATCCTTACAACTCGACCAATAAAATCCCATTTTCATTAGTTAGAAGAGTTACAAGGATAGTACTAACTCGCTCCAGGGGCGGACTAAGGCATGTGCCTAGGGCCCGTAATTTTAAGCCCCGGAAATTTGGTTGATATTTTCTACTTGCTGAGGAAGAACGGCTTCTCGCCCACACGCATTTTCAAATTAAACTACTGTCTAAAAAAATAGGGCCCCAATCCTCAATTGCAATGTTGCCTAGGGCCCGTCTTTGCCTTAGTGCGCTCCTGACTCACTTACTAGCTCAACCGTTTACTCTACTGATCAAAACTAGACTTATCTCATAGATTTAGGCTTGCCGATGCCGAATCACAAGCAAAATAACGGCGATCCAATGTGGACTTTTTAAAATACAGCTTTTTGGAAACACCAAAAAAATCACGCACAGGGTGGTTTAAATGAATCGTTCATTTCAAAAAAATCAAGTCAAAATAGTTAACTTTCCAGTAGAGCGAAAAAACTGTTTTGGTATAAAAATTATCTTTTTAAAATTAAAAAACATTTTTTTTAATACCTACATACATATAATTATGAAAGCCTGATGAAAATCCGTTCCTAGAATGGAATATCTTCTTGGATGACACTATTTTTTATCTGTTTGACATTTTCTATCTTTTTGGGTTTATGAGAACACTGTCAACTGGATATGCAACCAGCAAACACTGTACGTATATGAAACGTTTCAATTTTGTTTTATTTCGGTTTCACAGAAATGTTTCATTTATATTATGTTACCAAGAAACCATCTAACATCCTCCTATGTGTTTCAAGGAAATAGTTGACAAGAGATGTTTCAGCAATGTTATTTCTGTTATGTGCTTCGAAGAAAGATCTAATGTACTCATTTGGGATTTGGGTTTCACGTAAATGTTTCTGCAATGTTACCAATCTATGTTTTATTTACGTAGCTGTTCTGTAAAGATTCTGTAACAAATACATGAAATCGCCATTTTATCCCTTGGCTTGGCGTCAGTTGCCGTTCAACGCCGTTTTTAGTGAAACTTGATTAAGTATGCTTTATTATTTTTAGCTCCAAGCAAAATAAAATAATGGAGAGGACAATTAATTATTTTACAAACCATCAAAGGAAATTTACCCGAACATGAAAAATGAAGTTTTTAATGGCTCTAATCTGGTATAGGACGACGCGAAAATTTTGTTTTTTATGAAATGTATAAATCTGATGTTGGTATAATTTTTTTTTAATTTTTCAATAAAAATTTTATTTTAAGAAAATGCTTTGTTACAATTAGTTCCTACCAGATACGAAACGGTTATGTGTCAGGTATGTAACAAATCATGTACATCTTTTATTTTCTGATTCTGAAATGTAAGCCTGGTAACGTTTGGATGAGCTGTACAAGAAACGGACATATGCACGTTTCAGAAAGATATCGTCAACTTTTCTGATTACGTTGCCTGAAACGTTTTACACACATGTGGAAACGTTTATGAAATGTAACACCAACGTAAAATTGTCTGCTCTGCTTAGAATGGTACTCTGTTTCTGGTCAATTCAAATATATGTCTAATTAACCCTTTGGATCCCAAAGGCTGATTACGTCCCAGCAAAGTTCTGAAGATAAGCAGTGTGACAAAGTATACAAGTTAAAAGAAATTGCAGAAAATAATATAAACGATAATATATGCATAATATTATTGAAGCCTAGAATTGAGCAACTGCGCAAAAACTTGTTATTTGAATATCTAGAGTTCATTATTAATTTTTGGAAGGGGCATTGTTTGCAAAGTTTGAGTATAAATACAATTCTGATCAGTTGTAGTTTCATCTTCACTTCAATAAACACAGAAATTTTAAAATTAGAGGTTAGAATTTAAATGTTAGCATACAAGAAGGATGATGAACCACTGACCCACTCAGCGGAAAATAAATTCACTTGATCCAGCAAAAAAGCATTGCCTCGCCTTGCCTCGTCCCCGTACGTGCTCAGATGTGGACGCGCCTCAACTCGGCGCTTCTCTAGCGCTTTTATATACGGCTGAACGCGCCCAAAATGTAAACAGAACCTCAATATTATTCTAAAAAAAATTAGTTTTTAGTTCATTATACCACCCCTTGAGTAGCAAAATCTAAAATTGCGGGCATACTTTTTAATCCTCTTTTTCACTCCGAAGTCTCAATCGCCTTTTTTGAAATCAACGATTCTATAAAAAATTAACTTCACAAAAATTAATTTCCAAACTCAATTTATTAGTAAGCAATAAAAATTGAAATTTGTATTTTTTTTATTTATTTAGAATATATGGGTCAAAAGCCCAAAGGTATACAAATAAATAACAATTTAAGATAATTTAAAGCAGTAACGCAGTGTTTAAAAATAAATTATTAAAAACAATATAAATTAATAACAACTATCGATGTAGTAAAAATCCTTACTTAAGTATAAATTTAGGAGCAACATTCAACATGAAGAGATAGGAAACAGAAATAAATCGAATGTTATCAAGTTTAAAATTAGATCTGTTTACTATTATAATTAATTAATCGAAGCGAATTGTAAACACTTTCAATACAAGCGATCTACGTTATGAAAGGTCTATAATTAGCGATGATGCACAAGATTTAAGCCCTTCATAAAGTGAATCGTTACAACATGAAAGAGTTTCTAATTCGCCTTCTGGTCATAGGAATTTTTTTTTGAAAACAAAATATAAAATTTTCTCTACATCGATTTTAATTCGAGTTTTTTTTTTAATTTATACAATAGTTAAAATGATTGCCCGGGATTTATTGAAGGAACAAAGCAGTTAATGCAAATTTCACAAATATAAAGGCGCGTCCACATCTGAGCACCTCCGCGAACGAGGCAAGGCGAGGCAATGCGCCGCACCAAATAAATAAGAGAAAAAGCATTGTCTCCCTTGCCTCGTTCGCGTGGACGCGCCATAAGATAATGAAAATGATTATGAAAACAAATAAATTCTAGTTTTATAAGGAGAGAAGAGTGAAAAATTCATGTTAAGGCGTTTACTTTTTTTTTATTTTATATCAGAATTTGCTGACAAGATTTTTGGTATTAAAAGGTAAAAATTGATTGAAATATTATCAAAATCGTCCAATGGATGATCAACTTCCAAGTGACCTATGGTCTCTGGTCTCAAAGTACTAAACTTTTAAAATTTTATCAAAATTTGATTAAACTGTTTTTTGCCACATTTCTATGTGTGTATTGGTGATTTCTAAGATCAGATACGCCCTCTGGTGCGAATTTATGAACTAAAAGATACAGTAATCCTAACGAATCATAACCTGATAAAATTTGATAATTACTATATATTTTAGTTCAAAAACTGGCATAGAGGGCCATAGAGCGTCATCTCTTAACTCAAAATTAACGTATAAAAGTTATGAAACTACAAAAAAGAATAAGTGAAAATATTCCACTTTGGGTTAGAACCGTAAAATTAGTGGTTCACCAAAAATTTCAAATGAATTCATTAACTTTGTCGGTTCCTACCTCCACATTCGAACTGATAATAAGAGAATAACCATAAAGCGAACTGTGCTACTTACAAACAGTTAATATTTTGGTTAACTTAAAGCAATTTCAAATGGTTTTGGTTTTTAGATTGGTTTGTCATATTTGGACCAACCGCTTTCGAATGACCAAATTTTGACATCACAGATCGTTTGGTTCTAGCCAATTTAAGCTTGGTTAATCGAAATATGAACCATGGTCGGGAGCACGGTTCGATTTTTGGTTATTTGCCCCATCTCTATCGATTCTAATGAGAAAGAAAGATACGAAGAAGTTGTCAAATCTTGTGTTAACCCCACCAATCAACCAAAGAAGCCATTCAACGTTACTTTTAAATTGGCTGGACCAAACGATTAATAGTGTCAAAAATTAATCATTGAAATGCGGTTCGTCCAAATATGACAGACCAAAGCCATCCATCATGAAGCGATTTCGAATGGCTTCTTTGGTTGGTAAGTGGTCAACCAAAAATTTGACAGCTTCTTCGGTTCTTTCATCCCCATTCGAACCGATAGAAAGAGAATAATCAAAGACCGAACCGTGCTCCCGATCATGGTTCATATTTCGGTTAACCAAGCTTAAACTGGCTAGAACCAATCGATCAAAGATGTCATTTGAATGCGGTTGGTCCAAATATGACAGAACCAAAGACGTACCAAAACCATTCGAAATTGCTTATGGATTCTGATGAAACGTGGGTTTAAAGTTTACTTTGGTCTTTAACCAGTTCCATAACTATGCTTAACAAAATCATTCTCATTATCTTTCTATCGAAACATGAAATTTGTAACGTTTGCATTAACCACTTTTTCAAGTGTATTTGAACAACTAATGTAGCACCTAAAGTGCCCTAACAACTAGATATGTTTTGATAAAAAAATAGTTCTACAATTAACAATTGAAAAACCTAGAAGGTAAAGCGAAGCAAATTAGTATAATTTAAATAGTGTAACCACCATTATTTTTGGCACTTTAGGTGTTATATTTATCATTTATCAACGCATAAAATCTAAAACTATTCAGGACATAATTTTCTTATGTTAATGACAAGATTTGTACTAAACTATACAAGCAGAAATGTCTTTTAAACAGTCTATGTCAAAAAATATCAATATTACATTATCGTAGTGATTGAAGGAGTGGCGAAACTGGAAACGTTTCGATTTAAGCATGACTCATAACCTTTCAATTTCCACTTGTAATAATTAATAAAAAAATTTTGTACTTAAATATGCATAAATATCAATAAATAACGAGTAAAAAAGCTGCAAAGCAGTAATCGATTAATAATATTAACCAGCCTGTTTTAAACGTAAGTCTCAAAGAGGTCCACGAGCCTTTTTATTTCTTTTCTATAAAAACACATTAAGGAAAATATACTGCAATATCCGAATCAACTATTTACAAAAAAAAGTGACCCAAGAATATTAATTTTTCACATTTTTTTAAAATAGTTTTATAAATTACTAAATTTCAAGTAAATAAAAAAGGATACAATCTCACAGCGTGCATTTGTACTGATTTCATAGCTTGTGTTATTTCTTCAGTTTTAGCCATCATTGTATACATTCTCTAAAAAATATAACGAATTATTAAATCACTTGGTGATATCAAAAATCTACCTTAATGTTAGCATCCATGGCATCAGACATTTTCAAAACGGCATTCCTATAAACATCGACATTATCAGCTGTAATAGAAGAGATCTAAAATAAAGCAAATTATTAAAAAACAAAAAACTTAAATAAACTCACCGAGTGCAATATTCCACATAAATTTTCTGTAAGGTTATCGATGGATGTGGCGATTTTCTGCGCTTCGCCTTCCAAATCATTCAGCAACCTCGCATCAACTTGCCCAACTTGCGGCACTAACAACTGCCTATATAAAGTGCTCGGAGTGCAACTACGTGAATTACCAGGTAACGGAGGTGTATCTCCCTTTTTAGCTTGAGGGCTCGAGATTTTAATTTTATACTCTAAATCTTCAGCTACAAAATGCGTCATGTTACCTTCCACGTGGACACTACCTTCGAGATTAAGTGGTCCCAGGATTTTATGAGATCTATCGCAAGGCAGGGTAACCGGCCGCTTTGCATAATCTTGGTTTTTATCTAATAGTAATGACGATAATTCTAATTCAGGACTTAAGCCAGATCTAAACGAGATCTCGCTGTAAGAGGCAGTCATTTGTTGCGATATTTCATCATCGTTATCGACTTCTTGGTCTATATCAAATGGTGGATCGGGGATTGGCATTGGTGGTGGTTGAATTGCAGGTTTTGGTTTCGGTCTCTAAAATGAAATAGAAATAAGATTTCTTTAGACGCTAAAATTTCTACTCCGTTCGCTTGAACCGTTTGATATGTTTTTTGTGTTATATTTCTAATTTTGATACGTTTAAACGAAGGTTTCGAAGCAATTTTCTCGCTGGCATCTAGAGTCAGTGCTGCCCTGCAGCGATATCTCGACTTTCAATTATAGAAAAATTTATTTAAAAAGTTTTTCGAGAAATCGATTTTTTTCAATGTTTTTGCCTCAAAATTCTTAAATTTTCAATATATTATAATAAAAATAAATAAATCAGTTTAGATTTAAAGGGACAAATTGGTGCTTACAGCTGGTAATGGTGGTGGTAATGAAGGTGGTGGTTCCTTCGGAGGACCTGGTGGTGAAGGCAATGATCCCTCGTCTGAGTCCATTTTCTTAATTTTATTCTCCTATACGAACTCCATTTGATTTGTACTACTTTATTAACTTAATTTATAATTTAAGTTACCAGTGATTTTCATTATTGCGTTTTATTGCTTGGAGAATTTATTCAGAGGAAAACTGTGGAAAACAATACAAGTCGGCATTACAGTTTTTAGTAGGTATAGTAGTGAACTTTTTTTTATTAGTTAGAGATTCCGGCAACACACTTACCCTGCAAACAAAGTTGCATACCTTAAAAAATTTTTACTCATTTCAATTAGCTATTTATGTCAAAAGGGCGCATTCTACAGGCAAATAGTTAAAATTCCCAAGTTCAAATGACAGATTTTCAATGCCATTTTTTGATTTTCCGTGAGAGATCCTAAGAACCATCCTATATTTGTGGAGCTTCCTTCCAAATTATCACAGGGGCGCACCCAGGTCGAGTGTGCGTCACTGAATTATCAGATTTTGGAAGAAAAATCGTAGTAAATCATGAAAAAGAGCATTTCGTATACCCAAAAATCTCAAGTTATTCTTTTCCGATGTTCACTTTTTTTTTTCAAATTTATTAGCAAAATTAATTAGGCTACTTGTGATCACATCTCTATGTGTTTAAGTTGACCACTTTATTATCAGGTACCAGGAAAACTTAATCTATAAAAAAAGCTCCAAAAGTTTAGACCAAAAAGTGGAGACCTATAGTGTTCTATAAGTCATGTGACGTTTTGAAAATTCGTTTCCGACTTCAAAAGTTTCGTCAAAATCTAATTTATACAAATTTCCAAAATTCTGTGTTTTAAAATGTACATTTGGGATCCCAAGAAACGTTACTATGATCGCACAAAAGTATTTTGATATTTTTCGATATTGGATCGAAATGACTCCAGTACCATTTTTATAGTGTAATATAAATGGGCGTATATCTTCTAAAGACCATTTTAGACTGGCATATTTTGGGAAGCAAATCTTGTCCCAAATCGTCTCAGATGCAACTGCACATTACGCAGACAAGTTCCGAATCGATTTTCGACAGAATTTGCTTCCCAAAATATGCTAGTCTAAAATGGCCTTAAACTATCGTCCACAGATTTAAAAAAATCCACTTTTCCACAATACGAAACTAATTGGCGTAAAAACGAATTGAAAATTTATAATCAATAATGACAATTTACGATGATTTGGGATTAAATTTGATGTAGAACAAAGAAGGATTATTGTAATCCCAGCTGTTACCAAAATAATCACACTTTTCATGATTCGTGAAGATTTGGGGATAGAATAAAATACTTTTATGTAGTGTACAGCTTATGTTTTATGATTGTTTTTTCGAACGACTACCAAGTCAAAAGTAGAAAAACTGTTAGGGGGATTCAGGTTTTAAGGAAACATTGGATTGGTCGCAAGATCACCTGAAGATCTGATATTTTTTCGCTTTGTTTTTTGTTTTGGCGTATTCTAAAAAATATATTCTGAAAAACAGAGTATATACAAAAACAGAAAAAATTGAGAAATCATATACAGTATACAAGAGACGAGAGACGAGAGGAAGCTGCTAAGTATTAACACGAAAATGCTTCTGGATGTCCAAAATTTTGAAGAATTTGATCATTTCTGACATAATTTATTGTAGAAATTCTATTGTCCAATATTTCTAAGACCTCTAAAGATCTTCAAATTTAGAATGGGTTTTAGTACACCAATTCTGAGTTAAATGAAATTGGAAAGGGTATTGTAAAAAAATTGGATTGGTCGTAAGATCACCTGAACATCAGTATCACTACTGTCGCCCATAATGAAACTATAAATAAAACGAAAACTAACTCGGAAACTCGGAAAATCCCAGGCCGGCACCAACCGGCGTAATTGTAAATCGGCGTAATGCGAACCGGCGCAAAACGACGTTTACCTGTATATTGTATATACAAAAAATCAGAAATTGAAAAATCGTAGAAAAGACGGGAGGAAGCGGCTGACTGCTATAATGAATATGCTTCAAAAATGATTGAGCGTTTGGATCGTCAAAGTTCCTTTACACATAAGTCAACGTTCGAGAATCGCCGTTTACACATATTCTGGAATCGTCGCGAACAATGGGGGAACAATGGAAAAGAGGTGTTTATGGCCAATATCGGATAAATTTGAAATAAAAGGAAATGGTGTGGGGTATCTTCTACTCAGGGTTTGAAATGGAAATTTTTACGAACCGTAACGCTAAACAGGACCAAAAAAACAGTAAAAAACAAAACCTAAACTTTCTTTTATAGTATAAACAAAATACGTTTCAAAAATAAAAGTGTAATATTGAAACAATTATAAAATCACAGTTCTAATTAAAGAAGATTCCAGATTTCTTCTTTAATTTATTTGTGACATCTGCTAAATCTACCAAACCAGAACCCATATAATTTTCTGGATTAAACAGATTAACGTCCGGTTTCTCCACCATATCTTGAGACTAAACTAAATCTTAAGCTGCGTATCAGACCCACGTGGTTTTAGAAACAGCCAATTAGAAAAGGACTGGGAGCGTATTAGCATCTGTTTTGAGACTGAGCTTGGTGAAGTTGCGTCTAAAGACATGTTGGACAAACCGGGCGTTAATGCTGGTACAACAGAATTTACAAGAAACAGCTGCCACAGCATCGATCAATAGAGAACATCGCAATGGACTAATTATGTCATTTATGGAAACAAAATTTCTTTCGAATTCACTGGATGATACTGGAATAGTAGTAGCCACAGCTTTCAACAAAATTTGAACCGGAACAAACTTTTTGATAATAACGGTCCGTAGACGTACGTTCATTCTGGCCGTTCTTTCTTGGCATTCCTTCCTGATGTTCGTTCCTCAAAATAACGCAAAATGTATACAGGTAAACGTCGTTTTACGCCGAGAGACACCGGCGTTAACATATTTGGAATATTATGGAGTAAGGGGAACTACCAACAAAATTTTCAAATCATATCTTAAAAATAGGAAACAATCAGTCGACATCTCAGGCAGAACATCTAGGGAAGAAATAGTGGATAGAAATGTGTGACAAGGCTCAGTCCTTGGGCCCATTTTATTCATTACTTGTATTGATAATTTAGAAATTAATATATGAAACACAAAAACCTACATATTTACAGATGATACATCACCAGTTTAAAAATATAAAAATGCATTATCCAGTGCTTTAGACTTTAGACACTCTGAGGAGTGTCACAAAAACCAAGGCATTTTCGAACATTTTTTAGTTTTTTACTAATAACTCCTAACGGATATATTTCTAGAAAAATTTTATGCTTTTATAAATCAAAGCACATAAAATTCTGCGTCAAATGAGCACCATATATTTGAAATTACCCGAAATGGTTAGGAAAATATGCAAGTTCAAAGAACAACAATTTTTCAAAAAACGTGTTTTGTATTTACGTTATCTACTCTTTCATTCCTGCTGGCGAATCAAGAACTAATGTTGGTACATTAAGGGATTTAAAATTAAAATCGCACAAAGTTCAAAAAGTTTTGATGTAAGGTTTGCTGCGTAGGTCAGACAAAAATTGTAGATCATATAATTATCTATAAAAAATGTTAATACTTGTTTTCCTAAGAGCCACCGTTTCTGAGATATAACGATTATAAAAGTTGAAAAAGTTGTAATCTTCATAACATGCATAAGTACGCCACGTGTACACATCACTGAAGCTGTAATAGAAATAAAAATATTTTTATCGGTCAATTTAAGTCATAAATCGTTCTAATCGGCCAACTGGTTTGATCAAAATTAATTATTTTCCGATTTATCAAAAATTTCATAGCAATTTCTTCGTCCAAAAGTGAAATTTTCAAATTTTCAACGTTTATTCGGTCATAACTTCTAAACCAATAAAGATATCAAAACGAATCTTTTTTTGTGTGAAATCCTACGCAAAAACCTTTAAGATAAGCCATCATTCGTTAAAATAGATGAAATCGGATTTTTTTACTAAGTTTTTTGCGCGATTAAAATTTTGAGTTTTTTTTTCGAAATTGAAAAAAGTCAACGCGTCGTGTAGTAGTAGTTAAAAATCTCATTCCAACGCATATTTTAGTTAGACGATAGGATGTGTAGTTACCTTACAGCGATTATTTTGGTCGCTGGGGGTTGAAAAAACACAATTTTGATTTTAATAGGTCGGTGTGAGATAAAATGAAACGATAGAGATTTTAAAACTTCAAACCGACCTCGTTCGATCAATCTTCTTGCAAGTCACGTGTAGCGATTTTTCATTTTTTGTTCCGTTTTGGCCCCATTTCCTCTACCAATTTTCTCTACGCGCCGTTTTTTATCGATATTTTTCTACGCTTTTGGAAAAAAAAATCCCGACGCCGCTGGACGCGCCGGATAAAACCGATTATTTTTCTTAGTATTCACGGTACTTTTAGCCACAATATAAGCCACGTTTTGTTAAAATTGGTCCAGTCGTTTGGTAGGTACGATTTTTTAAATTTCGTTAAAAAATGTCCAAAATTGTACTCCGATTTTCAAACGTCAGAATATGAGATATAAACAAAAATTTTGAAAAAGTGCTCCACTATGGGTATGTAAGTCTATTTCCTTTTTACGAAAATGCCATTCGCGATTTTTTCCCTTCGGCTACAGTCAAAAGCAGCAATATTACCTTTTTGTTTTTTTTCGCTAAAAAACACGACATCTTGACGTTTTCAAAGAAAAATTCGCCCTCGCCACAGGATTAACTTAGGAGGGTCTGAAATTTTGGATATAGTAGATGAGGATGTGGGGAAAAAGGGGGCCCGATTTGGTCGTTTCAATTTCGAACCCGGCGAAGCTACGATTTTTCAAAGTCGGCGAGGAGGACGCTCGAAAAAAACCGCGAAAAAATTGACTTTTTCGGGAGCGCTTTTGAAAGCTTTCCCGTCGCTTAAAAAAATCCAATCCGATAGGATTATAAAATAAATATTCCCCTTTAATTCGAGACCCGGTTTTTGAAATTTGTTTAAAAAGTGTACCCGTTGAATATTACACGATTATGAATCTGACGAATAATGTGCATATTATGAAGATTACAACTTTTATAATTGTTATATCTCGGAAACAGTGGCTCTTAGGAAAAAAAGTACAAAGACATTTTTTATAGATAATTATATGATCTACAATTTTTGTTTGAGCTAATTTTATGATAAAACTTACCGTTTTGCTGAAAAACGCGAAATAGTATATTAAAAAACGAGTTTCATAAGTCGCATATTGTAGCACGCGTTCAATTTTAAAATACGAGTCGCGTAGCAACGAGTATTTTAATGAACAAGTGCTACTATTGACTTATGAAACGAGTTTTTTATACTATTTTTTCTATTTTGCGCCTTTTTATCTATTTAAAATAAAATATTATAGTTTTCAATTTTAGTAACTTTTCTGGTAGTTGGCAACTCTAATGTCAGGTTTGTCAAATCATCAAATAACCTGTAAATCGCTTGGCAACTGCCACTTTAAAATCAATAAACTTCAGTGCTACCAACTTGGAAAAATAAAATTTACTACTCAGTAACGCACCGATAGCAGTGCGGTACTGGCTAGTAACGCACTGCTGTCAGTGTGTTACTAGCGACTAGTAACGCACCAAAATAGAAAAACTCCATTTTTAAGACCTTTGATCTTGAATAAAATTTTTTCCAGATACGGAATCGATGGGGACTTTTCAGAATTCATTTATAATGGTATACCAATTTTTAGCTGTACGCTAATTTGTGCACCCTTGTATGTCTAAATTGACCGGACTAATAACTGTGCCGAGCTTATACATACGTGTATCAATGTTTCTTATACATAACAGAAAACAGAAAAGGTGGATACTCTATCCCTGTAAAACCAACTGCATTCATGTGACACCAGGAATTGTCAAAATGTCATCTCATTTGCTACTTGAACACCCGTCTATTGACCACTAATTTCACGAACTGGAAAGGTGTTTTTCAGAGTTTCACGAAACGGAAGAGCGTTCCGGTGGGTTTCAGTACATTTCTAGCCTGCTTCTACTATGATTTCTTAATAAGTGTAAACGGAGGATTAAATTGTCGTCTCATGTATATTAGCACCTTTACTGGAGTGAAGAAGGAATAAGAAGAGTTCGAATTTAAATCTAGTATTCTGATAATAAGTTGAGAAGAATTTGGTGATTCTTGTAGTAAGAGTAGGGTGGTTTAGTAGAAATCTTGGGAGTTAAGAACAAAAAGGTTATAGAAGGTGTTGTTGAAAAATAAAAAGCATCATATATTGCTATCATGTGTGATCATTTAATTAAGTTTTCAACAGACTGGTAGGTAGTAACACTGAACATCGCGCAGTTGAATCCCAAGGGATGCAAATGCGCGCGCTTTTGTGATCAAAGCTGCCGTGTGAGACCATACAGTCCGCGCGTTTCGCTCCAGAATCCGCGTCGGGACGCTCCTAACCTAAACTCAGCCGCCGTCACGCCGGGTAACGGTTAACAAGTTATCATCGGCGCCAAAACATAAAAGAAAGATTCGGGACAACGCTAAGTATGTATGAATGTCGGCCTATTTTGGCGGGAAAATGTACACGCTTTCGATTGAGCGTCTGCTGAGTTCTTTTTAAAAATCTGGGCACATACTTGGTGTTATAAATAAATACAATGTTGCTAACTTAAGTATACACGCATTTGTGTTTTTAAAATGTCACGAAGAAAACAAGCGAACCCTGCGAAATTAGGTAAATGATTTTTTAATTAAATTAAGGTGAAATTGTTGAAACGTATGAAGCACGTGTTTTGTTTTACTGATATATAAATATAGGTGTATGGTAAAGGTTAAATATAATTTTAATGCAGGGTACTTTATTTATTAGTTAATCAGTTTTATGTGTTTGGACGGTGTTACGCCACTGAAGTGGTGGCAGGAGCAGTAGCGAGTACCCAAGAGGCGTCGAGGGCCGGGGGACGGTAGCGCACAGACGGGGAAATATGCGCCCCCATGACACAATCCCTCGGGAGCCGTATACCTCGCCCGGCAGCTAACTCTCTGCGCTGCCACGTATAAACTACTAATATTACAGTACAGTTACGTATTTTCCTCTTAAAACGAGAACCTTCAATTAAAAAACACGTTCCTTCTTCCACACTTCCACAACACCACCACCCACCTACAACAAATGTCATATTTTTATCAGGACATCTCCATCAAAATATCTTTTAAACATTCCTTATTTCACATCTCTCGCATCTCGCATCAGTTATCTAAAAGTTTCTATCGCTTCCCCAGAGGAACATCCCGTTCCCAGGTGCTTTCAATTCCGGCCTTGCTCCCTTGCCAGGATACCATTCTTTGCTCGGCTAACTTGGGAAATTTGCTCCCGAGCGAATTTCCGAATCCACCTATGCGATCCACTCTAAGCACAGCCAAATGCGCATTCCTAAACCCTCATTTTACTAAAACTTTCCGATTCTTAATTATTCACTTTCCCTCATTCCTCATTTATACACCAACAATCTCATCACACCTAACATTTTTACAAAACTTTTTCGGAAAAACCTTTTTTTTAAATATCGACTCTCCAAGGACCAACCACGAAGACTTTCAAACTCCTCTTCCACTCTTCTCTGAATAAAAACGATAACCATTTGCAAACCGGGGGAAAATTTGAGTCAAGTGCTCGTAAATTAAGAATACACTATTATCACCCCATCAAAATTACGCTCAAAACATTTTTACCACAAAAATCCTTGGATAAAACACAAAACCTCGAACATAAAGTAAATCATCAATCATCAAAAACTGCACAGGATTTACTGTCCTTTTCAAACTTCAAGGAAAAATAATTTAGTTTTGACGAATTAACACAATTTTGATTTTCCTAATTGAATCGGTGAGTCCAAGAACAGTATCACCCCACAAAGTTAATTTTGAGATAATCAATTTAAACATAATTCATAATTTTTAAAGATGCAGCTTTGGTATGTACAAGAGATTTGCAGTACTTCTTGAAACGATTTTTTTCATGTCAACTACTGTACTGTTATTGAACTCAATATACAGTATTTGAAAAAAGTAGAGAAACATTTACATTTTCTTAATATATTGGACTTTGATTTTAAAAGATTATTAATTAAAATTGGATCTACTTCATCCCAATCATTTTGAAGCACTGAATAGAGTTCGTCCAAATTTTTGTAAATTTTATAGCGAATTTTGTTATCCAAAATACTCCAAAGGTTTTCAATTGGATTTAAATCCGGAGATTGTGATGGCCATTTCAATAAATTAATTTTTTCTTCAGCAAACCATTGGTTAACAAACTTTGATGTATGGCTTCGGATCATTATCCTGCTGAAAGAAGTGACGTAATGGGAGAGTGCTATCAGCATATGGGACTATAACGTTCTCTAAAATATTTTGATACACAAAACGATCCATTAGGCCATTTATACGATGAATGGGGCCCATTTCAAAACCAGAGAAGCACCCCCAAACCATTACAGATTACAGATCCACCACCATGTTTTACTGTATGTCGAACATATTTGGAATGTAATCTTTTGCCCTCAGGACGTCTCACATATTGGATTCCACTAAATTTTGATTCGTCACAGAATATTACCCTATTCCAACTTCCAAAGTCCAATTAATGTGGTCTTGAGCAAATTTAATTCGGGCACGTTTGTTTTTCTTTGAAAATAGAGGTTTCTTTACTGGTCTTCTAGCTATAAGATTGTTCTCACTTAGTCTATTTCTGACAGTGCGTGATGTAATATTTGAAAACTGATTATTATCAAATTGGGCCTTAATTTGGTTTGAAGATAAAATGGGTTTTGTTTTGAAATATTTATAAGCACTCTATCTTCACGTAATGTGGTTTTTCGTCCAGACTTTTTTTTTGAAATCTACTGTTTCAATTTCATTATACCTTTTTTATAATTCTGGATATAATGCATCTATGCAACGAATACTTTCTAAAAATATCAGCTTGTGACACTTTTTTTTATTAAAATCACTAATTATCAAATTTTTAATTTCTTTTGAAATTTTTATTCCTCGCAGCATGATAGATAAGCATAAACTAAGTATTTGAGTAAAATGTGAAATGAAATTTTTCATTATTTTGTGTATTATAATAAAATGTTGCACATGTTTCTCTACTTTTTTCCAACAATAAAGCGTGAATAATAAAAATTCTTTAGAAATATTTAAATTTATTTTAAAATAAACTTTATAAATTCGATACTAAATAGTGAGTGTTAAAATTAAACATTATTTTTACTATTTTTAAAAATTTTAGAATAAAGGAAATGTTTCTCTACTTTTTTCTAATACTGTATTTTCAAGTTATGGATTTATTATTTTAATTTGTGTTAAGTACTTAGAGTTTATCAAGAAAAATGGTTGAACTAGGGTAGATTTGGTATTAGTACAAAAAGTAATACCAATTTTAATTAGGTTATATTCAGGTTTAATACATTGTTGTATACTTAAATACATTACATGATGTCATTTATATTATTTTGATTAATTTAGTAACAGGACTCTTGTCTTCTCCCCATTTCGGAAAATTTCTCATGTTATAGAGGAACAAATTTTATATACTTTGGCTATTTTAACTCAAAACCGCAATATTTAGACTCGTACTGTTCTTGGATTCACCCAGAGGCGGATGGGCCATAAGGGAATATGGGGTATTTCCCGGTGGACCGGTGGGCTCGAGGCTACTCGGGCCGTTGGCCGAAAGAAACCGTAATCTTAATTTATTAAAAAAAGTTATTTGCAAAAATACTTCTCAAAAAATTTTAAAAAAATAATAAGTACATCAAAAATTGCTGGAATAATTTTATTTAAGCTATTTATTATATAGAATAAATTTTGCTATTTTTTATCAATTTCAGATGAAAAAACAACATTTTATCTTAATATTACAAAAAAATTAAAATTTTCAAAAAAAATTAAAATTTTCCAAAAAATTAAAATTTTCAAAAAAAACCGCCACTAAGAATATCGAAGAAGTGAAAAATATTGGATAAAAATAAAAATTATGGAATCTTTTTGCAACGTATTTTAGTAGTGTATTTTTTTCAAAAATTTCCTTTAAGTCGGACAAATTTTATACATTGTACACAAAAAATGCTTGGTTTGAAATCCTTTTTTTTAATTAAAATAAATTTAATAAAATGTTGTATTTTATTCATAATAAAACATTTTGTAAAATAGCAGGTAATAAAAAAATCTCTATTAAGGTGGAAAATGGGTAACATAATCAATATTTATTAGCGTTTTTGATGTTTCAATGAAAATTATATTAAATTAGTTATTTATTAAAGTTTTAAGTGTTTACTAAATTTTAATTTAAAAAAAAATGCTACACGCTGCTTTGATTCTAAAAATTAAAATAATTAAAATTTATTATATTAAAAATCAATTTTATTTTATAATAAATTTAACTTTTGCAATTTTTAAAATTAATTTCAAACTTCAAAATCACTCAGATTTAATCCTCTTAATCCTAACGAAAATTTATAACTTTATACAGTTATACAAGGTGTTTCTAAACAAAAGTGTCTAGTAAATTTGGGTATTGATTTTATGACAAATTTCGAGGTAAAAACACAGTGGGCGTTAAACTCATTTTTATCAATTTCTTATGTATTTAATAATTTGCTAATTTGCTCAAATTTTGAAAAAAGCTTATTTTGGACAGTAGTTTTTAGATAATATTATGAATATTCAAATTTCAAGATGAAGTTTTTCGGAGACATCCACTGTCTTTAATTTCCTTAATCAGCAATTTATATAGTGTGTCCCACTTTTTACAGCACTTTTGTTTTAAGTAGTAAATATCATTCAAAAAACAATTCATATTTTATTTTAATTTAAAATAACGTTAAATTAAAATTTAAAAAAAAAAATGTTTTTTTTTTATAATTTTTCTATAAAATTTATTTATGAAAAGTGGGTAGCAAATAAGGTTTTTTAATGATTGACAAATTAAGTTAAATTATTTAAAATATTGTTTTTGATAAAAAGATTACAGCACTTTGAACGCCCAAAAATGACATTTCCACTGATGTTAGATTTCCAAAATTAGTTTCATTAAAAAATTTAAAAAATTTCCTATAAAATAGACTTATTTAAATAATATTTTTTCTTGGGAACTTTTTGAAAATTGATTTTAAAAATACTCATTTTTTGTGTATAAAAAAAATCTAAAAACTTGTTAAAAACACTGCTAGTTTCGATAAAATTATAACAAAATTTTTGAGTTTAAATTAAAGATTAGGGTATAATCTATAATACGAAAGTCTAAAATCAATCATGGGCCAAAAAATAAATTTAATATAACCAATTGAAGTTAAAGTTATTTTTTGGGGAAATTTTTAATCGTAATTTAATGACCTAAAAAGGATATTTATAGTCAAGATATGATTATAAAATAAGTTTTATTATAAAATTTGGTTAATTTTTTATAAAATGGACCATTCAAAAAATAAAATTCGCAATGGGGCCTTTTTTGAAATCCCATTTAAAATTTTTAAAGCTTTTATTTACACCGACGTTTTCGATGAAAACTTTGGACGCACTTTGAACGCCCAAAAATGACATTTCCACTGAAGTTAGATTTCCAAAATTAGTTTCATTAAAAAATTTAGAAAATTTCCTATAAAATAGACTTATTTAAATAATATTTTTTTCATAGGAACTTTTTTGAAAATTGATTTTAAAAATACTCATTTTTTTGTGTATAAAAAAATTCTAAAAACTTGTTAAAAAACTGCTAGTTTCGATAAAATTATAAAATTTTTGAGTTTTAATTAAAGATTAGGGTATAATCTATAATACGAAAGTCTAAAATCAATAATGGGCCAAAAAATAAATTTAATATAACCAATTGAAGTTAAAGTTATTTTTTGGGGAAATTTTTAATCGTAATTTAATGACCTAAAAAGGATATTTATAGTCAAGATATGATTATAAAATAAGTTTTATTATAAAATTTGGTTAATTTTTTATAAAATGGACCATTCAAAAAATAAAATTCGCAATGGGGCCTTTTTTGAAATCCCATTTAAAATTTTTAAAGCTTTTATTTACACCGACGTTTTCGATGAAAACTTTGGACGCACTTTGAACGCCAAAAAATTATATTTCCACTGAAGCTAGACTCACAAAATTAGTTCTTTTATAAAATGTAGTCAATTTCCTATAAAATAGGGTTATTTAAGTATTTTTTTTTCACATAGAAACTTTTTTAAAAATTTATTTAAAAAAATTCTCATTCTTGAAAATTTTACTGGAAGCTTGATGAACTTTTTAATCCGGTTATTAGAGCGTTTTTTAAATATATCATTAAAACTAGAAACATTAACAAAAACTTAAAAATTTTGACACTTAAAAAATTTGAAGTTTGTAACCCTCATAAAATTGCGATTGCCCTTATCGTCCTCTCTCTGTATCCGCCACTATCCGGTGTTGAATAAATTCGAAATCCAAGAGACATTTTTTTTGAATTTGAGCTCGATGAATTTTCGTTCTAGAATGTTGGAATATGTCTAAATGAAGGATGAAAAACATTGTCTTATGTAAAAACTGAAATATACAAGATGTCCCAAAAAGAAATTCGAAACATTCTAAAATTACAAATTTTTATTTTCACAAATAAAGAAATTACAAGGGTGGTCTTAGTTTCATGGACACCCGGTATACATCAAATTTTTCTATCAAAACATCCCATAAACTAAATTAAATTCCCTAGCCTTAAGTGTCACTTAAAAATCAAGGAACAAGTGAGTGTAATATAAACCAAATATTAAAATCAATTCTGTTCATAAACAAAGTAAATAACTAAAGTAAAATATAAATAAAAAAAGCGAATGTTGTTAATTTTTAAAAAGGAAAGCATGAATATTTTAAAACTCGTTTATTTTTTATTTTAATTAGTTGTTCGTTATATTTTGCAATATTATTTTATAGCCGTTAGCGTAATTAATAGTTTATTTATTTAAAAAGAAATTATTTATTTACATTTTATTATGTTGTTGTTTTATTTAACGTTGATTTGTGTTGAATTTATTTTAGTTATTTTTTTATTTAATCGATTGTTTAGTTAGGAGTATTATAAAGTGTTTGAAAAAAAAAGCCCACCCTAAGTTTTGAATTAAGAATTGTTTTAAATTGTATTGTTATGACTAGCTAGAAATTCGATTATAATTATATTCCTGTAGAATGGGGTGTTTATTATAAATAAAGCGGAAGTCAAATGAGACGATTTTCAAAGTGGAGCGTAGCATACCGGCGGTAACCCGCAGGGAGTTTAACTAATCAGAGTTTTTGGCGGTGGTGAGGGAACATACATGTGAACATATGCGTTCCGATACGGTGCTAAGGCCACAGAGGTATTTCAACCCGATCTCGAGGGATCCAAGATCCTGGATCCTGCACTATCCTAATAATTTGCTTCATGCATGAATCTCTAATCAACTGGAATTTCTTCGATTACTCCAATCCATTAATAATTTAATATCAGGATTTACTAAATACACACAAGATTTTCGAAATCCTAGATGACCTCAGTGACCACCCCAGGATTTTCCACTTTCAAGTCAAATTTAGTCCAGAGATTTTTCAAAAAAAATGTCTACAGTGTGTTTTTTTTTATATTGCATTTTTAAAAGTCGTATTTATAGGTCAAATTACATTTCAACCCTACTTTATGCAGCTTCCCTAAAAGCTCTTTAGGTCCACTTTAGGTCAAAAAAAGAATCACTTCGGTATCTCTTTCCGTTTTCGAGTTATCACCGAAAATGTAGCCACAATAAGCAAAATCTCCAATTTGAGCCAAAATTTCGGTATGGAATTTTTCACTTTTCACAAAATAATTAATATCTTCGAAACTATTAGCACCACCGAGACGTTTAATAGCTTAAAATTTGCACAGTTACCTCCTCCACCAAATTCCGTAAAAGTTTTAATTATCGGTTTAAAATTGCGCCGCCCAGAACCGTATTTGAACCAAAATTTTGCCAAAACTTTGCGAATTTTTTCCAAAAAAACTATTTAACCGATTTTAACCAAATATTTTTTATAACGCGTCTATTTACGGTGTTTACTTTTAGTAAAAATTTAAAACCGGTAACTTTCATAGTTTTCGAGAAAAAAAATAAAAACCGATTTCCATTAAAAATTTCAATTCTTAAAAATATCTCAAAAATTTTTTTTTCGAATTTTTTCAAAATCGACCCCGCAAATAAAAGATATTAAAAAAAATAGAAGAAATCACCTGACTTCTACACATCTCGAATTTGACATTTAGGCGTCTACAATGAGTATTTTTGGGAAATTTGTAGTATTTGGTGTTATTCGTTTTGGTGGTGGTTTTAATGAAAGTATTGTATGAATGTAGTAATGAGTTAAAGTAGGTAAGTTTTAAAATTGGAGAGAATAGTAGCTGGCGTTATCGAGGGGTGAATTGAGCGCATATACCCGCGGGTTATAGAAATTCCCAGAGGAGTAGCAGTCGCATGGGCCACGAGCGGGAGCGGTGGAGAGTGTTGTGTATATTCCCAGAGGAATACCCCATTAATCACATTGACTAACAGATATGCGTCCCAATCCTGCAACAACTTTGTCATATTCCCGCTACATGATTATTATTGGTCGGTATGTGTTGTGCCGGGAGTTTCGGTGAAATAAGCAGAGTTGGAGATTTAAAATCATTAATGAAGTATTTGATTTGAATTAGAAATTAGAAGATGGAAAAGTATGGGAGGTTAGCATATGGTAGTAAATTGAGGTGACGCCAAATGTAGGAAGGGAATCCCTGGGGTCGTGGAAGCGGGACTAGACTTCAACCTCGCGAAATGACTACTTCAAGAATGCTAATTAGACGAAGATGGAAATATGACAATTTTGCCACCGTTCCTCGTCGGTTATCTCATTTCTTATGTTGGTCCCGAAGGATTCACAGCGCAATCTTCCAATCCCTTTGCTAACTTATTTTCATGCTAAGTCTCGTCTGTCGGTACTCGCTACTCCCACTCGCTTTATCTTGTATATTATTTAGTTACCTGAGTGAAGGTGGCAAAAAGTTGTTCTACTTTCCAGCAATAATTTGTAACGCTTGTTATAAGCGTATCGCAATAATTTCCCATTTTCCACCCCACAGAAGGCAATTGAGAAAATCCTCCAAAAGCGACCGATTTTTGTTTAATCCATAAATACATGATCGCATAATCCTTATAAGTCTGTATACATGCAATATAGATCTTTGAAATGGCCAGTCTGCCTCTAAGGAGCAATAAAATGATAGTGGCATATATTTAAAATCTCGTAACTGCCAGTCCTACAGCGCCCTCCAATATGCTTTGGCCTGCTTTGCTGAGCCAGATTTCTATTAAATTATAAAAGAGATTTTACAAGATAATATCTCGCTTTCGTATACACCTATTAGGATTCCTAAACCAATTCCATTACACTGCACCCCAAAATACACATTAAAACCTAAAACCTTCCTCTCTCGCTTAATCCTCACTACGAAACTACGGCTACTTACTACTTGATAAATTTGATACACTAATTAATGTTAAAATAAAAGATAATACTGAATACCCATTGGGTATTACCGAAGTAGATAACTTTTAGATAGACGAGTTACTAGTCTACAAGGGTAGGAAGTGGGAAGTAGACAGAGGTTTTTATGGTTAAATAAGGTAAATAAGGGAAGGTGAATGGTGAATGTTGAATGGTGAATGTATTAAACTCAGGTGTAGGTGAAAAGTAAGCTTTAGTGATCAAACGGCAAAGCTGAAGCTGCCAACAGGCCGGGTCACTCGGGATACAGGGGTTCGATTTCCCAAAGGATTGCATTAATTTTCTGCCGCCTTGCGCATACTGTGCTCCGGGGAATTCATGCTCGGGCTTCGGTTGTCCCTAAGGACACACTACGTCATAACTTATTCTTTTCCCTTTATAGAATGCTATATATTACTTCGCTCTATACACACAGAGAAATTTATGAAATTTCCATTTTAAATTAATGAGAGAATCCAAAACATTTTATTTAAACAAAAAACATATTTTCAACATAAAACATCTTTTTAATCTCCTGAGAAATGATCACTCACAATCAAGAATCACCATTTCATCACCAATTCCTCATTTCTTATTAATTATTTTTTAATTACGCAAATTACAATATTTCTAAATACAAAATTTTATTAATAAATACATTTCATAGCCATAGCCATCCCTTGGGACCTAATTAGGTATTGCGGATGTCGCGCGGGCTAAGTTAACCCAATCCTCCCAGGATTCACTAAACGCAACTTATTTTTATTTTAAAATGCGGTATCGTATTTTAAAATATCATAAAATCATTTCATACAAAAACATACCTAAACTTCCCACAAATAATTTTCAAACTCCAACTACTTTCTTTTTTTTACAGCCAGAAATTTTGGAACACTCTGTATATTTTAACATTTTCACCGCTTTTAGGAAATTTATTTATTTCGTGTCCATCCTAATAATAATACATAATATTATTAAGTAGTAGACCAAAAGTAGCATATTCAATTGCAGAAGATGAGGCTTGTGCAAGATCCAGATTGAATTTTCTAAATTTCCACATACCAAAAATTCATCTTCAACTGTAAAACCTCATTTCACTAAATTCGTTTTACAACTACTAGTCCGGTCAATTTAGACATGCAAGGGTGCACCAATTAGCGTAATTAGCGTAGAGCTAAAAATTGGTATAAATGTTCGGAACACCATTATAAATGAATGCTGAAAAGTCCCCATCGATCCCGTACCTGGAAAAATTTTTATTTAATGTCAAAGGTCTTAAAAATGGGTTTTTCGAGTTTTTCAGCAAAACGGTAAGTTTTATCATAAAATTAGTCTGGACAAATATTGTAGATTATATAATTATCTATAAAAAATGTCTTAATACTTTTTTTCTTAAGAGCCACCGTTTCTGAGATATAACGATTATAAAAGTTGTAATCTTCATAATATGCACATTATTCGTCAGATTCATAATTGTCTAATATTCACGATAACGGGTACATTTTTTAACCAAATTTCAAAAACCCGGTTTCGAAT
Source organism: Stenus bimaculatus (assembly GCA_963971135.1). Lineage (NCBI taxonomy): Eukaryota > Metazoa > Arthropoda > Insecta > Coleoptera > Staphylinidae > Stenus > Stenus bimaculatus. Next base: position 2,474,068 of record OZ020184.1, read on the forward strand.
TAAAGGGGAATGTTTGTTTTATAATCCTATCGGAATGGATTTTATATAAGCGACGGGAAAGATTTCAAAAGCTCTCCCGAAAAAGTCAATTTTTTCGCGATTTTTTTCGAGCGTCCTTTGCGCCGACTTTGAAAAATCGTAGCTCCGCCGGGTTCGCAATTGAAACGACCAAATCGGGCTCCCTTTTTTCCCACATCCTCATTTACTATATCCAAAATTTCCGACCCTCCTAGGTTAATCCTATGGCGAGGACGAAAACGTCAAAATGTCGCGTTTTTTAGCCAAAAAAACAAAAAGGTAATATTGTTTGGTTTTTGACTGTAGCCGAAGGGAAAACATCGCGAATGGTATTTTCGTAAAGAGGAAACAAACTTACCTACCCATAGCCTAGTACTTTTTCGAAATTTTTGTTTGTATCTCATATTCTGACGTTTGAAAATCGGGGTACAATTTTGGACATTTTTTAACGAAATTTAAAAAATCGTACCCACCAATAGACTGGACCGATTTTAACGAAACGTGGTTTATATTGTGGCTAAAAATACCGTTAATACCCAGAAAAATAATCGGTTTTATCCGGCGTGTCCAGCGGCGTAGGGATTTTTTTTCCAAAAGCGAAGAAAAATGTCGATAAAAAACGGCGCGTAGAGAAAATTGGTAGAGGAAATGGGGCCAAAACGGGACAAAAAATGAAAAATCGCTATACGTGACCTGAAAGAAGATTGGTCGAACGAGGTCGGTTTGAAGTTTTGAAATCTCTATCTTTTTATTTTACCTCACACCGACTTAATAAAATCAAAATTGTGTTTTTTCAACTCCCCGCGACCAAAATAATCTCTGTAAGATAACGACACATCCCATCGTCTAATTAAAATATGCGTTGGAATGAGATTTTCAAGTACTACTACGCAACGCATTGTCTTTTTTCCATTTCAAAAAAAAAACTCAAAATTTTAATAACGCTAAAAACTTTGTAAAAAATGCGATTTTGACAATTTTTTTTACCCCCCTGCCCCTTCTTCGATTTTAACAAATGATGGCTTATCTTAATGGTTTTTGCGTAGGCTTTCACACAAAAAAAGATTCATTTTGATATCTTTATTCGTTTAGAAGTTATGACCAAATAACCGTTGAAAATTTAAAAATTTCACTTTTGGATCGCTATGAAATTTTTGATTAATCGGAAAATAATTAATTTTGACCGATTAGAACAATTTATGGCTTAGATTGACCGATAGAAAAATATTTTTACTTGTATTACAGTTTCAGTGATGTGTACACGTGGCGTATTTATGCATATTATGAAGATTACAACTTTTTCAACTTTTATAATCGTTATATCTCAGAAACGGTGGCTCTTAGGAGAAAAAGTATTAAGTCATTTTTTATAGATAATTATATGATCTACAATTTTTGTCTGACCCAATTTTATGATAAAACTTACCGTTTTGCTGAAAATCGCGAAAAACCCATTTTTAAGGCTAAATTTAGGGCTAAATTGACCGGACTATTAAGGATTTGGGCTGTAATTGATTTATTAAAACAATTGATCATAAATATTTGTAGAGAGTCTACTTAATAGCATTCTTTCAAATAACTTGTATAAACAACATAAAAGTGAGATAGGTCTAAAATTTTTGGCATTACCAAGTGGTTTTGGAATAGCAATTATTTTGGATTTTCTCCATACCTTTGGTATAGTCTTTTCAAAAATACAATTATTAAAAAAATCAAACAACCTCCATCTTTTTATCTGTTCATTTTTAAGATAGCAGCTTTACCTAATTTAAGAGATTTAATGACTGAATCTAACTAATTCATTTCAAAGGGGCGACTTAAAAACGTAGATTCTAAATTCCTATTTCTTCGAATTAAATTATTTTTTAAACTCTAATTTTCCATTTAAAATTAGTAGATGAACTACTTGATTGTAGAAATAGAACAATTCAATTGAGATTCTATTCCCAGATTGTCTATTACTTGAATTTTAATATCTACATTTTTGTTGACGTTTCTCATTAAGTTGTGTAACAATAAATTTTCCATGATCTATATAGTAGTTTGTGAAAAAGGATAGCATAATATTATCTACAAATATATAGATAAGATAATTCTTACAATAGGTGGATAAAAGGGCGAGAGGAAAAAAACTACTTGAAAAAAGTCGACGTGGAATATTTTTGCTATATAACTTAGTAGTAGCCCTAGTACGCGTAAACTTTTTTAGAGCATAAACTGCACTTGCAGTGGCCATAAAACTACCCTAATCTACTTTCTTGTTTGCGCGACAGGCTTTTCCAGGTACAATTTGAGCTTGAACTTTATTGAATATTTTAGTAAGGCTCATTTTCTTTTTCCTAACTTGCATAATTGACACATAATTTTATGGCCCTTCGCGCAAAAATCCTAAGAGATTACAAATTGAAACAAAAAACTCTATTTGATAAAGTTTATACCTATAGCATCGAGTTTTTTTTTTCAAAAACTCGTTTAAGTACCTCGTATGATCAAATTACTCGATTTTAGCTTCAAAGTAAAAGTTTTTATTTTTAGTAATAAAAAATTTGGTAAATGATGATATTTTTTTTAAGGTGAATCTGATATTGGGGGTGTAACAATGGAGGAAGAGGAGAGGAATGCGAAGGGGCAAGAAAATAGTAAAAGTGAATACGGAGAGGTTGAGATAATAGGTTTGTTTAAAAGTGAAAAAAGCGAGGTGGTTGAAGAGGAAGGGGATGAAATCGATCTGGATTTAAAGGAAGAGGACCGCGACGAGTTAATGGTTGGAGATGATGAGGATGATGAGGGTAGTTTATTAAATGGTAAGTATTATTTTTTAATTTTTGGCTTGACGTGGCAAGCAATCGCACTTTGAGGGATGAATTTTGAATTTGAATTTTATAAAACAGGTAAATAAATGTTACATAATTTAGGTATTAAACTGTCAAGAAGGGTTTCTCTTAGGGGGAGAGAGAGATGATTTGAGGCCACCTATAGTCTATAGAAGAGACACTCCCAATCATAAATTGGAAGTGCCACAATGACGGGTCAGGGCTCGCTCTGAATGCTCGCAGGGACGTCCTGCATTTTTAATTAGACAGCAAGGATCTCTTTTAGGATTTGCTTCCTTTAAATCTCATTCATCTATACGAATACGAGGAATACGAATACAGTTAACTCTTTAAAATATTCATAGCAATTTTATATTTAAATTTTAATTTCCTTTAATCGATCTCGGACGCATTTTAAAGGAATTTTCAACCATCAGGCATCAGGAGTTACTTTTTGAGATAGCTCTGATGTGCGTCCTGCCATTGAACATTGATCATTGAACATTGAACACCCCAAACCAGAAATGCTGCTCCCATGACTCTTATAATATATACACTGTAGCGTAGCATTTAAATCGATCCCGTTGTTTGTATTTCACTTTGAAATGTAGTATGTCACAAAGTTTCAATTAAATCAGGCAAAAGCTTGGAGAGAATGGCGTGCGCCGGACATAACAACATTTTACACTTAACATGTCCGCGAATTTTCAAACTCGTGCATTGTCTGCTAACGTCACATAGCCCAATGTTTATAATTAACTCAACTAATGCAGTTTTGTGCGCACCGTGTTCATTTGTAACTTATAATTCAGCTTTTTACCATTCGATTTACGAGCATATTGGCTGTATTGAGTGGACATCGGATATCAACCAGTATAAAGTATAAGTCCGTATTTTCAAATCTATAATGCACACTGTCCACTCCACGTTGCATATTCTAGAAGACAATAAAGGGTGGCCATCTATTCCCCAAGGAACTTCCCTTCACAATCCATGTCCAAACTTGAAAAATATATTCGATGAATATTTTATAACTCTTTTGGGACTTAATAAACACTAAAAGCACTGATTTAAACCTACCAATCAAATTGACCACTTACCAATTTTTACTAAAACCTTTCATCTCTTCCACTTCCCTTTAATAAATAACACGAATTTATAAATGTTATGTCTAGGTAACAATAACAGTCTGCCTTTATGCCGCATTCTTCGCTCCTGTTCAATCTCGAGAGCTCTACAGTCACATTTTGGATTGTACTTGAATAATTGAGCAAGCTCATATCTGGAAATTGTGTAGGCTGATTTCAGTTCACGCATGAGTGTGCAATCAACACGTGCACAACTCCACAAATCATGTTCCCTTTTCAAACCTACGTACATACATATTATACAACAGAAATTTTAACACCCTTATCCTTGTTCCTTTCTCTATCATTACCAAACACGTAATCAAATTTAATCACTTCTATTATAATTATCAATTTCCAAAACACCAATAAAAGTATAAACATAAATCAATTAGGAACAAAAACTGCATAGTTACAATCTTTACAAAAATTATTAGCTGACTATAATAACCAAAAAGTTGGTTTAAATCTTGAAGCACTCTAAAAAAATTGATAGAAGTGGTTCATCAATTTCATAATAACGTTGAGGGAACAGAGCTTAGAACTCAATTGTAGAAGGAATCACTTTAACTCTTTAGACTATTCATATTTCCACCAAATCACAACAAAATACAGGATATGTTCTAGTTCTGTTCTTTTTTCCAGTTATTTTTAATTTTCAATTTTCACAAGATTAGGACTACACCTTTTCCAATTCCAGATAAATCAAAATAATTTCAGAAAGCATCGATTGTATTTCAGAATGATCAATTGTATTTCAGAAATATCAATTTAATTTGAGAAAGGACCAATTCTAAAAAAAATGAGTAAGCCAAGAATTTTTGGCGGTAATTTTGCATGTGAACTACAACACAGGTACATACACATCATCAAAAATGTGATTTGACAATTTAACAATACACCAGTAACACTATTACGCTTAGGTACTTTTTCACAAATGTTAAATCCAATCGTTAAAAGACATCTTCGGATTTTTCCTGTTATGGCTCCTGGTATCGTGGAGAAAATCTTGGTATATTTAGGAACAATTATTGATGAAGCCAAAAATACAATTATTGTGCTCGTGCTGAACAGTACACACTAAAATCGATCAGCTGTTTCAGCAATGGAAGACATGGCTGTTGGTGGTATTATATTTAAGTAATCCAAAATTCAACGCCATAATTCTTTCTGAAATACTATTGATTACTTCTGAATTACAAATCATACTTTCGGAAATTAAATTGACGAATTCTAATTTTCAAATATGCTTTCTGAAATACAATTGGTTTTTCTGAAATACAATTGATGCTTTCTGAAATACAATTCACATTTTTGAATAACAATCGATAATTTCTGATGGACAGAATATTGTTCCAGTTCTGTTTTTGTTTCCAAGCATATTCAATTAAGTCGAGCGTTGAGAGTCGTGGGTCGAAAAACTACAATTATGTTTCAGGAGGAAGATTTTGTTTTGCTTGTGATTGGTTTGTACTACGGTTTGGGGTCTAAAGAAAGGTTTCTAAGTTTATTTTTGTTGTACTTGTGCACTTTATAGTTGATAGCAATGTACCCAAACCATTTTTCCTTAGAAGACTGACCCGGTTCAGACTTCTTCATTTTCTGGAAGTTTCTTCTGTCTCGTTGGTAATTTCGTTTCTTAGTTCTCTTTCAATTTCTAACGAGTTTGTGCCAAAAAGCCAAATTGTCAGCAATTTGTTTGTACTTATTTACTTGATATGATAGATACAAAAACACAACGTCAACAAAACGCCAAAATGTTTTCACAAAAAGGACTGAGTTTGAAAACATTTCGAAACCTTTTGAAGATACCGCTTTCGAGTGGAACATATGAAATTAATATGTGAAAGATTCATCTAAAAATTAATTAATTAATATTTAATATTAAAATAAAAAACTCACTTTGGAACATGAAAAACAAAAGAAAAACTGTCCCCAAAAACACAAGCCTTCAAAAAGTTTGTAAAAAGTTTTTTCTACATGCGCCAAGAAAGACAACTAAAACCATCCCCTTTCAATTGATAATAACAGTAAAACAAAAGTCGTTGTTAAAATCAAAGAAAAAAATTTTTCAATATTTGAAATTTTTTTCCAAGATAAGACCCATTATGGTGTATTTTTTAAGTTTTCTGAAAGTTCTTCGTATTCTCAAGAAATCAGTGAAAAATTTGAAACCGTAGTTTTTTCATTTACCTAGCCTACTTGACAAACGATTACTCATAAAAGTAACTTCAAAAGGTTTTAGTAAGTAAAGGAAAAGATCTACGGTTTTAAACATTTTCCTGGTTTGTTGAGAATATGACCAAGTTTCAGAAAATTAAAAAAATACGAGCAATAGGCGCCCAGTGGGCTTATTCTTGGACCGGTCGAGATCGTGTCGTCGACGACATTCATCATTCTATTTTTTTCATTTACATGAAAAAATAAGAGTCTACTCTTATAGTCTCGTCGACGATACGATCTCGACTAGCCCAAGAATAAGGCTGTAGGGACCAGTAACAAGACACCGGGAGCTAGATTCCTGAGTGAATGTTAATCTCACCTTCCTCGAGCGCATGCGTCAAAATCTCACTCGTGAATGTTGATTCGCCTGGTTTAGATCAAGTGAATTTGGATTCGCCGGTAAGATTTTCACGCATAACTCAAAATTATAGGTTTTAAAACTTAGCCGTAATCGAAACCCAAAAGCTCCTATCCCAGCAATGGAAGCGGAACAAAAGGTCGCCGTAGATAAAACGTCGACGAAGACAAAAGCCCGAAATAAAAAACCGAACGATAATTATTATTAACGATTAGAACAAAACTCAAGGAGAAAAGACCGAATGGTAAAAGGCCGACATAGACAAACGGCCGACATGAACAAAAGGCCAAAAGGAGAAAAGCCGAACGATAAAAGGCCGATAGAAAAAAAAACAGTAATAAAAGTTGAAGTTAAAAAAATGTTTAATTTCAAAAATTTGTAGGTATAATTGATAAAGATAAAGAGAACAACGATATATTTTTTTTCAAAAATGGCATTTTTTCAGAAATGAAAATTTCGTACAATTTTTTAGTTTTAGTAATATTTTCGTACAGCAGCCTTATTCTTGAACCAGTCGACACGATGTCGCCGACGACTTTTATCATTCTGTCCTTCGGCGTTTTATCCAAGTCAATCTTTTATTGTTCTGTTTATTTTCTCTCGGCCTTTTGTTCACGTCGACCTTTTGTCCATGTCGGCCGTTTACTATTCGGCTTTTTCTCAATCGGCCTTTTGTTATAGTTGGCCTTTTCTTCTTCGACCTTTACAAATTCGGTCTTTTGGGGGAAGACACCCCAGCAACACCCAACGATTCACTTTTTGATTTTTCTCGATTAAATTTGAGAACACCCTGTATTATAAATATTGTCGTTATGTAGCGATATTCGTTATGATGATTCAGGCGATTTGACACACCGGAAAACCGGTACAGGTGACGCAATTGATTCCAGTGCCGGACGAGGGGTTTTATACACACCGATAAAATCGGACTCGGTGGCTTTGGTCCTTGCAATCATGTACGAACCAGGATTCGAATTGTCAAAAGTTCAAGACCGGTTGTCGTTACTGTCACCGGTTTTACCTGTGTGTCAAAACAACCGAAGATTTGACTCTTCCAGTCTTTATAACGTAGATCGAAACAAATTACCTTTGCGCTCGGGTAATAAAAGAACGCGAAAATAGATCTTATTGTGTAATGGCTTAACGGTCATCGCTTGCGGTCGTAAAAGAAGCGCTACGACGGTGTTTCTGTAGATCACTACTTACCGACTGCGTTTGCTCATCTCCAAACCATTATGGGTATTGCAACTATTAGTCTCAAATAGAGTGAAATACCAAAATTAATTATAGAAAAGAGTATGATTATTGTATTAATATTGGATGTGGATGGTGGTGGTGTTAAGAATGAAATATGTTGGAGTAAAAGTTGGAGTTATAAATATGAGAAAATTGAACTGGAGAAGATATCGACACGAAAAAGGCATTGCAGTGCGGTGGAAAATGAAATTGCATAGAATAAAAAGCTGCACGTGATCGAATTAGCGCACCTGCTGGGGAGCTTATGCTAAAGAGGAGGAATTTTCGGGGGGTGTTTATGGTAAAGCATGGATGGTTTTTGTTTATTAGAGTTTTGGTAATTGTTGATGAGTGATTGTTTGAATATGTTTTAAGTGTGTATAGGTATCTCGACATGACGGCGGCTGACGGCGCCTACCGTGGCGTCGATAGCGTCGGACAATTGCACAACGCCCAACCCGAGCAATAGGCGCCCAGGGACCAGTTACAAGGCACCAGTAATGCATTGAATTAGACAGTAATACAACAGCGGCCCGATTGCTCCCGATAGACTACGGGTAGCACCGACGTGGGCCCACTGAGTCTGCCGCCTTCATAAACTCAAAATTATATGTTTTAAAGCTTAGCTGTAATCGAAACCCAAAAGCTCCTATCCAGCAACAGCCAACGATGCAATTATAATAAGCGAAATTGAAAGTCAGATTTTTGTTGTTGAATAGGTTTTATGTGGTGGGAAAGGAGGAGTAGTCAATATTAAATGCGGTGACGAAAAATTTCGTTTACTTTAATAAAAACATTGAAAAGTCCCGTCTGAGGTGTCATAGCCATAAGTACATATTCGCTGTGTGCGAAACAAAACTTTAGTGCTGTTTTGTGGCAATATCGGTTGCTGTGGGACCATTGAGGCATTGTTTCCTAACAATAACATTGCGCCTTACAAGCCACTATAAGTAAAGCCGGTCTTCGTCCTTCTTCCCTACGAAAGGGCGCTGAGGAGCTGAGGTCTAAAAGAAACCACCAACCACCACGTGATCCAACGAAAGTAAAAGTCGAAATTATTCATTTAGCGTAACGATTTATCCTCATTTCCATGCATCCTGGAGAAGACATAATAAATATAGAAAAAACTTTTTCGGTCCCAAACCACAAAAGACAAATTCCACCCTTGCTCTTGTGCTCTGTGCCTCTGGCGTAGTTTAAGGAACAATCGAACAATTCGAATGCTGTAAGAGTTGGGCATAAGAAGAAAAAGCTGCATTGGAAGCTCTAATTACTTACATCCGTATTCCTCAGGTTAATTCTGAAGGTAGAAAACATTAGCGGAGGCATTATGGGTGTTCAGAGGGCCATTCGGACCTGTTATAGTCGCAGCGGGATTGGCCGCCCGACCCTAGCAATCAAAAACACGCCAGATTCGTGAAAAAGCTTCCACTACTCTATGGAGACGGGAGACTGGAGACAGCTAAATGGGGAATTAAAAGTTACTGCACTACGATCTTAAGCGTCATACTATTTCACTATTTCTTACTTCTACCCTTCAAATAAACTATCAAACTCGACCCTCTAAACGCCGAATTTTTCAAACCGGACATGCTTACACTTACACCCTCTGTCGGTATCATGTTACCCACCTATTTGTCCGGATTGACATCTCAATAAGCTCCGACTCGTTTGTGGGAGTTGTATTTTGAATGCTTTTTTAAATGGATATCATAATTAAATAATAAAATTCACATCACCTTAACCTTATAAAATATCGAATTACTCAATCTTCACTTTTTTATCCACTAAACTCAATTAAATGAGCCAAAGGAAAACGAAATTCAATGCGTAACTTGCACATTAACACAAATAATCACCTTCCCACATTTTTTACTTACCCCCAATTCTCCACCCAAGATTATTCTTCCTTTTTAAATTACACACAAATTAATTCTACTATAGTACCACCGCCCACCAAACAGAAATCAGGAATTCCAACCTAACTGACAATCATATCAACGACGCTGAATTTGCTGGAGAGTTGTAGTAAGAACTACTACTAATACAACTCTTCAGCATGGGTAGTTAGTTTGGAATTCCTGTTTGCTGCCCGGTTCGACTATATGTATAGTACCTATGCCGAATAAATTCCTTTTCCAACCTAACATGACACGTAACAGTTACCTCTTTGGATTCAATGGCGGATTAAGCATATGGCAACCTAAGCTAGTGCCTAGGGTCCAAGATTGTCGAAGGGCCACTTTAACCAATTTGGAACAAATTATTTAAAAATATTTTCATATGCGACAAAAAAAAATTAAAACAGATCTCAGTGAATTTCATAAGTTTTTGAAATGTCATTTACAGAAATATGGTCAGGGTACAGACAACGTTAGTTATTTATCACATACTGTTGTCGATGAATTTATTCTCATATTAGCGAATAGTGTCAAAGATGTGATAATTAAAGAAATCCAAGAAAGCATTTATTTTTCACTGATTGTTGATTCTATCCCTGACATATTCCATGTAGTTGTGGTCAGCGACTGCTGAAGCCATAAATCCTAAAGGCATTGAAAACTAATTACAATGCCATAAAACGTTGTTTAGAAGTTATAAGTAACAATGTTGAGGAAAAAATACAACTCAAATTGAAACCAAATCATTGTCCAAAACTACAAAAAAAATTGTAACGGGGTTATTGATAATTTTAAAGAAACAGTTGTTAGAAGACATAAATGCCACTAATTTAAGAATCATTTATGACAATCTCTAGTTTCTCTTTTGACCTCAAAAAAGATAAAAGTTTTGAAAATTTAAAAAAATATTCTTGGGTGATATTAACGTTGAGGCTCTAAAAAACGAGAAATATAAATTTCCTTCCTTTGGCCAAAGAAGTATTTTTAAATTCCAACCCTATTTTCCCATTGAAATGTTAGAGTATACAGTGTGTCCCATTTGACGTTGGACTGTATGGGTATCTTTGTTATTATTGGAGATAGAAAGTCGGTTTTTAATTATTAAATGGACAACATAGTAGAGAAGTTTGGATTATTTTCAGTCAATCCGTTGGCGATAAAAACATTAATTTAACTTTATATTTTTTTATTTATTAACCTGATAGTTATTGAGTAGATCGGTGGTGCTTAATACGACCCATGTTGTCATTTAAAGAAAACATATGTGGCGCCACTACTCGGAAACTTCTGTACCAACTCTTTTGAAAATGCTGATAAAATATGAGCATTTTGATTACATTGACACCTGCAAATTTTCATTGGTTAAATCCCACGCGTTTTAAAAGTATTTCATTTAGTGCGAGACTTTTTGCCCACTCTGTATACATAAATCGTTAAATCAGTTTTTTGATTTACTGCAATATTTTGGTTTCTTTGGATGTGAAACATTTTACTTAACATGCGTTTTTCACAAAGGTCTCTCTGTCTATTATTATGACTCCTTTGAAGTCAAAATCATGCTGCAACCCGAACTGGAGTGAACTCCATAGTCCGGTCAATTTAGCCCTAAAAATAGTAGTAAAGGTGCAAAAATTAGCGTAAAGCTAAAAATTAGTATGAATGTTGGTAAAACCATTATAAATGAATTCTGAAAAGTCCTCATCTATCCCATACCTGGAAAAAATTTTATTCAAGTTCAAAGATCTTAAAAATGGGTTTTTCGCGTTTTTCAGCAAAACGGTAAGTTTTATCATAAAATTAGGTCAGACAAAAATTATAAATCATATAATTATCTATTAAAAATAACTTAATACTTTTTCTCCTAAGAGCCACCGTTTCTGAGACAGAACGATTATAAAAGTTGAAAAAGTTGTAATCTTCATAATATGCATAACTACGCCACGTATACACATCACTGAAGCTGTAATACAAGTAAAAATATTTTTATATCGGTCAATGTAAGCTATAAATCGTTTTAATCGGCCAACTGGTTAGGTCAAAATTAATTATTTTCCGATTAATCACAAATTTCATAGCAATTTCTTCGTCCAAAAGTGAAATTTTGAAATTTTCAACGGTTATTCGGTCATAACTTCTAAACCAATAAAGATATCAAAACGAATCTTTTTTTGTGTGAAATCCTACGCAAAAACCTTTAAGATAACTCGTTAAGATCCATGATCGATGAAGGGGCAGGGAGGTAAAAAAATTGTCAAAATCGCATTTTTTTACAAAGTTTTTTGCGCGATTACAATTTTGAGTGTGGTAAAATCATTCTATTTTGGGATTATATGGTGTCATTTTGTACAGACATTTCAGAGACACCCTGTATACAATACCCCATTTACGGTACTTCTGATTATTGAGATAAAATGTGTTAGTAAACTGTCAATAAAATAAGTTGTCAGGAATGTGGAGTGATAAAAGTGTGGTATTGAAAGATTTTCGTGTAAAATGTGTATAATAAATTGTGCCCATTATTTCGAGTTTCCATTCCATTAAACAGTGCATTAAGAGGGAGTTACATGAGTATTAAGATGTCAACAATAGTCCTAATCACGCATACTGGCCATTACCAAGGGTGGACTTAGGTATTGTCTCTTTGTGTAATCTAGCCACCAATATCACTTACATTACTGTTAATTTGTTGATAAAATAATCACTTAAACGCTTTCATTACATTTTGGCAGATGTTTTGTGGTTATTGAAGCGAAGAAGGCGACTACGCGTAACCAGTGATCTAAACAAACCCCATTACTTTTTTCATCTCCAAATTATCAATCGTCACCTATTTAGAACTGTTTTCAAGCATATCGGCACCTGCCAATCAACCTCCTTTGTATAATCATTCGGTTGAATTGCAACCGCAGCAAGCGTGCCGCTTGTCCGCGTCTCAAATTTAATCCAAATCGATTTAAAAAAATAATCTTGTTTCTAATAAAATTGAATCAAGTGTCTGCTCAAAAAATACCACCATTAATTTCTCAAGAATTTCAGCTTTGTTCATCTACAGGGAGTCCTTAAACCATTAACCTCCTACAATGATCGCCCTGACATTCACCTATTATAAAACATTACGTGTCCAAATAATTTTTTTGTTAACAACATTAACATACCTTTTTTACATTGCTTCATTTCAATTAAATATAAGCACGGAATAATAAATTGACGAAGCTCGTTTCCTTTAATGCCCAATTATTAAGAGGAAGCGATTTGCTGCAAATAAATCGATAAGTTTTTAATGGGGTACTTTTGTGACCATTGAGGTTGAATATATTTTATATTTCATACAACTTGCTTGTTATATCGTACAGAGTGGGATAACGAAAATTTTGAAGGAATGATATAAATTAGATGATTATGTTTAAAGAATTATTGTCCAGTAAAGTTATGGTGCAATTATTTTTAGTGGTTTTTTGACGCTATACATGGATCTAGAAAGGAATTTCATTTGTCATTTTTGTTTTCAAAATATCGCAAAAAATATTTGGCGAAAAAAAAAATTGTTGGTCAATTTGAAATTCGTGTTCAGTAGCCTAAAAAATCATAAAGTAAGCGCCTAAAAAGAATGACTTTCCAGTTGAAGCCCTTTTTGAACAGCATTTGAGTGGACAATTAGTGGAATCAGGTAATTAAAGATGAAAGTGGAGTAAGAAGTTAAATGGTTCGATAAATGGAAGCATGTTCTGGAGGATGCGTGGTGTTATTAATTAGTGTAGTTGGGTAAATTAGTGGAATAAAAGGATAAAGTTAGTTGTTGGGCAGAATTTTGAATTTATCAGGTCGTTTGGAAAATGATAAAGTGAAAATTGTAGGCCCCTTCACATTGCGAGGTAGTTTCAATAAATGGGTTGCGTCCCCTGTGCGAAACTTACCTGACTTCTAAGTTAGACGTCTAATAAGATAATAATCTACAGACAAATGCTTTATAATATTTTATGCTTCCCTGAAGGAACGACAGCTGCCCCAAGCTAGAAATAAGCACAGTTCTGTGCTATCTAATCTTTCTTTGCTAATTACTCTCTCGTATAAGTTACGATATGCACGTTCTTATACATTAAACACACAAACCAATAAATAGTTTAATATTTGAGAAGTTGAGATGAGATGCGATGATGGTTTATGCTTTATTTATGGCGAATTTCCAAGTTTTATATTTAAATATATGTTAGGTAGTTATTAAAGTAGGAAGGTGGTGCCGTGCCATCTTTTATAATTTGTTTGATTACTAAGAGAGGAGAAGAGAAGAGAAGATAGAAGCTTGGAGTGAAGATTGCAACGGAAGTGGCAACAGACGCTGTGTGAGTCGAGGGTGTCAGGCGCGGAGTTCCTTGGGGAATCCCCAAGCAATCTCGGTCGTTTCCTCCCCAAGCGCCAAGACTCAATTAAACTTTAAGATGATATGCAAGTGCCCCTCCACCTCCACTCTTCCCTATTCTTGCGCCTCCCAGTCCATCAGTGCCGGAATTCCGGAATTTATAGCAGATTTTCATCGTCGCCTTTACCATAAAATCACTAACATTTATTTAGTTTACTTAAATTACTCCCACACATACTCTAATTCACTTCACCATCCTTCTAATTAATCATCACAAAATTACCATAAATCGTTATTACCCAAGAAGACGAAAATATCAACTTTATTGAAGGAACTCTAAAAATCTTTGAAAAATCTCAAGAATTGAATGAGCTAGAGAATACACAAGAAGACGAGAAAATTCCTTGTATCCAACTTTATTGCAGGAACTCTAAAAATCTTTGAAAAATCTGAAGAATTGGTTGAACTATAGAATACACAAGCAGACGAAAAAATTCATTGTATCTAACTTTATTGAAGGAACTCTAAAAATCTTTGAAAAACCTGAAGAATTGGTTGAACTATAGAATACACAAGCAGACGAAAAAATTCATTGTATCTAACTTTATTGAAGGAACTCTAAAAATCTTTGAAAAACCTGAAGAATTGGTTGAACTATAGAATACACAAGCAGACGAAAAAATTCATTGTATCTAACTTTATTGAAGGAACTCTAAAAATCTTTGAAAAACCTGAAGAATTGGTTGAACTATAGAATACACAAGCAGACGAAAAAATTCATTGTATCTAACTTTATTGAAGGAACTCTAAAAATCTTTGAAAAACCTGAAGAATTGGTTGAACTATAGAATACACAAGCAGACGAAAAAATTCATTGTATCTAACTTTATTGAAGGAACTCTAAAAATCTTTGAAAAACCTGAAGAATTGGTTGAACTATAGAATACACAAGCAGACGAAAAAATTCATTGTATCTAACTTTATTGAAGGAACTCTAAAAATCTTTGAAAAACCTGAAGAATTGGTTGAACTATAGAATACACAAGCAGACGAAAAAATTCATTGTATCTAACTTTATTGAAGGAACTCTAAAAATCTTTGAAAAACCTGAAGAATTGGTTGAACTATAGAATACACAAGCAGACGAAAAAATTCATTGTATCTAACTTTATTGAAGGAACTCTAAAAATCTTTGAAAAACCTGAAGAATTGGTTGAACTATAGAATACACAAGCAGACGAAAAAATTCATTGTATCTAACTTTATTGAAGGAACTCTAAAAATCTTTGAAAAACCTGAAGAATTGGTTGAACTATAGAATACACAAGCAGACGAAAAAATTCATTGTATCTAACTTTATTGAAGGAACTCTAAAAATCTTTGAAAAACCTGAAGAATTGGTTGAACTATAGAATACACAAGCAGACGAAAAAATTCATTGTATCTAACTTTATTGAAGGATCTCTAAAAATCTTTGAAAAAACTGAAGAATTGGATGAGACTACAGAATCCAACTTACTCTTGGATACAAGGATTTTTTGTCTTCTTGTATATTCTGTGGTCTGATCCAATTCTTGAGGGTTTTCAAAGATTTTTAGAGTTCCTTCAATAAAGTTTGATACAAGGATATTTTTCGTCTGTATTGAATATTTATCCAAATCATCTACAGACTACAGAATACAGAAGAAGACGAAAAAATTCGTTTTATCAATCAGAAAAAAACGGTATTGACTGATAGTTTTTGAAGTTTCATATTAAAAAAGTTGTTCCAGACATTCAAGGCTTAGTACATTCTAATGAAGAAGAAATAAACTTGCTAACAAAATCAGTAAAGTTGAGACTATAGAATAAACAAGAAGACGAAAAAATTATTGTTGCTTTATTGTTGGATACAAGGCATTTTTTCGTCTTCTTGTGTATTCTGTAGTCTCAACCAATTCTTCAGGTTTTTCAAAGATTTTTAGAGTTCCTTCAATAAAGTTGGATACAAGGATATTTTTCGTCTTCTTCTGTATTGAATATTTATCCAAATCATCTAAAGACTACAGAATACACAAGAAGACGAAAAAACGAAGATTTTTAGAGTTCCAACAGTAAAGTTGGATACAAGGAATTTTTTCGCCTTCTTTCGTATTCTGTAATCTCGTCCAATTCTTCAGGTTTTTCTAAGATTTTTAGAGTTCCTTCAATAAAGTTAGATACAATGAATTTTCTCGTCTTCTTGTGTATTCTGTAGCTCATCCAATTCTTCGGGTTTTCAAAGATTTTTAGAGTTCCTTCAATAAAGTTGGATACAAGGAATTTTTCGTCTTCTTGTGTATTCTGTAGCTCATCCAATTCTTCAGGTTTTTCAAAGATTTTTAGAGTTCCTTCAATAAAGTTGGATACAAGGAACTTTTTCGTCTTCTTGGGTATTCTGTAGCTCATCCAATTTTTCAGGTTTTTCAAAGATTTTTAGAGTTCCTGCAATAATAATAATGTTTTGATATCTAGATACAGGGTGACTGGTAAGTGACCGTATTTCTTTCAGGAGGTGATGGCCGAGCACATTTGCAACAAATTTAATCATTACATGCATTATCCCAATCCTCATCGCTTTCGAGATATTCCAGTATTTAAATTTTCTTAGAATTTCACTACCTGCTGACTTTTACCTCTTGTATTTTTTTTCCATAGAAGCAATTTACATAATTTTTATTACATAACAGGTACTATTATTTAAACTGATTAGGTCAACCGAAATATTAGAAAAAAACTTTATACTTTCTAAAAAATTGGAAAATAGGGATAGCAGGTAGTGAAATTTAAAAAAAACTTAAATCCTGGAATATCTCGAAAACGATGAGGATTTGGATAATGCATGTAATGATTAAATTTGTTGCAAATGTGCTTGGCCATCACCTCCTGAAAGAAATGCGGTCACTTACCAGTCACCCTGTATCTAGATATCAAAACATTATTATTATTGAAGGAACTCTAAAAATCTTAGAAAAACCTGAAGAATTGGACGAGACTACAGAATACTAAAGAAGGCGAAAAAGTTCCTTGTATCCAACTTTACTTTACCAGTCACCCTGTATAATCAGCTACAATAATAAGTTGAATTTATTATGCAAGATTTTGACACTTTTAGTCACACAAAAAATTATCCTCACCTAAATTTTTATGGAAATTATACTAAGTATCAAGGAGGATTGCCGTATCACCCTACAAACCCACATTTAGTACAAATCGCCCTCGTGTTCATCTTTCCTCTTGTTGATAGAGATTTTCAGCAGCTCACAGATGTTCAGTTTAACAATTATATCTAATCAAGAAGAATAAACCAGATCAAAATCACCTTTTTATGAATAAAACTGATACCACGAAACTCTTTGTTTGATAAAATCAAGGAATTTTTGAAGTTTCGTATTAAAAAAGTTCCTTCAGTAATTTTTCCAGGCACAATACGTTCAAATGAAGAAGTAAATTTGCTAACAAAATTTCTCTTTAAAACATAACACTTTTTTCCTGAAGAGGTGTCATCTGTAAGTAACGATTTTGTTAGAGATTTTGATAAAAAATTTGAGTTTAAACTGATTTTGGAGAAAACAGTTTTTTAGTACAGGAAAATGTGAAGTTATCCAATGTTTCGATCGAAGAACTAATTTCCAAAATTATTTTTGATAAAATGTAAAAACTTAAATTTTGCTAAAAACTAGCTTTTTAACATTTTTTTTTTCAAAAAGAGATTTTTGCATAAGATAAAAATTAACCATGGATGAGCGAGATCTAAAATTTTCACAAAACTTGCTTTTTGAATTTTGTTTTAGGACAAGATCAGGGTAAATATTAAAATCTCAATAAAATCTAAAAAAAATAGTGTCAACAACACTATAAGTGAAATTTTTTTTTGAAAATGTGTACAATGTTACATATTTTGACGAAAAATTGAGCTTAACAGGTTTTTTTGGTAGAAGAAAATGGCTGTCGATTATTTCGTCGATCTAATGCAGAACTATATCCTATAAGTCAAAAAACGCTTTTTTTAGGAGAAGGTACTTTTTAATTTATTTATATAGGGTGTCCCAAAAAGAAGTGCTCAAAAGAAAATCCTAGAAACTAGACGAGATTTTATCGACAAAAAATCCAATGACCCTGACTATTGGGTTTTACGAGTCATCGAATTTTGTTCCCACAGTAAATGTTGATAATTCGAAATTCTGTTATAGTTCATAAACTATTTGGTCAATTTAAATTAAAAAAATTGTAAAGTAAAGCTAATCAATGCCACTTTGGCTATTCCTACCCTATTCTTATTTGTCGATAAAATCTGGTCTACTTTTTAGGATTTTAGATTTTCTTCTGAGTACTTCTTTTTGGGACACCCTGTATTATGTTAATATTTAGTGATGCGTTAGAGGTTTTCTAAAGACATTATCCAGATTGGTTTATTTTATTAATTGGATGTTTCTGCATTAAAAGCGTCATATTTTGAACTATACATACATGGCTTTATCCCACTTTATGTAAAATTTGACTTAGGATATTTCTGCATTAGAACGACGATTTGTTTTCCTGAGAGATGAAACCAAAGTAATACATTTTTTTGATTTCTTCATAAAAAGTGTCTAAATAATTACCAGGTTTCTTATTGGAAGATTTTATGTAGGAAGCCATTTAGAATCAAGCTAAGCGTATTCAATACATTTTCAAAACTGCATGGAAACATGATAAATATATTAGTTAGGATCGACGTTTAGCTAGATTGGTTTTGGAATAAAAACGAAAATCACAATTTTTTTACGATATTTTGAAAACTAAAAACGGAAGATCAATCTTTAAATATTTTAAGATTGTTACTCTCCTCTAAATTTTTTTCGACATGTTCCGAAGACGGAAAACTAAAGTTGTTGACTATGTAAAGGGGGTTGCTTATATCCAAATTTTCTTTTATCAAAGATCAAAGGTAACTAACTAGTGACTAGGAGGTATTTTCAAAAATCACATTTCGATACATAGGTATAAGAAAAAAATACTCCAACTGCATCATCTATAGATAATTTTTAAATACACGTTAAAGCCTTGAAATGCTAATTTATTAGATATTAAAACAGTATTTTTTTTGTAATTTCTTTGATTGGAGAAATTCTGGTTCTGGTATACATATTATACATTCAGTAATTTGTAGTATAGGTATACATCTGGATCAAGAAGGTTGATGAATAAAATGAGAAGACTAAAAGGCGTAAATTAAACTAATGAAAAGAATTTGCGCTTGTAAAAATAAAACGTAGCTGCGCGCGTTCGTAAAGTAAACCACATTTAATTTAGCAATGCACGTTTCCCGACACTAATCCTGCATTAGGTGGCAGATTCTTTCCACCAGTTTTTCCACAGATGTGATCGCGGAATCTTGTTTCTTCCCACGCTCTATATACGGACACCATGCCATTCTCAACTTCACCAAGAGCCACAACACCGCACTCGACATCTTCCTCGCTACTCGCATCTCATCTTTATCTTCCAATTCTTCCATAACATAAAATCAATCATTATCTTACTCGTTATCCATTACACGTTCATCATCGACAACTAAAGACCCTACGTCTAACACCGCGCACGTCGCCTTCGCTTACAAATAATTAATGACAAACGTTCATAATTTTTCATTCATGTAATTCGAGATACATTAATTCTTATTAAAATTAATTGATTTATTAAAAAATTACTACGCTTATCCTATATTCCTGTCCTTATCACTGGCGGATTTGCCTATGGCACAGTAGGCTAGATAACATTTTTCTAATTTGCATACAGAATTTAATTGATTATAACAGTCTTCATTATAAACAATTAATGTTTTTTTGAGGTGTTAAATTTCTTTTGTTTTGTCCTTCAAGTTTCAAATCCAACATTAATGTAGAATGAAAGGTAACGGACCAAGAACAGCTCCTCGTGGTACCCAAAATTCCATTACGAATTCATAGCTAACTACGTTACCTATTCTAAAAGTTCTATTAGTAAAATATGAGTTTAATAATTTTCCCACAAGACTTCTCATCCCCATTGAATCCAGTATGTACAACATGCTTCACCGAAAACTGGTACACTAAAGAAATGCTAGCGCCAATAAGAAGCTTTCGTGCGGCTTGAGTATACCTTAGTCTCGCCCACCGCTATTCAGTAGTTAAGTGGGTACCATTTCTTTCGTGTACCAGTCTTCAGTGAAGCATGTTGTACATCCAAAAGAATCACATGTGATACAGTGGCGAAAGAGTGTAGATAAGAAAACCCCTATTGCCTTAAGACCTAAGTCAAGATTCTCACAAATATAGTTTTTAAATCTTACAATATTTATATGAAATATTTTTTGATCAAACCAATATTATACAGGGTGTCTCACTTTTTTTCCAGCAATTTTGTTTTAGATAGTAAATGTCATTCTGAACAAAAAATTTCCTATGAACTATTATGTTTTTTCGACTCCTTAAAAAGTTACAGCAATTTTAAAATTTTATAAATTTAATGATTTTTGTGGGACGCCCTATACAGGGTGTCCCATTTAACTTTGGACTGTATGGGTATCTTTGTTATTATTGGAGATAGAAAGTCGGTTAAATGGACAAATTTTTTCGAATATTAATAATTTACTTACAAAAAATTTGAATATCGCATCGTTCCAACGCTATTTTGAAAAAACAAAAAAATACGATTTTCAAAATATGGCTATAACTTCGTTATTTTCGGTGGTACCAAAAATTTTTTTTACTTAATACAGACATTTTTTGTGTACAATGCAGTAAAACAAATGAATATTTTTTTTCGCCAACGGATTGACCGGAAATGAACCAAACTTATTTTCTTATGGCAGCCATATTGGATTTACACATATTCGGAATTAGTGTATTTTTCTGAGTAATTTGATATATCATATGTAATATTTTAAGAAAAATAGAAATAATTTATTTTATAACAAAAATGGCCTTGAATAGATGTAAACTGTCAATACATATGTGTTAAAATTTGTTTTACATTTAATATTTTAAATAGTGACATTTATGTTATTGACAATTTACATCTCTTAACGTTCAATGTTAGTTTGTAAAATCAAATAGTTTTATTTTTTTTTAAATATGACATATGGTATACCAAATTACTCAGAAAAAAATACTGATTCCGAATATATATGAATCCAATATGGCTGCCATAAGAAAAAAATAAGTTTGGTTCATTTCCGGTCAATCCGTTAACGAAAAAAAATATTCATTTGTTTTACTGTATTGTACACAAAAAATTGTCTGTATTATGTCAAAAAACTTTTTTGGTAACACAGAAAATAAATAAGTTATAGCCATATTTTAAAAATCGCATTTTCTGGTTTTTTTTTAAGATAGCGTTGGAACGATGCGATATTCAAATTTTTTGTAAATGAATTATTAATATTCGAAAACATCTCTACTACTTTGTCCATTTAACCGACTTTCTATCTCCAATAATAACAAAGATACCCATACAGTCCAACGTCAAATGGGACACCCTGTATAAATTTCATTTAATTTTTATTTTTTTTATTTAAATCAAGATGCTTTGGATTTCGTATATCTTGAAGCCAATAAGATGCTAAATTTTACCGAGGGAAATTTAACCTCGTCGTTTACTTATTTTCAAAACAGACAATAATGTTCAAAACATCAATTTGGCAAAAAAAATCCAAATATTAATTGATTTAAATAAAAAAAATATTATAAGGAAAAATATTATACAGGGTGTCTGGAAAAAAAGTGAGACATAAATTTTAAAAACATAACCTAGTCGTATGTGGTTATTTTTTTATAAAAAAAAATTCAATTGGAAAATTCTGATTTTTATTTAAAAAAAATTCGTTAGGATCCAATAAATAAAAAATAATATCGAGGCTTCAGAAAAAATTAAATAAATGAAAATTCAGTTTTTACTTCTCACTTGGGTCTCGAAAAATTTCAACCTCCAAAAAGCCAAACTTGTATTTTTAGTTTTTAATTTATTTGGCGATATTTTCAAGAAACGTTCTAATTTTAAAATTCGCTTGATATTTGGGGTTTTGCTCATAATTTTTTTTCTATTGAAGCTTTTTTAAAATTTCTTTTTTTGGTACACAGAAGAGTCTTGTGGCTACCAATTTCTTCTGGTTTTGTTTTTGTAAGTCACACCAAATACTCATACGGCAGCAGTAAAATTGGCACTTTAAAAAAAACCTGGTCCTAGAAAATACCATTTTTCTTTAACAAGGGACCTTCAAATTGAGATTTGTAAAATTTTCTCTTATCTAAATACACAACTTCACAAAAGTGTTATTCTGTTTTTCCGATTATATCGAGTATAAGGTTTAAAACAGCAAGCCAAACTTGCTCATTTTTAGGTCAGATTTGATTGTCTATAAATCTAAAAATTCAATAAAAAATACAAAAACAAAATAATAGACATGTTATTATTAATGAACTACTACTACAAAAAAAACAGAATTTAATTTACTGGTTTGTCTAAAAAATGGTATTCCGTAGAGTCACATTTTACGCTCACAAAATTTCGCCGACTATCGTCTTAAAACAAAAAGTTGGTAATATGTTTTTTTTAATCTAAAATTTAACCATAAAATAATTTTTATTGTGATTTAAAAATAAAATAAAAATAATTTTGCTTTTTCCATGTCATTCCATGTAAAAACTCGTATATTTTGTAAAATTGAGGCAATTAAAAAAATAAAGATGAAAAATATTTTGAATTGAATTTTAGAAAGAAAAATTTACATTTCTAGCCAATAAAATAAAAGAAACGTTGAGTCTCTGTGCAGAAATATGATAAAGAAAATGAGACCAAAAAAATTCACCTGATAGGAGTAATTGCATGTATTTACATAAATATGACAGTTTATATTTTTATATTTCAAAAATCTCAATTTGATTAAAAATCTCAACTACTACTTGAATAATTTATATTATTTTTAAGTTTTGGTAGTTTTTATCAATTTCAGATAGAGAACAAATTTTTGTTATTTTTTTAATTTAAAAAAAAATGTTATTTTCGGTAAAACTGGAAGTGACATTGAAATAATGTCAAGTCCATAAAATGACTTATCTAAAATCATACAAATATGCACATTTCATATTTCGTTTTCACACAGTAAAAGATTTTCGGCAAATGATATAAAAAAATCTTGACGAAATATTACAAAAAAAATATTGATCTATTTGTGTAAATTCATATTTTTCACCTTATGTTTTTAAATTTTTTAGAAACAAAAATTTAAAAATAAATACAATAATATTATAACATATTTAGACTAAAGAAATAAAAAACCATTACCAAAGTACAACAAACAAAATTCTTCAATTATCTGTGTGGGTTTATATGTATTATTTTCGAGAAATGAGTCAAGTGTTAAATAAAAACAATAATGTAACCTGAACTCGAGCCTGAGCTGTTAATTTTTGTCATCACAAAAACATTACTCCTATTTATTTATTTAAAGATTTATAAACAAAAATTATAAAATAAATACAAAAGTATAACATATCCTGTCAATAAATTAATATAAAATATGCAGTCTTTACCGAAATATTAGAAAACAACAGATAATTAAAAAATATAAGCGTCCTATAAAATAATGACAGAAAAAAATAATAAAAACAGTGAGTTTTTTATTTCTAAGCTTAATATTAATTATTTAAGTATTTAATCAGAAGCTTTAATTCAATTTAATTTTTTTAAAACAATAAAAAGATGTTAATTTATTTTTTTTTTTTTTGAAATGTAAAATTTAACATAAAATACTTTTTATTGTGGTATAAAAATAATAGAAAAAATTTTTGTTTTATTCTATGCCATTGTTTGTAAAAACTTGTAGTTAAGATATTTTATACAGGGTGCGGGAAAAGTCTTACATAATCTCTATAACTTTTTTAATATTGGTTTGATCAAAAAATGTTTCATATAAATGTTGTAAGGTTTAAAAATTGACATTCATCTGCGACTATTCCATTTAAGATTTCAAACTTGACAGTTTTATCTCAGTCACGTGATGTAGAAAAACAAAAGCAAAGTCAATTTTTAAATCTTACAACATTTATATGAACATTTTTTTATCAAACCAATATAAAAAAGTTATAGCCATTATGCAGGACTTTTCCCGCACCCTGTATATTATTTTATTTTAAAATAAGACAATTAAAAAAAGAAAGGAAAAATTGTTTTACTATTAAAGAGAATAATCTAAAAGAAACGTTGTTTGTACCGATATAAGGTAAAAAAATCAAAACCAAAAAAAAATTATAAGAGTAAATTTTTAAAACGTAATCTAGTCGTGTGTTGTTATTTTTTTTAAATAATATCGAGGCCTCAGAAAAATTAAATAAATGAAAATTTAAGATTTTAAACGATTGCCTTATTATTTAATCAGAAGCTAATTTTTTTAAAATAATTAACAATATAAATTTTTTAAAACAAAAACTTCTTATTGTATTTTTTTTAATCTAAAATTTAACCATAAAATAGTTTTTACTGTGATTTAAAAATAAAATAAAAATTACTTTGTTTTTTCTATCATTTCTTGTAAAAACTCGTAGTTAACGATATTTTGTAAAATTAAAACAATTAAAAAAATAAAGAAGAAAAATATTTTGAATTAAATTTTAGAAAGAAAAATTTACATTTCTAATTAAAAAAAAAAAAGGAGTACATTTTTTTCGAAAAAGTTTGACCTGAAAAAACGTTAAAATTGTAGTTTTTAACTTTTGGCGATATTTTTAAGAAACTTTCTAATTTTAGGATTTAACACTCTTTTTTTGTAGTTGTTTAAAAAAAATTAGTAGTTTCTATATTATTTAAGATTTTTAACGAATATTTTATTAATTTAATCAGAAGCTAAAAAAATCCATTTTTATACACTTTTGAATTTTTTTAGAAGAATTTACAATTTAAATTTTTTAAAACAATAAAAAGTTGTTCATTTATTTTTAATTTTTTTTTAATTACTGGCCAATAAAATAAAAAAATAACGTAGAGTCTGAAAAAAATTGAGATCAGAAAAATTATCAATATACAGAGTGTTTCTAAATATATGCGAAGAAATTCTACAGGCGATTCCTTGACCAATTCTAAGACAAAAGTAAAGAATAAAAATTTTCTCAAAAGTGCTCTATTTTTTAGTTATGGGGTCTCAAACTTTCTATATTTTTTCATTTTTTGAGTATAACTTTTTTTAATTTTGTTAATTTTATTTTAATTTAAATTAAAAACGAAGCATTTTAGAGAAAATATTTATTCTCTGTTTTCGTCTTAAAATTGGTCAAATAGTCTTCTAGGAAGTCTCTGGTATTTATTTTTTTAAAAAAGCCACCCCTGTTTAATGCAAAATTGGCATACAACTTCGTACATGTTTTTAAATAACTTCTAAACCGTACCAGCTGTGAAAAAATTAAACAGATCAAAAATTTTCAGAAAAAAGCAAGGAATTAGAATATCTCATTTAAAATGTTAAGTGGGGTAGCACAAAAACGTTATGGCATAAAAAATGGGGTCTATACCCCCAAAATACATCCCCCTGTATTTTATTTCGATATTTGATATTTTTATCATGTTACGACAATAATAACTAGAGTGTGTTTCAAATTTGATCAAATTATCTTAAAAAATAAAGAAGTTATACTCAAAAAATGAAAAAAATATAGAAAGTTTGACACCCCATAACTAAAAAATAGAGCACTTTTGAGAAAATTTTTATTCTTTACTTTTGCCTTAGAATTGGTCAAGGAATCGCCTGTAGAATTTCTTCGCATATATTTAGAAACACCCTGTATATACCTGTAATAATAAAACTAGCTATTTAATATTCAATGATATGATATGATACAAAAAAATAAGGAAAAAAATTAGTTGATTATTGAGTGTTAAAAATGCATTTTTATGAATATAAATTAAATTTATGAAAATATTAGTAGTTATTTTCATCGTATCCATACTTTTAAAACTAGTGCGAGAAAGTGACACTTTTAACTTCTGTCATGAGTGTTAGAATGGTGACTTTTAACACGTTTGTAGAAAAACTACATTTTATAAAAATAAACAACATATTAAAAAATAAAATCACAGAAAATATCATAATTTTTTGTCATTTTTATTTAAATACACGCGTTCTTATCTTTTGATTGGCAAAATTGTATTCTTTCAGATCTATTTTTTAGAACATTGATTTCAATTGCCAATGATGATAAATCATGAAATCTTTGTTCGTCATTGTATTACCAAGATCTTCAATTTGCTTGCATCGAAGTGTCTTTAGTTTCGTCATTTTTAATAAAATTTATCATTTGGGAAGAAATCATTTTCATCTTTCTAGATTCTGTGTTAAAATATTTTTGATTATAAAATACAATAAAATCTCATACACTTTAAAGCTTTTTTTATGACTTTCGCAGTCGATAGCTACTCGATTATTCTAAATCCGCCACTGGATAAACGATCCATTATTGATAAACACCGCCTTTTAAATTGAGGCGAATATCGGGATTAGAGTTTCCACTCACTCTAGTTCGGCTATTTAGAGAGCATGAGTAGCCATTGCTGTTTAAACAGTGCAGGTAATCATTCTCATTTTTGTTTCTAAAATCTAGTAGATTTAAATTAATGTCACCTTCTAAAATTTGTTATAATTCTATCAAATAATTCATATATACCTTTTTAAGAAATCATCAATCTCTGTATATTGCAATTATCCTTCTTTTGAATTGAAATCTCTACATAAGACCTTTGAGGATTCTTGAAGGGAAATCCTTGATTTGCAGTAATTATCTTATGATTTGGTGTGAAGTATAGTAATTTTTGTGGATATTTGGAAATAATTGATTGGAAAAAAGGGGAAAATCGTGTGGGTATGAAGGCTCCTCCTAAATTTGTGTGTGATAGCCAATTGTGAGTCTCGTGCTGTTTCGTGCTTGTTAAATGGAGCTGAATTTTGAAACCAGGAAGTGAAGAGGGCGAAGTAAGAAAAAATGTATTACATCACGAAAGAGTAGAACTCCATTTGCGACGTGGTTATCTCTTATCAATAAAAGCAAGTATTGTTCGAATTATTGTAAATATAAAGTTTAGTGAGTAATCGTGGTTTTTATTGTCGCTGGTGGTAAAGCACAATGAGAATGGCCTTATTTCAATAAACAATAAATGATAAGTGATTTATGGCAGTGTGTTTGTGTATTTCCTCGCGCGCGGAAGCTAATCGCCTGGTGGCCACCTCTTCATCTCGAATTAAACACGTTCCCACCCCTTTTCATCGTCATTTTAATCGTCATTAAGGGTTACCTCATGTTGAGAACCAGGGCTGTCAGCGGGGTACGATTTGGACCCCACAGACCGTGAAGAGTGAAGAGGCAGTCCCAATCCCCAATCCTACTCGTAATATCATCGAGGCTGCTGCGGGCTGCGGTTACACCTGTACCTCAGTGCACCACCTTAGTGCTTAGTGCTTAGTGCCACCGAAACCGAACCGACAACTGACAGTCCACTTTGAAATCGCCACTCACGCGGTTTCCTCTTACGCAATCCGTCTCAACAAGATTACCGTTTACAGGTAACGCGCTCCTCACTAATCAACAAGAATCTAAAATGATAACGCGATACGATTGAAAATGTTGTTTAAAGGTAACAGCAGCAGGTTGGAAATGGTCATCGAAAAAATTCAAAACAACAAGGAACAAAACGAAACAACTGACACTAAAGGTATTTTTTAGAAATTTACAAAAAAAATCAGTAAATTTAGTATACTAGTATGGGACTGATTTTTTTAATTATGGTGAAGTATTTGTGCGATATACTTTATAAACATTTGATGAGGTGTTTGTAATATAAAAATAATTATTTAATGTTGGTGGTGTGTGGTGTTAAAGTAAATTAAGTCGGTCAATTTGTTGAGGTGTAGGTGTAAGGATTCTCCCATTTTTGAGCATTTCCTCAATTTGTCAGTTTCCTCATTCTCTTCATAATTTGGTTAGTTAATCACGCTTATGCTTTACGCTCGCACCCACATTGACACGAAGTGCGAAAGCGCGAGAGCACCACGCACCACATTTGAGTCGCTGACGATGGCGATGGTGGTAATGTAAATGTCAAATCGCGTATTTATGTGCGAATACTAAAGTCCCCTTATAACTATCCATCTCAATTTGAATGTATGGCATCTCATCAAGTAATATTTCACTCTATTATCCACATGGATATAAAAGATTGGAACTCCTCTTTAAGGAATAACAACCTTAACGAAATGTGAAACCATTTGTCTATATTACACTCTGTATGGAGTCTGTCAAGACAATAAGAGTCACGCAGTATTTTTTTAAATTACACACATCAACTCGGAATTATTCACCAAAACGAAAATATTATCATTCATCAACTTTTCATTCATTTTCATCCACCAAAATAAACCTAATAATTTACAAAACCCAAATCACTAATAATTAATCATCTTTTTTAAAATCCCAAAAACTTATACTTCATTTTTAATTTAATTCATCTAATTACATTTGATATTTGTTATACCCAAAATTATTATCAATAACTTTTACTGATTGCTTATACACAATTATTATTTCAAAAATCTTAAATTTATTGGCTCATATCTTTGGAACAAATAAAGATTTTGATACGATTTTTTTCCTTTTTAAGAGGACTTAATTAGCTTTTAAATGAGCTACGAAACTTTAAAATGGCGATTTAAAAAAATCTCACTCTTTTCGAGCTAATGACAGAGAAATAATAAAACAAAAGTGAAACTGAGTGATATCAGCTTTAATCAGTTTTTTTTTATTTAAGGTGTCGCTTTTGCAAAAATTCCAAAATATTTTTTTTTTATAATTTTTTCAAGATTTTAATAGTCAATTTAGACATGCAACGGTGCACAAATTAGCGTAGAGCTAAAAATTGGTATCAATATTCGGATCACCATTATAAATGAATGCTGAAAAGTCTCCATCGATCCCGTACCTGGAAAAAATTTTATTTAAGGTGAAACGTCTTAAAAATGGGTTTTTCGCGTTTTTCAGCAAAATGGTAAGTTTTATCATAAAATTAGGTCAGACAAAAATTGTAGACCATATAATTATCTATAAAAAATGCATTAATACTTTTTTTCCTAAGAGCCACCGTTTCTGAGATATAACGATTATAAAAGTTGTAATCTTCATAATATGCACATTATTCGTCATATTGATAATCGTCTAATATTCACGATAACGGGTACATTTTTTAACCAAATTTCAAAAACCCGGTCTCGAATTAAAGTGAAATTTTTGTTTTATAATCCTATTGGAATGGATTTTTTTAAGCGACGGGAAAGCTTTCAAAAGCGCTCCCGAAAAACTCAATTTTTTCGCGGTTTTTTTCGAGCGTCCTCCGCGCTGACTTTGAAAAATCGTAGCTCTGCCGGGTTCGAAATTGAAACGACCAAATCGGGCCCCCTTTTTTCTCACATCCTCATTTACTATATCCAAAATTTCTGACCTTCCTAGGTTAATCCTGTGGCGAGGGCGAATTTTTCTTTAAAATCGTCAAAATGTCGCGTTTTTTAGCGAAAAAAGAAAAAAGGTGGTATTGCTTAGCTTTTGACTGTAGCCGAAGGGAAAAAATCGCAAATGGCATTTTCGTAAAGAGGAAACAGACTTACGTACCCATAGTGAAGCAGTTTTTCGAAATTTTTGTTTGTATCTCATATTCTGACGTTTGAAAATCGGGGTACAATTTTGGACATTTTTTAACGAAATTTAAAAAAACCTACCAAACGACTTGACCGATTTTAACGAAACGCGGCTTATATTGTGGCCAAAAGTACCGTTAATATCCAGAAAAATAATCAGTTTTATCCGGCGCGTCCAGCGGCGTCGGGGTTCTTTTTTTCCAAAAGCTTAGAAAAATATCGATAAAAAACGGCGCGTAGAGAAAATTGGTAGAAGAAATGGGGCCAAAACTGGACAAAAAATATAAAATCGCTACACGTGATCTGCAAGAGGATTGATCGAACGAGGTCGCTTTGAAGTTTTGAAATCTCTATCTTTTCATTTCACCTCACACCGACCTATTAAAGTCAAAATTTTGTTTTTTCAACCCCCAGCGACCAAAATAACCTCTGTAAGGTAACAACACATCCTATCGTCCAACTAAAATATGCGTTGGAATAAGATTTTCAAGTACTACTACACGACGCCTTGA
Source organism: Stenus bimaculatus (assembly GCA_963971135.1). NCBI lineage: Eukaryota > Metazoa > Arthropoda > Insecta > Coleoptera > Staphylinidae > Stenus > Stenus bimaculatus. The sequence continues at coordinate 2,504,319 of OZ020184.1, forward strand.
CTTTTTTAAATTTCGAAAAAAAACTCAAAATTTTAATCACGCAAAAAACTTTGTAAAAAAATGCGATTTTGACAATTTTTTTACCCCCCTGCCACTTTATCAATTTTAACGAATAATGGCTTGTCTTAAAGGTTTTTGCGTAGGCTTTCACACAAAAAAAGATTCGTTTTGATATCTTTAGTCGTTTAGAAGTTATAACTGAATAACCGTTGAAAATTTGAAAATTTCACTTTTGGACGATGAAATTGCTATGAAATTTTTGATTAATCGGAAAATAATTAATTTTTACCGAACCAGTTGGCCGATTAGAATGATTTATGGCTTACATTGACCGATTGAAAAATATTTTTACTTGTATTACAGCTACAGTGATGTGTATACGTGGCGTACTTATAGATATTATGAAGATTACAACTTTTTCAACTTTTATAATCGTTATATCTCAAAAACGGTGGCCCTTAGGATAAAATGTATTAAGTAATTTTTTATAGATAATTATATGATCTACAATTTTTGTCTGATCAAATTTTATGATAAAACTTAGCGCTTTGCTGAAAATCGCGAAAAACCCATTTGACAAATTCTTTGAATTATAAAGTTTAATAAAAATAATTTTTAGTATAATACATTTTCCAGGGGGGGCATATGACCCTTCTTGGCCACCCGCCGCCCTCCCTGCGGACGCCTATGTTGCTTTCATTTATTTTTTATACAAATTTTCAAATTTTACACATTTTTTAAAGGAACACAGTTACTAATTATCAAAAAAAGTGACCAAAATTAATCATAAATTATTTTTACCATTTTGATCATAAACAAAATTACAAAATATATTTTTTTCATAATATCCGCAGGATAAACTTTCGTTTTTTAATTTTTTTGTCGCTGTTTTTTAAAGCGTTTTAAAAAAATAAGTAAAATTTTAAGAAATTGGTGTAAAAATAAAACAAAAAAATTTAAAAAGAACGAACTCTCTGTTGCTACCGAATTATTTTATGAATTGCTACAAAATACAAAAATTCAAAAAAATTATGGCCACATGACTTTCTGGATCTTTTTATTTATTTTAATTAATAAGTTTGGACTTAAATTTTTTGTGTATTGTTTATTGGAATATTATTTATAAAATTTTGAAACATTTTTAAATTTTTGGCATTACAAAAATGACTATATATTCTAAAATTCTAGTTGTAGAGCAAGAATTCAGAAGACCAAAATCTATGAATCGACTTAAAGGAAATTTTTGAAAAAAAATTACACTTTTTGAATCCTTAGGAGATGTTTTACATGCAAAGCAAAAGAATTAATAATTTTTATTTTTTACCGATATTTTTCACTTCTTCGATTTTCTTAAGCCCATTTTTGGAAAGTCGGTTAAATTTTAGGGGAAAGGACGCCGCTAAGAATATCGAAGAAGTGAAAAATATCGGATAAAAATAAAAATTATGGAATCTTTTTGCAACGTATTTTAGTAGTGTATTTTTTTCAAAAATTTCCTTTAAGTCGGACAAATTTTATACATTGTACACAAAAAATGCTTGATTTGAAATCATTTTTTTTAAATTAAAATAAATTTAATAAAATTTTGTATTTTATTCATAATTAAAAATTTTGTAAAATAGCAGAAAATAAAAAAATCTCTATTAAGGTGGAAAATGGGTAACAGAATCAATATTTATTAGCGTTTTTGATGTTTCAATTGAAAATTATATTAAATCAGTTATTCATTAAAGTTTTAAGTGTATATCAAATTTTAATTTAAAAAAAAAATGCTACACGCTGCTTTGATTCTAAAAATTAAAATAATTAAAATTTATTAAATTAAAAATCAATTTTATTTTATAATAAATTTAATTTTTGCAATTTTTAAAATTAATTTCAAACTTCAAAATCTCTCAGATTTAATCCTCTTAATCCTAACGAAAATTTATAACTTTATACAGTTATACAAGGTGTTTCTAAACAAAAGTGTCTAGTAAATTTGGGTATTGATTTTATGACAAATTTCGAGATAAAAACACAGTGGGCGTTAAACTCATTTTTATCAATTTTTTATGTATTTAATAATTTGCTAATTTGCTCAAATTTTGAAAAAAGCTTATTTTTGACAGTAGTTTTTAGATAATATTATGAATATTCAAATTTCAAGATGAAGTTTTTCGGGGACATCCACTGTCTTTAATTTCCTTAATGAGCAATTTATACAGTGTGTCCCACTTTTTACAGCACTTTTGTTTTAAGTAGTAAATGTCATTCAAAAAACAATTCATATTTTATTTTAATTTAAATTAACGTTAAATTAAAATTTTTGAAAAAAAAATGTTTTTTTTTTATAATTTTTTCTATAAAATTTATTTATGAAAAGTGGGTAGGAAATAAGGTTTTTTAATGATTGACAAATTAAGTTAAATTATTTAAAATAATTTTTTTGATAAAAAGATTACAGCACTTTGAACGCCCAAAAATGACATTTCCACTGAAGTTAGACTTACAAAATTAGTTTCATTGAAAAATTTAGAAAATTTTTCATAAAATAGACTTATTTAAATAATATTTTTCTCGTAGGACTTTTTTGAAAATTGATTATAAAAATACTCATTTTTGGTGCATAAAAAAATTCTAAAAACTTAATTAAAAACAGCTAGTTTCGATAAAATGATAACAAAATTTTTGAGTTTAAATTAAAGATTAGGGTATAATCTATAATACGAAAGTCTAAAATCAATCATGGGCCAAAAAATAAATTTAATATAACCAATTGGAGTTATTTTTTGGGGAAATTTTTAATCGTACTTTAATGACGTAAAAGGGTATTTATAGTCAAGATATGATTATAAAATAAGTTTTATTATAAAATTTGACTAATTTTTTTATAAAATGGACCATTTAAAAAATTAAATTCGCAATGGGACCTTTTTTGAAATCCCATTTAAATTTTTTTAAAGCTTTTATTTAAACCGACGTTTTTGATGAAAACTTTGTACGCAATTTGAACACCAAAAAATGATATTTTCACTGAAGCTGGACCTACAAAATTAGTTCCATTATAAAATTTAGACAATTTCCTATAAAATAGGTTTATTTATGTATTTTTTTTCTCATAGGAATTTTTTTGAAAATTTATTTTAAAAAATACTCGATTTTGGTATGTTACAACTGGTTTAAAAATTCAAAATTTTAGTGATTTTTGGAATTGCTGTATATTTTTTTTAATATCAATGATATTATTAGAAACAAGTATACTTTTTAAATTTCATTCAGATACGTTAATTTTAACGCGGGAATTTTAAAAGGTCCCTCTTCATTTTAAAAACAATCAAAAAAGCAATTAGGTAATTTTGTTCAGGATTACATCAACTTTTTTTGAAAAACTTCATTTTGAAGTTAAAATGGGACTTCTGGTATTGTTCTTGGTACCAATTTTTTGTTGTCATGTTACCACTTGAAAAACAAAAGTTGCTTCTCACTACTCGGATATACTTTGGAAAAACTGAATCAGATTATAGTTTTCTTTTTTGTTATCTTTTTTAAAGTTTTTAACTCCAGTAACTTTCTTAATAATTTTGAAAAACCAAAAGCATAAAATTGCATGTCGCCTAAATTTTATGAATAATTGAAATTACGCGCTCATCCAAAAAGTCTTTGGGTTCTTGAAAATTTTACTGGTAGCTTGATGAACTTTTTAATCAGGTTATTAGAGCGTTTTTTTTAATAAATCATAAAAACTAGAAATATTAACAAAAACGTAAAAATTTTGACACTTAAAAGTTTGTAATAAAAAATCTAGAATTAAAGAGAAGAAAAATTGCATATTTTCTGTGTTATTGGTAAAATCTGAAGTATAATGTAATGTTGCTTTATATACTTGGTCAAAAAAATACGTTCCAAAAGTGAACGTCGCATGTTTAGAAACATGCAGTATAAAACTTTTGGAAATATAATTTTAATTCTTCAGAAAAACTTGTTTTGAAGTGGCCTCTTGATGAAGTTGTGTAAATGTAACACCCTTATAATTGCAAAATAAATAAACAAAAATTTTTAATTTGTTAAAATGACTTTAAAAGGGTTCTTTTTTATAGGTCAAGGAAGCTTTCCGTGTAGTAGTTCACCAGCCAGTTCCTGCCAGAGTTCACTTAGTGACACTGCAGATGCTGCTGATGAATCTTTCACGATGGGTGCTACTGCCACAACCCCCTACGAGTGCAACATTTGTAAAAGGGCCTTTGCACGCTCTTCTTTACTTGGCAAACATGTCCAGGTAATTTTTTTATTATTTTAACTTTATTATTCAACAACTAAATTAGAAACTATGAACGAGTTATACAGGAAAACGAATTAAAATAATTTAATAATTAATTGGTTACTTTTCTTGAGTAAGATTTTTTGATATTTAATTCTGGTCCAACGATGAATAGAGCTTCAAGGTCTTTCTGTATAAACATGTAATCTTCTTCCAAAGTGATGTTTTTGAAAATTTTTAACTCATCAGCATAATATATTAGATGTGGTAATTGAATTATAGAGCTGATATTATTAATATAATTCAAAAATTAAAAAGGTCCCAGATTGGAACCCTGAGGAACCCCATTAAATTTTAGGTAAGCATCAGAGTTCTATTGTTTATTTCCTAATTCCCTAAATAGTTTATACAGGATCAAATCAAATTGTGATTAGACTTTATTTCATATTTGGATTTCCTTACAAATTCTTTTCTTGTTTGATTTGTTTATTTCTTTACTACAGCTCTTAGTATTTCGTATATTTCTTCCTCCAGATTTCCGTCCATTTTATTGCTGTTTTCATAATGGAATTGAAAATTTTGATTCAAATGTTTTTGGAAAATTTGTAGGGATGTTGTAAGGAATATGGGGCTTTAGGTGTAGGAATAATTTATGAAAAGTAAAGTATTAAGATTCAAGGCTGTGAATGTGATCCCAGGTGTTTTCCTAAAATCTTAAATGTTGAGTAAAGATAAGCTGAAGAGGAATGAATTGTGACTCGTGACATCAATTCGGACGGGTGAGCGTCGAAACCCCAAACATTAACCTTAATCCTTAATGGCAAAAGGCCTTCCAAAATATCGTGGCCGAATCTAAACATGAAGTGGCGCACTTTTTACAAAAAGCGCACCGACCCTATCGCCGAGAACATCAACACGATTCCGTGTGTAAAACAAAATAAAATTGTCGCACGCAAGTTGTTGACACCTGTTGGCCGTAACCGAAGAGGAAGAGAAAAGATAGGGCCGCCCTCAAAAATTACGATTTTATCTCGCATTTTTTAAAATGTGCGCCGCGTCAAATTTGTCGGTGAGAACAAAAGCAGTAAATTTTACATTTAAATCACTTTAATTCCCGTTAAGAATCATTTTTTTTTTCAAAATTAAATTTAATTTGCTTAAAATAAATAACACGTTTATAGTTTCAATGCCTATTGCATTACGATCTTTAAAATATTCAGAAATATGCAGACATTAATAAATGGTTTAATGGATGATGGAAACATGGAAAATCGATGACGCTGCTGTTAGCTGTAAAAAGCGTGCTACATTTTGAATATTAGTTCTCCATTACCGCCATCACTAATCCATTATTAACACAAACACTTTTATTTCTGGAAGAGTAAACCTTCTCAATACTTTCATCTTTCATTTCTCAAATTAATTTCCAACGAAAATATTAGAGTGTTCCACTTTCGCTATTACAAAAGAACCAATAAGCCTTTTCTATTTTTCAATATACTGGGTGTCTCAACGCTGCGAGCAAATAACATTACTCTCAGATGAAAAAAATTTCGACTGAATATACAAGACTTTTCTAAAAATATTGTAATAATATACCGGGTGCACAAATTAGCGTAGTGCTAAAAATTGGTATGAATGTTCGGAACACCATTATAAATGAATGCTGAAAAGTCCCCATCAATTCCGTACCTGGAAAAAATTTTATTTAAGGTCGAAGGTTTTAAAAATGGGTTTTTCGCGTTTTTCAACAAAACGGTAAATTTTATCATAAAATTAGGTCTGACAAAAATTGTAGATCATATAATTATCTATAAAAAATGTCTTCATACTTTTTTTCCTAAGAGCCACCGTTTCTGAGATATAACGATTATAAAAGTTGTAATCTTCATAATATGCACATTATTCGTCAGATTCATAATCGTCTAATATTCACGATAACGGGTAAATTTTTTAACCAAATTTCAAAAACACGGTCTCGAATTAAATGGGAATGTTTTTTTTATAATCCTATACGAATGGATTTATTTTAAGCGACGGGAAAGCTTTCAAAAGCGCTCCCGAAAAACTCAATTTTTTCGCGGTTTTTTTCGAGCGTCCGATTTTAAAAATCGTAGCTCCGCCGGGTTCGGAATCGAAACGACCAAATCGGGCACCCTTTTTTCCCACAACCTCATTTACTACATCCAAAATTTCCGACCCTCCTAGGTTAATCTTGTGGCGAGGGCGAATTTTTCTTTGAAAACGTCAAAATATCGCGTTTTTTAGCGAAAAAAACAAAAAGGTAATATTGCTTAGCTTTGACTGTAGCCGGAGGGAAAAAATCGCGAATGGCATTTTCGTAAAGAGGAAACAGACTTATGTACCCATAGCGGAGCACTTTTTCGAAATTTTTGTTTGTATCTCATATTCTGACGTTTGAAAATCGGGGTACAATTTTGGACATTTTTTAACGAAATTTAAAAAATCGTACCTACCAAACAACTGGACCGATTTTAACGAAACGCGGTTTATATTGTGGCTAAAAGTACCCTTAATACCCAAAAAAATAATCGGTTTTATCCGGCGCGTCCAGCGGCGTCGGGATTTTTTTTTCCAAAAGCGTAGAAAAATTTCGATAAAAAACGGCGCGTAGAGAAAATTGGTAGAGAAAATGGGGCCAAAACGGGACAAAAAACGAAAAATCGCTACACGTGACCTGCAAGAGGATTGATCGAACGAGGTCGGTTTGAAGTTTTTAAATCTCTATCTTTTCATTTTACCTCACACCGACCTATTAAATTCAAAATTGTATTTTTTCAACCCCCAGCGACCAAAATAATCGCTGTAAGGTAACGACACATCCTATCGTCCAACTAAAATATGCATTGGAATAAGATTTTCAAGTACTACTACACGACGCGTTGACTTTTTCAATTTCGAAAAAAAAAACTCGAAATTTTAATCGCGCAAAAAACTTTGTAAAAAAATGCGATTTTGACAATTTTTTTACCCCCCTGCCGCTTTATCAATTTTAACGAATAAGGCTTGTCTTAAAGGTTTTTGCGTAGGGTTTCACACAAAAAAAGATTCGTTTTGATATCTTTATTCGTTTAGAAGTTATGATCGAATAACCGTTGAAAATTTGAAAATTTCACTTTTGGACGAAGAAATTGCTATGAAATTTTTGATTAATCGGAAAATAATTAATTTTGACTGAACCAGTTGGCCGATTAGAACATTGACCGATAGAAAAATATTTTTACTTGTATTACAGCTTCAGTGATGTGTATACGTGGCGTATTTATGCATATTATGAAGATTACAATTTTTTCAACTTTTATAATCGTTGTATCTCAGAAACGGTGGCTCTTAGGAGAAAAAGTATGAAATCATTTTTTATAGATAATTTTATGATCTTCAATTTTTGTTTGACCTAATTTTATGATAAAACTTACCGTTTTGCTGAAATACGCGAAAATCCCATTTTTAAAGTCTTAGATCTTGAATAAAATTTTTTTTAGGTTCGGGATCGATGAGGACTTTTCAGAATTCATTTATAATGGTGTTCCGAACACTCGTACCAATTTTTAGCTTTATGCTAATTTGTGCACCTTTACTACTGTTTTTAGAGCTAAATTGACTGGACTAATTAGAGTATTGAAGTATTTCTCCCTTACTGTATGAATAAATTTTGCCTATACTAATTTGAGTTTCAAGGTCGTTAATATAATATATTAAAAAAAGTAGGGGGTCCAAGATCGATCCTTGTGGTACCCCTATATTGATAATAGGACCAAAGAGAAATTCTTCATGCTGAACATGTTGGATTCTGTCTTTTAAGTAGTTGCTTGAATACATGTTGATTTGAATATATTTTTTATAGATGTAATTATAGTACGTACAGAAGAAATAGATTTGAAATAACTATTATGAAGGTTATTACAATTTTTGAGATTTTTATAATGTCAAAAACCGCCTGTCGATATCTTTTTACATTTAAGAGTAATGTTACTTCCTCGCAGCGCTGGAACACCCTGTACATTTTTAAAGAAATCAATCTTTTTCGAAAAAGCCTAAAATTTTAGGACTAAATTTGACTTTAAGCAAAAACGAAAAGTGATAACAAAATTTTCCTTTTTTGGCGAGAAACATTTTAATTTAATTTCTTAAAAACTTTACACCAGAAACAAGTAGCACTTAGATGTATTTTAAAAAATATTTGGTGAAATCGGTGGATTAGTTTTTCCAATTTTGAGAGTTTCTTTAATCGATTGTTAAATCTTAATTAAATATTGTAAAAGGTGATGTACGAAATGTTGGTAGATAAGGTTTGATTAAAGTACGAGTTTCTTGTGATGTAAGGTCTTAGAAGAAAAGTAAAGCCAGAAAATGGCCAATTAAAAGAAAGCCCTTTTTGGTTTTTACTGCGGAACGATTTATTTGAAACACGTAATTTTTATGTTGCAGACACACACGGAACAATTGCAATTTAGTTGTCCCTATTGTCGACGACTCTTTAAGCATAAAAGATCCAGAGACAGGCATACGAAATTACACACGGGCGATAAAAAATACAAATGTCTTCATTGCGATTCCGCATTTGCTAGAAGGTAAGATAGAGTTTTATCAAATTTTATGAGTCGCGTATGGTGTATGCATAATTAAATGCCTTAAAATAATTCGCATAAATATACATAATGAAAGCGATTTTGTAATTAAACGGACAAAAAGACAAACTCGTCCAGCTTGTCCTAATTAAGTTTGCACTTTGCCATAGTTTACAGGTTTCACACGATGTCACAGCGAGATTCCTTTTAAATCCGGTATACATTGACCGTCGTCAATCCACAACTCGCTCGCTTCCTTATTATTGCAGCCACATAAAAAAAACTTAATCGAAACATTAAACAAGATAATAAAATATAAATCATTTATTTGTAGTGACCATTTAAAAATACACATGAAAACTCATGATAATAAGAAGCCTCATCAATGCGAGCTCTGCAATCGTGGTTATAATACTGCAGCTGCCCTCGCTTCTCACCAACAACATCACTCTAAACAAGAGCAAAAACGTTGTGGAAGCAGTTCCAGCAGAAGCAGCGCAGTGAGTACACCAAGTCCAGGCAATTTTCGTTGCAACCATTGCTCCGAAACCTTCGAAAAAGCTGATTTACTCCAAGTAAGTTCCCAATAATTAACCCTTCAAAAATGCCCATTCACGTGTTTTTTTAGAACCACCTGGTTGTTAGTCATAAAAGTATGACACCACCAACAACTCAACCCAATAATCTATTAATGGATACAAGCTTCAATTTGTTAAAAGCAGCCATTGATTTACCAAAAATTGCTTGCATGTACTGTGGTAAAGATTTCATCAGTATGAACCACATGTATCAACACATCCACGTGGAGCACCGAGCAATTTTCAAAAGCATCTCGCAAAACATGAACTACACTCCTCTTCAATCCCCAGGCGTCGAAGATTTATCCCCAAAAATACCTAGGCGCAACAATTCACCTACCTACGCCTGCGATCGATGCACCATGCGATTTGATTCACCCCTATTACTCCACGAACACGTACAAAACGTGCATTGCAGTTCAACAACTTTAGGCATGTACAAATACGATCTAGGTATACCCAACGCTTCAATGGAGAAAATCCACCCAAACGCAGCGCAGTCAAAACCAACGGACTTAAGCCGCCGAAGACGCTCTGACAACCCACCCGAGTATAAAGCCGAAAAAAGAAAAAGAGACGAAACGCAACTCACCAAACAACCCTCGCCAACTACAGAAAGTTTATACGAATCCAACGACAAACCTTGCATTTGCTCTTACTGCTACGCCCAAATGCCCAATTTCAAGATGTTTCTCCTCCACATGGAAACCCACGTGGCAATGAACGCGACATCAACAAACCTCCCATTAGCTTCAGTTAATAACCTCATCAATTCTTGCCCTTTATGCGGCGAAACCGCAAGAAACGCTCTGGAATTAGGAAGTCATATCTTCGGTCACGCCATAGCGAACGTCACAGCTAGATGCTGTCACTGCTGCAAAAAACCCTTCGATCAAATCGACCAACTGCAAAAACATCTACTTGAATCCCACTCACAAACCATCTACAAATGCGTCATCTGCAATGAAATATTCGACACCCAAATATCCCTACAGGTAAATACAATATTATTATATTATCCCAATAACCCTGGAACGTTTGAACAAAAAACATGAGAAATTGTAAATATAGTTCGTGATACTTCGGGACTTTTTTTCAGTTAGGGGGTGTCCTGGGGGGACTTTTGAACACCTTTTGTAATAAGAAAATATCATATTTTTCCGGTTTTGTACTAAACTTTTGAAATAATTAAATTTTAAAAGATTGGGGAGCTCTCCCACCATAGTCCGGTCAATTTAGACATGCAAGGATGCACAAATTAGAGTAGAGCTAAAAATTGGTATGAATGTTCGGAACACCATTATAAATGAATGCTGGAAAGTCCCCATCGATACCGTAGCTGGAAAAAATTTTATTCATGGTTAATGGTCTTAAAAATGGGTTTTTCGCGTTTTTCAGCAAAACGGTAAGTTTTATCATAAAATTAGGTTAAACAAAAATTGTAGATCGTATAATTATCTATAAAAAATGTCTTAATATTTTTTTTCTTAAAAGCCACCGTTTCTGAGATATAACGATTATAAAAGTTGTAATCTTCATAATATGCACATTATTCGTCAGATCAGAATATTCACGATAACGAGTACATTTTTTAACCAAATTTTAAAAACCCGGTCTCAAATTAAAGGGGAATGTTTGTTTTATAATTCTATCGGAATGGATTTTTTAAACGACGGGAAAGCTTCCAAAAGTGCTATCGAAAAGTCAATTTTTTCGCGGTTTTTTTCGAGTGTCTTCCGAACGACTTTGAAAAATCTGCTGAGGTAGGAATCGAAACGACCAAATCGGGCTCCCTTTTTTCCCACAACCTCATTTACTATATCCAAAATTTCCGACCCTCCTAGGTTAATCCTGTGGCGAGGGCGAATTTTTCTTTGAAAACGTCAAAATGTCGTTTTATTTAGTCTTAAAGATAAAGTTAAAATAAAAAATAATATCCAATCAATTCAATTGATATCTTTTGTGTAAAAGCTAAAAATTTGAATTTATGAATCCGTGACGTCATAATGTTCAAAAGTTCTAGCCCGGCAACATTGTTGGTATCCCCTATCGTCTCGTCCACCGCAAAGCTCTATAAACTCTGTTTTGCCAGATGACGGTTACACAAGCTAACCAACAAGGAAATAAATTTGACATTTGCAATCTGTCATAACCAATCATAGACTCTAGTGCTGGTAGAGTTGATAGAGACGACTGGAACACCAGCAACGTTGCCGCTTTTTTGAACACAATTTCTAAATAAATTAATTTAAACTTTTTTGGTGTCCTAATTAAAAAATAAACCAGCCCATTAAATTAGGTTTTTTAAGAGCTATGCATAGTATAAAATTCATTGAAAAATATTTTACTATGTAAAGGCCTACTGTATTGCGTTTTTAAAATTTTGACCTTAAAAATAAAATGTAAAAAAAAATTGGACCGCCACCAAAGATAATTTCTGGGTGCCCCATTGGTTTTCATGGTTCTGTACATATTTACAAATTTTCGATTTTTTTTGTTCACACGTCCAAAATTAATGTGCCGTCCCGGAACTTTGGGACGTCCTGCATACAGGGTGCACAAAAAGTTAGACAACGCCCGTTTATTTTTGAAATGAAGCATTTTTGAGAAAAAGTTTTCAAATAAAAGTTGTTCGATCTTAGTGACGCACTATTCAGAAATATTGTAATGACTTTGAACAGCAGTTTGAAGGTTGGGTTAGGTTAGGTTAGTTCGGCATTTTTGAAAGTAAACATTTTACAAAAAAATTCGTAATTAATTCGTCATAAAGAATCGTACAACTTTTATTTGAAACATGTTTCTGTAGAATGCTTAATTTTAAAAATAAAGCAGTGTTGCCAAAACTTTAGTATTGAAAATTTAAACCCTTGTAACTTTTAAACTATTTACATCAGAAAAATTAAAAAATGAGTTCCATAAACTTCTGAAAGCAGGCTATAATAATATGTAAAAAAAATTGGTGGTTGCTATTTAAAAAAGTTAAGTGATTATCGCCTCACCTTCAACTTGCTGTTTAAAGTCATGGCAATATTTCTAAATTGTAGGTGATTAAGAATCGTACAACTTTTATTTGAAACATTTTTCTCAAAAATGCTTCATATCAAAAATAAACGGGCGTTACCGAACTTTTTGTACACCCTGTATATGTTATGGTCAAAGGCCGAAGCACGATCAATCCTAGGTTTGTTGAATCAATCTTGAGGATTGATCAATTGCATTGGGCACATCCCGAAGTAAACAACAGTTTATCAGTCGATTCTGGGATTGACTAGCATGTCTGCTCAAATCTAAAAAGTGAAGTTTGGACTTTGCCTAGTCAATCCTAACGGCTGGAAAGAAGGCAAAGTCCGAACTGCGTTTTTAGTTTCTAGATTTAACCACTCAATCCCAAACCGACAGAAATCTGCTTAGTCAAAGGTCGAGGCAATTGGTCAATCTTTAAGATTGTTCGTGCTTCGGCCTTTGAGGATAGCTAATATACTTATAATTACATATTTTAGGTTCATTTTTCGAACAAGCATAGTCCTGAATGTAAGCACTTCAGGTGTAACTTATGTTCGGATCAAATCTTCCACGATAGATTAACCGCTGAGCTTCACGTGAACATGAAACACAGTATACAAGCACCAATTAGTTCAAATAGTAGAAGTTACCATTTATCCATGAGGTTTCCGGAGATGGAATCGCGGAACGACTTCCCAATTTATCAGTGCCCGTTTTGCCAGAAAGCTTTTAAAGACGAATATTTGCAGTATGTTCATATTCTTAAAGAACACAATGATACGAGGGAGGTAAGTTTCGATGGAAAGATAAAATGATTGGTTTGGTAAAAGGTTATTTAATTGTTTCAGGGTGAAAATTACTTGTTGGAGGCAGCGTCGGGTGGTCGTCGTGTGCCGTCTGCGTCGCCGAACTTCGTGTATAATAAAACAGTGGGTTCGCCTGAAAATCTTAATAAGCTTGACATTAAAGTTGGGAGCAATATAAGCTGTGAAATATGTAATCGTACGGATATAACGAGCGAGGCTGAATTGGCCGCGCATAAAAAGTTACACCATGCTAAATCTAAAGTTGGGACTGTTAGCCTGCAGTGCGCTTATTGCAATGAACATTGTAAATCAAGAAGCGATTTAGAAAATCACATGAAGTCGCACCAAGTGGTCTGCGGAAAGGGAAAGCATAAGTGTAACATATGCGATGAAATATTTTCCTCTAATGGAACATTGGCTGAACATAAGTTGTCACACTGCAAAATCATTGCTGGGAGTACATGCACCCAGTGTAAAACAATATTACGGGACGAACGCTCCTTTTACAATCATCAATTTCAACACACCAATTCTAATTCAGTAGCTTCGAATAAAAATAATTCCCAGATAGCTTTGCCTGCGAATTGTATTATTTGTTGCCAGACTTTGCAAACTGACGTGGAAATTAAGCTGCATGCCAAATTCCATTTGCGTCATTTGCTACAAAAGGAGTTCATTTGCGGGCTTTGCAATAAAATTGTTGATAATCACAGTGGGAAGCACGGGGATGGGAATGCACCCATATGCATTGATTGCCTTGAAGGTACTGCTAATAAATTAAACTACGGTAGTCCTCATCCTCAATCAGAAGTTGATCAAAAAAGATTGTTCTCCTGCATGAAGTGTCCCAATAGTTTCAAGTCGGAAGACGAAATTAAAAAACATGCCGCGGAGCATTTAATTAACGAGGAAGCTAATTTGGAATGTCATCTTTGTCGTAACGTTCTTCCCAGCCCTGTACAACTACAAATTCATTTAATTGAACATAACTTTATGGGGATGGGACAATTTAGGTGCTACGTGTGCTCCTCGGTGTTCACCACAGCTGCAGGGTTACGCGGACATATAATCGAACACGGACTGAACAACAAACCCTACGAATGTCCCGAGTGTAATGTTAAATTTTTCTTCGACACCGAACTCGAAAATCACAAATTCATCCACATGCACACCAAAACATTGGTGAAGAACGGCTCGGATTGTTACGATAGGAGCAAAGTCGTTGACTGCACTGTATGTGGAAATTCTTTTACCGAAAGTTTCTTCTATTCAGAGCATGTGGTTACTTGTAGAGAACCCCAGAAACAAGAAGAGGAGGTTATTGTTACTGATATTAAAGTTGAGAACGACACCAGCGATGAGATTATTCCAAAAATCGATAATGAACAGTAAATTCTTTAATTTCCACCGTGTATCATATAGATAATAAAATTACCTTAAGATTTTGATACTAAAGTTAATTAAAACGAAACGGGGTTAGTTTAGATTAAGGAAAATGTGATACTATTTATTATTATTACATTGTTAGAATTATTCACGTTTATGTTATTTAGATATTTTGCACTTTAATCAAAGAATACCGCCATTGTTAATTTTTATTATTATTATTACAATATTAATTATTGTTGATCGACACTTTGTTCTCATGTTTTCGTTATAGAATTAATGTTACTTTTTTATATGCACGTTTTTTACTAGCTTGGAAGTTAATCGATAATTTATTTTAAATTAGACTAGTTATTACACTACCGTCCGTATTTTTTTATTATATTTTGTGACCTCCTACTAATAATATTGGTTAAATGACTTTTATTACTTTATTACCCTTATTTCACATCCATTTCCCATTTCCTCCACGACGTACATATGTACATCAGGTTGCGCTGCTTTTCCACTATTGATTTTGAACAAGGTGGCGCCAATCGCGCTAATTTTCAAACACCTTTAAAGACCACATCAAATCCAAATTTCTATTCTTCGATGAGCAAACTGAACCTATTAGTACTAAAAACAAGAGTGTTTCGTTAATAATTTAATTACCAAATAAAAATTTGGAGTTTTTGGGGAGTAAAATTTTTTTAGGAAGATGTAGAGGGAAGGTGAACCCCTACATTTCATCCATTTTTTATTATCTTTCATTTGCGGGATAGAATTTGAAAAAATCGAAAAAAAAAATTTTTAAGGCTATTTTTTTCGAAAACTATAAAAGATACCTGTTTCAAATTTTTGCTAAAAGTAAACACCGTGAATAGACGCGTTTTAAAAAATATTTGGTTTAAATCGGTTAAATAGTTTTTTTTGGAAAAAATTCACAAAGTTCGGAACTGGAATTCTTAAAATCGGACGAAAAAAACACCCTTTCGACCGCTCCTCGCAAAAAACGTCCGAATTCGGGTAAAAATACAAAAGGGGTCGTATCTCCGGCCCCTTAATAGATAAATCAGGGCGGGTCAAAATTACCGTCTTCAGAATCCGATCCCCCAGAACATACTAAAATTTAGTGCGATTCGTGGTGAATTTCACTTAGGGGATGAACTCGATTTTTCTTTCGTGGTGGAATAACTTTTTTCTTAAAATGTTCTCCTTCTTCCACCTACAAAATTTTAACTCTACGAAATTAAGTCAATTTTTTTGTAAAAATATTTATTGTTTAATAAAACTAGATAAGATTAAGCTAATTTTATTTTATAAAATAAATAAATCACAATTGGTTAATAAAATTATTCAGGCAAATTATTTAAAAGTGCATCTCGTGACAGCTTATGTTTTCTAATCTTTGGAACGGGATGATCAGGACTTGTGATGGCATCATAATTTTGATTATCCAAGCTTTCGCAAGAGAGCCCCACCTTCTCTAATACCTCAAATTCATCTTCATTGCGTTTATTATCATCGTCAATTTCAACATTATTGTTGTTAATATAAATACTTGTCTCTTCGTTATAATTAATTTCGCAATTACCATTCCCATCAATGTAATTAAAATCTTCACTCATGACCCCGCTATCGTTCAACGTTGAATCACAGCCATTTTCGGATGTTGTATTTGGAATATCATTAATTTGTGCTTCTTTACAGTCTATACTCTCTAACGCATCATTTATTAAAGCTTCTTCTTCCAAATCATCTTCTGGAGATGCCAGACTCACTTTAGAAACCTCATGTATCACTTCTTCAACATTTTTATTAACATCTTCCATCGTTGATGTTTTTACTAGCGTACTTTCAAAAGCCTTTAAGTCATCATCGTCATTTTCCATTTTTTCAACTTCATTAAAATATTCTTGAACAACATCCTTTTCAATAATATCAACAACCTCAACCGAAATTTTATTAACATCTTCACTCGTTGATGTTTTTACCAACGTATCATCATCGTCAGTTACTTTTTCTTGAATTTCATTAAAGTATTCTTGAATATCACTAGTTATTTTATGCAAATCCTTCAAGTTTTCACAATCCACTGAAATATCTTGCTCGTTTTCCGAATGATTTGTGTAAGATGAACAATCAGTTTCGTACGAACTGATGCTCCACTTCGAATCGTGAAGATCTGGCACTCCTAAAGAATTCTAAAAATAAGACAATAATTTAATTTGCTTCAAAAACATTTTTGGACCAAATATACACGGTGTCCCAATTTGAATTCGGTTAAATGTGTAGGTAATGTTTTGCAGTTTTTATACTTATTCAGATAAATAATCAAAAATTCCGAGACATTACGAAGATGAACAGAAAAAACCGAATAATTCATTTTTTTAAAGTTGATTATTTCGTTAACTAAAATATTTACAAAAGAATGTTTCTGATAAAACTTTTGTGTTTTATTAAGACGAACTTAAATATGATTTTCAAAAATATATAACAAATTCGATTTTCAAGATATCGATTCCATCAATTGTCATATGTCAGGTGATATTTGATGTCAAAACTAAAATATCCTATACGGATAGTCCTGCAAACTTTTATATGAAATAAAAGTTTTGCGTAATTTTTAAATAAATCATGACAACGCAACTTGCAAAAATTCGAAAAAAAATCCATAATTTTTTAAGGTTTTGAGCTGGTTTTTTTCCGAAATCTCGAAAAGCATAAACAACAGCAAGTTTACATTTTTTACTGAAATAAATAGGTAAATAAGCCTCAAGTATGCAATACCAAAATAAATAAAACTTGTACTCCAATGTTGCGGTTTATTATTGCACAAAAATCTTAAAATCAAGTTTCAGCCTCTGGCCATCTTCAGGACTATTACAAATCAAACATAAATATAAAATCGTTGAGATAATTGCTTATCAAATCCAAACATAAAATTAAACATTCGATCGAACATCAACTTAACTTAACCTCCAAAATACCAAGATAAAAAAACCGTCAGGCAAAACAAAATGAAGGAAATTTTATTCTGCGTAACGGTTTTTTTTTCGACCTTGGTATTTTGGAGGGACAAGTAAGGGTTTTATAAGCAATTGTCTCAATGATTTTACATTTATGTTTGATGTGTAGCAGTCCTGAAGATGGTTACAGGCAGAAACTAGTAAACTTGATTTTAAGATTTTTGTGCAATAAAATAAACAGCACCATCGGAGTACACGAGTTGTTTTATTTATTTTTAGTGGAGGTAAAGTTAAAAAATGGGAATACTTTAGGTTGTCTTTGAAAAAAATCGGCTAATTAATTTTTTCGACAAAAAAAATAAATAAATATTTCGATACGAATCTTATGCTTATTTAAAAAGCTTAAAGGGCGAAACGTTAAAATAACTTCTGGCTAAAGGCTTAAACTGATTTTAATCTCGTGCAATTTCCAAAATTTTAATATTCTTCAAGACGATGGCAATAAAATGACGGACCTAAAGTGGAACTGAATGGTCAATTTTAATCATTTTTTAATTATATTTCATTTGAGAGGTCGTTTTTTCAAAAATTCCAAAATAAAAATTTTCATAATTTTCTTGGATTTTTTTCTGAAATTTCGTTTTTATTTACTTTCTCAAAAAGTATTGACAGCAGCGAGTTGAAATTTTTACCGAAGATAAAGACCCAAAATGGGAGTATTTTAAGTCAATTCCGATAAAAATTGGTTAAATGGTTTTTGCGAAAAAAAAATCCAAAGTTT
Source organism: Stenus bimaculatus (assembly GCA_963971135.1). Taxonomy (NCBI): domain Eukaryota; kingdom Metazoa; phylum Arthropoda; class Insecta; order Coleoptera; family Staphylinidae; genus Stenus; species Stenus bimaculatus. Next base: position 2,522,653 of record OZ020184.1, read on the forward strand.
TGTAAAATTCAAATCAAAATTCGGCCCTGAAAGGCGTATTTTTTATGCGATCAGAATCGCTGTTTTGTTTTTCGACGGAGAAAACGATCTTGCAAATTTTAAGCTATCAAGCGTCTCGATAGACTAAGTAGTTCCTTCAAAATTAATTATTTTCCGATAAACCGAGCAGTTTTTCTGTCAAAAAGTGACATTTTCAAATGTTCGGCTTTTGAGTCGTAACGTCTGAACGAAAAGAGACATCGACACGAATCTTTTTTTAGATTAAAGCGCACGGTAAGACCTTTGAAATAAGCTATCTCGAGTTGAAATCAGTGTCGGTAAAGCGAGGTAAAAAAAAATCGAATTCGTAAATTTTTACCGACTTATCCAGTGCCGAGTTATCCGGTACCGAAATGTCCCGGTGCCGAGTTGTCAAGTGCCGTATTGTCATGTACCCTCGTCAAAGTGTCTAAAAAGCTCTTTCCAACGCATATTCTAGATCAATGATGTGATGTTTCTTTACCTCGCTCCGTTAATTTTGGTCGGGCGTGGTCGAAAAACGCAATTTTGACTTTGGAGGGTCAGTGCGAAGCCAAATTAAAAGATGGACATTTTGGAGTGCGACCGTTAGTTGGTTTAAACAATCTTCCTGAACGTCACGTGTAGCGATTTTTTATTTTCGACCAAATACAAAAGCCTTTGCTTACACCATTTTGCTCTACACGTGACGTTTTTTTGGCGTTCTTTTTCCACGCGTTTGGAAAAAAAATTCCCTACGCCACTGAAATAAGCGAGGGGGCCCAAATTTTTTTCTACACATTAAGAGAACCCTGGGCCACAACGTGAGTCACTTATCATCGGTCTAGTCTTGTAGAAACTCAGAAATTTCAAATTTACTTCAAAAATCATTAAAAAATACCAAAAATATGGACCCCCGAAAAAAAAATTGAAAACAACATTTTCTGAAAAAAAAAATCCCCTACTACACTTTCTAGTGTTTCTTGTTTACAAAAATACCCTGCACGATTTTTTCCTGTCGGCCAAAATTTCTAAATAACTTTTTCCGTTTTGTTGCCAAAAAACGCGTAACTTTAACGTTTCGAAAAAAGTGTTCCGGAGGTTCGGAAAATTTGAAATTTCGTCCACTTGAGTAATAAACATTCCTCTTTAAGATGAGACCGGAATATTGGAAATCGGGCAAGGAGAAATACACGTTGCTATAGGAATAACAAATTCTGGGCCCATTTGAGGTTTAAAAGCGTTTTTTTGGCGATATGTCAAATATTTCATAGACTGTGACTTCAAACATAGATCGTAATACATCGTTGAAAGTAGAAAAGAAAACGCAATTTATTTGTTAGAAAATACAATATGGTGCCCATTTAAAATAAGAAAGTTGCCATTGACATCTTGAAAACCGAGTTTGTGATATATTTCTAAAAAACATAAGTCGTTTTGCGCCGATTCGCTTTATTCAAAATTACGCCGGTTGGTGCCGATGTGGGATTTTCCGAGTTTCCGAGTTAGTTTTCGTTTTGTTTTTAAGAAAAATTATTATATATTTATTTTATTATAAAATTAAAAGAATATTTAATTTGTAGTTGCATTATGGGCGACAATAGTGATTCAGAACCCAAACATTGTGCGAAAAAAGCATGAAAAATGTGTGTTCATTTTACGCCGATTTTTTTTACGCCGGTATCTCTCGGAACGAGAACCCGACGTTTACCTGTATTTAAATTCGTCTTTACGAAACAAATAATATTCGAAACAAATTTTTGAAATTTTTCAAGTTGAAATAATCGACTTTTTAAAAAATTGCATTTTTCGGGTTTTTTCGTTTATCTTCGGATTGGCTCGGAATTTTCGATAATTTTACAATTGTCCATTTAATCGAATCTGTAACTATATTAACAAAGTGGCCATGTAATGCAACTCAAATTAGGACACCCTGTATACTCGCGTGACAAGTTGGTTGCATCATAATAAAAAAGATATTTTTGAGTTGTTTAAAATTTTCTAAATCCTGAAAGATGATTTGATTTTTGATTATTTTTAGTTAAAAGGCAATTAAAAAAAAAATGAAAATCAACAGAAATTTAAAGTGAATCAAAACGATTGATCGCGCTTTAATTAATTATTAGAACAGATGAAGATAAGAGTTATCTTGGTAGTGTTTCTTAGTAAATAATTAATAATTACTTGATAATAATAAGTGTTTTAAAATTATCCTATCGGCGATAAAATAATAAACTTGATCAACTTTTTACACCACACTTAGTAAATCCAATTAAATTTTATTGCTCTGCTATTGATAAAATAATAAATATAAATTTCGATTGCAAAAAGTCGAGACTAAGGTTGAATTTAAGCTCAAAATAAATATTAAAGAGGATAGTTGCTTAAATGTTTAAAGCATAATTTACTTATTTAACTCAAAAGTTATTTTACTCCGAATAAAACTATTTTTAACCCAAAATTTATAAAACGTTAATTAGATTAATTTTTTTAAAGCGGAGAAAAAGTGACTACTTTTTCACCTAAGGATTAAAAGTATACCGTCGGAAATGAACGAATGTGATACGAACTTGACCACAGTATAGGCAACTTCATATAAAAAACGGAATGCGTTTTTGGTTACCTTGAAAATGTCTGCGTATCTGGTACCATTGAGTTTAGAACTACAATGGAGACTCTATGGTAAAATACATTTCATATTTTAGTTTAAATACCTTGGTTTAAACTATTAATTGGACTTAGACATAAATAAATTACCGTATCTCCAAAAAATTAAACTAAACGATTTACTATTTGTCAACTACAGAATTAAAAAATCAATGTCCCGTTCTAAACTCAATGGTACCAGATACGCAGACATGTTCAAGGCCACACCAAAAACGCATCCCGTTTTTTATATGAAGTGTCGCTACTGGACGTGGATTCCTGAAATCTCACACAGTGAATCTCAATCTCACCGGTGAATCCAAATTCATTTGGTCTGAACCAGGCGAATCAAGATTCGCGGGTGAGATTTTGATGCATGCGCTCGAGAAAGGTGAGATTCAGGAATCCAGCTCATCAGCTCCAGTTGCCTATACTGTGACTTGATATTGACCATAGACCAACGTAATGCAGCGTGCGAATTTAAAAAATAGTTACCCCTAAAGTTCCTGGAGGTAAAGGTGCCCTTTTCTTCCGCCGCCTTCGTCTTTTGGTGCCTAAATTGTCATTAGCGGTAACAATTTTAATGTCATCCTCCAGTTTTTCATTAATTTTAGAAACATCCCCGTTTCCGTTAATTTGTGTTTCGATTTTCTCGTTCGATTTTTCTTCTTCGAAAGGGTTGACTGTCTCGATTTCGGTTTTGAAACCTGGAGGGATAGTGTTCGTGTGTCCAACTCGTTCGCTGAATCTTGATCTTGGATAAATGTCGGTTTTTGGATATTCAATTCTAGTTTTATTTCGAAGTGTCACATTTAAGGTCGCTCGTTGGGTTGTAATATCCGCACCTAATGATAATAAGAGGTTTAATTTAAAATGGCTTAATAATCTTCATGATTTGTATGATCTTGATGATGGTTGATGGCCATTTAGTGCAATGTAAAGGCCGTTATTATTGCAAGATTAATTGAATAATGCGCGCACGCAAAAAATTCCAAGTTGAAAACAAAGTGCTCATTGAGTTTATTTATTCAAGTTCCTTATCAAATTAGATAAAGGACCTTATCGTTCTCTGGGTGGATCCTGTTCCACAGTTGATATTCATACCACATGTATAGAAAAGTAAAATATTTAATTTTGTAAAATATTGGGCCGTGAAAATATGCGTGGGCTTCAGAAAAGGCTTTTGAAGTTGAGAATTTTTAACACCATTTTGCACAATTCGACAACGATGTCGGAATTAAGTACAACTAACATTGCATTAATGCAATGTTAGTTGCCGACATCATCTAAATATTTTAATTTTCTGATGTTAATAATGTATTAATTATGTACTTAATTAAATATTATATTTTATTTTAATTATTTAGTGTATAGTTTTATCAAATTAATAAGTAAATTCACAATTAATTTTTTTAAATTATTTAATTATTGCAGAGTTGTCGTTTTTTCTTCAATTTTTACAAAAACTTGAATAAAACATTTGGAGCATTGCATAAGATTATGATATTTCTATTACGTAATAAAATGGTATTAGTATTATAGTTTACGAAAGTTTTATACATAGATATCCAATCACTAGAATATCTTGAAATTAAAATGTTACGATTTTTACAGCACATTTCGGATTTTCTAAAACATTGGCAACATTTGATAATTTTTCACCTACGTGTCATATATCCAAGCGCAGTTAATTATTTTTAATAAAAAATACGATTTTTTGGAAATAAAAATAAAATTCTAAAAATCAATTTTTAGAAGCAAATCCGGGCTCGGCGTTGCGCTAAGTTTTAAGAAAATACCATTGTACGTCCTTTTCTTCAAAAATATTTATAAAAATTTGAAATGTTCTTTCTTATTTTGCACGTACGATTTAAATCGATCTCTAATAATTCACAACAAAAACAACTAATTTGAGGAATATTTGAAATTGCAAATCGTAATTACAGGTAACTAGCATATGTATTTTTTGACAATAATTGTCACACTTGTCAAAATTTAAAATTTGAATAGCCGCAGTTGCCAGCTTATTAAAAGATTTTTGCCATACAGTTTAATTATTTAACTGCATCTTCCAAACAAAATTGAAGGTGATATTTTATATTTAAAATATTATAGTTCGTTTTGGTAAGTTAGATTTTAATTTCATTTCTACCCAAATTCCCATATGAAAACGATAAGGTCCTTTAATGTTTTATTAAATTCTTACCTTTAGTGTCATCGTTATTTTCTTTGGTGTCTTTCTTCTTCCACACGTTCCCTCTAAAAAAATCAGTTCATTATTTATTTTGGATAATGATGTAATCAGGTGCATAATTAAAATTTGTTGTTCCAATGATTCAATTGTATACTTTTACATCATTACACTTACACCAACTTACTATACAACCATTTAATAATAAATATAATTACACAGACAATGACATTACTTTTCGCTTGATTGCTTGATTGTTGATTGGGTTAACAAATTTGATCTTTAAATTTAGATTGAGTGCTCAAAACAATAAAATCATCAAACAAATCACTTATGCGTATAAATAACACTTACAACTTTTTAGTGAAGTCCCTAAAAGACCTTCTAATCCCCCCATTTCGGCTTTTGAACGGGTTTAGGTGTTCTGGATAATCACTAGTACCGCCACTCATGTTTTTGAAACTTAAACTCGAGCGCTATTTTTTACTTTTACATTCTTGATGTTCGTTTTAACCGCTTTAACCGCGGTATGACAAAATTGTTCGATTTCCAACAAACTCCCCACTAAAAACTGACGTAGGCTAATACGTAATATCAATGCAAAACTCGGTTCTTACACTCGTTTCGAATTGATTAGTGATAATAAAAGACGGAGAAACGCGACTGTTACTGTTTCACGTGTAAAAAAACCCATACTCATTTCTTTTATTTATTTATAGTTGCCCGCTCCTTTAAAAACTTCTATTTTTAGATTAAACGACTCCATGGCTGCCTACCCTTAAAACATAAAAATCCACAAAATATTAATCTACTACAATGAGTAATATGTAAACGAACTGCTATTTTAATGAGGTCATGTTTTCATAATTTACACCTTCAATTTACATATTTATTATTTATATTACGGACTTACACTGATTATTATCGAAAAAATTTAGTTTAAAAATTTGCTAAACCTATTTTTTATTATATTTTTTTCAAAAATTGTTTAAAACTAGTTTTTTGTAATAATAAATTTTTTTATTAATTTTCATTAGCGTGCTCGAACTTAAAAAAAAATCGAAAAAAAAAATTTTGAAAAATTTTCTCCAAATCGGTTTTTATTTTTTTTTCTTAAAAAATATTAAAGCTAGCGATATTAAATTTTTACTGAAGGTAAATGCCGTTAAGAGACACATTTAAAAAATTTTTTTATTAAAATCGGTTAATTAATTTTTCTAGAAAAAAATCGCAAAGTTTTGTCGAGATTTACTAAACCTATTTTTTATTATATTTTTTTCAAAAATTGTTAAAAACTTATTCTTTATAATTACATTTTTTTTATTATTTTTCATTTGCGTGCTCGAAATTAAAAAAAAAATCGAAAAAAAAATTTTGGAAAATTTTCTCCCAAATCGGTTTTTATTTTTTTTCTTAAAAGATATAAAAGCTAGCGACTTTAAATTTTTACTGATGGTAAATGCCGTTAAGAGACACATTTTAAAATTTTTTTATTAAAATTGGTGAATTAATTTTTCTAGAAAAAAATTGCAAAGTTTTATCGAGATTTTGGTACGGTGCAATTTTAAGCCGAAAAAAAATTAATATTTAGTTTAAAAATTTACTAAACCTATTTTTTGTTATATTTTTTACAAAAATTGTTTAAAACCAGTTTCTTATAATTTTAAATTTTTATTATTTTTCATTTGCGTGCTCGAAATTAAAAAAAAAAATCGAGAAAAAAAAATGTTGGAAAATTTTCTCCCAAATCGGTTTTTATTTTTTTTTTCTTAAAAAATATTAAAGCTCTCGATATTAAATTTTTACTGAAGGTAAATGCCGTTAAGAGACACATTTTAAAAAATTTTTTAATAAAATCGGTTAATTAATTTTTCTAGAAAAGAATCGCAAAATTTTGTCGAGATTTTAATACGGTGCAATTTTAAGTCGAAAAATATTTTTTAAGGGATTTATGTAAATGAGCTGATGATACGAATTTTAAGATATCAAAAGGTTTTATAATTGAAGATATTAAATATTTTATAAACAGTGAAAATTTTGAGAGTAAAATTTTGAACAAAATCGGAGTTTTTGGTTATTTTGGCTACTTTTTTACTCGATAAAGAAAAAAGATACCAAAGGGATTCTTTTTCTGTCGTAAAAAGGACCTTAAAAGATTTTTTGGGGAGATGCAATACGTGGACGTAAAATTGTATTTTGGTGGTTTATTTCACCGAAACGTCAAAAATTACACTTTTTTAAAAACGATTTTTAAAAAACTGTCATTGTTTTTGCAAAATTTTTAAAACACTATATTTGAGTGGTTTTCATTTAAAAAAATCATTCGATAGAGTTTTTAAATTAGAAAATCTTGTTGAAAATGCGCCGATGGGAACTGCTCACTCCTAAAATTAAAATTTCTTATTTATTTTGATATAACTTTCCAACTTTTTTGGTTATAAAAATAAAAAATATTCTATTCTGTATACAAATTAACACTTTTAGGGAAAATTTTGATTTTTTTCTGAAGTCCAGGGTAAAAATTTAGTTGTGCTGATTTTTTTACAAATAAAAACGAATGTAAGGAAGAAGATAAAACATATTTTACTGTTACACTTAGTACAGATCAAAAGTTACGAAATTTCAAAATCCGCGTCGAAAAAATATAAAAGTCAAAACATGACTTTAAGGGCGCCAAAACTATAGAAAAATACATATAAGATATCGAAAAAAACTCTCGTTTAGGTTCAGTAGTTCTTCAGTTCTTCAGTAGTTCTTCAATTCTTCAGTAGTTCTTCACGTCTTCAGTAGTTCTTCAGTTTTTCAGTAGTTCTTCAATTTTTCAGTAGTTCTTCACTTGTTCAGTAGTTCTTCAATTTTTCAGTAGTTCTTCACTTGTTCAGTAGTTCTTCAATAGTTATTCCGTAGTTCTTCAGTAGTTCTTCACTTGTTCAATAGTTCTTCAGTAGTTCTTCAGTAGTTTTTCAGAAGTTTTTCAGTAGTTCTTCAGTAGTTCTTCAGTTTTTAAATTCTTCATTTCGTTAGGGGGTGGCTGAAGGGGCAACCCCCCCTAAGATAATAGATATGAGCGAAAATAATAAAAAAATTCCATTTTTATAAGAAAACAAGTTAACCCGTTGTTTTCTTATCAATTATTTTTGGGGGAAATAAACCATATAAGGGTAACAATACTGAATTATTTTCAATTAACATTTTGAAAATACAGAACGATGTTCCAAAAAGAGCTCTCTAGTACGAACCTTTTAGGGATCCTCAGAAAAATAGTTTTAAAAAATCCTCATGATCAATTGACCGAGATATGAAGAGACAATGTTTGGAATTCAATTATTTTTTTAAATTTAAAATTACCTACATCAATTACCCGTCATCTAAACAGAACTCAATCTTTACAGGTTTTCCAAATTCATGCTAAAAAAGTTGAATTCCCAACTTCGTCTCTTCATATTTCGGTCAATTTTTCAAAAGGACTATTTTAACTATTTTTCTCCTTGAAGGGTCTCCAACAACGTACTGGAGAGCTCTTCCGCTATTTTCGAGACACCCTGTATATGTTTGCAAAATTAGAAAAATTTAAGGTTAGGTTAACCTGTTTTTTTTAAACATGTAGGGATCTCAACAAAATTGCCCAATTTTGAGTTTTCATCAATAATTTTGCCCTCCCCAAGATGAAATCCTAGATACGCCTTTGATTTCGTCAGTTATTAAATTCTTCATTTCGTCAGTTCTTCAGTTTTTGAATTTTCCATTTATTCCTTTTTTCAGTTTCTTAGTTTTTCCGTACTTCAGTCGTCCAATTTTTCAGTTCCTCATATGTGACCAAAAAATTATTCCGCAACCGGCCGTTCTCTCTGCTGTTTGTTTGGTTGTCTAACCAAAACTTTTTCAGGGTTGCCAACAAATTAAAGTAAATTATTTTATTAATGCGTTCGTAAAAACGATTGTAATAGCGCAAATAATTGATGATACAATTTTATTTGTATTTGGAATTTGTAAAAATTTGTATAAAAATTGTTTTTTTGTGTGACGCCATGGCAAAACGGTGGTCAATTAGGTGAACTAAATTGTCAATAACGTCAGTCATTTGTGGTTGTTGATTCGCTGGTTGCAGTGTTGAATTTCTATCAGCTGTCATTATTTCGCTGTATGTAAATACTCGTAGAAGATTTTGTGTAAAATATGGCATCGAATGAGCAAAAAGCTCAGCAACTAATCGCTGAGGCTGAAAAGAAACTGAATTCATCCAAAAGTTTCTTTGGATCTTTATTTGGGTGAGTTTTGACAGGATTACTCATATTCTAGATGATTAATGATTTATGCCATGTTTAGGGGTTCAGCAAAAGTAGAGGATGCTGTCGAATGTTACCAAAGGGCTGCTAATTTGTTTAAAATGGCTAAGAATTGGTCCAGCGCAGGCAGTGCCTTTTGCGAAGCAGCCAATCTTCATTTGAAAGCTGCCTCTCGTCACGATGCTGCCACTAATTACGTTGATGCCTCCAATTGTTATAAGAAGTCTGACGTTAATGGTAAGTCTTACTTTATTAAAACAAACGTACTAAACACATGTATAACGAATGCCTATTTAATCACAAAAGTAGGTATAATGTTTATAGTAACGTCAAATTATTTAATATTACAACGGTTTTAATTTCTTCAATTTTTATTAAAATTAAGCTCCAATTAAAACCAAAAACGTTTAACGTCTTGCAATTTGCAGATTCATCTTACCTATCTATAAAATATTTTATTTGATGCTAAAATGAGGCCATCATATGTGCTTAAGTTCAAACAAGCAAGTCATTTTATCTTTTCATAAAGAAAAATCGTTGTTAATGATTTTAAAGTAGTTCATTCACGCATTTATGATACCTAAAAGGCAGTAACCGTCAATTTATTAGTTTCGAGAAAACGCACACTTTATGATCTAAAGTACATACATATATTTTATGCTAAGGTAGAATTGATTAGCTAATAATAATCCTAAAAACGGATGGAGTTCAAATAAAAAAAAATGGAGTTACTGCCTTTTAAGTTAGGAATATAAGTATAATTTGTTGTGTAATTTTGCAGAGGCTGTAACATGTCTCCTTCGTGCAATAGAAATCTACACGGATATGGGAAGATTTACGATGGCAGCAAAACATCACCATAGCATTGCTGAAATGTACGAAACTGACAACATGAATCTCGACTTGGCCGTGCAGCATTATGAGCAAGCTGCTGATTATTACAGAGGCGAAGAAAACAACTCGTCTGCAAACAAGTGTTTGCTGAAAGTGGCTCAATATGCGGCACAGTTAGAAAACTATGAAAAAGCAATCAATATTTACCAACAAGTTGCTACGTCCTCATTGGAAAGTTCTTTACTAAAATACAGCGCCAAGGAGTATTTGTTTAGAGCTGTGCTCTGCCATTTGTGTGTCGATGTTTTAAATGCTCAGCACGCAATGGAGCGCTACATTCAAATGTATCCAGCATTCCAAGACTCAAGAGAATATAAGTTAGTGCAGACTCTCATAGAACATATGGAAGATCAGAATGTCGAGGGCTTCACTGAGGCTGTTAAAGATTACGACACTATTTCCAGACTCGATCAGTGGTACACTATGATATTATTACGTATCAAGAAAACTCTTAACGATAACCCCGATCTACGTTGAGCCCTAAATTGCTTCAAAAAAACATTTAAAAAGTGCGATTTTTTCTTTAATTTCCTAGTCACGATTTGCAAGCACAATGACTACATTTTTTGTGCTTATTCATTTTCTCAACTGATACTATTTAGATTTAATTTTTGACATTTGAAACTAGAAATTCTTATTTGGAAATATTTTTTAAAGTTTTTTATTATTAAACTAACTTACTCTATATATATATCCTTAAAGTATAAACATTCCTGCTAAATATTTGCAGTCAGAAATTAAATATATCAATCTCGTGTCAATCTTAAAGTCAGATCACATTGATAAATTAGAATTAATCATTTATGTGATACAAATCACGAATTTTATCGACTTTGTTTCTGTCTGTAGCACTTATTGTTGAGCTAAGTGGGTTAGATAAACCATAGTTACTAGCTATTACTTAAGTACAAATCTAGTAACTTTGGGATAGGGAATACTATTGTTATCGCTAAAATAAGTATGTTAATTTCAATACTTTTATTTGTTTTGTTTTTAAAGTTTAGATCTACTGATAAGCATTATAGTAAGTGTATGTTATTAACAGAATGTAAGATTAATTATTAAATAAACATTCATGCCTATTAAAATTATCTTTATTTCATTTCCGTTTCCTCTTGCCACATTTTTATTTCCAATTGAAATTTACCACTCCAAGGATGTTTTAAAAAGTTGTAATGAAAAATTTTTCGGTTCAATTGAAGGTGCAAAAACAAGAACAGGTTATTTCGCATACTTATAGAGTTGACTTGTTTTTGCACCAAGTACCGTGAATTATTGAAAAAAATATCATAATGAAGGATTCGTTATATTGTCCTAATTTTTTTTGTCAAAACCTTGAAGGTTAGGTTAGTGGACAAAATAGTATATTGTTTTATTAGGAGAAAAAGTTCTTTTACTCCGAATAAAACATGCTATTTTTTCTTCAGACGTCGAAATTTTTAAAATAGTATTGGCGATTCAAATTAATATTTCCCGCGCAAATGTATGTTTGGTTACATATTCTAGTGACGTCACGTCAGTGACAAAAAAAATAAAAATTTAAACTTGCAAAGAAATAATCAAACGCATTTAATAATATAAAGTAAATTAGGTAAGTTGACGTTATTTACTTGACTATAATAGACATTAACAAACGTTAAACGCTAAATTCGTCTGCACAACTATCACGGACGTGACGTCATTTCATAGTTCCGCGCTATGCCGCAAGAGGGAGATCGCTTAGCTAGAATCGCCAATAATAAATAATTTTAAAATTTGACATTTAATTTACATACAACACACAATACAATGTTTGTGTATATTGGGTTGCCTAAAATTCATTTCTACTCCGCCTTTCTAATCCTTGTCAGTACAAAGTAGTAATTTCTACTCCTAGGCAGTACAAATGACCATAAAGTCAGCGAACATAAAAAGTGACATTTTAAAGCCTGTCAAACTTAACAGGAGACTGTACTTTAATGATGTTAAAAGCTTTTAATTCTTTCTGTGAGGTCATAAAAATTTTCTTTTTCACTGTAGTTCTATGAGATATGAAGAACTTCAAATTAACTTTTAACAGTTTTATAAATCTTTAGTGTTGTGCAGTTTCTTCAAAACCACAAAGATAGATCCATACTTTTTTCGTATACCTTTAGTCTAGCATCCAATTGTGATGTTTGGTGAGAGTGGCGTGTTATATCGTTAAGAGGCCTCAGGCAATTTTGAATTTTAAGACCCTGGTATTATTTACACTCGAAAAAAATAAAGTTATGAAAATTATTAAATTCAAAAAAAGGACAACTTTGACAAGACTTAAGCAGTTAATCGTTAAAACAATTAAAATTTTGAAGAACTGGAAGTATTAAAATATTAAATAATAGAATTGAAGGTTGAAATTAAACGTTGCTTTACTTTAAAATTGTATTCTGTAATAATGTAAAAACTGATACATTGTTACGATTCTGAAGTCAGTATGTACAAGATTTCCAATTAAATTACTTACGTTTAGAGACCTTATGTTCTAACACAATTCTAATAAAATATTGATGAATGTTTCTTAATATATAAACACTTTCTTTGTTATCAGACAATCTATATTATATGTATATGCACAATTCATATATTTACAAAAAATAGTTAAAATACAATTATGAGTATTTAGTAAGTAAAAATAAAAAGAATATAAAAGTCACTGGACGTGAAGTTTCACAAAATGTATTTTTATTACAATAATAAATATTAAAATAAACAATTTATTGGCAATGAACAAGTTTATAGTAAATAATTTTTAAAGTTTGACATTTTGTAAGTCAGCCATTACACATAAAAAAAGCACGACTTTTACAAAATAATTAAAGCTACCAAATATCATTGCCAATAAAATGTATAGTACTTTACTAAAACTAAACTACTTCGGACCATAAATTGGAGCCTTAGTGCCCTTAGACATACGTGACACGAATAAGAGATATTTCTTGATAAACAAGTCCCATCCGCAAAAGCGAGGCACTCAAAAAACGAAAATATAGAAGTACTTAATTTACACATAGCACATTAACACCCGAATATATTGTACATTCAGCATAGGAACAACATTCTATATAAAAAAGTGTCTAATTTTATCTGTCACAAAGCATATTTTATTTTATATGAACTTGTAATATTTAAAGCTCTCCAGGTTTTACTATGCATATGTACTAAAGTATATCTATATTTTCTTTAGTCAGCCGACGGAGGGTTTTAAGTAACGTGTCCTTTCGATACAGTCACCTGACCTTGCGCTAATATCACAGATGAGCACGGTTTGCATTTTTACAATACATTGCTATGATCACTCCGTACTACAAGTTGTATATGTCAGAGTAGACAGGGATCAGGTGACTGGTGTGGTCAGCAAGCTGATGTCTCCTCCCCCCCTAACGTATATGCAACATTCTCCAATCTATGAGCCAAATGTTGACGATGACAAACCATATCACATTCCAATGCCTCATTTATCTAAAAACAAAAAATCTTTTTATTTTAATACTCTTCCCATTTAAATGATCGTATTACCTGGTCTCTATATTTATCTACATAAATATTGAGTTCTTTCAAAGCAGCAATCGTGTCAAATTTATCCGCTTGTTGGGTGGATAGTAGCTGCATGGCTGAACACATTTCTTGATCAGTAATTGTATTTTGATTTGCAATATTATGATAAAATTGTGATACCATATCTCTATACCGTGGAATATCCTGAAATAAACAAAACTTTTAAACAATTATAATTAAAATAACAATATAACTACCTTAGCAAATAGTAATTTATTAGATGGAGAATCTTTCCCCAGCCTATGTTCAGTAGTGGAACAAGAATCCATGAAAGTCTGTGCAATAACAGATAAGCACGAGTCGAGAGTTGGAGTTTTATTAATGTCAAATATAAAATCCGGATTCTTAATAAAATTCACCCAAAATCTAAGTGGAAGACTGTTGGATTTCCATGCGTGAACAACCTCGGGGTCTTGGATATTGTGCTTGGCAGCTGCTTCATCTAGAAGATCGAACAACCATTTTACAGCCGGGGGTAGTACTTCATTAGCAGTAAGGACAGTATAAAAAAAATCATCGACGAATTTCTGTATCGTTCCCTTTGTCGATAAAAGCCTTGTTAAAAATATCTCAGGAATAGCTTTATGGGTTCTTTCCATAGATTTACTGTTAGGGTAGTGGTGATCATCGACTGGTTTTATTAAATGATAAATTCTAGGATTCATACCAGTTTCAATATCACCATTCGTGGCTATAATTGGAGATTGGGAGTTATTTAAGAAAATACCGGATACACAATTTCGACAAGGCTGTTTACAATTATTATAACTATCATTCTGCCTTGATATTAACGACATAACTGCACTTTCTTTCACTCCATAATGAGCCAAAGTATTTAACTTCTTCCAACCATTGAAAGTCTTCGTTGTAACATCTTCATCTTGTAAAGTTAAATGACCTCCTTTTCCATGCCGCCATTCTAAAATCACACCATTAAAAACAAATCACGCTTACATTTCAATAAATTACCTAAATCAACTTCGTAAATGGAGGGCCTTAAAGAGAACGGAGTATTTTTAAAGAGGGCATCTAATATTTTCGACTTAACTTGACTAATCGTATCACAATCCAAAACTTTGCACTGAATTTTTTCATCCAAGTCATCTTGTACAATATGTAAAGTAACTACAGAATGAGAGATCTGCTCACGTAAAAGCCTTTCTTCTGAAAGTGAATACCTAGCATCATGCGTGATGGCATCAACAAGTCCCTTTTCAATTTGATGTTTAATTGCTTTGAATAATAAAAATAACGAAGAACCTGCATATTCTTTTAAATACGAGTACATACATAATGCCATCCAATTGGTTAACATTTTCTCAACCAGGCTCTCAGTTCTGCGCAACATTAATTGCGGATGTTTTGTATTCACAGACTTTTCTATCAACCGTAAGAGTAAACATTTAAGAATATCGGTCGCATATTCCATTTTATCCATTAATACAACCATAAGTAAAGATGCCACATTAACTCTGCCAAAATAAAAATTAGTAAACAAAATTAATCTACACATTACAACTTACTTATCACGAATATTAAAATCTTTCTGGAATTCCAAAGTTTCAATAAATCTAAGTAAAAAATGTTTATTATTAATTAATTGCTCAAACTGCAACATAGCAGCATCATAATGGGTTCTGGGTACATTCAATCTCATCTGCAATAAAATACAAATAAAGATAACGCTAAAATACTAAATTTTACAAAATTACTTTTGGAGCGTTGAGTATGGGATGTGCATTAACTCCTGGAAAAAACACCTTCATAACATAACTAGTGTGATCCAATGTGGGAATTCCGGAATTTTCCAAATCTGCTGTAAGATCTGTCATATCAGTTTGAAGTTCAGCAAATGCTTGCTTACATTCTGATCGAACATTACTCTCTAAAGTATCCATTTGAATCTGAATGCGTTTATATTCCCTTTCTGCTTGCGTTGATTTTCTTCGATACACAAATAATATTCCAACAAAGAAAATGACGAAAATAATGACTCCTGTTAAAATCATAATTATTGCTTCAGGTGGCAACGAAAATGTTTTCAAAACATCATAGCGCAAATACCCGATCGGAAAACGTAGACCCCGACCTACTCTTACAACAACTAATGGCAACCCGGTTTCAGTCTACAAATAATATTATTACTACAAATATTTAATTAAATTTAATTTTATTACCTTAATTCCATGTTCATCAGTGTCAGGGGGTTGATATTCAGGCGGTGAGCAAACTAACTGACTCCCAGCCAAACTAGTGACATTACAAGGTTTAGGCCCAATAGTTACAATTACATCCGATTCATCACTAGCCATATTTAAATGTTCACCTTCGATAACCAAAGTATCACCTTTATACAATTTAACTTGATTAGGAAATTGAAAGAATTTAGGATCTTCAAAATACAATAAATGTGAACGCAAATTAGTAAAATGTTTTTCCAAATTTCTCATCGCAACAACATTATCCATAATAAAACCAATTCGCAGTATTAAGGGTTTTTCAGGTGTCTAAAATGATTAAATAATTTCATTTCAATAATTCACGTAAATAAATAATACTTACAGTGGCATGCTTGTTAACAGATCTTTTATTTCGAGGGGATTCGCTTAAGAATTTCTTACTCACTGAGGGGCTAGGACATTCCATTTGATTAGCACTTAAAACCTTACAAAGTGTTTTATTGATAGGAATAGGATCATTATCAGAATAAACTTCCATTTCAGGTTTTTGAATGCTATCTAAATTAGAGCCATGGACAAAAATCATTCTTCCTCCAGAGGCGAAACTTTTTAAAGGTTTTATTTCCATTATAGTGGGATCTTGAGTATAATTGAAAGGGTTTCCTTCGAGTGTTCTATTAGCTCCATCAATACATAAGGTAACTTTGGCGATATTCACTGGCCGAGATGCTTTTGAAGTGATGCAGGTCAGTCTTGAGCTTGAGGCTTGGGTTAGGTTAACTTGACAGATGTATTCATCTAAATAGGCAGTTAGTTCAGAGCCAATATTTAAAAAATGGCCTGTTATGGCAAGTTGAGTTCCACCAGATTGTGGTCCCATTGATGGAAAAACATTGGAGAGTCTGATATCTTTGTAACTAAATTCTACGGATGATTCAGTAAAACCAGCTTCGTTACCTACTATTATTGGGGCAGTTGTTTCTACTGATGATGGACCGGTTATGCATTGAATACGTACAGAGACTTCGTAGTTAATTAATTCACATGGCACATTTCCAATACGTATTTTTCCACTTACATCTTCTCTTTTCAAACCCAAATTACTACCTTCTATAGTTACTAAGGTGCCTCCCTCGATTGGACCACTTAAAGGTTTTATCATGTCGATCCTTGGCTTAGGACACTCTACGTGGGGAATAGTTTGGCAAGTCTCACTATAGCTACAAGTGTTTCCACACCAAGTACATTGATATTTAGAATTACGAGTAACACACAAAGAACAATCAGCATGTTCACGATGAGATCCAAGAATATCACATTTATATAAAACGACGTTCATAGAGTCTATGTGGTGATTTCTGTTCCAAACCACTCTTACACTAGCTTCATATTCACCAGTATTTGCTTCATATGAATACTAAAATCATTAAAAATTTTAAAAAATTACCAATTTGTAATCTAGTGTACTTACAATTCGTTTCTCACAAACAATTAATTTATTAGATTCTACTCTTGCAGGAACTAACATTTTAGCTCCTTCAATATTCGTGATACATTGAAATCCTGTATGACCTGCTTGGGGGTGTGGCAAATTTTCCACTTCAAACACCATTTCTTTCGGAACATTGTTAGGCAATAAAATAATATCTTTTTTCTTAAAGCGAGGACAATAGTTTGCTCCATGACTAGGAAGATGTTCATGATTCTACAATTAAAACATTTATTAATAAAAAAATTATATCAATTAAATCCTCAACTTACATTTTCACCACTTATAATTGGAGTTGTTCTTTGACACAATGAAGTATTATGCGTACATTTATTTTCATAAACACACCAATTGCAAGCCCATTGCGATTGCACACAATCCATACATGTACTGTGTCTGGAGCAATCATAGTAAGCGAAATTTCGAGACACAAAATCTTTATTCGTTTCTGATGATCTTACACTTAGCGGAACTAAAATATGATCTTGTTTCGGAGGTATCTGAGGTCTTGAATTAATGTCAGGTGTTTGACATGAAAGACCGTACACGGCAACGACAGCATCAATTGGGTCAGCATTTCCAAACACACACCTATACTTAGCACCATAAGGTAATTCGGGTAGAGTACGTATCATAAGACGGACAGTGGTCATTTTATTCGAGGGAATTCTATCAGGTACAACCTGCTCAAAATCAATACACTGCTGACCAGTTCCTAATGACAACCAACGCGGAGAGCTATGGGATGCTTTTTGACAAGCGCTACGTACTGTACATCTAATAAATCAAACATAAATTATTTAATCCTGTAGTGTTAATTCTACCACCTACCTTTTTTCAAGAGAGCACCATCCACAATATGGATCCTTAGATTCTAAACAGGAGGAACAATTATTATAGCTGCTGCAATGTTCTACATTAATTTTTGAGATCTGAAATAATATATTTTGTTGTAAATTATGATCTAAAGATGAAGTAAGAAAAAATTTACCTTAGAGGTAGATAAAACATATAAGTAATCGCCATTAGGAGATAGGGCGGTATCAGGTAAAATAGTATTTCCAGGATCGACAACGACTTCTTCATATTCGATTGGTACAGGAGCTGATAATAAAACTTTTTTGATTCGTCCATCTGTGGTACCAAAAAAAGCCAAGACGTGTCGCCCGGTAGATGCTGTAGTAACTGCTGAGAGTGAAGTACTGCTGTAGGTTAGAGCTGCATTACTGGATATAGGTGTCACTCCAGAAATCTTCAAGCCTGCCTCACAAAAATTTGGTACGTTTCCTGCATTACTTGGACATTTTCCATCGAGTATAGGACCAGAAACATAACCCATATTTCTGTATTTTACACTGCCGTTAAAACACATGTGGATGTTTTCGTTAAACTTGGCTTCAATTTCTTTGAGTGGATAGAGACATACGGCAGAACCTTTTTGAGGGTCATTTGAAATACCTTTAGCTGGTCTAAAAATGGCTACTAAAATTAGTGAGCCGGGTTGTAAGCCCATCGTGGGAGCTAATTCCGTCCCGGCAACAGCTAGTTTTGCATCTTGTATTAAGTTATACTTCTGGTTATCATCAACACATTGCAAAGTAACTTCAGTGTAGGTATCGTAATTATCATCATTAATGCATGATCGTGCAAGTCTTGTTACGTAGCCTTGTTCTTCTTGGCCGGGTAAATGCGATTGTTTCTGCACAATAACAAAATATGCATAATCCGTTGCATTAAACCCATAAACGTACTGGACTAAAAAGTGATCCCTATATTTAACATCGATACTAACTAAAGACTGCCGGCTGAATGTATATTCTGCAAAATCTAATGTGTCAAGATCTCTGCTTGAAATGGCAGGTACATCATGGCGATACTCTCCGTTGTTGGTAAACGTAGTACCGATATACATAATATTCGATCGTGCCCATTGATTATAGCGTCTCGGTCCTATAAAAGCGTACGTAGAAGCAACCGGATCATTCGCAGCAATACCTATTGGAATGAATTGTGGATCATCGGAAACGTTACTGAGTTTATATTTAAAGCAAGCTCCTTGTAACAGCGATCCACATGAGATTATTATCTTAGATTCTGGCTCGATGAGAAGGATCTTGTTGTAATTATCCATAAGCCTCATGGAAACGGTAGGATCTGGACACCCGGTTGCATGACACAGTGGACTGTCATTTTTCGGCCCTGTTATCACCTGGTTTTCTACAACTAAATTCGAGTCGAGTTGGAGTAATCGGTTCTTTCCTGCTGCATATATTTTTCCGGTCGCTTTGTCTATTGCCAGGTGGGAAAAAAATACCGCTTCACTGGCGGGGCCCGGGTACTGCGCCAACGGGGCGCCCCCTTCGACGGGGCCCCATAACCCCACCGCTACAAGCGCCCAGAGGAACGCCACGGCTACCGATCTTTCCAATCCGGCACCGGCGCCGGCCCTTACGACCATGAAGATGATCTGTGCATGCCACTGGCGCGCACAACACCTTTCCACTCTGCGAAAAAAAATTAATTAATTATACGATTTATATTATGCCCTAATATAATCTAAGGTAAACCTAATGTGACTGGGTGCGCTTTGCATAAACATTCCCTTCTTAAATTCATTGAAAATCATTTACATAATTACGTCCACCGTTAAATTCAAATCTCTTTATTGCTTCAAACATATTAACACTTTAAACTCATTTAATTTTATTGTATTGTATATATTAGAATAGAACTCAATAATACAACCTTCATTATCTTAATCCCTTTAAGATCCCTGAAGATGCATTTTATTAAATTACAGTTCAAACCTATTTGCTACCTAAATGCTTTTTTATCATTTTAGAAATTTAGAATCAACAATCTTAGGTACTATTTACTTTTACAAAACGTTAATGATATAAAGTAAATACCGAAAATTACCGATATGAAGCGTAATCGATAATCTTGCGAGGGTTGGGGGTTTTAAACTAAACTTCTTGTAAATGATTTTTTTGTTATAACAACAAAAACTGGTATTTTGATTAAAAAATATAAATATAACTATCAATTTTTTGTTTAAGTTTAAAGTAACATGAAATGTAGATATTGATAAAATAGGGAAACCAAAATGGAATTTGCATGTGCAGCCAAACAGCTGCGTAGTTTACTTTGTCGGAATGGCGGGTGTGTACTTTAAAGCAAGCACTTGTGTCAAGAAGTATTTCTACAGATGGCTTCACTTATGAATCATTCAATAATATTCGAAAATTGAACGGTTATATTTGGCGTAGGTCAATATTTCGGAAATTAAATTCCTAAAAAATTCAGATCATTTGGGATTCGGTATTGCAGAGTTAGGGTAGCTCCACCAAATTCCGTGAAAGTTTTAATTTTCGGTTTAAAATTGCGTCGTCCAGAACCGTATTTGTACCAAAATTTTGCCAAAACTTTGAGAATTTTTTCCAAAAAAACTGTTTAACCGATTTTAACCAAATATTTTTTAAAACGCGTCTATCCACGGTGTTTACTTTTGGTAAAAATTTGAAATCGGCGACTTTCATAGTTTTCGAGAAAAAAAAAATCGATTCCCATTAAAAATTTCAAACCCTTAAAAATATCTCAAAAATTTTTTTTTCGAATTTTTTTCAAAATCGACCCCGCAAATGAAAGATAATAAAAATGGATGAAATTTAGGGGTTCACATGCCCGCTACGCCGGGCCCAAAAAATGTTACTCCCTAAAAACTCAAAAATTTTTTAAGTAATGTATCTCAAAAAACAATTAAATTTTAAAAAAATTAATATGTTAATATTAGTAATTTTTAGAAATTTATCTGTACGAATTTTTGTTTCTTAATTTTAGTTTAGCGAAATATGAATTTTTCAAAATACACCTTTACTCATTTACCAGAATGCCATATTTTATATAAAAATTCATAACTTTTGAACAAAACATCGTAGAGACTTGAATTTTTTTATTTTTTTTTACTTTCTTTATACTTTAAAGCTCTCCATAGTAAAATATGTTTAGAGTTTTTAATACTTGATATTTCTGCTACACCTTGTATAAAAATTTTAATATTTTTTAAATGTTTTTGGCATTTTTTAGAAATTAAGTTTTTTTTTAGTTTTTAAAATCAGAGGAAAAATATGGAAAACCTTATAAAACTAAAAAAAGTTAATATTTTTTAATAAAAATGCAATTTTTAAAATTATTAAGAGGAAAAGTAGTTAGCAAAAATTGATAAAAAGGAATTTTTCTAAAACTACGCTAATTGAAAATACCAGAAAATGAAAAATTCTGTATGAAAAGTAATTTCAATGTCATCTGAAAGTTTTAAAAAGTTAAAGCAAATTTGAGCGCTTTATATTTTTTGGTCATAATTTTTTTTCTAATGAAGTTTTTTTAATTTTTTTTTTGTTACACAGAAGAGTTTTGTGGCTACCAATTTCTTCATATTTTGTTTTTGTAAGTCAAACCAAATAGTCATATGCCAGCGGTAAAACACGCTCTTTACAAAAAACGTTCACTTAACTGAGTTTTGAAAAATTCAAAAAAACTAATTCTAATCATATTTTTTTCCAACGCAAGAAATAAGTCAAGGTATAAACGAAGAGTTTGATGTTTCGTTTTAAGTATTATTTTTAAACTTTACAGCGTTCCAAAAATTAAGTAAAATTTTGGAGCGCTGTAAAAAGTTTTACTGCTGCCCTATGAGTATTTGGTTCGAATTACAAAAATAAAAAGAGGAGAAATTGGTAGCCACAAGACTCTTCTTTGTACCAAAAAAAAGATTTCTAAAAAAGCTCCACTGGAAAAACAAAATCAAGCGCTCAAATTCGTCAACTATCCTCAATAGAGTTCAAAAATCTTTCCTAAAATACTTTGATTAAAATTACGTGACAAATGAATAAACATTGAAATGGAACAAATTTGTTACAAAAGCTGACACATGATAATCTTATTTTAAGTATTACTTGGACATCTCCACCTCTTGGAATGACGCACTTCCACAACATAAACGTAACTTTTACAGAGTTTACAAAAAAAGTTATAGCTATCAGTGTTTAAAGACTAATAATGTGATAAACTAGGGTAAATACCGATGATAGATTACACACACCAAACGCCGGTTGAACTGCAAATAATTATGCTGCGAATCGCGAAGACTGAAACTGAAAAGACTCGCTAACAAGTCGAATCCTGCACCGATTTTTGTATAGAATCCCCACTCCAACACTGTTAATAAGATAAAGCTACCAAATCTTTATTCCAAATATGAAATTTTAATTTTTAGAAAAATCTTCAATTAAAGGCTTCCCATTGGTTGTTACTCGAAATAATACAATTGGAATCTAATAAATTAAACTGCATCGATTTTTTTTATCACAAAGTATTTCCAAATAAAAAAAAACGTATGCTCGAGTTAACAATGGGCATTAAAATCGATAATTACTAAACATGCAATCTAAAAAATTGGGTTTTCAAGTTGCATTGTGGTATTTACGCCCTTTTGCTATTTACAAGATTATTTCCTTGCAAGTTGCAATTTATTTACGTCTTCAAAAATCGAGTCTAACTGGCTTACATTCCTAGAAAATTATCGTGAATTATTTTTTTTGACTTTTCGATATCAAAGTTCACAAGTCATCCTAACTATTTCAGGATTTTAAGCAAAAAAATTGCTTATAAAAAATAATAAATCATTATTTTAGTAATTGTCCAATTTCTAAAAATTCCAGGTTTAAATCGGTAAATAATATAAATTAATTGTTTCCTGTTCCTGTCATCTGTATTTGTATTCGCTTCGAAAGGTGCATTACTAAAAATAAGTTATCAACACGAGGATAAAACGTGAGGAACGTACCAAATAAAATTGTTCAAAAAAGGATAATAACTGTGAGTAGAGGAGACAGGGCGCAACTTATGTAAAAGCTCGTTTGTCTTAAATTAATTAAAAATTAGATTTTCAGAAAGTAATTTCAAATTTACTTGATGTCTCTATTTTAAGCTTCAATAAACATTATTGTAACAACGTTGAAAGTAAAATAATGGCAACCTGACAATATTGAAATTCCACTAAATTAATTTTCAGAAATTTCTAAAAAAATAGCTTTGCTTTATGATTGCTGATTATTTTTGTGAATAACAAGGGCGTTTATGGTATAAAAATAAATTAGGTACTCGTGTACTTATAAATAATTAAAAATATTTGGAAGGGCGCGTGATAAAAAAATATGGCAGACAAATAAAACGTGGAGCCCCTTTCATTGCAATAAAATGAAACGAAAGTTCGCCGGAAATGCGAATAAGAAGCTTATTATTATAATTTACGTTTGAAGTGATGAGGTGTTTGTGAGCCCCGAGTAAAACTCATCAAGACATTGTGTCGACACATTAAAATGATAATTAAGCATTATCATATTATGGTTTTCTGTGCATTTATGGTAGACCCCCTCGGACAAAATTGCAATTACGCCCGAATAGCAAAAAATTAATATCTTTAGCAGCATTGTTTTCTTAGTCTATAATGGCATTTTTAAATAAATCAACATGTTAATTTTGTGACCCCTGCAGCTTCAAAAAATCTTTTCATTAAGCGCCTATGTGCTGAATAAAATCATACTCCTACAACAGCTTTTATAAACATACTTTTATCACTTCATTTATTTATTTAAATATATCAAAGCATATTTTTCAGCTTTAATGGTTTGTAGCTTTATAACACACCGGAAATTAGTTTATAAAATTTTGATGCAACTAATTAATGGTTGCGTATTTAATAATAAACAAAAATTTTGTTAGTTTAAACCCCTATTAAATTTAAACGCATTGTTTGATTAATTACATCGAAAAGTTAATTGTAAAAATCCATCAAACTGGAGGCTCTCCAATAAACACAACTTTTCATTTGTTCTGATAAACATTTCTGGAAATAATAAAAACATAATAAAAAATTGAACTACTGATTTTTTTTTTGTTTTCTTACAAATTTTTAAGTACAATCACGCGCAATATATCGAGGACACAAAGAAAAAGGTCTTAAAAATAGGTTTTTCGCGTTTTTCAGCAAAACGATAAGTTTTATCATAAAATTAGGTCAAACAAAAATTGTAGATCATATAATTATCTATAAAAAATGTCTTATTACTTTTGTTCCTAAGAGCCACCGTTTCTGAGATATAACGATTGTAATCTTCATAATATGCACATTATTCGTCAAATTCATAATCGTCTAATATTCATGATAACGGGTATATTTTTTAACAAAATTTCAAAAACCCGGTCTCGAATTAAAGGGGAATGTTTGTTTTATAATCCTATCGGAATGGATTTTTTTTAAACGACGCGAAAGCTTTCAAAAGCGCTCCCGAAAAAGTCAATTTTTTCGCGGTTTTTTTCGAGCGACCTCAGCGCCGATTTTGAAAAATCGTAGCTCCGCCGGGTTCGAAATCGAAACGACCAAATCGGGGCCCCTTTTTTCCCACATCCTCATTTACTATATCCAAAATTTCCGACCCTCCTAAGTTAATCCTGTGGCGAGGGCGAATTTTTTTTTGAAAACGTCAAAATGTCGCGTTTTTTAGCGAAAAAAACAAAAAGGTAATATTGCTAAGCTTTTGACTGTAGCCGAAGGAAAACAATCGCGAATGGCATTTTCGTAAAGAGGAAACAAACTTACGTACTATAGCGAAGCACTTTTTCGAAATTTTTGTTTCTATCTCACATTCAGACGTTTGAAAATCTGGGTACAATTTTGGACATTTTTTAACGAAATTTAAAAAATCGTACTTACCAAACGATTGGACCGATTTTAACGAAACGTTCCTTATATTGTGGCTAAAAGTACCGTTAATGCCCAGAAAAATAATAAGTTTTATCCGGCGCGTCCAGCGGCGTTGGGATTTTTTTTTCCAAAAGCGTAGAAAAATATCGATAAAAAACGGCGCATAGAGAAAATTGGTAGAGGAAAAAATGGGGCCAAAAAATGAAAAATCGCTACACGTGACCTGCAAGAGGATTGATCGAACGAGGTCGGTTTGAAATTTTGAAATATCTATCTTTTCATTTCACCTCACACCGACCCATTAAAGTCAAAATTGTGTTTTTTCAACCCCCAGCGACCAAAATAATCTCTGTAAGGTAACGACATATCCTATCGTCTAACTAAAATATCCATTATAATGAGATTTTCAAGTACTATTACGAGACGCGTTGACTTTTTTCAATTTCGAAAAAAAAACTCAAAATTTTAATCGCGCAAAAAAACTTTGTAAAAAAATGCGATTTTGACAAATTTTTTACCCCCCTGTCCCTTCATCGATTTTAACGAATGATGGCTTATCTTATAGTTTTTTGCGTCGGTTTTCACACAAAAAAAGATTCGTTTTGATATCTTTATTCGTTTAGAAGTTATGGCCGAATATATCTTTGCGCGTGATTGTACATATTTAACAGTTTAATTCTTTGGAAAATAATTTCTCAATTTTCTTTGTTTGTAAATTTAAAATTTAATCAAAAAATATCTGTTTTATTTTTTATTTTTTTTTGAAATTGTTTGTTTCACCTGGTTGGAATAAAGCCTTGAAGTAATTCGAATAACTCGAACGTATTGTTCACAATGATATTTGAGAATCAACCTGTGAATACTGATTTACTCACTGATAACGACCAGAATTACTCATCAACCAATGTCTGATTCATTCATTATTTTGAAGTCTATTTGAACGAATATTTTTAGGTCGAATACAGCAAATTTAATTTTTCCAAATAAAATACCCATTTTTAAATAATTTCGTACTCAATAAAAATTCAATTTTTAAAATATAACTAAATGCAAAAGAAAAACAAAAATGCAATCGACATTAAAAATAATTACAGAATTTGTAAATATTTAAGTAGTAATATTTGAATATGATAAATTACAGTAAATATTTAGATTGCATATTTATTACACATTTGATATCGATTCGTCTTCCGCTTCCGCATCAGAAAATAAATACTAAAATAAAAATTTTGAACTTTTATATTCGATTTTTTCATTAAAAACCAAACATTCATTTTCTTTAAAAAATTTCTTGAAATGCTGGAATTTTACAAATTATTATAATTTCGAATTAAAACTAAAAAAAAATATGAAAATTATTTTTCAAATTTTATTGATGAAGTTTGTGGTAAGTGAAAAAATATATACGTATTGTGAATTCTAGCCATTTGCTCGCCCTCTGGTGGCCAACAACTGAACCTAGCTGTGAGGTACTCGACGCCATTATTTCGCTTGTTTACATTCACGCCAAGTGCATTTTCTGTATTTTAATCCAAATTAATTTAATAGTTTTTGTAAAAACTTATTATTAGATTGTGAAGATTTGAAACATAATCACACTTCTTTTTGGTTGACACTACCTCACATCCGCCATGTTTGTTTACATGTAGAACGCCCTCTATTGGTAGCTGGAATTACCAATAATACTGATGTAATTTTAGAAGATAAGAATCTTCTTGAAAATATGGGATTGACTTATTTTTAAAGTACTTTTGGTACACCTGTATACTTCTGGAACTATAAAAATAAAATGTCTAGCAATATTCAACTTTATTTAACGGAAAAAAACAATTATGAAAATTTATGCAAATTACAAAGCCCAAAAAGTGTTTTTCTGTTAGATTTATCAATCATTTTTAAAGTTATAAATATTATCTTCCTCGCTGTTCATCTTGATACTTTGTTACACCTTACAGGGTAAGGCTTACACCAATATAAGATCATCGGTAGTAAATTTCTAGTCATTTATTTGAAAAAGGTTGTAACATTTATTTATAACATACAAATGTAAAAGTTATGGTGGCAAATATAGATTAGATAATTTTATAAAATTTAACCTACATCAATAATATTTTATTGCAGTGCTTTTAAATTTATTCTGATAAAATTTTGTTGGAAAACTTAAGAGTGATACAACTCTTTATCAGCTTATTTAACACACATCATAAAAACATAAATACCCTCCTCTTTTATTAAAAAATCATAAATTATTTTTATTATTCGATAAAACGCTGATTTTAATTTCTTGGATTCCAATGATTTATTAAAACATTAGTCATCACGGTTTTGAGTGCTCACTGCAAGCAACACAAAGAAAAATATCATAATGAGGTAAAACCTCATACAAAACAATAAAATAAACTCGAACTAACCGATAAAACAATGTGAGATAAGACATATTTTAAACATTAACAATTTTTGTAGTTACATTCGTTTATTGAAAATTTAGTTATTTCAAAAAATCATGTTCAAAAATTAGTGTTATAAATCAGAATTTAATATAATTTAAAAAAAAATGATGTTACTGTTTTTCCAAATTTCAAGAAAATTATAAAAAAAAATGACTGCAATAAATTTTTGGCGCTTTGGATATTCTTCATCGGATGATGATGAAATTTACGTTGAGAAAATTTTATAAAAATTCCTAAAAATTAAAAGTATTAAGAATTTATTCGTGAATTTATTTTTTAATAAAGAGTGTTAAGTTTTTAATATGCACTAGTTCGGTGGAGTTGCATTAAAGTTAACCTGAAAACGCTGTAAGTCAGTTTTTTTAGTGGGATTTTATAATTTACAAAATATGGAATTTAGGGCTGTTTCAAACGTTAGTTAATTGAAAACATTAGATTAATTTTTTTACATGCGGTTGCAAAAAAACAAAATTTCGGTTGTTCCTCATCAGTTCGGCAAATCTAAGCTTTAAAACTAATATAATACCAAATAAATCAAGAATAAAAAGATTGTCTGGTTTTAAGAAGTTTTATTACCAAAAAAAAAAGGCGCAGTTTGTTTTTAATTTCAACTTTTTTTTATTGCTTCGAACAATTTAAGAAAAAGCACATGATTTTTTGGTAGACATGAATCATTATATGCAAAATTTTGTGTGTGTAAATTGTAAAATTTTATTTCAACACGATGGCTGTTATCGTTAGTCTGTTAAGGGACTGTTAAAACGTTAGTTACTAAAATTAAAAAGTTCTGACGTGTCAATTTTTTGTGTATCACTGGCCACAATTTAAAATTTGAACTGTGTTTTTCTCTATTACCAGATACAAGATACAACTAATGTTATACGTCCAAAGTTACCTATTTTAAAGTTATGTCAAGCGTATCCGGTCTATGTACAATAAGTCTGTGGTTCTGATCCTTGAATTTGAGTGCTAATATCTTAAAAACTTAGAGACTGATGTTTTAACAAATTTTACAGTTTATCAATGCAATATAGAGGGTGTTTATGGTTCACCAGTTAACTTTTTAAGAGGTGATACTAGAGGTGAAAACAAACCGATTTACAAAAAGTCGTTTGTTTTGATTTTGTTGTCCTCTACATCCCCTTTCATTTTTATCCAAGAGTTTCTGGACACCCTGTGTGTATTGTATATTAACTACATTATATTATAATTATTTACATTTTAACAGAGTTATGTCATTTTGATTAGAGCCCCAACGTTTTCTGAATCCAATCAGCTGATGATAAAAAAGCCATCCATCTTGCGCCCTGCGCCCTGTTAAATTTTAATCAAAAATATGAACAACTTCGACCCCTGGAGATACAAAAATTTAATTAAAGAAAAGAACAATCAATGGAACCATGTAAAATTCTCCATGTACATTTCACTTCTGATTACCAGAAACTGGACAAGATTATACAGAGTGTCTCAAACCAACCGTCCGACCCTTTTATTTTTAGAACACTTTGTCGAATGAATACAAAGAATCAGTTGGTATAATTTTTATTTTCTGGAACGACTCGGAAATAACTTTGAAATTTTAAATTGCAATCAAACAAATTTAATTTTCCATCCGTATCATATCTTTTTAGGAACCAGAAGATTGAATTTTTGCCAGTGTTATTTTATTGGCAGGGGTCACTGCAGGACCCCTATCCTCTTTTTAGAGAAACATATCCAATCAACTTAAAAAATGTAAATTTTATAAAAAAAGCAAAGCCTACTTGTGAGAATAAGTAGTGAATGGATAATAACTTAAATTGAAGTTAACAGCGGCAGCTCTTATAATTTAAATATAATAGAACAATGAATAAAAACAGTTTTCAAAAAAATGTATATAATATTAAATAACAATAACATTTCGAATGGCTTCTTTGGTTTGTTAGTGGTTACCCAAAAATTTGACAGCTTCTTCGGTTCTTTCTTCCCCATTCGAACCGATAGAAAGAGATGGGGCGAATAACCAAAGACCAAACCGTGCTCCCGACCACAGTCCATATTTCGGTTAACCAAGCTTAAATTGGCTAGAAACAAATGATCTAAGATGTCATTCAAATGCGGTTGGTCCAAATTTGACAGACCAATCTAAGAAACAAAGACGAACCAATGCCATCTCAAATTATCAAAAAAAAAAACTCAATGTTAGTAGATATCAAAATTATCAGTGTCTGCATTTCTTGACTTAAGAAAGATTGATTGTATTTCATGATTTACTCCTCCAAAAACTTTATATACTAAACTTCCATAATAAAAGCGTGGGTTTGCTTTCGTTGTATCTTTCAGGTAGAACACAAATGGTCAGACTCAATGGAATCTCTTTAGAACCATTGAAAATAACTTACAGAGTATTCTTGTTATTCATAAATAATGTTCCTAATTATATAGATAATGCTAAACGATCTAAGATGTAATTCGAATGCGGTTGGTCCAAATATGACAGACCAATCTAAGAATCAAAGCCATTTGAAATCGCTTCATGAGTTTGTTTTAGATACACATAAAGTGCTTGGGTAATTTTGGGTTAAAAATTATCCGAACGACATAGTAGGGTTAACATTCTTCTGTAATAATTGAGCGTCTATCAACATGAATCACCTTAAATATATTCAAGTCGTCAGAAAAAAGTAAAACAATCGCTGTTCTTAATAAAGTATTTCTTTTGTTCTTTTCAATCCATACAGATTCTATGATGAAATTTGACAGTTGACAGCTGTCACAGAAGAAAACACTGCAGCTGATACGTGTGGCATGATAGAAAGTGATGGATTGAATAATCCATGCTATTGAGCAGTTTTCAATTAATGACGCCAAAAATTCAAATGTGGTTGATCCGTATATGAACCAAGTTAATTATATTACAATTTAGGACCCACCCTGTATACTAGCTTTTTAAATACAATAAGAATGAATAATAAAAGGACCTGTTTATTATCTAACAAGGCTAATAAAAAAACAATCTTTTAATACAATTGGAAAATTATTTCACGTATTTAGATATAAATTTGAGTACTTCATAGTACAATTTTTCTAAAAAAAAATACGACAGTAGAAACACAACCTTGGTCATTAAATAAATTACTAAAAAAATATCTTCAATTATAGTACATTCAAGAAACGAAAATGAAAATATAATTTCGTTAGAAGAATTATAACGTTTATTTTGAAAAATTGGTGTTTATAAAGAACGTCTTCCCATTACTAGTACGTATTTAAAACATTTAAGGTTTTTTCTTTTATAAATTTATATGTAGGTGCATTACGTTAACGAATTTATTAAAAATAACATTATAAATCATACACAATCGAGTTAGTATATTATTTTCTCGCCTTACAGATCATGCACGTACGTTACAATTAATAAAAAGTAAAAAAAAGGTAAAAAAGGTAAAATAAAAAAAACAAAGATTTATAAAATGTATTAATTATATTATTGGCATAGGTTATTATAGTAAAAACAGTAGAATTACATGTAGCACCCAGAAATGAAAAAACTAATTAAAAATAGGTAAATACCTGGTTAGTAAATGAAAAGAAAAAATACGTTACCTTACATCGATAGAATGTTGAAGAATTTGACTTGTTATACGGAGGTCATTATGTATACAGCATCCCAGGAATATCAAACAATAACATTAGTGGATATCTTGTAGAATTCGGCGTAAAAAGCACGTAATTGGGAGCGGGACACTAATTCAGGATGAGTTTATCACAAGCCACCCCAAACACTTTCGTCCACATTAATAATAACACAAAATTTAATTTCCGTACTAAGAGTGTTTCACATACTCCATTTTGAATGATCTATAAAGAATGTGTGTATTCCAAGTATTCACTACCTTTTCTGCCGGCCATGGCTAGTCCCTTTGTTCTTATCATCTTTCAATAAGTCCTTTATGTTGCTATTATCACAATTATTCCATTTGTATTAGGTGTGTCTTTTGTAAAGATGATTTTACAAGAACTAAAATCACGTCGATGCAGCTATCACCTATCAGCAGTATCAGCTATTCATTTTGTTTTACAGTTGTTTTATCAACTTTCACCACCAGATGTCACCACTTCTTCAATCAGACCCATCTATGCTTCAACAGCCCAACTAAACCCCAACAAATTCATACAGAAAACTTCCACAATTATTTACTTAAATTATTATTATTGTAATAATTTAATTATCAGTATTATACTTGTTTTTAACTTTATTTTGCAATGCACAATAACATTACCTTAATTGATACTTAAAATATTTATTGTCTGCATAAATTTTAAGCTCCTTAAAAACCCAGAAAAATATAAATTCTTAAATTGTTTATAACTAAACTTAATAACGTACGTATTTACTTTTTATGTTTATAAAAAATTATATAATCAAACTAACCTAACATGTACAAAAATACTAATATGCTTCGACTTAAATATTAATCCGCTTCATAAATTATTACTTATAGTAATTTTTTTTTATTTAAATTCAAAAAATATATGTAATTATGGTTTTATAAAATTTTTTGCTATCTACTAAAAATTATAATACCTACAAGCTTCTCCGAGACACCAGTAATTATACAGGGTGTTCTTGAATAATTGTTTCAATAACTAATACTTTTTTAATCTTGTATAAATTACTAACTGGATTTTAGGAGAAACATGAAAGTAGGAATAAAAGAATTAAGAGAGTCGTCAAGTTTAATTTTGGTTGCAAAAACTGCGTTTGCTCCGAACATATCACAAGACTACAATTATAAAATATTAACGATTAAGCGGAGCTCTAAATCATATTTCTTCCCAAACACGCATGTATTTCCAGGAGGAAATGCTTCAGTCGCTGATAAATCACACGATTGGTTAAAATTATACGAAAAGTTCGGTTTTAAATGGGATAATTTAGAAAAATTAAACTACGATAATAAACCACCTATTTATTTAAACGATGATAAAGAAGGCCTTCCAAAATTCCTATCCCTACGCATTTGTGCCATACGAGAAACCTTTGAGGAATGTGGAATTTTAATTTGCCGCAGTTATAAAGTTAATTATAAAGAAAGAAGTGCACGATGGGCTTCATACATAGGTTTAAACCAACTCATATAATTATTTCTCTTTTAACAATTCCAAATTTAAAGGTGGACCTGAAATTAAAAAATGGCAAGATACGGTCCACGATGATCCTAATAAATTTTTAGAATTGTGCAAAACGTTCGAAGTTTATCCCGACGTTTGGGCTTTAAAAGATTGGAGCAATTGGGTTACTCCTGCTTCGTTACCTAGAAGATTCGACACTGTTTTCTTTTTAGCTTCCTTCCAACAAACACCAGAAGCTTTCGCTGAAAAACATGAAGTCCAACATTTAGAAGTAAGTCCATTTTCTCATGGGCAAATCAATTGATTTTGTAATTCGATCGATGCTTGTATTTTTGGTAATTACCAAAAACATAAGTATCGATGGAATTTTGAGTTAAATACAATTATTATTAATTAAAATAATTTGCAGTGGGATACTCCTACAGGATATGTAGTTAAGAATTTTAAAGGTGATATAGCGTTGCCACCTCCACAATATTATGAATTTTCGCGATTGGGTAATTTCCAAGATATCGATAAATTATCGAAATTCAGTAATGAGCGTTGTAAAAAGGGTTTGGAAAGATATTTGCCGTTAAGAGTTAACTCGGATGAAGGTTTATATACTATATTACCTGGAGATGATTTGTATCCTACGGATTTGGATCCGAATAATGAAGAAATGCCTTCTTATGAAGAAATTCCGGATAGTCGAGTCCAAAATAGAATTTTAATTTTAAATCTTTTCAGTAACAGAATTAAAATTAAAAATTTATTTCCAAAATATGATCATTGCACACCGGTTGATTTGATTGGGGATTCAAAATCAAAGCTGTAATAGTAACTGTTATAATCATTTAATTTTGTAAAATCATTATAATTAATAAAAAAAATATAATTTTACAAATAAAGAATTTAGTTTTATTCTAGACAATTGACATACATTTTTTAAATGAAGCTTCTAAACTTCAAATATGTGCAGCGAAACTACACATATGTTTAATTAAAATAAAAAGGTACAAAATTTATATCGACTAGAACAATTTAAGCGCTCCTTAAATTATAACAAATGGTGTGGTTTATTCATCAAGTAATCACTTTTATTACTAAAATTTAAGCATGCGATAAGAAATTTATCTATTAATTTAGAGACTAATTGGCTTCGTGATTAAAGTCTTTTAAAACCCACACCATCAACTTTAAATTTTATAGCAATGAACCAAGTACAGGTTACCTGCAGTGGAAGGTTTTTCACGTCTACTAATATTCCTCATTTTAACATAATCCTACTGAGCAATACGAAAAATTTATTTATGAACTTCATCCAGCTACAATAAGTAGACGAAACTAAATGTGCAATAACTAATATTATACTTAATAATGAGCGTCTACAATATTATTGCATAATTTTTGTAAAGGTTAATACGTACTTGGAACATCGCTACATGAAAAAATGACATGCAATTCATATAAAAAATAGTATTAAAATTATTTGTTCGCATAATTATTAATATATTTATTTACAACAATAATTTAATATTTATTGCTACTTAATATGCTGAAAGAATGCGCAGTCAAATTAAAGTATTGTTATAAAAGATAAACATATCAATCGCATGAACCTCTAACTTGGATTGATTGTTAAAAGTGTGAATAACTATTATATAAATATATTATGTATCGCAAAGGAAGTTGCAGGAACTATAATTACTTCACCTCGATTATGTACTAATTAAAAACTCGTAACCAAACTAATTTGTTGTAGGTTTTAGTTGGCTGATATTTGCTTTAATATATTAATATTAGGAAAAACAATGTATATCAGTTTTTTGTTCCCACATAAATTTAAATAATAACATCAAAAAACAAATAAACATGGAAAACCATTATGAGACTAAAAGGCACAAAATGATTTGCACTTAAAATCATTGCTTTTAAAATTATAGGAATTTGTAACATGCAACAGTAAAACATTTGTATAATAAATAAAACGTGGAATGTAAAAAATAAAATCACTATAATATTTAAACATCAACATATAATAAAAATATAAAAATTTGTATAAATAAGTAAAAAAATCTAATTAAATAATTTTACGTAACTACCCTTATTGAGCTTCGGCTGCTAAAACAGCACTTATTTTTAATTATTGCACCGACTGTAGGGTTTTTATAAAACGTATCATTATTTAATTAGAAGCGAATGTAAAAAAATTTACTCACTGAATCACTTTTTTGTGGAATTTGCAAGAATAAATAAATTCCGAATAAAAACAAATATTTACAATTTTGTACTTTTTAAGCAGATACTTATTCCTTGCAAGTGGCCTCTTATATATAATTGTTATCCCCATTTATGCAGATTCTCGAAAAACATTTATGCATCATTCAAACTTTGGCAAGAAAAGTATAATTATGAAAATATCTTAGAAATTATTTTCTTTAAATACTGTTTAAATGGTTCGTAAATTTGATACTTTAAGTAATTAATTTCAGGTGTATTTCGTAGACTGTTAAATATTTGAGAGTCGGTTTCTAATATTATGATTGTAGAAATTAGTACAAAAATGGTTACAATCATGAAGGAGGGTATAAATGCTTTAATTATGTTAAATCTACGACACTTAGGGGAATGTTTCTGCAGGTTTTGATTTGTATTTGGCAAGCAAATTCGTCCATCCACCTGAGAATGAGACAGTGGTGTCTGGCTACGGCTTGATCTGTGCGATGGGTTTGTAGCTTCGTAACCTCTATAACTATTCAGATTTAATTGAGACTCTGATGATGAATGTTCAACAGAATCACGGAAGTAATAATCACTAAATCTATCCATGGAATCATCTTTAAGCACTATAAAAAAAATCAAACCAATTAAATACTTTTCCCCACTAAATACATTTTACATCCACTCACAAAAACAGGGTGCGCAAAAAGTTCTGCAAATATAGCCATTTTTTTATTTATGGTTTTATAAAAAAAAGTTTTATATAAAAGTTGTAAGGTTTAAAACGAGATTTATTTGCAGTCTTGATTTTGTGTTTCCACATGATTGAACTAAGACTATTAGTTTTAAAACCTTAAATGGAACATGCCAACATTTTTTATTTATTAGATAGAGACGGCAGTTTATTAAAGAACAGTGGTCCATAGTAGTTTGCACATGTCCTAGTTTGGTAAATTCTGGTGTAAATAATTTTAATATCACAGGAATTTCTTAAATTGTAAATGATAATATCGCCACAAAGCTTGTAATTCTCTAGGTTATCTCCCAATTCGGTAAATTTGTCCTTTACATCTGCCCGACAAGAAAGTTGAAGGATTGCCCTAATTGCTTTCCTTTGCAGCTTGAAAATTATGTTCATGTTGTGAGAGTGTAAGTTGCATAAGCCACAGGGGACACAGAGCTTGATGTGATTTTTGAAAGTTGACGGTGTAGGTAGATAGTGCCTGTAAGCTTAGCAGCAAGACAGTTTACATGTTCTGACCAACTTAATTTATTATCTATGATGACACCAAGGAATTTGACAGTTTTTGTTTCATTTATCTCCCGTTCAAACTCTTCGAGAGTGCAGATCATGTTTACAGTTTTGTTGGTGTTTAGAGTTACTTTGTTTGCATGACACCTTGATTTTGTCACTGACATACTTGACTTGAGGTTTGATAGGTTATAGTAGTTTTGATATGACACAGTGTCGTTGGCATATATGGTGAAATTAGCTAAGGTGTCACAGTTACTGATGTCATTTGCATATATAAAATAGAGAATGGGTCCAAGGATGTGGGACACCATTAGTTATACTAAGCAAGTTAGATTCATTGTTGTTATGGGACATTATTTGTTGACGACCATCCAGATAGGATGTTAACAGTTTTAGTGAGTTACCTATAATTCCGTAATGAGTTAGTTTAGAGATCAAGGTACCCTTCTCAACACAATAAAAGGCCTTGGAAAGGTCGTAGAACATGCACCCCCATTCATTTTTTTTAATACCCTCATTTATTAGATTAGTCAAGTTCAATATAGCTAGGTATGTTGATTTTTTTTGTCGAAAACCAAATTGATGGGGGTTGAAGTATCCGTTTCTCTCCATGTAATCACTCATTTGGGAATTGAGACCACTCTCAAGAATCTTTGCCAGCACGGGAACGATAGATATGGGTCTATAGTTGTTAATTTCATCAGTGTGGCCCTTTTTGAGACCACTTTAGATATCTTGAGGCAAGCAGTGGTAATTAATAAGATTCCAGAGGGCCTTGGGCCTATTACCTGACTCCTGAACATATCTATCGTTTGTCTTCACCTTTTTCAGATTAATAAGCTTTCTGTAATGTTCTCGGTATTTCCTAACAGTTTCTTTGTTACCTGTAGTTGGGCGTGTACATTCCCAAGTCATTACAAAAGACAGAGTATCTTTGGTGTGTACAAGTTCATCGTCAAACCAAATGATATTTACAGGATTTTCGTTTTTTATTGGG
Organism: Stenus bimaculatus; assembly: GCA_963971135.1. Lineage (NCBI taxonomy): Eukaryota > Metazoa > Arthropoda > Insecta > Coleoptera > Staphylinidae > Stenus > Stenus bimaculatus. The sequence goes on from OZ020184.1 coordinate 2,559,693, forward strand.
AAAGCCATTTCACTAGCGTGCTGAAGTATGCTGATTAGTTTCATAAATTTATCATTTAAACTTAGGGAGTTGTCGAAGACGAAGTCAAAGCTGGCTTCGTCTAGAATATGATAAAAAATGTTAAAGCCAAGAGTGGTTAATGGCCTGAACACTTTGTTTGTAATGTTGATAGAAGTTATGTTGGAAGTGTATTCCATTGTTATAGCTCGATGATCAGAGACCTAACCTAACCTAATCAAGCTTAAATTGCCTAGAACGATCTACGATGTCATTCAAATGCCAAGTATGATAGACCAATCTAAGTACCAAAGATGAACCAAAGCTATTCGAAATTGCTTCTAGTGTCTCACTCAAGTGTTGGAATTTATGAACGGCTTTAGGCATCTAAGGTGTGTCAACAAACAGAAATAACAAATGACAGAATAATTAAACAATAATAAACCTTCTAACCTAATTCAATTTTACACAAATAAATTGGATTCCTATCCCAAATTATTTTATTCGTATTTGTTACCGTTAAAGTGTGTAATCCGGCATTCTATGAAATAACTAGTTATTTCATGAAATACCGATCTACAGCAGTTAAATTATAAAATAGTCATTTTATACTTTAACTAATTATTCTATAGAATATCAAGTGAATTCTGTTCTAAGTGTGAAATGAAGTAAATATTATTTTGTATTCCTGTTTTTTGACAAGAATAATGTTTAATTAAATTATATTATACGGGGCGAATCATTTAACTTGAGACAAATAAATTTTGATAAACTATACAACCCTGATGTGGAAACACAAAACAAAGCCACAGATAAATCCCATCTTTTAAACCTTACAACTTTCATATATGACCATAAATAAAAAAGTTATAGCCATTTTGCAGGACTTTTCCCGCACCCTGTATAAATATTTTTTTAAAATGTTTAGTTTAATTTACCTGATGTGCGTAATTTTCCGACACCTAAATTTTCCTGGTCTTCAGATACAGTTTCGAGTCCTGCTATATCTGTATAGGCCTGGGAGGACGGACCGTCAAATCCAGAACATAAACCAGCACTACTGCATGGCTCCATTCTTGAACCACCAGCATCGGAATGACTTGACCTTGTTAAATTACTATAACCTAATTTGAAAATATAATATTTTAATAAAATTGATATTTAAAAAATATTACTTAGTATTTTTATCCTTATTCTCAAATATACCGGGTGGAAATGAAACTAGGGCCACCCCTGGCATTTCTTTATTTATGGAAATAAAAAATTAAAATTTTAGTATATTATATGATCTAAGAAAACAAATCTTATGGATCGAATAAATTTTTAATTTTACTTCCGGTTTATCAGGAAATGGCACCCACTTTCTTATTTTAAATATATATCACAGTAACCGGAAAAAAACCCTCTATTTAATTAGGGGGTGGCCCTTATATCATCCCATTTAAAAAAGTAAAGATATTTCCAAAAAACGCTTCTTGAAAATTAAAAAAAATAATATCTCAAGAACGGTGAAATAAATTTTATAAATTACAATTTATTTTACGTATTTGTATTATTCAAAAATAGTTTTTGTAGGTTTTACTCAAATTATTTACCAAAAAAAAATTCAACATTTTTTCTTAAAGTTTTGAAAAAAAAATTTTTTTTGTCATAAACATACTTAAAACTAACCAATGTTTGATTTTACGTAGAAAAAATCAGGGGGTTACATTTAAAATAAGAAAGTGGGTGCCATTTCCTGATAAACCGGAAGTAAAATGAAAGATTTATTCGATCCATAAAATTTGTTTTCTTAGATCATATAAGATACTAAAATTCTAATTTTTTATTTTCATAAATAAAGAAATGCCAGGAGTGGCCCTAGTTTCATTTCCACCCGGTATAATAAAACGCCTTATAAAAAAGCAGCGTTTTTCTAAAAGAAATTAATAAAGAAACAACAAACTTTCGTGATATAAAAGTTTAGAGTGAAATTTAGTCATGAAATTTTAGATTTTTTAGAAAAAAGTTGATATCTCGAAAATATACGGGGGGTGAAATCACCCTCCGACCCCCCTTTGGGTCCACTATTGGTTAAGCATATTTATCAAAAAAATGTTATTATATTTATGTAACAAACCTAAGTGGGGTTGCAATGGCGTTGAAGGAGTTGCAGGTACGCTAGAAGCTTTACGTCTTAAACTAGCTGTGCGTTGTATACTAGGCTCTTCTCTAACAGGCGAGCCAGTGTCTTCACTAATCTCACGTTCAGTCCGGCCGGTATATTTAAACTTCGTTCCAAATGAAAAAAAACCACCACCAGATACGACAGAAGGAGCATCTGAGCTAGTGGGTAAACTAAAATTAAAAATATTTCTACTCATTCATTACCTTAAATATAACCAAACATTCATCTTCACTTGTATCAATCATAAACTAAACGAATTTAGTTAATTTACCAAAATTAATTGCAAATTTTTAGTGTCCCAAATTGGGTAATATTATACGGCCATTAATAAAGATACAAATTTGGTTAAATAGGCAATATGTTGTAGATATTTTAAATTTTGTGATTTCATTACAATTGATTTTTTAAAACCTACGAATTTAATGATTATTAATAGGGACTTACGTAAAAAATAACATTTGCTCAACAGCGCATCTCCAAACGTGCTTACAAGCAGCACTAGTAGGGCATTTAAAACCAACAGTATGTTTCTTCTAGAAAAATTTAATATTAAAAAATATTACGAAGAGATGATTTATAAATAATCTTACATCATTGTAATTTAAATGTATGATAAACATTTTGCTCTCGTAATTAATCTTCTGTATATCAGTCCATCTAAAGTGGTGGGTTTTTTTACTGCCTTGTATAGTAAGAATTCCACTATAATTTATCCCCAAGTACAATTGGCTGCTTTTGTGGTCCTTAACGGAATGTGGATCAACACCGTAGGTATCGAGAGAGCATGCTAATTTGAGAAAAGCATTTTCAACTTGAGATTGCGTTTGCCCCTTTAATTGTTTCTGATGAATGTCCATAGCTTTTTCCTCGATTGCTTCAGTTTGTTTCATAAGAATTTTAAAATCAGATACGTAATTACCTACATGAATTTCGGAATCATAATCTCCTAATTCTCCTTGGAGAATGTAAGCAGCAAGCATGGCCGCTTCATTAGCAAGGCAATAAAGTCTACCATGAAATAAATCACGTTTTAATTGCAAAAAAATTTGATAGCGCGTTATTTCTTCTTTTAATCTAAAAGGATCTGGCGGGTAAAATTTGACACGAAAACTAAAAAGAACGGGATCCAAATCTTTTACTTGCTTACAAATTGATTTTCCTAAATCTAACCAGTGCTAAAATTTAATCAATAATTAACTACATCTAATTTTTAGCGACTAGCGACTTGGACGAACTGAAGTGTAGCTCTATCTACGATAACTTCATGCCAAATTACTAATGTCCTGTTCTATCACGAAGCAGACTACTCTAGCTTAAACTAGCATACCATGTAATTCACTTCAGTTCGTCCACGGATTCAATAGCTTACTCTTTGATCGTTAATATCCACATATCGTAAACCTAAATAGTCTTGCTCAACGAGATTAAGTTGTTGACAAACGTACTCCAGCAAGTACTTCCCTTTATGACTAGGCTTAAATCAGAATCATCAATTAAAAGCTTGTAGTCAAAATAATCATCTTTTTACCAAGTATTCACATTCTAAAATTTCTGTGTCTTCTAGAAGTCTCACAGTACATTTGTACACTATATTACTGTCACCTTTGGATCCAAACTTTAACATTTTTAAAATTTAACATGTGGTTTTCTTATTTTTACAAGTACATTTCTAATAATAAATAAATTAAAATGGTACGGCTTTTTTAAGTAAATCACTGTAAAGTAATCACATTTCTTGCTCTTGCTTTTGACCACAGAATAATAACTAATAAGATGTGCAAATCCCATGTTTACCCCAAACCACCCCCAAACCAACGTGAAGGTAGCTGCAAATCTAAACCACAGAATTTCACATATACAATGCGTTCAAAAATTAAGAGTCATCACTAACGAGCGTTCAAAAGCTTGAACAACTCGAATAACCATGAGGCTGGGCACACCGGAAGGACCAAACGAGAACCAAGCTGGTCCGCGTACCATCCAACACTTTGGTCTACGCACATTTACGCAAGCGCCGAACCACCGAATAACAACGGGACTAAAACAGAACATGCTTAGAGCACCCTACTTTCGAAGAACTAAATCTAAATAGTCCACTGTCGTTTACACCGTTCCGGGTGGTACGCGGACCAGCTTGGTGTGCCCAGCCTTAATTAATTAATTTCCAGATAGTAGACAAGTTCTTTATTATGAATATTTCTTATAGGGAATTGTATATCCACTTAATAATATTTTGTAGGTTCTTAAAAAATTGGCGATAAAATCTGAAATATTTAACATATTACAAACAAGTTTAACATTCCATTTTCCAATGGTGGAGTTATTAACGTCTTTTAATTAAAATTATCAATTTTTAGGATAAATCGCCAATTATTCCAAAATTAATAGGCCAAGATTGTATAAAAATCATTATCAAAAAGCTTAAATAACAACTTTAACTTGAATAATTTTACTTATTAAATTACATTTTGATTTTATACCATTTTTTAGATGAAATCAACATTTTTATGTCCTGAAAATTTTTGTTGTTGGTACCTTAAATTTTTATTATCTTGTGATGTAAGTGTAGCAAAATCAATTTGTAACAATTTTGGTGCGTGAGCACCTTTAGAAACGAAGAATAAGCGGTACCGACGACTGCCGACGACCAGCTGTACACACGTTATTGTCAAAAATCAAAAATTTTGTTCAAATCGCAATTTGTTCTTTTGTTGATTTTTGTGCCTAACTACTAACTACATATACTACAGCTCCAAAAAAAAAAACGTAATTGAACACATTAATTGCTTCAAGATCGAGGTTAATCCAATTTTCATAGTTCCCAAAAAACTCAAAAAAACCTTTTACTTTTCAAAATTTAAATGTATTATTATTATAACCAACATAGACTACGTTTTACTCGAGTAGATCAAGCCAGCTTGAATTCTGAATTGATTTGGCCTTTAACATGTACTTCAAATGGTAGAGGTCAAGCCAAGCTGAATTCAAGCTGGGTTGAGTTGCTCAAGATAAACGTAGCCATAATATATTTTATAATATAGACTATGACTACGTTTATCTCGAGCAACTCAACCCAGCTTGAATTCGGCTTGGCTTGACCTCTACCATTTGAAGTATATGTAAAAGGTCAAATCAAGCCCGAGTTTAAGCTGGCTTGACCTGCTAGAGCTAAACGTAGTCTATATTTATCTCGAGCAACTCAACCCAGCTTGAATTCTGCTTGGCTAGACCTCTACCATTTGAAGTACATGTAAAAGGTCAAATCAGGCCCGAATTCAAGGTGGCTTGACATTCTCGAGGTAAATATAGTCATAATAAATTTATTATTTTAAACATATCTAAAAAAAGAATTACCAATAAATAATGTCCTTATAATCTCATCTTCAGTGTAATCTTTCGAATGAGTTACTTGATTGTCGAATTTTAAATTACGATAATATTCCTTGCAGTTTTCAGATACATATTTTCACGGTAAGGTCATACTTACCTTAACTTGCTCTAATTGGCTGCTAAATTAAGTTAAGTATTTAAATTAAACAACTAAATATTCATCATACACACATTGCACCAATCGATCAGGCTTTCAAAATTATAATTGTTGATGTAAATAACTCATTATACCCCAAAAGTGGATTTACCTCGTTCTTGAAGGAAAGTCTTCATGCATATTAAACACTTTAAAATAAAATTACTAGGTACCATAATTTTCTTCTAAATATTTTTTGCTTTGTTTGCTTAGCTGTATATTATGAATCATCAGTCTATATGGTTACGATCACCACTGACTAACTGACTGACTCCGTAACGCTGTATTTATCAATGAGCGCCCCAGGGACCCTACAACCTAGATTTACAATAGATACACTAAATTAAAAATTAAGGTATGTAATTAAAGTATTATAAATTTATTAGTATGGTTAAATATGATAACATTAGTATTAGTATTAGTATTTAATTTACAATTATATTTATGGTTAAAAATGGCCTTGTTTAAAAATTCGTTGCCCATCCCCCTTACAAAGACGTACTCCACTGTGTGTCCGTCTATGTTTTAATAAGTCATTGTACCTCTTAAAATATTCATTGCATGTGAGGCACATGAAATGAAATTTTCTGTTTTCTGCAACTCTTGCCTCTGGAACCTAAAAAAATCATTCTAGTTTATTACATTTACCAACCATTGAAATTTTAAGATATAAGATATACAGATTTAATTAGACTCAAGCAACGAACACTATAGTAACTCATTATAAGCCATTTGGAGTGGCTTTTATGGTTGGTTGGTGGTTAACCAAGATTTGGAGATCGGTTCATAAACTGTGATGTAACACCTTCAGTTCTTATCGATCCATTCGAAGAAATTGTTTAATTAAATTTGATTGAACCGTTGGCAGTAGTCAGAGGAGAAAACACTGCAACAGAGAGAATAGAAGATTGAGAGGTCCGAATCCCTTGTAAAAGGCTGGCAACAAAAAATAGTTTAAGTTTTCGGAGTTAGGGGAGGCTATTTTAATTTTATCGGAAGCACTCAAAACCACTCGCCAACTTTCGTTAATTACGCCAAAATTTACACAAATTACATTCATTGGTAAGTGTTTTCATTTTTCGATCATGCACTTTGATCGAGCACTTTGTTTCCTGAATTCCCAGCCTTTCAACTTCTCTTATAACGTAGTGTTTATATACTTTGTGCAATGCAGCTGATAGAATATAGAAAGAGATGAAGCAAGCAACCAAAGAATTAACCGATCTTGAACCAAACTTCCTATAGCTCAGTGAATTGTGATATTTTAGTTAATTATCTTAGTTCTTGTGAATTTTTATAACACAATAATATTGTCAATAAGAATATGGTCTGGTATTCTCTAACTAATACGACTCTCATCATTCTCGCTTAGTAATTGAATATGATTACTGCAAATTGGATAAATGAATTTCCTAAAAATATTTCTATTATAATTTTAAAGAAGTAAATAATTATAATTTCTTATCTTTCTTGTGTTAATTGGGAGCACCTTTACAATAATGAGAACAACATTCCCATTAATACCGAAACCTTCACTCTTTAGTAGGAACGTACCTTAAGAATATAATTACAACAAAAAAAAAATTTCACACCAAGTTTAAACAATCTGGCTCTGCCGATGATTAATTGGAAATTTCAAATATTTGATCACAAACAAAACTAAGCTTTAACTGAGAACAATTTGATTGATGATCCAGGTCAATATTGGAATTTTGTAAAGCGCAGGAGAAATGAAAATGGTTTTCCAATTTAATGAAACTAAACATATTGTGTTGGTATCGGTCTATGCAAGCGTTCATTCCTCTTTTCTACTACATGGAATGTTCGTATTGTGCTTCATAAGTTAGAGCTGAAGGTGTAGCAATCAATAATTTAGTCCGATCCTTACGGAAAGGCCTCAAGCAAGCAGTATTTGATGTTAGTGAGTGCTAATAGGCACGAAACGTAGAGTGAATTACTCTGCACCTTGTGTAATTGTTGCTTTTGGTGCATTGAAAATATTCAGAAAAATTTTCTTAGGTTTGTTGGGTTTAGAGAAAACAATCTGGATCGCATGAATTTCGTTACACAGGAAAATGTTTGGTATTATCTTGATTTTTAATTTGATAAATGGTTTATGTTGGATACACTTCACATTCCCTCAAAAATAATGAGACAACAATTTTTTGTTTCATTCGTTTAGATTTAAGTTTCTCTATTGATCGTCTACTAATTGAAGCAAATGAACACTATCATATTGATCTGTTCAATATATCAATTAGCAGCCTAACAATTGGTAAAATGGCATTGCCATTTATATGTAAAAAATAAAATAAAATACCGTGGAAGTTAAGTGCTTAAGAGTCTTCGTTGCATGGATCGAATTGTTATACGATTATATAATTAAGCTGAGGTAATACGTAATGTTATAACTATTTATCGTTGAATATGCACTGAATGCTAAACCCGACCTTTTCATAATTTAAACATTAAAAATTCAAACTGTTCAAACACTTATTTTTAAACATTTAACATATAAATAAAAATTAGCACTTGAAAAAGTTTGACCAGCATGAGAATGTTGGAACTTAACATTATTATAATGACAGAACGCAAAAGCGAGAGGGAAAATATCAACCGATTGTTATTTCGTTTCTTTAAAATAGCAACTGCTCTAAAAAAATTAAAAACTTTACTATGCCCTGCATATTTAGTTGCGGTTGCTGTGATAAATGAATAAAATATAGCTATAAATATGAGAATAGGATGCAAATTCCTTAAACCTACCTTAAATTAACGGTGAAGGTGCACCAAGCAACAATTACACAAGCTGCAGAGTGATGGACACTACATTTCCTTCTTATTAACACTCATCAGCATCACATACTGCTTGTTTGAGTCCTTTCCATATGGTTCAGACTCAATTGTTAATTGGTGCAGATTTAGCTCTGCCTTATGAAGCACAATACGAGCATTCCACTTAGTAAACTAATGTGTCAATTTGTGCAAACCTGTAAGCTCGTACGAAACGTATCTATGAGGTAACTATGGAAACCGTTCATTACAACAAATATAAGAAACCTTACGGACGTTTCCTTACGGGACTTATGAGATTGCACAGAATCGACCTATAAACAACTGGAATTTTCGTATGGTTATGAAGTACAATACGAGCAGCTTAGTTTTTACTAAGTGGAATGCTCGTACTGTGCTTCATAAGCCAGAGCTGAAGGTGTAGCAATCAACAATTTAGTCACATTCTTACGGAAAGAACTCGAGCAAGCAGTATGTGATGCTGATGAGTGCTAATAAGCATGAAATGTAGCGTCCATCACTTTGCACCTTGTGTAATTGTTGCTTGGTGCACCTTCACTACTAACTTAAGGCAGATCTAAGGAATTATCTTCCGATTCATACATTTTGTATTGCAGTTATGGATCTGCATCTTCGATTGCATTTTCATACATGCTTTTTATTTTTTTATTAAAAATTCAAACTATTTGAACATTTATTTTTAAACATTTAACATATAAATAAGAGTTACCACTTGAAAGTTTGACCAGCATAAGAAAGTTCGAACTTAATATTAATATGGCGGAATTCAACAGCGAGGTGGAAAATACCAACCGATATTTATTTCATTTTTTTAACATAGCAACCGCACTAAAAAAAAATTAAAAACTATACTAAGCCCTAAATAATCAGTTGCGGTTGCTTTGATAAATGAATAAATTAACATCGATTGCTGTTTTTGCTTTTGCTTTCTGTCTGCTTCTCATGGTAAAATTCATAACACGAGTAAGTCAGACTGTCATCTCACTCCCACTCAAGAGTAGGCCCTATACTTTTGGTGAGTGCGATGAAAAAGCTGACCTGCTCGTGACATACCTGTGTTTTTGGCGAATCATATTATATTTATTGTATGCTTACATTTACTTCAGGGTTTGTCAGGGGCAAAGACAATAAACCATCTACTACTTCTTGGCAGCTGCAGTTTGTCTCATCTGTGGACGATGAGGAATTCTCTTTACCAGAATTCTGCTCAATATTCTCCATATCCATAATAAACTCTAAACTCTAAAGCAAACAAATCAGATAAAAATCAAGTTAAAAATTTTTAAGTTTTTACACAAAACACGCAAAAAACAACGAGAAGCAAAAATTAATTACAATTAAACGTTAAATTACATTTTAAACATTTATTAACTAACTAATATATTAATTAACTAATAATTATTATATTATTTGCTTTTCTTACCTTATTGACATGTCAGGTTTTAAGAATAAAAGCAGGCCTTTCAAATTTAAAATGGCAGTTAGTGGTAAGTATACCAGTGCAGCCAACTTAATCTTGGGGAGTGCTTTCCCTAATGTATACCATTTGGTGTATTACTTTTACTTGTAATCAGAGGAGGGGGAGGCTACTTTTCTTTTTCAAATTAATAATAAAAAAATTAAAAAAAAAATTAAAAAATTATTGGTATAATTGGTTTAGATTATTTTTGTTTATGATTTTTCTCAATCTAAAAAAATATGTTGCCATTTGAAAAACAAAAGTTGCTCCCTCCTCCTCTGATATTTAAAAAAATAAAACTAATCTGAGAGTAGTATTCTTCAAACCATTTAATTTAGACATATCACTTATTAAAATCGGATAAGAAATAACGAATCTATATTGTTGGCCATTTTTTGTGCACCCCTCGGTATATGAAAGAAAAATGTATTTTTTCATCCTCGTTATAATAAAAACAACAATGCAAACATACATTAACACTAAATGATCAAAAATTAGAGGAATATTTTTATTCATCAGCAACATTTTTGATTTGATGAGTTCGCTTTTACTGCAGAGTCCTACGGAAGAATTCCAAGATCTTATTCTATACTCATTATTGAGTATAAATTAAGCAAAACGGGCAACTAAAATTTTTCAGCTATATTATTTAAGTCATACGTTTGCCAAAAAATATTTAGCTTGGCCAAAATATTAATCGTTTAGAAGCAGCAATAAAATTTTATCTACTAAATAATACAAAATTTAAATCGATGATCTATTAATTATTCATAGTACTTTAGAACAACAAACTCAGATGAAATATCAAAGTCTGTCCCATATAAGTGTCCGGATTGGTGAAAATTTAAGGGCCAAAGTAAGTGTCCGTTTTAAAATAAAAACAAGTTTCATAAAAGCTATGGATCAAAATATATTTCCAAATTAATGAACCTTCTTACAAATATGTGCAAACTAAGATTATTGTTCTCGATGCCACATTCGACTTATAGTCTTCTCCGAAACAGAATACCAAGCGGCTGCATCTTTTACTAATCCATGTTTAAGTTTACCATTTACACATACTTCTAGCAAGTAATGGTACGGTTTGACGCATATCTCCACGGTTCATTATGTGGTCACACTGGTATTTTAAGAAATGTGAAGAAATCGGGTGATTTATTGGTCAGGACAGCTCAACTTTTGAGTACTGACCTGTTCAAACATTTTGACAACATGTGATGTTAATTTTGTCGTATATGTTACTAGATGGAATATACTAAATAGCAATTGAAATATTGAGACAACGTTAAGTTTTCGAAAATGTATAAATCGGATACCTTCCTTAGGACAGAGAGAGTACTAAAAATGTATCCATCACCGGACAAGAATATCACTAAATTGTCTGTTATAAAAAATTAAACCACAACAGTTTAATCACAATATATAGAAACATACGCATATGGAATAAAAATTTTATTAAGGATTTACTAACTATTAAAGAATTAGTAACATTTTCAATATCTTTCTTAAAACTATTTTATTAAGAACTTGTACAGAATTAATTAATCTTTATAGATCCCCTATTCCTTCGAAATATGCCTTTCATAGAATGCCTCATATTCTGCCAAGGGGTAACATTTTAATTCTGTTAATGGTGATGTAATCTTCAAAGCTGGTTTGTCTAAAACCTAAAACAAAGTAATTTTAGTTTCTTCATTCAATTTTGGCAACTTTTAGAATTTAAGAATAGAGAAGAGCTGATGTTTACGGTAGCCTTCAAGTTAGACTTGGAAGTTAAAATTCAAGAAATTCAAAGCTAATTTGAGAGAAGATGTTTTTATATCAATCATAAAAACATTTAAAAAACTTTGACTTAACACCAATTCTGCTATAAAACTTAAAGAATTTGAAGTTTCTCTTATTCTTTATTTATTATTTATTTATTTATTTATTTCTTTCTTCTTATTAATAGTAATAGTTTAGGACAATCCTGCCAGTTTGTCGTGGTCATACAAATCATTGTAAAACATCAATTAGTTCATGCGCTTTAACACCAAATGGAAATGTGTAGTAGGACCGGAAAGCAAACAGGAATTTCAACCTAACCGACATTGAATGAAATCAGGGACGTTGAATTTTCCTACCCATGCTGGAGAGTAGTATTAGTAGCAGTCTCAACTACAACACTCCATCTAGTAGTAGTATTCCCTACTATAATCCTCAACAATATGTAGAAAAATTTAGCATCGCTGATTTCATTTAATTTCAGTTAGGTTGGAATTCCTGTTAGGTTCGGTCCTACACTATATGTGAGAAATTTCATTACAATAGATCAGTTCATTAATCTATTAAAGTAATTTGTATGAGCACGAGAGACTGGTAGGATTGACCTTAATTATTAATATTTGGGGAATTCGAATTGGAGAAAGTTTTAGGTATAGCTTTTCTTCATATTTTTTTTTAACTTGTTCAAATAGTTCCAACTAATATTTAGAAGTTCAAACTTATTTTTAACAGCTTTCGTGGATAAAAAAGTAGATGGGATTCTTTTAAATCGGTTTGTTGTATCTGCATCTTGGCAGACCGTATTACATAAATTAAAGTTATGTGCTTACCGTTGACTTCGTTTCAGTCTTGTTAGAACTAGAACTTGCCTCGGTTGTCTTTTCATTTCTTTCATTGGAGGAATTAGATTTATCAGTTATAGATGATTCTTCTATTTTTGCTTCCATTTTGGCTTCCATTTTCGGACGTTTTATTGTTCTCTGGAATTCCCAAAGCAAACAAATTAGTTTTAGGCAAATCAAGAATAAAGAAGAAATTTCATTGAATTATCGAAAAAATTAGCCCTATACTTATTGTCTCTACCAAGTATGTATTATATATTATATTAGATTTGCTTGTGAAAACTTTGTTAGCTGAATAAGTTGAATTTGTATTACAAGACTAATAGTTATTATATTATTTGCTTTTCTTACCTTATTGACAAGTCGAGAGGGTTTTAAAATCAAACGTAAAATGGCGGTTAGTGGTAAGTATACCAGTACAGCCGTTTAGGTTGGCAACAACGGAAGGAAACAAAGTCACAGGTATTGCGATTCAAATTAATTTTTCAAGCGCAAATGAAAGTTTGGTTGCATATTTGAGCTCCAAAATATGATTTATTGTCACAGTCTATAAAACAAAGCTTATGTTGAACATGGATATGTTTCAGTAGTTTTTCTTAGAGAAATTAAGCAACAATTTATTGCAATTATAAATATTTATATAAGTTTGGTTGCATACTCCAAAAGTATGCGAAAAACTACGAACCCGAGTTATATCGATCATAACCGAAGTCGAATTAAACGAATACGGTTGTCTATTATCAGAGAGTTCTATAGTCCATTACTGACGACTTGTTGTGTACATAACCTCACTTTTATAAAATAAATATAAAATGTATTGGCGTACAAATTATTTCAAGTGTATTTAAAATTACATTTATTTATAATTTTAATTAGGTTAAAACAAATTAAATTAACTTTATATTCCCAATTGTATACTTCGTAGAAAATGTCATCAACAGAGGGCACCACCAAAGTCATTTATTAAACAAAAATCATGCATTAATAGGGGTCATTAATGAATGATTTTGTATACATTAAAAATACTCCTTAATAAACAATCAACGAAAAAGGGTTTTAATAAAGAATAAAAATTCCATTAATTTTTATTAATATTTCGAAATATTAAAAAATTAAATCCTATAGGGAGGCATTATTTTCAGATGCATGTTTATATACCAAATTATAAATTTTTAAATAAATATAATTAGAAAAATCATTATATTCTCAGCAAATGTTTTACTAATGCTTGCATTTTATTCTAATCAAGTTTGTAAGTACTACAATTTTGAATGGTGTGAAAGTTTAACTTGCAAAAACTTTTAATTTTGTTGAAAAATTGGTTAGGTATTTGGATTAAAGTAGTCAGATTGGATAATTTTTTTGTAATGATGTAGGTTTTAATGCGGAGAAAAAAAGTTGTTATAAATATTTATATATACATATTTATTGTATGAATACATTTATTCTCTGCAGGTGAATTGAATTTACAATCAATTAAATAAAATAGAATATATGATAGTACAAATATATCTATATAATCATTACATTTATGAGAAGGTGAAATGTGAGCTACGTATTAGAGTACAAAGTGCTTACAATGTCAGACGTTCTCAAATTCGCTTATATACGATGAACACTTTACTAAAAAATAAAAAAAATAAACAAAAACATGAACATTTTACTAACGACTTACGAGATCAATTCATCTATTATAAAATATTAACACCTTTTAACAATTTACTGCACAGTCCAAGGCAGAGAGCCGTAAAGCGCAGGCTCTTTAGAAACATACGCACATAAACTATATTGTCAAAATAAATATATAAAACTCTGTATAATAAAAGTGACCTCTTACTGGAAATCTATCATGTTCAACATAAGTATCTATACAGAACCATTTGAAATCACAAATAAAGTTTGTGATTACTAGGTAATTGAACAAACCCTAACTTTCTTAAATCTATATTAAATCTTTCGTCACTTGGTTATATGTGCTTTCTGACATAAACGCAAAAGTGCTTGATCCAAGTATTGCCAAAACAAAAATACTTTTATTTTAATTCTAATAACAAGTTTTGTTTAATAATATCTTTGAGCATAAATATAATAGATTTGGTAGGACTTGAAAATAGATGTAAAAAATATGTTTTGAAATGAATCTTTTCGAAACTACCTGCGTAACATTTTCTCATTACACTAAAAAATCTAATAAAGCACACTCAAAGATAAGATCAAACACTTATTTACAGTAATAATGTAGAACAATGATTAATATATAGAGTAACAAGTTGGAATTATTTTAAAATTATCTTGCAAATGAATCACATAACTTTAATAACACAGACTGTAAGCAAATTATCCATAATAAATTTAAAAATATACATCAAGTACAAAATTTACATAATTCAAAATATAAATAGAAAAAAAATTACATACCAACAGAATGGCAAATAGATCATAATAACTAAATTTTTATTACAAACAATGAATAAAATAATTAAAAAATTTTGTTGTTTGTTAACATTTTCCTAAATTGTACTTTGTCACGATAATACTTTAGGGATTAAAAAATAACAGTTAAAACGTTAAAAAAATATCAACGTAATTTAATTTTACCCCACCTTTCATGCATAAGCTCATGGCACAATAATTTAAGCCAATAAAATATTAATTTAAAATATAACAATTCAAAAATTATATACGAAAATAAAAATATATATTTTACGCAAATTTAAAATAACGATTAATTTGTTTTAATCATACGGCTCAAATTATTTGGCACGATATGCTTGCACATTATAAATATTTTTATTTCTAGCTCTTTCAAAATTGACTAATAACTTGCCAATTTTAAAAATAATTATTTTTCTATTTACACATACGTTTCAAGTAACAAATTTATATATCAATATTATATATACACATATATCTTTATGTGCTTGAAAAAAATAAAATTAAATAATATATTTGTAAAATACTTCATAAAACATCTGTCACATTACCATAATATTCCTCGAATATTTCATAGAATTTTATGATACAAAGCTGAAACTTACTGGGTCAATCCTGAGATAACTCGTAACACTTAGCAAATAATCTCAGGATTGGCTCATAACCTTGCATTTCTGAAAAATATAATAAAAGGGAAGACATAGTATTATTGCACATGGACAACTAACTGTTAGAAGTGACATGTGTATGTTCTGCGGGAGTTAATGGACTATTTATACTATTAGCACTAAGTGAATTTTGAGCCATCAAGCGTTGCCTTACTTCTCTTATTTTCAACTGAAGACTTGTTTTATTAGGAAAAACGTCGACATGCTGTGCTTGAAAATTTGAGGTTGCTTGTGCTGAAGGAAAAAAAGAATGATCTTCAAATAGTTTCATTACTAATTGACGTTTCTTTTCTAGCATTTTTCGATGTCCTTTTTCACTTTCACGAGCTGTTCCAGGCGTTTTCGGAGTCCGCGGCGAACTTGCTTCAGTAACATCCATGTCTGCAACAATTTTAATATTAATTGCCTTCGTAATTCTTAATTTACTATACATGGTGTCCTCTTTGTGGTAAGTAAGTTTTAGTAAAAGATTTTTACCTTTAATTGTTTCTAAATTAAATTCAGGCCCAAAAAAAATAGTTCCAGCGACGTTATTTCTTGTGGCAGTGGATACTTTAGATGTACTGGATTGGGGTGTATCGAGCTCGGATTCTTCATCAAGAGAAGACCTGTGGCCCGATGCTAAAGCACGCTTCTTATGATAATTTGAAAACACCCGTGGACTCGAAGGAACTGAAATAGCGCTCGGTGATTGACATTCGTCTGGTTTAAATTGGGGTAACGAAGAAAACTTTTGTTTAAAATTAACTTGTTCCAACACTCTGAAATTATAACGGTAAACTATAAGATTAAACAATAAATTTAATAATAATCTTACTTGTCCATTCCATCCTCTTTGTTTTTCTTGAAGAAACCTTTTTTCGTAAGGGGGGAAGCCAGCGGCTCAGCTAAATGTTGTTGCAATGGATCTTCCATTTTTGATATTGCACATACCATATTTTCACTAGAAATTTGATTATTCATACTCACTGAAGTTGTAACGGTGGCTAAAAAACATGATTATAGAAACACTTAAATTATTACTACTCCGATTATTACCCATTGATTGTCGCCTCTGCAATGGAGCTTTTCCTAATTGTGCGGGAGTTGGTGCTAATTTAAATTCTTTATCTGGCTCTGCTATTCCTAAAGTCTCCGTGTGGGTTACACGAGGAGATGCAGGCACTTCATTTGGAGATTTTAAAATATTTTCAACTCTATCATTATTTTCAGATTTACCTAAAATAATTATTATTTTTCTAAATAAAGTTTTTACTTCGCTTCAATCGAAAAGTACTGGTAAGTAAATAATTTCTAATATAATAATATTTTAAACAGTATATAAGTTATATACGTACTTGTATTATATGAAAAAATACCCTGTGAATTATTTAGGGACCCAATATTGCTTTCCTGGCTACTATTAATCTGGGACCGTATTTGAGCTTGACTTACAATAACAGATTGACTCGCTGATTTCGGTACAATTTGTATTGGGGTTAAAGCAGCATTATTTCTATTATTTGAATCTGAAATAGGAATTTGATAAGATGATTGTTGCATGTATAAGTATTGAACTGGGTGGTCTGAAGCAGACGATGCAACTACCACAACAGGATGATTACGATCAGATTCATTTGATAAACAAAGAGTTGTGCCTTGTGTTCCCATGTTTGAATTTAAAATAGTTAAGCGTACAGGTTGACCATGGAATTGGTTTTGATGTTCACCAACTTGAATAATATTAGACGCTTTAACCTGTTGATTGAGTATAGTCAATGAAGTTGTCGATTTGTTGGAAGCTGTCGTTTTTACAACTGTCGGAGTGTTACTCCATAAAGGCGGTTCTGATTTGGCCAACATGATGTTTGTTGACACTGGAGGCTCATTCTTGCAGTTAACAATGTATGAACCTCCTGTCCAACTATTTGGTGATATGTCCGGCATATCATTTTTTGATTCAGGTTTTATAATCTTTGGAGACGCAAAAGCACCACCTGTAAAAAATTAATAACAACATAATCTACTGTATATTATACATATTTCCAATTTTATTTTGAAAAAAATGCCAGTAGATAACTCTTTAAGACCAAAAATTTTGATGATCAAAATTTATTTTCCTCTTTATAATAAATAAATCTTACCAGTAGGTTGAAAACCGCTGACACCTGAAGGATTAACGGGCGAATGATATTGAAACACCGTCGATGTTGGTACTGGACTATACTTAGGAGTCATTTCATTAGATGGCATTCTAGCTTTAATTGGTTTGGGTCGGCAAGTAATTTCCGATGAACTAGTAGGACTAAATCTTTGTTGTAGAAAAACCCTGTTATTTTCCAATGTTGAATCGTGATCACTATGCGATTCAGAATCTGAATCAGTAACTTTCTCTTTACATTTTAAGTCGATTTCTGGTACCGGTTCTTCACAAATAACCATCTGATCTTCATCTGATGCTTCACCTGGGTCAGTTTCTTGAACAGGAACACGAGGCTCGATATGAAGAGGTGAAGATATCCTAGGACTTAACGGCATTTCCACTTGTTCCCCGCTATCACCAGTTGAACTTAATTTACTCCTTCCTGAACCAGTTGAAGATTTTCTTCTATCCTTACTGCACCTGCAATCATATAAATTGACGATACCCATGCGGGTGAATTTTATGGATACCAACCATTTCCATTCAGGATGTGCTTTGAAATGGGCTTCCTTTACTTCCGACGCTAATTCATGGTATCGTTTCTTTTCTTCGGGACCTAAAGCATACCACCACTCGCCTAGAATTTTTGAAACAGTCCTATTATCTTGATTTGGATGCATTTGATGAACTACTGCTCTATGTCTTTTAGAAAATATCATAAATGCATTCATTGGTCTGCGAATACGTTCTTTGCCCTAATAATTAAAAAGATTAGATGATATTAATAAGGTTATTTTGTGTTACCTTAGTAATGAGACCAGGCTCTTTGGCATTCTGCAAGGAACTTAAAGACTGGCTTCTTCTTTTATTTCCTGTGTTATTAGATTCATTGGTTGTTTCAGTTTCGGTTTCAAAAACATCATCATCTTCTTCTGTGGGAACAGGCATTGGTTCTGGGTCACCTTCATCGTCAGGTATATCATGTACCGGTGCTGATATATGCGACATTATGGAAGTTACTGGAGGTGCTGATAAAGGTGGAGATAATTCTGATGGAGGTGGTGACACTGTGCCAGAGCAAGATGTCAGTAAGGGTACTAAAGAATGCCATGGAATTGCGAAAGCGGATTGTGTTTGCGGGGAAGGTAAATTTGGTTGAACCTGAGGCACGGTTGTCACTTGAGATAAATGTGGAGTCGTATGAGATTGCGATGGAATTTGTTGCACTGGTTGAATAATTGATTTTTCACTGGTGTGGTTATTTACGTGATTTTGATGATTATTTATAATTGCATTTGTAGTAACTGTAAAAAATGGGTATTAAAAAGGTTTTATTTATAGTTTTGTTAATTTACCATGATCCGAATGTTTTAATATTATGTTTGACTGAATTGAATGTGACGGTAAGGTCGATACTGAACAGGGTGGTACGATTCTTTTTACAACTGATTGAGCTGATGCAGCAGGTAATACAGGTACTAAGTGCGTTGGTTGTACTGGGTGAACAATAACAGGTAGAATTGCTCCGCTTGAGTTTAAATTATTTTTCATTAACTGGTTTGTCGGTACTCTAACTGCTGAGTGGTGAATATGATCATTCTGTATAATCTAAAAATAATTGTAGTAATTATTTCTTATTAAAATAAGTTATCGTTATTACTTGTCTTTGAAAAGATGTCTGAAGAGGTTGATGTTCCTGTTTAATTCTTTCCGAAGAATGCTCATTTTTATAATCATTTTTAATGATCATCGAATTTTTATCAGGGTTTTGGGGTACAAGACAATAAACTGTTCCTAAAAATTTACCATAAAACCACGATTGCAAAAGATAAAAAAAATCATTTACCTATTTTTGAATTTTCCATTTCAGGTGTACTTTGAGTGCTCGGACTTGTTAATGCCTGTTGTAAAATTACACTTTGTTCTGATATTGTAGGTGTCCAAGGACTAGGATTGGGTGATATTCTAATTACACCACCTGTATTTCCTTGTACTGGTCTAACCAATTCAGGTCTACAAGAACAAATATCAAATGTTACTTGTGATTTTATTTTGAATTATTATGTAGGTCTCTTAATCAAAATACTATTATATGTTATTTAAAAATAAAATATTAATACATTACCTTATGACAGGTTGGTGATGATATGAAGCAGGCACATTATAGCCAGGTGGACCTGGAGAAGCATGTTTCATGGGGCCATGGTGACTTGTAATTGGCATAAAAACATTCTTGTGAGAACCCACTGTAAGTGGTGATTGCATAGTTAGAGGTGAAGAACCTTGTCCATTTGGTGAATAGGCAGGTGTTGCAGAGCGAGAAGTTCCTAGAGAAACTGAAAGTTTTGAAATTACACATCCGTACATTTTTAGAGAAAAACTACACAAACCTAGGTACCAATAATATTCGTTACTTAATTGATCCATTAATTGTAATCGTCGCCGATAAAAGTCTTCCATTTTGAATTTGTTTTATTAATTTTATTTATCAACTCACTACTTAATTAACTATAAATTCATTTCTTAATTGATTCCTAGCTCTACTATTAATAACAGCCTATTATAGTATTAAATTCATAAACATAGTAGTGCCTACTATTTACTATAAACTCCACAATAAATACAACCTTGAAATTTTAAAATCAGAGCAAAAAAGAATAAATTTGCATAAATATACAAATTTATACAATTTTTAAAATGAAATATGTTCAAAAACTTGTTAACTTGAATAATTAATTTCCTTTATAATTGTTACTTAATTTTGAAGCAATTATAACTATTTTGAAAAAAAATATGGTCAAAGCAACCAGAAAAATTTTATAATTGATACAAAATCGCATAAATAATAATTGTGCTTATTACATTATAATAATTGTAGTAAATAATTTTATTACCTACAATTATTATTAAAAAAATTGTAAAAGCATATTTAATTGTTTTAAAGAGTAAGTTGTTTATTTTATTGAAAAATTATAACTTCCTCAACTAAAAAACTACACTTTTGAAACAATCTCATGGTGTAAAATAACAAATTGCAACCATTTTGAAAATAAATGTCGCCACAAAGCACTTTAAAAGGCAAAAATTTATGAAAGAAAATTTATGAAAATTAAGTAACAATTACTGATTATTTGTAAAATCTTTATTTCTTGACATAATTGTTATGATAATTTAAGTTTAGACGATTTCTTTGCATACGCAGGAATCAAAACGAAATTCTGCTTAATATGCAAAATCTAAGGAGTGGCGTGTGTTGTTATATTTGCTGTCATCGATACACTTATCAAAACAATAATGACGAGATTATAACTTTGCTGATGTAAATAAATATTTATTTCAGAGCACTTTACACTACTTTTTAATAGTTATTCAACAATTAAAATCATAAACAGCACTCAAAACTAGAATTAAGTGTTAATTGGGTTACTTATTGTTGTTTTTCTTCCTGACTTTAGTTACAAACAGTGACACAAACCACATAAAAAAAAAATCACTGTTACCAAATTATAATTAATCATAAAAATGTGGATTGGTATGAGGAAAAATATTATTTTTAACGAAATGTACTAAATTTAATCCTCACCCTGGTAAATTAAAAAAACTTCATGAAATTTATTAAAACCTAGTTAATTATTAATTTGATGTGCACACAATATTGCATAAGGTAAATCATGCTTGTATCTTAATTATTAATATAAATTACAAACTACCTACATATATTTATTATAATGTTAAAAAATTGAAGCTAAATTTATATACAGGGTGTCCCGTAACTTATGTATAATAATGAAAGGGGTTATAGAGGACACCAAAACAAGCAACTTTTGTTAATAAACCCATGTCCGGAAATTAACCGTTAAGGCACTAGGTTGAAAATTTCAGACATCCCTGAATTAATTTCCGGACATGGGTTTATTAACAAAAGTTGCTTGTTTTGGTGTTCTTTATAACCCCTTTCATTATTATGCATAAGTTACAGGACACCCTGTATGTATTAGTAAATCTACAATCTACTTAAGTATGTTATTTTGTTATAATCTAGGTGAGATAATTATTTTCCGTTACTTAGTTTGTATGTATGTGAGTAAGTGTTTGAGTATTGATGGACAAACAAATAAAAAGTGGTAAAAGTACTCACCAAGCATGTTAGCAGCTTCAGTCTCATCTTGATCAAAACGACCAGCGATTCGTCTATCACCGCAATTTGGTGAAGTTTCAGAATCTCTACTAGTTTCCTCGCCTTCATTTTTACTATTAGAACGAGGAAACTGTGGTCCACTTCTTAGGCTGCTACCCTTTAGACTTAGATGTCGGGAACAATATCCCCTACGTTGAGATTCTTTAGTACAACCGTCTTTGGAACACAAGCGCCTCCATTGTTTACCATTAAATTTTTTACGTATACCATTTGGATTAGCAACAACATCACCTTTTTTGTATTTGTGTGGTGTTGCTGCTTGACTACGAGGTGTAGTTGGTTGGGAACGCGGTGTTACACTACTGCTTGAACTTCCTCTACTTTGCATACTACTACTTCGTTTACTGCTACCTATATCTCCAAATATAAGTCACACAAAATTAGTTAAGAGAACACCCCCAGTAAAAACATTCTCATCATGCTTATAATCCGTATGTAAATTACAAATTCAATAAAATTACCCCAAGGTCAAAAAACGTACATCACATACATAGACTATAGGCATAAACAAGAATTTTCTCAGTCTTAAGGCCAGAAAGCATTCTCAAATTTATACTGCTAATTATTAAATTCCGCAGTACAAATATTACATATTTTAAATTGAGACTTTAAAAGACTCTGTTTAAGCCTTTAAATTACAATCAAGCTTGGATATACTACATACAATTTTGTCCCGAGCTCGTTATATCTAAACTTGACTGTACCACAAAAATAATTTTTTTACCACCTTTAGTATACTTATTATTATTCAAGAAATATCACCATCCCATAAAACAACATTTATGTAAAAATACAAAATGGAAGACAAATTGCCGAGACTTAACAATGCAACTGGAAGCAATTTATTTCTTGAGTCCACTTATAAACTAGGTTTAAGAATTAATAAATTAAAAAAACTTACCTAACCCAAAGTAAATTCCTTAATCACAAGGAAGAGAAGTGCAGTACAATTATATATTATTTTTAATTAAAATTTAATCAATAAAAGGCATAAATTTTATATTGTATTATACAATGGCTGGCCTTAAGACTAAATAAGTATAAGTAAAAATATTTACCCGATAATTTAGCTTCGCCTTCGAGTGGGAAGTTGATATCTTCCCGCCGTAACTCATCATCACTTTCCCCATAATCATCGTAGTGCCTGCCATTGGATAAAGGAGTACAAACAGAAACCGGAGTGTTTAATTGTGGCGGTGGAGAAGTGACACCACTCCGAAAATAATCATTTGGTTGACTGATATTAGGGTAGCTATCTCCTAGTGATGAGTCTAGATTTTCAAGTTCGTCCCACCAAGGAGGTCTCAATAATCTTAAATCGGCACGCTTTACAGTTATTTCTTTAGGCTCCCCACCCAAAACAGCGACGACAAAACGAACTGGTTGTCCTTCTGGTATCGAACACACAACTCCTTCAACGAACATTGCCTGATCATGCCTAACACACACACGCGTACCAAGAGTTAACTGATGTATCGAAGGACTTGCATCACCTATTATATCATAACAATCTGTCTGTAACACATCAGTGAACTGTAATTTTTTATTCCTTCCATCAAGTTCAACCAGTATCTAGAATTCAAAAATATGAAGTTTTTTAGTACAAATTTAAATAAATGCTTAATTGAATTAAAAAATTATGGTATTAAATACTAACGTCTGCGCCGTTGGCCTCCCTAATGACACCTGGATGATACCAGTCTCCATGTTTAGCCAAAACACGATGATCCCTCCATTCACTCAAGTCAATATCGGCGAACTTTCTGACATCTTCCTCAATTTTAAGAGGAAATGAGTAGTCAACAGCTGCAGATTGTGGTGGTACATCCATAGCACTTTGGACAACAGAAACAGGCACACAATTGGCATTGTTAGAATCCTTAGCCTCTAGCTCGGAGTAATCAAATTTCCTCTTTTTTGGCAATTTGCAGACCCCCATATCCATATTTGACATGATTTGGTCTATAATTATGTGACTACTTAGTATAATATATAACACAATTAACAGTCTTTTCGGCCGGAATACCGATGTCAAATAACAATTTTAGATTCATTGTTATTGGTAATGATTAACTTTATTAGTGATACCATTTGTATTTGTGTCTTGATGTAAAGGGGATTTTTGATGTCAAGTCCATTCTTCTGGAAAATAATTATCATTTTAAAATTTTAAAAAAATCATTGACTTAGTTTTTTTTTAATTTTAAACTTGGACAGATATAAGTAAAGATAATTATGAAAAATTATGGAAAAAAATTTAGTTTATAATTTATATTTATTAACCATTTAATTTATAATCAAAAACACGAGAAATAATGATATATAATCTGTTCTGCTTAATAAGGATACATTAGAACCAAAACATTTGGGTCAAATAAAACAGTTATCCCACAATCCGAAACTGGAATCGGGGCATTGTAGCCAAATAAGCGGGTGTCCCCTTAATCAATAGAATAAATTTTTTTATTTCAACAAATGCATAATTTATTCAGTAGATTAAGAGATTAAAATTCAATAATAATTAAAATTTGATATACAGAAGTTTTTTATTGCAAACTGATTTATTTACTGTTTTGAAATAAAAAAACCAAGACACTGATTTTCCGCGACCAATCACAAAATTTTAATTTTTTGTTGGACAGCAAAATAGAAGTAATGACAGAATTTTTTAAGAAAAAGTTGAGTTTTTTCTTCGGATTTATCCCGGCTTTAAACCAACGATTTTTGGAAATTTAAAAAAATGTCTACAAAGAAATAAATCACAGAAAAATAAGAACTGTGAACACATTGTTATCACAATGTTCAAAAATCTGTTACACATTTAACGATCTAATTGTGAAATTATTTTATTAAATGTTAATTTTTAAAGATATTTCTAGTAAATTAAGTGTAAAAGTGATTAAGTAGCAATATAAAAAACACCAAGGGGTACCACATGCAAAGAAATCTTTGTAGGGGTTCAAGGAAGTCTGGGGAAGTCTTAAGAAAGTTTGAGATCCGAGGAAATCCCAAGAAATTTTTGGAAGACGATGATTTCCGAACTTTCAGGAAACATGCATGTTCCTCAAAAATTATGAGGAAATACCAGGAATTCCGGTCAAGGTAGATCCAAGGAAATGCCAAAAAGTCCGAGGTAGTCCCTGAAAATCCCAAAAACTTTTAGTGTGTTGTACCTCTTGAAAAAAACATACTCGGCACGAAGATACATTGAATTTTAAAAAAGAAGAAATG
Organism: Stenus bimaculatus; assembly: GCA_963971135.1. Lineage (NCBI taxonomy): Eukaryota > Metazoa > Arthropoda > Insecta > Coleoptera > Staphylinidae > Stenus > Stenus bimaculatus. The sequence continues at coordinate 2,584,914 of OZ020184.1, forward strand.
ATGCGACTTAATTAACATTTGGACCCTGTGTAAAATGTATTTTTTTTAAATTATGATGAATAATTAAAGGTGCAGGTTGTATCAGTTTTTGCTTGTTTATTTACAAAAAAATATACTAAAAGAGTTTCGCGTACAATTTGAAAATGGCACTCATCGACTTCGCATTTTCTACAGTTTTTATGACGAAAAAGTAGTTTTTAAGATTTTTCAAATATACTAAAGCAGTTTCGCGTACTATTTGAATTTTGTGGTTGTGATGACGTCATCGAATTGGTATTTCACCACATTGGAACGAAAAAGTAGATTTTTTGAGATTTTTTCTGGATCGCTAGGTATAATTTTGACAGATATACAGGGTGTTGAAAAAATAAAAAGTTTGTACTTCATATTTTTCGAAAACGGCACGACGGATTTTCATCATTTTTTTTTATTCTCTTCTACTCGAGAATTGGCATCATTTTTTATTCTTTACATTTTTTCGTCCGGGGCACCCAATTTTTACAGGAGCGGATCGAAATTTTTCTTTAAAAAAAACGGACTTGCAAATTGGGGGAAACTGGGAAAAAATCAGAAAATTATCGTACAGACGTGCGTTAAGTCTATGCGAGATTCCAATTGAGCTCTGCATCGTTGGACGGAGTTTTTTTTCAAATTTCCCTCCTCAAGTCGACTTTTCGAATTCTGTTGTTTTTTCACTTTTTTTAAATTTTCTCGAGAACGCATCGACGGATTTTTACGAAATTTTGAAAAAAAAATTTTTCGCTCCGTACCGAAATTTTAAATTTTTCAAAATTCACCTAAATTTTGAGCGAAAATGAAAAATATGTTGCAACAGGTTACGACATTTAGACATAATATATCGGCGTCTATAGTGAAAAAATGCCTTTCAAACGTATATATCTAATATAGCGGGCCGCAATTATTAACGGGTCAAATGGGGCCCCTACAACTTTTTTTTTCCGTTTTTCGTCAATAAAAAAAAAGTATCTTAAAATTTTTCAATTTTCTCTTCGAATTCTTAAAGAGGATGACGAGCCGCACCGAATAGAATCGTTTTTCGCTTAAAAATTCCATCAGGAACAGATTCAGGGTCAAAACAAAAAAAAATATTTTTTTTTCGGAAAAGTCGCGCACATAAATTAAAGAACCGCTCATAATTTCCAAAATCGCTACACGTGGCGACAAGTGTGCAAGTTTTGAGACCAACAATAACTATATACGATGACGATATCTTAAAAATTGACCAAATGCGAGCCGAATCAAAATTTTCCATTTTTTCGAGGTTTTTCTGGAATATTTTTTTTTAAAACTATTTTTATTTGAGGCTATAGTCGGTAAATTTGAGCTCTGGATTTTAAAATTCGCTTGATATTTGCGGTTTTGGTCATAATTTTTTTTTCAATTTTTGTTTTTATTTTACTGAACAGGAAAATTTGAAAAAAAAATAAATTTTGAAAAATGTATTTTAAAATTACTGATAACAATAACTTAGATAAAACTGATGTGGTCAGCCCTTAAATATTTAATTTGAAGAAAAAAAATTGTTTTGTTTTCATTTCATATAATAATTTATAAATATATTTACCGTTTATTCCTTATTTTTGATAACAGTTTTTATGCCAATATTTTTTGTAATAAAACAAGTGGTCGGTATTAGGGCAACAACAATGTCGATAATTGTGAGAATGGACTTTATCATTGGACGATAATTGGGACAAATGGATTTTTTTATCTAATTTATTTAAAATAATTACAATTTAAGAAAAAATAAGATATCGTTAAGAATACAATTATTAAATAAAATAACTAAACAAACCAACCACTAAATTTAGGAGTTTTCAACCTTTAAAGTTTTTAACCAGGGATTCTAACCGAACCGTTTTATTAACCGAAATTTGGTTAAAACCATTTTATTTGAACAAACCGTAACCGAAACTGTTTTTAAAAATTTTTAACAACAGACACCAAAACCACTTCGTAACTGATTTTTAACCGTTCAACTATCGGTTTTACAATCAAAATTAAAAAAGAATTAGATAAAACACCTTTTTTAAACCGTAACCGAAATCTAAACCGTTTTTTTTTTAATTTTTAAAAACCTAAACCGTTTTTTGAAATTTTTAAAAACCTAAACCGACACAGAAACCAGTTCTTAACTGATTTTTAACCGATTTCTAAACGTTTAACTATCGGTTATACAATCAAAATTAAAAAAGAATTAGGTAAAACATCTTTTTTAAACCGTAACCGTTTTTTTAAATTTTTAAAAACCTAAACTGTTTTTTTAAATTTTTAAAAACCGTAACCGAAACCGTTTTTAGAAAAAATTGTTAACCGAAACCGTTTTGAAATTTGAAACGGTTAGAATAGGCTTTCATAGCCTAATTAAAAAGTTCTTCAAGCTTCCAGTAACTTTCAAAATAATTTTGAATAACCTACTATGGTTGCTTAAAATTGCAAGATGCCTAAATTTATGAATAATTGAAATTACACGCTGATACCTGAAAATTTTATTGGAAGCTTGATGATTTTTTAATCAGGTTACAGGACCGGTTTGTTAAATAAACCATAAAAACTAAAAATATTAGCAAAAAAGTAAAAATTTTGATGAATGAAATAGATACTCAGTGAAATTTGTAACTCTGCAAAAGTATTGGAAAATGGTTACTTTTCAAACCATTTGGTGAGATTACAAATTGAGCAAAATAAAAAATTTTAATTGCATGAGAAAGAATGTTCGTTGTATTAGTTCGGTAGAAGCCATTTTTTTTCTATTATTTACTCAAAATTGTAAAAAAAAAAAATTATGAATTGTGCAAAAATGTGCTAGTTTTTAGACCTTTTTATCGGAGGTTATAAATTTATTTTTCAATTTTTACCGATCTACCAGACTAGTTCTATGTATTAACGATATAGTTTGAAAATGAGCTGTTTATTCTGAAAGTGGCCTAAGTCCATTTGTCCATTTTTTTTGTTGGTTGTAGGAACATTTATAATTTGAGGTTAGCTATCATAAACAACAATTTTTGTTTATGATTTATTAAAATTCAAAATAAAAGATATTTTTGAACACATAAATTATCACACTTCGATTAATAATTAAAAAGATTATTTTGAAAGTGTCCCAAGTCCATTTTATTATTGACAATGGCATAAAGTGCGGATCTTTAAGTATTTTTTTATATCAAAAAATGACATTTTAAAAACTGAAATTGATGTGTCCAGGCGATTTTCTCAAAAAAAACTAAATACGGCCATTATGATTTTTTTTCCAAACTTTATGATATAAAGTTGTAAATGTGCAAATTAATAAAAAGAATATTTTAGTAAAAGTTGGTTCTTTTTAAAAGACCTATCAAACAATATCAAACTCGACCTCAGAATCCGCAAAATGGTGATATAATTTTCTGGATTAAACAGATTTAATGGTGGTACAACAGAATTTACTAAAAATAGAGCTGCTACAGTATTGATCAACAGAAAACAACATATTTCATTCATGGAACGAAAATTTCTTTTACACTCACCGGTTGAGGGTTGAAATTGAATAGGTTTCAACAAGATTTTATATGAACCGGACAAGATTTTTAATAATTTTACAAAGCGAAACAATTTTTTTAAGAATTGATAACTGAAACCGCGTCCTCCAGTTTATTTCGAGGATTTCACCAAATAATTAATCATTTCACTGAATTTTTCCTGGCTAAAACCTTTTGATTTTTTCGAGATTTTTTGCAACTTATATCGTCTTAACAATGAAATAATAAAATGTTGACCAAATTATTTTGATAATTATTTAACAGGTGTAATTTAGTAAAAATTAAGCATTTAAAAAAAAATAAAAGAATTTTACAATTTGTGGCACCAAATTTATTAAGAGGATAGTCGGCAAATGTAAATGCTTGATTTTGAAATTTGCTTGATATTTGCGGTTTTGCTCATAATTTTTTTTCTATTGAAGCTTTTTTAAAATTTCTTTTTTTGGTACACAGAAGAGTCTTGTGGCTACCAATTTCTTCTTGTTTTGTTTTTGTAAGTCAAACCAAATACTCATACGGCAGCTGTAAAACAGGCTCTTTACAAAAAACGTTTTCCCCAAAAATAAGAAACTATTTGAAACAATATTTTTTTTCCAACGCTAGCAATAAGTTAAGGTAAAAAACGAAAAGTTGAACTCTTCGTTTTTTATTTTAAGTATATTTTTAAATTTTTTACAGCAAACCAAAAATTAAGTAAAATTTTGTTTTTATGCACAAATTTATTTTATATTACATTTAGAATTATTATTTTATTGTTAATGGTTTTTTTATTTTACGTTTTTCTTTTTATAATAAAAAAAATCAACTGGTTTTTCAGTCCAGCCGCTTTATTAGACCGAAATCCCCTGGTCCCGATTTGGTCCAATTTAGCGGAATCCACTGTATTAATATTATTATGCAACCCCGAAGCCATAACACGAGCAAACTTATTTTACCAAAACAAACTTTCATATAAAATCACTTTTATGCCAAAAAATCTTAAATTAAACGGTTAGTTTTTGTAATTTCCAAAATATAATCATATTGCGGTTTAATGGCTTGATTATCAACGCAGGGTTAAATTTTCAAAATCAAAATAAACTAAAAAACAAAAGTATGAGTATAAAAACAATAAGTATTATTGTAATGATTAAATTATGACTTACGTTAGTGGTTTAAATATGTTCCGTGCATTTTAAATTTCATGTTGATATAAAAACAAACGTAAAATAGGTAAGAGTATCGTCTTCGTCTTCAAAAAGTGACTTGTTAATGAAAACTAAAAACAAAGAAATGAAAATTGGACCTTGATGTTTTTATACATAAAATAATTAAACCGTCCTGCAATCTGGTTAAATAATAAATAATTTTTATTGTTAAATAGTTGGTGAGGTTTGGGATGTTTTATTTGTAAGTGGTGATGAGAATCAGGGAATGAGTTAGAGATTTGTTTGGGAGAATATTGAGGATTGTGTAAAAATTGAGGTTGGGTAGTTGATGTTTCCAGCTCAATAATAAATATTTCAGCATGATTTTGGTTATTATAAATAATATATTATGAATGAACGTTCTTGTAGCATCGTTATAGTAAATAAACACATAGCTGTCATATGGGACAATAGCTATTTATCTATCCCCTTAAAAACACAAATATAGGTTTACGAGCTCAACAGATTTTTCCAATCTTTTTAGGCTTTAAATAAATATTACTTACCTAAAGTTTAATCCTATAAATTTGTAACATCTAACACGACACCCACAGTAGGTAGACATCAAACTACATCACCCCCCTGACTGCCCTAACACCCCCGCAAACCATTCTTGTCAGACTAGTTGCCAGTTTGTTGCATACAGCGCTATAAATAATTCAATGATGGCCTTCTTCATATCAAACTAGTGAAGCTGAAATATCTACCTTCTCTCTTTAATCGCACCTTCTATAATCACTCTACCTACACTCACCTCTATGATCATTCAAAAATCAATCTTTAATTTCAAATATTTTAACCGATTAAACTCTAAAATCATTTTTATTTTTACTACATTAATCACATCATAAACTAAAAAATTTTACCCAAATTTGAACCGGCCCCTCTTAAAATTTTTAACCTCCAAATTTTCCATTGCAATTCAGTCAATTTTTGAATTTAACAGTCAATTAATTTTTTAGTATAAATAAATGAATCGGTTCTTAAATAGCTTGGCGTTTTAAAAAAACAACGTCCATAAAAAAATATATATACAGGATGTCCTAAAACTTTACTTTAACGAAATTATACAGGGTGTTGTTGAAAATCTTATACACCTCTAGTAAAACGATGCTTTAAATGCCCAATAAGTAGTACCTTTCAAATTTAAATGCCTCTACCTTTTACTTTGATTACAGAGCTCTGCAATAATTGACATAATTAGGTTAGGTCGTCGGGTATAATCAGAAATTCTTTGGGTCGTATTTTGAAAGTGACAGGAGACAGTAATGGAAAAATTAGAATAAAAAATATTTTTTTCTTCTATTTTCGTTGATTGATTATTAATTTTTGTTTAATGAATAATTCTAAAAGCGCCCTCTGTTGATGACATTTTTAATGAAATATGTAGGGAGTATTCGATAATTTTGAATTTAAAGTTGTTTTTAACCTAAATCGTATTAATTTGTATAGTTTTAAAAGCATATTCATTGTAATTACATTTGTAAATATTTTATATACACCTAAAGGGAATTTTTAGATTCCGCTCGCCCTCTGGTGGATAAAATATGAATTTCTATATACGGTACATACAACCATATGTAGTTATTTTTATAGCGCCCTCTATACGTAGTTAAAATTCCCAAAACCTTTTAAATACCACTACCCACTTTATCTATTATAGAGCTCTGTAATAATTGAGATAATTAGGTTGGTATATTAGAAATGACAGGTGGCAGCAATGGTTTTTGAAAAAATGCGGGTATTTTTTCAATTCAAATTTACAATCAACGAAAATACATTGCAACTGTCAGTTTAGACTATTAATTTTTTAATTTTTATTGGTAGTCATCTTGGGTTTTGCAACCTGCATTCCTAAATGGCAACCGTGTAAATAAATTTTGACATTGACATCTGTTAACAAAATTTAAATTTAAATTAAAAACATCAATTTTCTTATTCTTGCTAAATTAAGATAAAAATATGTCTTATGTAAAATGCTTTAATTTTATTTTATTAATTTTTTTATAGTAATTTATTTGAATTAGCAATTTATTCAAAAATCTATAACTAAAAAACGCAAATAATAACTTTATACGTAAAATTATTTAACAAAAAAATATATGTATGATAAAAGTTATAATTTTAAAATTTGGGTCGGTCAGTAATTTCAATTTTTTGCCGGTAGAGGCGCTGGTGTGCACTACGCATGCCGCGTGAAGCACTTCCGTCGTCAAAATTAAAAAAAAATGCGTATAAAAACAATTTAATTATCTTTTCCAATTATTAGGTTGTCCTCTAAATCTAAAAATTATCAAACAAAACATGTCTATACCACATAAAACATTTTTAAACTCCGGATATTCTGGACTTTACCTGTTAATAGGTTAAACAGGAATTATTTTAGAAATTTGTTTTTATGTAATTTGATTTTAGTATTAGTTGAGTACATTCATTGTCATAGATGCTACCAATGTGGACCGGCTCACTTAGGGTTTAACAAAAATTGTGACAATTTTAAATCCCAACCCGAATCGTTTATAGAATATTGCAACCTTTCCTCATTCGGGTGTAGCATACAATACGAAGGTAGATTATTCATTTACAAGTACTGCTTGCACAAAATTTCATAGCACTTTTAATGAATGCACACTTATTATTAGTTAGCAAGTTTTTATTCAATCGATACACAATTAATTAAAAAAACTAGCTTTTTAATTATGCTTTTATTTCTTGTTACATTATTGTTAATAGCGTTAATCAAAATTAATAATAACAATTTTCTTCCGAACTTCATATAAATTCTAAAATGAACTACTAAAATATTTCACAATTTAATAAATATTTTATTTATTTATTTTTGTTCCTCATTTTTTCTCGGAACATAAAATACCAAAATTTTTACTTATTCAATGTAATTTGTTTGAAAATCGATGGAAATTACTTGATAGGTGTGTTCGCTCTTATCCATACCACTTGATAAGTAAGAGCGAGGTGAATAAATTGAAAAAATAAAGATATTTCAAGGATAAACTAAAATTTCTGAAAATTAAAAGCCTCTTAAAATTCAAATTATGGAAGTAAAAATTAACGTTTAAAAAAACGTTATGTTTATTGTGAAACGTGCATGTTGTTATTATTATAAGGCATGCTAATCGATCAATCTTTATTTACGTAGAAATTAATTTAGGTAAAAGTAAAGTTATGGCAAATTGAAAAATTTGTTTAAGGTTCAATGATAACTCGGCAATGTGAAGAACATAAATTGAACGATTGTAAAGTTGCTAATGGAGTTAAGTATTGCTTCTGCTCCTCCGAGTTGTGCAATGGAAATAGTCTGTTAAACCTTCCGAATGATGATGAAGATTTTGAAGATGGTAGCGGTATTGAAGAAATTACTGATAACACAATTGATAGTGTTCAATCAGCCGTCTCCAGTAACGTCATAATGCACATACTACCATTTTTAGCAATTACTGTGGTACTCTACTAAAAGTCATTTCAAAATTTCATCAGTTAACTCTGCCAAGTCAAATTGTTGTAGCTTCATGTGGGGTGAATTAAAAGAAATCTCTTTTTATACTTTAGGAAAGTGGGTAAATAGTTTTTAAATTTAATGCATTTAGAGGAATGGAAAAAAAACAACTTCAATTAATTTGGTAAGTGTGCACGTTTATAAAAGGAGATTTATTTTTCACTTCATCGTGAACATTTAAAATGGTGCAAATGGTGATCATTAAGTTTTTCTACGAAACTCAATTATACAACACCAAAGAAGTACATATTTGTATTAGTATTTTAAGAATTCCAAGTTTTCATAAAGATTTTAAATAGTACTAAAAATCGCAATTATCAAAAAATATGCAAAATATTAATTTTATAATGCCATTTTATAAAAAACATTTTATTTTTATACAAAATATTGAAACATCGCAACATGAAAAATAATATCTACTCCATAATTTTAAATTATTTTAGTATTTAATATCTTTATGAATTGCTTGTACGATAGATCTCAATTAATTTAAGAAAACTAGTTGCAAAAAACAACAATATTTTTAATTTTTTATTAGATTTCTTGACTAAAATTAAATAATTTTTAAATTGTGGAATGATAAATTTTTTTAGCTTCAAGCAAATTGGCGATAGTATTTAATTTTTAATGACACAATCAAATACACAAAATAATTTTGAAACAATGCAACAAACAAAATTATTTCAAATGCGTAGGTATAATCGTAATATCTTTTCATGCAGAGTTATGCACATACACCGGGGAATACATTCCGATGATAAGTTTCATTTATTTATTTTAAAAATTAAATTATTTCTCACTTCAACTCGGCATTTATAGTATTTCAATTCATTTATAACGTAGTAATTGATTGTGTTGTTGATTCTGTATACGTTAGCAGCCGGTGTGAAGAAAAATCAAACCAATCTGTATTTAAAAGTTCGTTGGCCTAAACAACCAATTTTTTAATGTTTACTTATTTTAGCAGCGGCTTAATGATACCTGCAAGGCTTTTAGATTGCATGTTTAAACAGATTGATTTGATTTAACATTTTTAGGTTTTAATATACGTTTCATGTATAAAATGTGATAAATGAAAACGCATCCTAAGAAATCAATTCAACGCTTTGTATTTTTATATTTATTACTAACGTTTTACCAAATATATTGATTTTATATTGTTAATGCATGTTAATTGTGCTCTTTATGTAGGCTTACATATACAGGGTTGCAAAAAAAGAATGCAACAAATCATAAACTTTCTTAAGAACACAAAAAAGTAACAATTTTGTTATATTATTTTTTTCCAACCCTGTATAGCTAGTATTTGGACGAAAAATTGTTTAAATTTCTTATCATTAAAAGAAATTAAATAAATTTTTGTACCAAATATAATATGCAAGTATTATATATGCAGTATTAAAAAGATAAGGACATGGTCCTGTTTTGTCTTCCTCAATTATTTTTTATGTGCAATCGCAATAAAGCTAGTCCAAAAACACTAAGTATTAATATTAACTATATAATTTTGTATTTAAAATAAAATGTGATTATAATAAAAGAAGTTTAGTAAACATTTTTTTAATAACCTACCACAATTGTCCTTGTAACAGAAAAACTATTTTTTAAATTTAATTATTTTTTGAGATACATTACCTAAAAAAATTTTGATTTTTTTGAGTTTGTGGGGAGTAAAATTTTTTTAGGGGTGTAGAGGGCAAGTGAACCCCTATATTTCATCGATTTTTTATTATCTTTCATTTGCAAGGTCGATTTTGAAAAAATTCGAACAAATTATTTTGATATATTTTTAATCGAAATCGGTTTTTATTTTTTTTCTTCTCGAAAACTATAAAAGTTACCGTTTTCAAATTTTTACCAAAAGTAAACACCGTGGATAGCCTCGTTTTAAAAAATATTTGGTTAAAATAGTTTTTTTGGAAAAAAATCGTTAAATTTTGGTACAAATACGGTTCTGTACGGCGCAATTTTAAACCGAAAATTAAAACTTTCACGGAATTTGGTGGAGGAGGTGAACGTCTCGGTGGTGCTAATAGTTTCGAAGATATTAATTATTTTGTGAAAAGTGAAAAACTTCAGGCCGAAATTTTGCTTATTTTAGCTACATTTTCGGTGATAACTCGAAAACGGAAAGAGATAGCGAAGTGATTGTTTTTTTGACGTAAAGAGGACCTAAAGAGCTTTTAGGGAATGTGCATAAAGTAGGGTTGAAATGTAATTTGAATGGTGAATTTGACCCATAAATGCGACTTTTAAAAATGCGATATAAAAAAAATATTGTTTTCATTATTTTTTCGAAATTTAAAATAACCTATGCGTGGGAGCTTTCGGTTCAAAGAGTAGATTGTAAAGTGTTTTTAAAATTGAAAATCCGTTAAAAAGTGACCCGGCGGAAGCCACTCACCCCTAAAATCAAAATTTCGAGTTTACTTGTACGTAATTTCCCAACCCTACCAAATATAAAAAATCTGTGTAGCCTATACACTGTAAAAAATATTCCTTTTTAAAGTTGCGAAAGAAAATTGGAAAATTTTTGAAAACTGCTGGAGCCAGGTGGGCCCAGGTTGGACCGCGTTTTACCCGATTTTTTGAATATTTTACGTTCAATTTTTTTCTTAGGTCCAGGGACAAAATTTCAAGGTGCCGATTTTTTCTCTCATAAGTAAATATCAAATAAGTAAAATAAAAAATATTCGAGTGTTACAGGTTGTTCCGATGAAAAGTTACGAATTTTCAAAGTCTGCGTCAAAATTGCGCGAAAAATAAAGCGTCACTTTGGGGGCACCAAAACGACATAAAGAGTAAACGCATCAAAAAAACTCCCGTTTTAAGGTAAAACGTGGAAATTAGATGAAGAATAAAGCAACCGCGATTTTTTCCTCGTGCCGAACTTCTAATCGAAGCCAAAAAGTTTTGGTACTTTTTCCGTCCGAAAAAATGGTAGTTTGCGTCTCGGAGCCGTGACGTGACACCTTTGCGCCGGGAGGTTTAAAAATCGGTCATGGTAATCCCCAGGATAAAAGGGGCCAAATTTCTTCGCTTCCCTTTAGAATCCGACGGAGTTGCGATTTTTCAAAGTTAACGTCGCCGAAAACCTGAAAAAAAGCGAAAAAATCGACTATTTTCGGGATTTTTTTTCAAAGTGTAGGGGAGGTCCAAAAAATTTAAAATTCGAACCACACTTGGAATCAACACACCCCTCTTTACATCGGAACCGGAATTCTTAAAATCGGACGAAATTCGGCCGCTCCTCGCAAAAAACGTCCGAATTCGATGTAAAAATACAAAAGGGGTCGTATCTCCGCCCCCTTAATAGATAGACCCGGGCGGGTCAAAACCACCGTATTCAGAATCCGGTGCCTCATAGCATACTAAAATTTGGTGCGATTCAGGGTGAAAGCAGAGATGTTCATCTTACGTTGGTTAAAAGCAAAGAGGGATGTTGTTCTGGTGGTGGTTTAAAGCAAAGAGATGTTGTTCTTACTGTGGTTAAAAGCAAAAAAGGATGGTGTTCTGGTGGTGGTTGAAAGCAAAGAGAGATTTTCTTATAGATACAGTGACATCAATCACAAGTCACAGTCTTGCTCCTCTTCACGAAGTAGATTCTTATATTAGAATAAATGAACGAGTAGTAGATTAATTAAGGTGGTTATTTTAATAAAAGGCGTAGTTTTTATTTATATTTTTATTAACTCGAAACACAATCCTAAAACTACAAAAGAACTTCTTAAAAACTACAAAAGAACTTCTTAAAAACTACTAATACTAACGTAAATACACTGTACTAAATGAAACAAAATAAATAATTAACTGAACGTAAGTACAGAAATACAGAACAGATTATATTATTACAGATAAAATCAATTTAAACTATCAATACGTATTTAAAAATTAGTATGGTTTTAATACATCCGCTGATGATATTATGAAGATAATTTGAAATAAATGAGGGCTATTACAAACTAAATGTAAGTACAAAAATACAGAACAGATTATATTATTTCTGATAAAATCAATTCAAACCCTCATAAATACGTATTTAAAAATTAGTATGGTTTTAATACATCCGCTGATGATATTATGAAGATAATTTGAAATAAATGAGGGCTATTACAAACTAAATGCAAGTACAAAAATACAGAACAGATTATATTATTTCTGATAAAATCAATTCAAACCCTCATAAATACGTATTTAAAAATTAGTATGGTTTTAATACATCCGCTGATGATATTATCAAGATAATTTGAAATAAATGAGGGCTATTACAAACTAAATGCAAGTACAAAAATACAGAACAGATTATATTATTTCTGATAAAATCAATTCAAACCCTCATAAATACGTATTTAAAAATTAGTATGGTTTTAATACATCCGCTGATGATATTATGAAGATAATTTGAAATAAATGAGGGCTATTACAAACTAAATGCAAGTACAAAAATACAGAACAGATTATATTCTGATAAAATCAATTCAAACCCTCATAAATACGTATTTAAAAATTAGTATGGTTTTAATACATCCGCTGATGATATTATGAAGATAATTTGAAATAAATGAGGGCTATTACAAACTAAATGCAAGTACAAAAATACAGAACAGATTATATTCTGATAAAATCAATTCAAACCCTCATAAATACGTATTTAAAAATTAGTATGGTTTTAATACATCCGCTGATGATATTATGAAGATAATTTGAAATAAATGAGGGCTATTACAAACTAAATGCAAGTACAAAAATACAGAACAGATTATATTCTGATAAAATCAATTCAAACCCTCATAAATACGTATTTAAAAATTAGTATGGTTTTAATACATCCGCTGATGATATTATGAAGATAATTTGAAATAAATGAGGGCTATTACAAACTAAATATGCAAGTACAAAAATACAGAACAGATTATATTATTTCTGATAAAATCAATTCAAACCCTCATAAATACGTATTTAAAAATTAGTATGGTTTTAATATATCTGCTGATGATATTTTGAAATAAATTACACACTTAGAAACAAAACAAACATAAAAATAATCAACGCAAGAAATAAACACTTATTCATAAAAACAAAATAGTATGGAATGTACATAGCCTAATAAAATATTTTTATTAAAAAAACAGGAATACATAAAAAAATAAATTTTGTTCATATTTATTTAAGCGTATTCAGTCTTTATCCTAATATTTGGTTCATGTTAAATTAATAATTGCACTTTTATATAGCACGTTTTAATCTAGTAAAAATCACATGCAAGGATGCTTATGTATAGTTTATCAGTTTTAAAGCTCCTTACTTTTTGAGTAAACATAACTCATATTAAAACAGGAAAATCATTCCTGAGCGCACCAAGATTATTATAGTGAAAATATCTCTGTTAAATAAATATTTATATCAATCAAACAATATCAAAAAAATTAGTGACTATCATAAATCTAAGATCACATATTCGTTAATTTACAATTATCACAAAATGAGCCTACTTAAAGAACTCATCATTAACATTTTGAAATTTCTTGTCTAGTTCATAGAAAATCATATAAGCTTTTACTCTATATTCATCACTCTGTCCATTAACGTATCTGCAGTATTCATCATTAAACTCAACCCAGCTGTAGAGAAACAATATTACTTTAATAACTTCTTTAATGTACAGATGGTAATTTTACTTAATTTGATTTTATTGTAATTTTAACTTAAATTTATGTAATGTTTTAACCAAATATCATTTTATCTATTTTAACCTATTGACATTTGAATTTGAAATAAAAACTTACCGTTTATTCTGAGGATGGAAGCCAATGCCGGTATAATGTCCTCGATCTCTGTCACCAATATGACAGCTGATGCTTCTCAAGTTGTATTTACATTTTCCGAAATTTATTTCCTCATGGTAGTAACAAAGAATATTCGACCTCGTAACAGTTCTGGAAGAAGGGCTGTAATGTTGTCTAAAAAAATTGGTAAATAAAATTGAACATAAACATGAATCCAAAACTTACCTAACCAGGTTTACAGTTAAAATCGAAGGGTAATAGGTTATTTCTTTTTTCGTTTCCGATTTCAGTTCACAAGAACTACAAAATTTGCTAATCTCTCTATCGTGATCGGTTATTGCCAAGAATTCTAGTACTGCCTCTTTTACAATCACAGATTTCCCATTGGTTGGAACATTAATAAATACTGTATTACCATGTTCATGCCTAACAACAAATCGTTCGCATTTGGGACAAACTTGTTTTATCTCTAACTGCCAATTAAAGATACCCGTAAAATCTGACAAATGCATATCTGCATTCTTTAACCAAGCTTTAAGCTCTGTATTCTCTACAGAGTTTTGATCAGGATAAAATTTACGGTTGTCAAATTCCAGCTCTTTTATAAGAAATAGATAAAATTCTTGAACATCTTCGTGATCTCCTCTACAGAATCGATTAGATGTGTCTCTTTTACAAATTTCATTATAAAATGCTTCAGCCCTTACGGTGCATCTGGTTTCATTCCACAAATCTATGAGGAGTCTTGATACGATTCCTGTTAGGTTCTTTGAGCTACCATGTTTTGTAAAAAATTGTAAAAATGTTTGACAAAACTTTAAACATTGACACAAAGAATTCATGTAACAAGTATTTTTGATGTTGGACAAACCAATAAGGCCTCTGTTAGTTAATGTGGCAGATCGTAAAATCTTCCTTGGGGGTTCTTCAGGTTTAGATGAACGATCTGGAACTGTCGGGACTGTGGCAACTGTCGGAACAGTGGGAACTGTCGGAACAGTGGGAACTATCGGAACAGTGGGAACTGTCGGAACAGTGGGAACTGTCGGAACAGTGGGAACTGCCGGAACTGTCGGAACTTTCTTTTCCGGTTTTGTTTTGACTACATTAGTTTCTCCAGGCTTTGGCTCGGTAAATTTTCCTTCAGCATAAAATATTTTTAATATTTTTTCATTAGATTTTTCTAGTTTCTTTCTATCCTGATAAGCAACCAATGTCTTCTTGTCTGTTTCTTTAATATTTACCACTAAAGTCCTCATTAAAGCGTGGTCGACGTCACATTTTTCTGCATTGTATTCACCATCAAGTTTTTTACGTCTTTCACTCAATGCAATTTTAATTGATTCATATTTGGAAATTTCTGTTACTATATCTGTAATAGTTTTAGATACTTCTTCTTTTCTTGTCTTGATATTGGTAGTAACAACCGTAATATATTTGAAAGATTCATGAAGTTTTTCTTCAACCTTTAGTTGATGCATTGAAAGAATGTTTATTTTTTCTAGTAATCCTGCACTTTTAGACTCCGCCGCCATCTTTTCAGCATCTACAGAAGAGACAACTTCTTGATTTTCTTCATTCATCTTTAAATTTGCCCCTTCACCTTCACCCTTACCGGTTGGTTTGTCTCGATTTTCAGAATTTTCTTCGTCAGGATATACAATCTCGTTAACTAGTTCATCAAACTTAGTGTAATAGAACGTGTACACCAACTGTGGGTTATTGATGTAAGAGGGGTAGTTATCTCCCCAAGCGGTTACACCTCCAGATAAAATCACAGGCAAATACTCATATTGATTATCAATATCATTGTCCCACTGCATATTGAAAATAATTAAATAAATTTTTATGATTATTCAAATTTATTAATATATTTACCTGAATCAAAATGTTCCGCAAGGTTTGTACTTTCGTTGATGCTAAAGAAACACCAGTCGTGTCACAATCAATAAGCACGTTTAAACTGAACGATTTTCTATCCTCGAAAATTGACTTTACAGATTCAAGTAACCGATTAGCAAGAGATTGTGTCGTTAACCTAAAATATTCTCAATGTAAAGTAAGTTAAGAAACTTTCAAGAAACTTACCCTTCTCCGATTAAATTCTCGGGAACATTGATTACATTATCATACTTTATTTTGGTTACTGTAAACTCATTTTCAGGTCTTATATCTATTATCAATATCTTCACGTTATCTTCTTGTATAATGTTATACAATGTTTCCGCAGAAATAAATATGTCTAAAAATGAACCATAATTATATTTTTTTGAATTTAATTTAACAAAAATATTCATTGTAGTTTAGTATTTATTCATAAGATTGTTAATAACTTGCTACCATCATATTTAAATGAATCTGTAAATTTGTAAATACAATACATAATTATCAAACAAGAGGGTCTATAAAGGGTAATTTGTACATAACATTTTTTTTTTTATTCGATGCACCATCAAACAGTTTCTCAATATCGTGGCCAGTTTGAATCATTATTTTACAAGGGGTTTACAATGTATAATGAGTTGCCGGGGGATGTGAGGAAAAGGTTAACAATAAAAGCCTTTAAGAGAGAGGTTATAGAGTATGTCAAGGGGCAAGACACCTACCTTGTCAAATGTGAACATTGTTATTTTTCTTTTTTAATTACTAAAAATTGAATAAATATAAAGTAAAAATTACAAATAATTATTATAAATAAATAAAAATCTAGTAGTTTCCTTCCAGCTCATAAAATTATATGTATGCCTCACCACTAACTGTGTTTTTCGCAGAAATGGTCGTTACTCTTGAATCATTATATTTATGCCATTTTTGTAAATAAGAGTGACAACAATAAGCAGTGTAATGCCCACTGTATGTTGTGCCGCTGTGGTTACTCAGAGCATATAAATTGTATCGGCATTGTGTATGTGGTTCAGCAGCGTAATTCGTCATATCCAAACTCTCCAGCGGAAAATCAACCGTAACATTCAATTTTCTCCTAAACCTTTCTGTTGGCGAAAATCCTTTCAAATGGATTACTAATATTTTAGGGAACTTGTGGATCTTTCTGTTTTTGTATATATGATGTAAATATTTACATGTACATAGTTGTGTTATTAGAATTGTAATGTAATTTAATTGTGTATATATTTGTTAGCCAACGGCTATTAATAAAGTATTATTATTATTAAGTTTTAGAACCTATATTGGCATACCTATTCTCTTACATACATTTTACATAACAAGGGAAAGAAATGCGGAAGGGATCAGAAGTAGAGAAGGTTACAGAAAAGCTAAGATAGGAGACGAATTGTGGAGGTGGAGTGATAGGGATAATAAATTAAATAAGGAAAATTTTCATTAGCGCATACCAGGGAAGGGGGAGCAAATCAGAGAAGAATAAAGGTGCGAAAAGCGAAGTGGAGTCAAAAGGAGAAAAATGTGATTCCAGAATGTCAGGCGGGCTTCAGAGAAGGAAGAGGTATAACAGAACATTTAATTGCATTGAATTGGATAATTAATAAAGAGTTAAAGAAGAAACGGGAAAAATTGTATTTATTGTTCCTGGACCTGGCAGCTGCATATGATAGAGTTGATAGGAAGGTGCTGATAAATTAAGGGAAGTAGGAATTGCAGAAGATCTGGTAGGAAACATATAGGAAAACCGGTGCCATTGTAACACACTGGAAATTTCCTTACCTTTCTTATTAATTTGAGAAAGGTCAAATGACGACGGTGGTGGACTTGAAGGTGCAGGAATAACATCCGGATTCTCCTTCTGTTCTTTTAAAGTCTGGTAACGTGTGGTAAGTGATATCTCACACTTGCCTTTAAGACAAGTCACTTCATTCAACTTTTTAGCATAGAGAAGTGAAAAGAATAATTTATCTTCTCCTTTTATTTTCCCAACAATTTTAATGTATCGACAGCATATAACATATAACTGCTCTTCGTCCAGAGTCTTAGCTAGAGATAATTCAATGGCCTTCTTATATAAGATGTCTGTTGTTTTCATAATCATGTTAATTTTAAAATCACTAAAAATTTAAAAGAACATTTGTGAAAATTCTTTGATAAATACATATAAATGGATGATCAAACAAAGTGAACTGACAGAGAAGGTCATTTCAAATAAATACAGGGTGATTCACATTTATGTTAAAATCTCTCGGGTAGTAAATTCTTGGATAAAAATAATAAATAATTTAAAAAGTTTTCGGGGATGGTAAACTTGAGGATGACTACCATTATTTTAAGTCTAACAATTTTCCCTCAAAATTTTTGGAGATTTTAACTTTACTAAAATAATCCCTGCTCGTTTCTCCACAGAAAAGGTTCCTTAAGTCAT
Organism: Stenus bimaculatus; assembly: GCA_963971135.1. Taxonomy (NCBI): domain Eukaryota; kingdom Metazoa; phylum Arthropoda; class Insecta; order Coleoptera; family Staphylinidae; genus Stenus; species Stenus bimaculatus. The sequence goes on from OZ020184.1 coordinate 2,603,270, forward strand.
GTCACCAATGTTCTTCGTTTTCTTGTAAATGCGGATTTTATTCCACTACGTCAGGTGCTCAATCTTCTATTTTTTTAGGTAATCACAAAGGAGGCATGGCAATTGTCTAAGCTTGTGTGAATTTCTAAAAACTTATTTCACTATTGAATTTTTTATTGCCCTTGAAGTAGCTCACATGTATGCACTTATCGACATTTTGCATCATCGGCAAAAAGGAGGAGTTCCGAATGAGAGAAGCAAAGGGGGGCAAAATTATGTAGTTGTTAAATAGTAATGGGTCTAGGTGAGACCCTTGAGGAACCCCATAAGTGACATTGATCATTGATCACTTAAAGTTTCCAATTTTGACGAATTGCGTCCAACTTTGAAGGTAAGAAGTAATCCATGATAAAAGGGAACCTTGATATTCGCCATGGTGGTGGTAAATCTACCACACATCAAAGGACAAGACGAATGTTGTGCCGAATGCATTCGTAATTCCCTCCATACGATGTGCCTAAACTTGTCATGATTTGTACCGAATTTAGTATCGGTTTAAGCTAAACATAATTTAGTTGAGTTTTGAACTAAAAAGGTTGTCATTTATCTAATTTTCTTCTAAAATGGAAAATTACCATTTCAGAATGGACCAATGAGTTGGTTGTTGGTACTAGAACCCTACGTTCGTGCTTAGGTTGGTGCAAATAAGTTCGCTTGAACTATCATTTATCGTGTGATAGGCAAATGTTGTAAAATGTTACATTCGGCAAACTCAGCGAATATTGGTACGAACTTGGACAAGTTGACGAATGCCAACATTCGTGGACGTTTGTGGCATTGTCTGGAGGCCGCTTTATACAGGACAACATGTAAGTAAAACCACAGCTTACATAAATAAATAATGAATTGAATAAGCAAAAGTAACTTTGTTGTGTGTGATTCAGGCACGGATACGAGGTATGACACCTCCCCGGAAAAATACCGTACTACCGGCCCTTTCCGGGCCGGAAAGCAAAAAAAAATATAATCTGCGACCGCAGCCCCTGATGCAGCGGCGGCCCACCGGTATTTTCCCGGTGTCCCGCCGTTCGTATCCGGGCCTGGTGTGATTAACCCTTCGCGCTCCTATGTCGAGTCAACCCCGCCAAAATTCGCGAAATCCTTTTATATAGTAGGATTTCTCAGCAAACAGGAATTCTAACCATACTCGCAGTGAATCAAATCGGCGACGCTGAATTTTCCCACCGCTCGTTGAAAAGTTGTGGTAGGGACTAGGGACTCCCACTTTGCTCTCGATCAGCAAGACGCACGTAGAGAAATGTAATGAAATGATCAGCTCTGCGTTCCAAAGAGAAGCCTCGCCCATTTCTCAACTAACCGCGCCTTCAAAAAATGCTAGGACATACGATAGTAATAGTGGATTTTCCGTTATCATTACATTAACCAAGTATGTACCGCATTACTTAGTTCAACATACTTTCATGCAAAAGTTGCCGTGGTTAAATGTAAAAGAGAGTGAGCTAAGCTATTTGCTTGTCAACACCATTCCTGTTTGCTGAGAAATTCTCCTATAATAGGTTATTTAAGTTGTGCAATAGTTTACTTGAGGAGTATACTTATAGCAACAAAATAGGGTTAATAAAAATTGTAACTTACTCAAATGTGTTAACACGCTTGTTTAAATCTTCCAAGCTGCGTGCCAAATATATCGGTTTTAAGGAAGGCATCATGGCGAGTTTCTGTTAAAACTACTTCATTTAGACCATTTTTAACCAACAACTTGGGTTAGAATTTTTCAATAGCGGCACTATGGCTGAAACGTAAAATTTACTTATTAATATGAACCATCGTATATTCGCAATGCATTATTAGATTATATATGCTGGATAATTACCTTAAGTCTTAAGAACACTTGTAGGATTTCTTGCTAAACGCAGCACATTTCCAGTTACAACTTTCGGACGCAATGAAATGGCGAGCGATCACAGAAAATTTGGAGACTTTACGAGGGAGTGACGATTCAACCCGAACTATCCCGAACATATGAACCGAACGTATAACCACAGAATAAAAATACTATTTTATGTACACTTGACATCATTTGTAAAGGGGACATAATATATTTTTATTTACAAATAAATTATTCAGCATAAATGTATATTGCGGGCAACAAACAGGAATAATGGAGACAAGCAAATAGTTTCGCTCACTCTCTTTTACATTTAAAATTCCGTAAACAAGTCGTAAACGGATGTTAACTTATAGCGTTTTCAGATTATAAGCACAGACAGCATGGATTGGGTTGCACGGAAAGTGTTGAGTGTTTGGATTAGATTTCGAATGCGTACTGCAACAGTGCCGAGTGTTCGAATTATTAACAAGTATGCACTAAAGTCCCACTGAGTGCAGTTATTTTGCCACTACCTCAACACTCTCGTGCTGGGTTTGCTCGGTCCCAGTATAGTTATTATTCTGTGGATCCCAGTGGAAATATGGCTGACAAATTTGAATATACACAAACACGTGAACGAGAAATTGAGGTTAGGAAAACTGCCTTGGACTGCGATACTCTAATTTATGGAACAAATTATGGCACACTTGTTCTGTAAACATTTTGTTTCTAACTTTCTTTATAGGAACTGTTCGTCCGCATACCTAGACCCATTCACGCGTTTTATTCGATATTTGTCGCATTTGATCCCCAGTTCGACATTGGAGAAAATATTTTTGACAAAGTATAATAGACTTTTGGCTGGGAGCAACTTTACTATTAATGCGTTTTAAGCATAATTTTTGTACCCGCTATCCTCCATATTAAGCAATTTAAAGCGCCCTCTACGGGTAGTTTAAATTACAAATTATGCTGTGTACCCGCTTGATATGATGCTCATTATACGCAATTATTTTATCTTGGCATCTAACGCCTAGGAGTTTATCCGGGATAATTTAATTTCTATAAAATCACTAATAAAACAAATTTAAAGTTAATATTTTGGTTTTTAATGTTTTACGTTTTACCTAAAATAGTTTTAAAATGTAGAAAAAAAATTAAGGAACAGTGCATCGTAAAGTAGTAGTAAATTTTACAAGGTTGGCAGTTGATTGTAACGTGGCCAGAAATTTTCGGCCACCTCGACGCAAACATCGCAAAGTTCGTTCCTATTTGTCGCATGTCGTGAAGCGGTGAAGTGCTAAATTAAACTCATTTATACTTAAAATAAAACAATAAACGTAAGTTATTACAGAAACTCGCTTTATTTTTATTAAAACTATATTTCTGTAGATGGTGCAAAAATTATTGGTTTACACTTTTTTATCTATGCTTGCTTTTGCGAGCTGCAATGAAGAAGATATAGGTCCCAGATTGCTCGTATCGAAGCAAATTATGAATAAATATTTAGTTGAAAATATGGACATTGTGGTGAAGTACACGCTATTTAATGTGGGTACTTCCGCAGCTGTTGGGGTCCATCTGGTTGATCAAGGCTTTCACCAGGATGCTTTCAATATTGTTGGCGGTCAAGTCCAGGCAACAATTGATAGAATACCTCCTCAAACAAATGTTTCCCATGTTGTCGTCGTAAGACCTAAGAATTATGGATATTTTAATTTTACTGGTGCTGTAGTCGAGTACAAAGCTTCCCAAGACGTGCCAAATGTAAGAAATGAAGTGTTTATTTTATTAAAATTTATCCCAATTTTTTGCAGGTACAAATATCAATGAGTAGTGAACCCGGTGAAGGTGTTATTTTTGCTTTCCGTGATTACGATAAAAAATTCTCGTCTCATATTTTGGATTGGATTGCATTTTCTCTCATGTCCATGCCATCACTTGTAATTCCATTCGTTTTATGGTACAACAGCAAAACTAAATACGAAAAATTGGCAAAGCCACAAAAGAAAATTCAATAAACATTTATTTATTAATTTACATTTCATTTTGTCAGTGTATTTGAGTCTTTTTACAATATTTAATTACGAACACTGTTAATTGTTACATTTTTTTTAATAAAGTAATTTATAATTTATCTAAAATTTTATTATTATTATTAGTTACTCCACATTTGATCTTCCCTTGAAGACGATATTTTCGTAATTTAAATAAATACGATTCATTTCATATTTTTTCAAAAATTCGAATTTGAATTTTTTTAAATTTCTTCAGAGCATCTTCCTAGACACCCGCGATAAATTTTCCGTTGGAGATAATAACAAGGAATAGAAAATCCATCCCACTTTTTTGAAGCTTATTTGCAAATTATGGGAATCCCTAGAGGGCGCGCGAGTTTGGAAGGAAAAATTGTGAAAAATCATGAAATCGAGCATTAGTTCTGCAGTCATAACTCAAGTTTCCCTCGTTAGATTTTCAGATTTAGAATCTAAATTGATTAGGCTACATCCTGCCAGAGAGTTACCTTCTGCAACCTAGCACAAAATTAATCAGAGGGGTCCAAAGTTAAGGTACTTTTAGATCATTATATTTGTTTTGTACATTCTCCAATTTTTTTTCCTTCTGGCAAAAATTAAATAAATGACTTCTAAATCATCTACAAAAAAAATTATACAAAAATGTTGTTCGTACTAGCTTTTATGACTGCACTAAACCACTATATTTTACGTTTAGGAAATTGCCCACACCAAACTTGTTATAATTAAATTTTGATAGTAAAAATGTTATTAATATTAACAAAAAAAATTATATTTTATTTTTTTACATCACTAGTCAAAATGTCAATTTCATCTAAAAAGTGCCCCCCCCCCTGAAATTCTACCCGACACAACTTCTATAAATAATTGTACTTTTTTCCTAGTTTTTTAGTGAAATTGAGTTTAGGGCCATTTATTGTATCGAGGAAATTCAGGATATTAATAAAGTTGAGGAAATATGAAATTAAAGAATTTTTATATATACTGTATATTAGTTACAATATAACTATTAGGTTATTGAAAACGAAAGAAACAATATTGGATGCCAATGGCACATATTGAGATACCAGCGAGTTAACATAATCCAAAAAAAGAATAATATATACTTATATATATTATGTTTATAAATTGCGGGTAGCCATGATTTACATATACATAACTAAAGGCTGCTTTAGACGGTAATATTTTGTGTAAGAAAATTGTGTCAGATGCAACTACACATTGGGCCGAACCATCCAAGTCGATTCTAACACGATTTTCTTACTCAAAATATGACTGTCTAAAGCAGCCTTAACAAATAAATAATAATGTATACAAAAATTAAGAAGAGAGTGATCAAAATGTTCGTAAAATATACTTTTTGGTGTATTTACAAATAAATTATACAAAAAAAGTATATAATTATAAAATTAAATTAAAACCATCATTTCTTCAAAATTAAGCCGATATAAGTGGAGAAATTAAAAAATTAGAGTAAAAAGCGTTTTTCATTTTTTTTACCAATAGCTATGAATTAATTTTAATAGCTTAAAGTAGATTTTGCGAACATCTTTCAACTAGCCTCTTATATAAAATATACTACGAACATTTGCACAACAAATTATAATATGGAGGATCTAAAAACAATTAACACATTAAGCTCTATCAAATAAAAATATATGCAACTGAAAAATATGCCCAGCAGAAAAAAATAACATAACAAGTAAAAATTTTTATTACAGGAAGTTTAGACAATATGCTATATCTAAAAATGTATAATATGTATAATAATAAAATGAACATCTAATCATGAGAAAAACATGTAATTTACAGTAAATATCCCAAATATCACCCCCTAAAAATCGTTTAGCTGATTATCTGGATGTAGATGGTCCTGGAGAACCAAGCTTCTTAGAATTTTTTTTTAGATCATCCAAATAAGTCTTTCTAGATTCGGCCAATACTTGTGCCATTATTCCATCGTCCCAGTCATCATCATCTAAAACACACATCATTAAATTTCATACCACAACTCATTTATTTAAAAAAAATATCAAAAACTCTTACAAGCGAAATTTATATAAAAAAACTTACTCATTAAACGAGAATCTATCACGGTTTTTGTGCATGCAGCGCCATCTTTCTTCAAAGAGTCCTCACTTTTATTAAGAGTTTCGAAATCATAATTGCACCTTGTATCATAATCGAAAAGTGAGGAGCTATTTGGTGACTGATTGGACGCAGTGTTATGAGAAAAATGCATTTCTCCGTCTCCACTCACAAAGTTAGAAGCAGTACTTCCAGCGTATTCTAGCGATTGACAGGCTGTCGAAGTTGAGGATGATCGAGGACTCAATCTCAAAGAAGCTATAATAAAAATTCACAATAAAAAACATCCAACATCAAAGTACCAAAACATTCAACATCACAGTTTGAAAAATCCGCATCGTACTCGTTTATAAGTGTCTATAATAAACTACCAAATAAAATAAAAGAAATAAACGACCCCTTGATATTTAAAAAAGAAATCAAAGAATTCCTAGCCAACAAGGTTTACTACACCCTTAACAAATTCTATAATTAACTAATAATGTATAAAACCACCATTATGTATCCGCAACATTTGCCCAAATAGGCACAGAGTTTATGACTGTTCGTACCCAATCTTATATTGGATTCTAATACATATGTACATAATCTGTAATATAATGTAAATTGGCCTTTGAACAATAAAGAAATTATTATTATTATCTTAAAAAATAGACTGACTAAATAAAAACCCCCTGTATTTTTCATTTTAAAAATTAATTTTTTTTTTATATAAACTCACCCAGGCTTGGAGCTTTCGGTGAAGAATTTCCCTTTGGCGACATCGAACCTTTTGGTGAAGCAGAACCTCGCCTGGTGGAAGGTCGAGGACTGGAGCAGACAGCCGAAGTGATGGTTGAACTGCTACCGGCCGCATGTCCTTGCGGTTTTAGCCGTTTTTCTGCATCACGGAAATATTGAATGTAACTCTCACGAGCAACCTCTTCTTCCAAAGCTTCATTAGTCGCTTCCCAGTCTGTAGCTTTCAATTTATCTTCTAACATTGTCTGAATTGAAAATAAAGTCACTTTTTAAAAATTTCCTAGCATTGTGTTTCACAAATTTAAAAAAAATAACGAGTCTTGAAACAATATTACCATCTGAAGCGTTAATCGTTGCAACTTTAACTGCTGGAAGAGATCAAAAGTTTAAATGGGATGAAGAAGTTTTGGATGTAGTAAAAGAATGGAGAAACAAATAAACATTTAGAATATGTAACGAATAATGCCAAAATTGCGGAAGTAAGGTTATAGAAATGTTGGAAAAGGAATTTTTTTGAGAGCAAGGATGACAATCATGAATTTATGAGTGATATCTATAGTGATGAACGGATGTGAGATCTGGGAGGATGAAAGAGGAAGTAAGAGTGGAGGATTTACAATATAGATGTTTAAAAAGAGTTTTAGGAGTAGAGAACTCAACATCATCCTACATAGTTGTACAAGAACAGCAAACTATGAACATAAAATTGATATGAGAGAAACTAGGAGAATGCTTTGGGAAGTATATAGAATGTGTAGAGGAAATAGAAGGGAAAGTGAAGTGAATGCATGGGAAAAGAACAGGAAAGTTGTGCGGGGACGTAGGGTGGAGGGAAAAGGAGGTACAAAGAAGACTAAGGAGGGGTAACCTATTTTTTTATGAAAAAATACAGGCCAGTAGGTATAATAAAAGATACAAAGAGATGTGTGTACAGAGAAGTGGCCAAATATTTAGAAGATTTAACAGTGCAACAAGTGTACCAGCGCCACCTGGAGAGAGGTGACTTCAGCAGCCTCATACAAGACGAAGGACAGCCACAACAATTAGATACGACCGTTTCATTCGCATGTTACTGTCACCGCACCGGAGTTAACATACAAGACAGGCTCTAAGAGGTTCGTGGAGTTAATGTGAGTTAGTGGACTGTTCGTCGAAGACTTGGAGAAGCTAATTTGAGACCGGCAATGGGTTTTTGACTTTTACAACACCATCGAGCTAGATGACTCCAGTTTGCACGTGAACAAAGCTATAATATACTATGAGTATGAAATATGCGATGCAGAGCTACCAAGAATTAAAGAATCCAAGCCTTGCGGTATTGAAATAAATTTTGAAAAAATTAAAAATAAATTGTAGTTTTTCTAGGATTCATTTTTAGTAAAATACGCGCAATTTTTACTTCACAAAGACAAAAATTGGAAAAAATTATAGCCTAAGATTTTAGGTATGTACATTGTACCTCAAAAGGAAAATTAAAAAAATCTTTCGAGGTTTTTATGATCAAAAACACAAGACTACTGAAACACCGACTATCCTCTAAACAGTGCACCTTTTACAATTATCAAATATTTTTTGGTAAATCACGATTTAGAAAATTTTGGCTTTTATGATTTGCGGCATCTAGCTTCAAGTAAAATAGTAGTTAAAGGTTATTACAAATTAAGGACTTACTTGTTCTATAAGTAATTCCTCGCTAGCTCTAACTGCATCCACCATTCGCCGGCGGTTAAGGTCAATAGTATGATAAGCAGGTAAACCTAGGCCAACTCCAACGGATGGTTTATTTGGGTTACTAATGGAGTTGTAATGGCACATGCGATGATATGATAGCCTTATTGGTTCATCTGCATTAATTCTAGGTCCATTAAAAATGTTGATCGGTTCTGAAAATAAAATATCACAAGTAACTACCATATTTTTGATTAATGACAAACACTACTAGTGAACCTAATAAAACCAACAATTTTAAATTTAAATTCATTTTTGATTAACCATTTATTTTGATTTTTTGGTCAAAAAATGATTGGATATTTGGCGAGGTAATATGAAATTGCTCATGTCCAAATCGAGCACGAACAAAATTACCAGTAAGACTCGGGCACATACAATATAAATCACACAAAAAACAATGCTAAGGCAGCCAATAAATTTTGTGCAACTTGAAACATTCCTTAATCCCATTGGCCAGTGGTGAAAATAGCCAGGCACTCCCCGACTGAAAATCAAACTTTACTTAGAAGTCTCCTCATATAAGTTTAACCGATGATAAGCAGAATAAAACAGTGCAGTACGATTAGGGATGTTCCAAGGCGCACGAAAGCATCTCATTTGCACTCATTTTCTTTTGTGATTTATATTGTACGTAAGTACCAGAAGTGGTCACCTTTCACCTTAAAATGACAAAACTTGGGATACAAAAAAAGAAATTATACTACATGCAAACATTTAACACAGAAAAAAACACAAATATTAACTGAAGTTTCAAACCTTTAAAAATGCATTAATTAGTACTTCATTACGTTTTAAATGTAATTCTAAATTATCTTGATATTTAGAGTCCACGGTATTACAAATCCAATTATTTGTTTTTTAAAATTTTGAAGGTTGAAACAGCGTTAACAAAAGGTACTACTACTTTACTAGGTTCCAAGAATATACACTATGTTAAAAAAAACAGAAAATAATTAGCATTACCACATTTCCCATCCACAACGATTACTGTTAATTTTATACCTATTTGATAGCAGTAAACTTCAATGGTACGATTATACATTTCACTCATGGCTTGGATTTCAAGATGGTTGCCATGAACGTTCCACTTTCTCTTCCTTGCTACATATTTATCAAAATCTTCGGTTACGTAAGGAGCGAAAAAATCCTTATTTTTTACCTAACGGATTTTTCAATTATTTCAATTTGTATAACGTCGCGGTTATTTACTTACAATGTAATCCATGCATGAAGTACGAACCATATAATGCAATTCTTGATCCCCGAAAATTTGATCAGCAATGGCACGGAATAAGCAAGCACCATCTTCATTCATTTGCTTAATTTCATAACCAATTTCAGCTATACAGCGTATAAAGAGTGCATCACGCTAAAAATTAAATACAAATTAAAACTGAAAGTAATTTACTTCAAAATGTCATGCCTATAATAAATTGTTTTTTTTTTCAAGTAAAAAAAATTAGAGGTGCCATTTAGAAATATAAAAAATAGCTGCGTTGATGAATTTAAAATTATAATAAATAATGACTACGTTTAGCTCGAGCAGGTCAAGCCAGCTTGAATTCAGGCTTGATTTGACCTTTTACATGTACTTCAAATGGTAGAGATCAAGCCAAGCCGAATTCAAGCTGGATTGAGTTGCTCGAGATAAATGTAGTCAATGAATATAATTTAGTTTCGGTTTTTCAGACCCAAAGGTCACTAAATGGTCCGAATAATAATATAAAAATCAGATACATATATTAATAAATGGCTTGAGTGGACTTAATATTTTTAAAAATATATTTGTAAATAATGAATAATATTAAAAAAATACCGCAGTCCAATCTTCATCTGTACAATTCTTAATACTGTGTAAAGGTGTCGAGTACTCGTCCTCGCTGTTGAAACCTGTTCCTTCTTCGGGATCTTTATTATCGTTCTCCCGGTTTGTGCCGTCGGCTTCGTTGATTTCTTCGGTTGAAGGAACGCTGCTGCTGGCGTCATGAGCTTCTTCTGACGGCATTTCAGTTCGATTGCTTTTGCGATCCCTAGTTTGTTTACGCCGTGTAGACTTTGTGGACTCTTTAAATCGTTTCCTCAAGCAATGATCAGTAGTCTCAGGTGTGGAGCTTCTAAGGCAATTTGAGTAAAGTAAGCTTAATTTAAGTGAATGATTACTCACCTCCTGAAAGGTCTTCGAGCAGTTGCCTTAGTGGTTTCATTTATTCCTGGTGAATGTGCATTGTGTTCTCTACGAGCTCGTTCAGTATTACTCTAAATTAACACGAAATATTATAATAATGATAGATTATATTCTGATAATTGGATAGGCAATGCAATGACAGTAAGAGTAAATAAACTCACATTTGTGGTATTTTCATTTTTATCTTCAGTTCCCGCAGCTGTGCGTTTTGCTGGGAGGATAGTCATTCTTTGTATTAACGATATTTACTGTTTTTACTGTTTTTCTAAGGATTAGAGTGATAATATTCTGTATTTTATAACAAAGATCAGAATGTTATCATAACAGCTGGCTGTCATTCTAAATAGTGAATAAATAATACTACGCATGCGCCAGTTTGCTCTACTACTTCTATAATATAATTTACAAGTATAAGTTATACAGGGTGATTTGTAAGTTGGTACTTTTTTTTGACAGGATGTAAATAAAATAGTGTTGTGAGTAGTAATAAATATAAAAATGATATATATCGAAATTTGATAAATATGCGCTTTGATATTTTCGTTTATAGCAGATATATCATTTTCTCTTTGTTCTTTAAAGAATTTGAGGTTAAGTTCGAAATATTTTTTACGTTTTGGGTAATAACTTTTATATTTTTGAAAATTATTGTAAAGTTTTTTGGTTTTTGGCTTTTGGCTTTTCGGGACCCAAGATAAATATAAAAATTTTAATTTTAACGCAATTTATTTATAGCAAATTTTGCTTGATATTTTTCATGCTATATATCATGCTATTTATCATAAAAATAAATAGCCGCCATTTATGCATCAGTAAAATAAAATAATAAGTCGTTTGGCAAAATATTTTATATTTAAAATCATCATAAAAGTACGCCGTAAGTAGTAGAGTCAAAGATTTCTAACCTATACTATCTAGGTACCCGACGCGCATTTAAACGCTGCTCAGAAGTTGGTCGTAAAATTTACGCCTACTGGGGCAATCGGGACCCCCTAAGTAATCGGAATGATTCGGAAACCGACGCGATCTTTGAGCGGGAATTTAAAATAAGCCAATCGTGTTACAAGTGAATTTGACTAGTGCGGTACTTTACCGGCTAGTGCAGTGGAGAGCGACAGAGTAAAAACATAAATAGAAAGAAACAGAGATACTCCCTAAGTTCTCCATAAGTTTAGCCAAAAAGATGGCGTCGTAGTTGGACCTTGAGTAGAGTAATAAGTAAAAATCTGTTTTATAGGCAACCATGCATACGACTCGTCATATTTGGTTACCTATAATATGTGATTTCATTGTAAACTACTCTAAAGTTCTAATTTTAAATATGTAGTTTGTTTATAAACATATATAGTGTGCCCCAAAAGTTTTTGTGCAGTGAGATATTTTTTTGTAAAATTGATGGTTTGTGGATGGTAAGTGTTTTTTGACATCTGACATCATCTCACTTACCATTCCCATTTAACATACACGGAGCACATGGTTAGTGGTTTGACATACCACCACATACCACCACATACCACCACATACCACCACATACCACCACATACCACGATCACTTTTACCACGCCAAGCGAAAATGAATAGTATCCCAGTAAACCAACTTGTAACTTCTATATAAAATACACATAGATAACTCATAAATTCTTCTATGTAGTTAATTTAATATATATACAGGGTGTCTCAGACCACCCCTTTTATTTTGAGAACGCCTTGTCGTACAAGGCTGAAATAAATAAAAAAATATTACCAAAGCAAACCCGAAGAATCCATTGGTGCACTTATTTTTTTCCGGAACAATCCGGAAGTACCGGAACCGGAAGTAACTTGAGTGGAAATGAGATGATAGTGTGACGTACTCGTGATATGAATTTTACCTATTAATTGACAATCTCGTTTCATCGAAAAACCATTATAAATAAGCCCAGGCGAGAGGTGTCACGGGTAATTAACAAGATAATACAAGAATTCTTATGAAAATTTTCTATTTGGGATTTGAGAATGGTATAATAAGCTAGTAAGCGTATTTTCAAAGTAATTTTGATAAAAGGATGAAAAGATAGTGTCAATGAAACTGTAGTCAATGAAACAACATTGTTAAAAATGGCATTTGCGATCAAATCGTTTGTCGATGAAACGTTTTTATTAATGAAAATGTCTGTCGATGGAACAGTGGTTAATGAAAAAGTAGTGCCTATGAACGCCATATTGTCGATGAAAACTTAGTTATTTCGATGAATCGACAGTAAAGTTGTCGATGAAATGTTTCAGCGTCTATGAAAAAGTATAGTGTCGCTGAAAAAGTTTAGTGTCTATAAAAAAATAGTGTGGATGAAAGAGGGAGTGGGACAAAGGGCTAACTTAGACAAAAGGCCGACAAGGACAAACGGTCGATAGAAAAAAGCCGAAAGATAAACGATAAAAGGTGGATACGGAGAATATAGGCCGAACGATAAATTGCTAAATTGGACGAAAGGCCCAAAGAAAAGAGGCTAATTTCGGTATAAGGCCGACATAGATAAAAGGCCTAATGCTAAAATTTCCATACAAATAAACCGAAAAATTATATAAAAAGAAAATTCTTTATTCTTTTCATACAACGCTTAGTTTTGGAAATATTTTCTCCTTTTACAGGTTGGGTTAGTTTCGGCCTTGTTTTTGGAATTCTTTAGTACAAATCGGGTTTTTGCCCAATTAGGCCTTTTATCGTTTGATTTTATTTCCTTCATACTTTTGTCTAATATGTCGGTTTTTAAGTATTCGATCTTTTCAGGTAAATCCGAGATGAAATGAGATATTGTACAATCGAAGTAAATACGACTCAGTAGATACCCCCCCCCCCCCCAAATGTTTACATCATGGTACTTTTTTAAAAATATGTGCAATGGCGATTATATTATTTTGTAATAATTAATATTTTGAAAGCCTCAGAGACTTTTCGGATTAGGATTTGGGCACTAATGAGATTAAATTGTGAAAAAAAGCACAGGAAATGCAATTTTTTTGATTCTTCCAGTGTCGTCTTATCAATTAACCGGGCACTATTTTCACGGGCCCCTAATGTTTCGTATATAACGATTTCTTTTCGATTTTTTCGAAAAACGATGAAACAGTTTTATGGCCGATCTCACCGACACGACTAAAACTTTAAGAACTACTTAAATGTCTAAGTAGTCCTTATCGGGTCTCACCGTCATTGGAAAGGCGAACTTAAAGCCTAAGTTGAACTTAAAATTAAGTCGACGATATCGGCGACTTAAAACTCAACTTAACCCTATAAATTACAATTTCTCGTGAAAATAAACTAGCAAATGGTATTATAATTCTAGAAGCAATTTAATTATAATTTATATAATTAGTATTAATATCCCAGGATAAGTTTACACTAGAAATGACCATTTTAAAACCATGCCAAATTCTCATGTTATTTTCAATATTTTCGTTTAAAAAAAAAACACATTTCTACAGTTTTTATTTCAAATATAAGACAGTAGATAAAACGCATAATTATAAAATTTTATATATTATCACAGAATAATGTAGTATATTCTAAGATTATATTGTGATTCTGTGGTAAAATAATAAAAATCATAGAATGAAACGACGCGACGGAAGCCGAATGATGCCCGAATACCAACCGAACACCAAAATCCAATCTCTGCTAAACTTAGCGTAAGTATTCGTTTTATATGACTGGAGAGACGTCTTAAAATTTTAAGAAGAACTTAAGTGTAAGCAAGACTTTGTTAAGTTTTTCTTTTAGCACTGTTGGTGAGATCGGCCATTAATGATATTATTGTATCCATTTTCATTCGGATGAGCGCTTTTTTTTCTCTCTGTAGTGGCGTAGCGTCAAATTTCGATCCCCCGCGATAGGTAAAAAAATTGGCCCTTTTGTATGTCAAAATTGCAAATTGGTCGGCTTGGACCCCAATATATCCATCGTTTATCTCAAAATCTCGATTTTGAACTGAAACGTAACTTAATTGCTTCAATATTTTCAAAAGGATCTAATTTCCAATAATAAAAGGTTTTTGAATCAGAAATTACGATTTTTTGCAAAATTTGGTTGTTTTTACCTTAGATATTTCCTGAAATTTAAAGTGAGCTTTGAATAATTCTTTATATTTTAATTTTTGCGAAATTTTCATGAATTTTTGATATATTCCTTTTTTTTTTAATTTAAGTGAAATTTTTACAAACTCGAAAAAGTTCTACATTATTTTACATCCAAGTAAATTTAAATCAAATTTGAAGATTTTTAGTGATATTTCTGCTTAAATTTCAAAAATAATCTAATTAATTGTACAGGGTGTCCCATAAATGGCGGAAGAACTCTTGGGAACTCATAGAAAAATTAAAACGTATTAAATAGCTTTTCGTCATTCTGGGAACATCCTCAATAAAATTCACTTTTGTACAAGTACAAAATTCACTAAATGCAATACATTTGATAATAATTTTGAATTAGAAAAAATGTATTTTTTTAGGAAGTAGTGTAGATTTTAAAAAATCATGAGGCAATTCTGTGCAAATCTGTAGTGGCGGATCTAGAGTAAAATTCTAGGGGCGGGGGCAATAGGCAATTATACAGGGTGTACCACTTTTTCAGCATATTTTTTAATAGTAACTGTCATTCAGAAAAAAAATCCTATCAACTATTTTCTTTTAATTTAGGATTTAAAAAGGGACCCCTCGACCTAAGGGGCCCTACCACTTAACCCTATGATAGCTATTTTGTTTATAATATGTTTTATTTAACCTAAAATTAAAAACAGATTTATTTGTATTGTTCTTTGTATTATTTTTTGTACTCATATTGCCACTTGAAAAACAAAAGTTGCCATTTCTTGGAAAAACAATAATTTTGAAAAACCGCGATTCTAGCTAAGCGATCTCCCTCTTGCGGCATAGCGCGGAACTATGAAATGACGTCACGTCCGTGATAGTTTAGCGTTTAACGTTTTTTAATGTCTGTTATAGTCAAAAGTAAATAACGTCAACTTATCTAATTTACTTTGTATTATTAAATTCGTTTGATTATTTCTTTGCAAGTTTAAATTTGTATTTATTTTGTCACTGACGTGACGTCATTAGAGTATGTAACCAAACATACATTTGCGCGGGAAAAATTAATTTGAATCGCCAATTGTAATTGCATGATGCCCAAATTTATGAATAATTGAAATTAAGCGCTGATCCAAAATGTCTCTTTGGGTTCCAGGGGTGCACCTAGGACGGGGGGGGGGGGCTGTGCGAGGAGGCCACCCCCCCCCCAAAGGAATGTATTTTATTTAGAAATTTTTAATAAATATGAGAAAATTCTTACTTTAATAATTTAAAAATCTTAAATGCTCGGGCACAAAAATTTTGTTGAAATTTCATGAAAATGGAACAATCCCGCTTTAGCAAAATAAAAATAAAAAAGTCAACTCCAAGGAGGTTTGCCCCCTCCAAAATAAATCCTGGGTGCGCCACTGTGGGGTTCTTGAAATTTTTACTGGAGGCGGGATGAAGTTTTTAATGAGGCTGTGGAAGCGTTTTCTTAAATAAACCATAAAAACTAGAAATATTAGCAAAAATGTAAAAAAAAACTGTAGAACTCATGAGAAGTAAAAAGGCATATATTTTTCGGGTGTCTAGGGTGTATCGCCTATATCGCCCACCCCTCTGTATCTGCCACAGCAAATATGTAAAGTCTTTGCAGAAAAATGTGTAAGGTTTGTTATAATATGGGCAGTGGTGTGCTTTGAAAATTTTAACAAGGGGCTCGCGATTTTTTGGGTGTTTCTAAGAATGTGTTTTTTTAACGAGGGACTTCCCAGTATGCAATTTTTTCAATTTTTAAGGACTTGTATAATTTTGATATAAAAACAGTAGCTCTCTATTTTTATTGTAAAAAATAAATTCAATACATTAAAAAATATACATATATTATAAAAAATAACATTTTCTAAGTACAAAAGATTAAAAATGGAACAAAAAATAAATTCTCAAATAAAGAATAAAAAATAAAAAAAAAATTGGAAATTATGCCCCACATGCATTTTTTTACATTTTTTGCAATTTTTAAGGACTTGTATTATTTTGATATAAAAACAGTATTATTAGTATTATTTATTATGTCATAAAATTTAGAAAAAAAAAATCTGGAAATTGTCATTTTAACAAAGGGCTGGCAAATTTACAAAAAATTTAAGAAGGGGCTCTCGCGAGCCTCTTCGAGCCCCCTACAGCACACCACTGAATATGGGTTGTTATGTATTGTCCTATAACGGCTTACAGATTTGCACAGAATTGCCCTATAAGAGTTATATTCAAAACAAATCATTTATAGATGTCCAGGTTTTTTTGAAAGCCATGGCGTTTTTGTTGTAATGGGTAAAACGTCCCTGATTCTTCTTTTCAAAGGCAAAAATATAGATTTAGCATATTCCCAGGCTAGTAAAGATTTATGTATTTAGCGATAGGCAATACAAATACAGCCTACACCCCCAAGCTCCAGGCGACTCGTGGCTAGGAAAAATGGCGACACAAGACAAAAGCTCGACTCGTCTCAGTGGCCCCAGGCAACTATTTTTGAGATGCCGACTCTGGATAGCAACGCGGCACTAGTCACTAGCCTCGCTGGTTTTATCAAAAACGTGCAGGGGCGTAGCTAGCGTTAATTAAAAGGAAGCGAATTTAAATAAAATCAATTTTGGCCAAAATTGAAGATTATAATTTTAATTTTTGAACAAAATTGTGACATCTATATTTTGTTATATCAACTGTAGGTTGTAAATTGCTCTGATAGGTGGAGTATTAAATTTGTTTAAACAATAACCTTTCGAGCAAGATTGTAATATAAATGAAGATAAAAGCACGTGAGCATGAAAAACTTGTAGCATGTTCCGGATGCGAAATTGTATTTGGAAATAGGTTGGATGTATTGATCTGTAAAAACGAGGGAGAAACGTAAAGGGCAAAATTCTTGGTCTTTGGAAATCCAGGACACGCCCGGAGTATTTCTATTTCGGCGATCCCTTTCGGTGGGTGATGATACTATGTAATGACGTCATAGTGAGGGGCGAAGAGGGGTTGAACGCAACTGACGTCAGAATTCAGACGACCATCTTGGTAGGCAGAAGCGAGTGTGATATTTTAGCCCGTACGCGTTTGTGTGCAGTACTAAACCGTCTATACAATTTACCACATTTTGTGGACTACTAGGAATAAATTCAGTTCCCTTTTCAATGTGTATGGCTAGAGCGGTGAGTTTTATACATTATTTATTTATTTATATATTTATTTTTATTATATAATTCAATTAATTTATTTTAACAACATCTGGTTGCAATAAATAAAAAATAAAACACGCTCTCATTTAATAATTGTTCAACAATTTAAGAAGAAAATAATTAACGAAATTCCTCAATTTAATCACTTTATTTAAATAAATTAATTATTTATTAATTGTTTTTAATACCCTTCGAACGTACTAATTATGTCTGCAAAAAATGTTTTGAAAATACAATTTTGGTAGCCAAATGGTCTTGGCAAAAGTGCAAAATAATACTACGCTGCATGATAATTTTATTTTCTCATGACCGAAACATTTTAATATGTTAAAAGTCAAAAAAATTACACAGATACAAACCAATTTTAAAACAAGCACCTTGCACTTCAAGTTAATAACCGCAGATATTGTAAGTACCCAAATGCATTTTCAAAAAAAATCATTTACTTAAATATTAATAAATTCAACCATTTTTAATATATTTTTTTAAAAATTTGTTTTTTATATACGCATCAATTTTTTTAAATT
Source organism: Stenus bimaculatus (assembly GCA_963971135.1). Classification (NCBI taxonomy): domain Eukaryota; kingdom Metazoa; phylum Arthropoda; class Insecta; order Coleoptera; family Staphylinidae; genus Stenus; species Stenus bimaculatus. The sequence continues at coordinate 2,621,722 of OZ020184.1, forward strand.
ATTATTTTTGTAGAAATTATAGGTACTAGGAAGTGGGTATTTAAATAAATAAATCGTTTGATAAACATTATGAGATAACAATTTTTTTCACGAAAGTTGTTTTCTAGAAAAAATAAAAAACATGGAACATATTTTTTTAACCCAATAAATTTTAAATAAAAAAAAATAATTTTTTTCAAATTCAATTAGTCAGATAAAAAATTAAAAGTTTCACAATATTTTCAAAAATTGCATCAGTTTTAATAAAATTGTGCAAAAGCAAACAAACAATGTTTTTTTAAATTATCAACAATAACAAGAGGTCAACTTGTTTTTTGTTAAAAATATTTTTACTGAAATCAACGTCGTAATACTAAAAATTTTGAAACAAAAATTTTAATTAGAATTTTGTTTTTAAGCCCAAATATTTGGGGTTATAATGATGGCGTGTTTGATTACCAAAATTGTGTCTAATTACGCCGAAGCTATAATTAATGATGTTAATCTTCTCAGAATATAAAGGCTTGTACATACATTAGTGTTATTTGAATAGTAATTTGTGGCATTGATTTAAAGTTGTTTCATTTTAAAACATAAATAAATATTAAATTTTTATAAAAAATTATACCTGTTGTTGTAACCACTTCGTAGATACAACTTCAGGTGTGGTTTTACGATAAATTTGTTACTTAAAACTAAAGGTTGAAGGATTTACACAATCACTATTTAAGTTGCCTTAAATTAGAATTAAAAATCTACTCAAATTGTACAATCACACGCAAATGTATCGAGGACGCCTTCACACAATCGTTTACTATTGGGCCAGAATATTTCTTTTGTGTCCTCGATATCGTTGCACATGATTGTAAATCAAAAAGTGTGAATCAACATCGTATTATTACTGCTCCTGGATTTTATAATTGCGAATTTTGATGAAAAGCATAAACATTTGGGATAACAAATTAATAATGGCGTGTTTGATTATCAAAATTCTATCAAATTAAAGCTATAATTAATGATTTTAATCGTCTCAAAATATAAAAGCTTGTACATACATCGGTGTTATTTGAATACTAATTTTTGGTATTGATTTAAAGCCGTTTGATTTAAAATTTTGGAATTACAAAATACAGTCGAACTTCCATAACTCGAATTTTGTATGTAATGTGTTTGTAAAAATATTCATTTTTAACTTTGCGAAATAATTTCTATATCTCGAATTTTTTTAAAGTCTCTTGAAGATTTGAGTTAGGGAAGTTTGACTGTATAAATAAATATTTGGGTTAAAAAAAATTATACCTGTTGTTGTAACCACTTCGTGGATACAACTTCAGGTGTGGTTTTGAGATAAATTTGTTACTCAAAACTAAGGGTTGAAGGTTGATACCAAATCGAAAGAACTCGGACGAATTTCACTTGATATTTCTTGCATGTTACTAGTATCAAATTATTATTAAAAGCTTAGTGTCGACGGTTAGAAAAATGAGATGTTGTTCTTCTCATGGTTGGAATTACCAAAACCATGTTGTTCTTGTGGTGATCGAATTTAAAGAGATCTATTGTCCTGTAGATTTTTTTCATGTTGCTTCAATTCTTCCTCCGGGGTGGGGGTATCATCAATATTTTAAGGTTTGCAATTATGGTACCTACTTATATTCCAAAATTGGTAAACGCGAAATACTCAACCGGACGAGGGTGGAATTATCGTTTAGAAATTCTTTAAAGTGCAGTTATAACCAATATTTATACATAAAAAAACAAAAATAGTTATTAAATTAAATAAGAGTGATGGTACATATGTGCAACATTTATGTTGGTCATAACACTGTTTTAAAACCACCAATCTATTAAAAATAAAACTAATAAAATTTAATTTTTTTAAATTTCGCGAATATTCCCCATCAATTCATAATAATTGGTGTTTAAAATATTAAACGATTATAATAGCAATTTTGGAAAATAAAAATAATGTTAAAAATCAAATTGCGTTATTTCCATTAAAAATAATTATAAAATCACGACGAAATTTTTAATTTTTTTTTTAAGCGATTGTAGTGATAAATATTTCAGAAAATATTGATGATATAAAACAATTAAATTAATTAATAATTTTTGGTGAAATTTTATTTTTAGTTGTAGAAAAAATTATGAAATGATGAAAATTTAAAAAATTTGGTTTTAATGAAATAATAAGACTTTTAAAAATATATAATTATTTAAAAATAATTTAATGCAAAAATCAATAATTTGTGTTTAATTTTTATGATAAATTTCAAGAAGATTTTTATAGTAATTTTCGTTTTTTTATATTAATTTTTTTATTAATTTCGCATTAAAAAATCAAAAATAAAAGCCTAATTCCTCATTTTTAATACTTAAAAAATTTCAGTCTTGATTATTCTCGTGCGTTTTTTTTTAATATTTTAGGTTAAAAAGAATTATTAATAAATTAAGGTTTTAGACATATTTAATGCGATTTTCTTTTAAATTATTTATTATAATTATTGATTTGTTGATATAACTAATGTTTATTATAATTTTTACGTTTTTATAAAGTATTTTTGATTTAATTTGGTTTAATAATAAAGTAAATTATTGTTTGTAATTTTATTAAGTGCATGATTTTACTAATCACTGTAGTTATAGTAAATAATCACTAGACGTTATTTAAATCTCCTAATTAATAAATTCAGAAGAGTGATTAATTTGAATTTGAAGAATTATTGAGCATCTGTTTCACTTGTATCACCAGTTAACATCTGCAATTAATAGTAATTACGAACAGTGCCAAGGTTTATAACTTGTACTAAAACATGCACGTTTACTACTATAATTTGTGATTTGATCAAAAATTTGGTTATTGCTTGGAAAATAAAAAATTAAACCACGTTTGTTGCAAGTTTTAAACTAAAATTTAATATAAATTTGCCAATTTTTAAATTTGCCCAACAAAATATAATTAAATTAAAACCATTTTTTGCTCCAACAATATTAAATTTGTTACAATTGCTTGCTTAAACTTATAATTTTTGGTATAATTTTGTTAAATATCAAATTTATTATAATTCTAAAAAAATTAAACCAAAATGCACGTGTTGATTTTTAATTTTTTTAACATAAATTACTTTTATAACGAATTTACAATAATTAAAATAAACGATTTTTATGACCAAAAATTTTTGAATAAAATTTGTTGATTAAATTCACCATTTTTGTATTGAGGTATTTATTATTTTGCGTTTAGTATTTTGCTCTAAACATTAATAAATATAATTTTAAAACAACATCACTCATTTTTATATCAAATGTTGAAATTTTTAAATTGCTACACCTACTTTTTGATTTTTAAAATGAATAAGATGTTATATGACCTTTATTTAGTTGGTTTAGACTTTTATTTAATGCTTATGTATAAAACAATAAAAATCATAAACATTTTGTTGTAAAATTTGTTTAAAAAATGATACGACCCCTTTTGTATTTTTATCCCGAATTCGGACGTTTTTCGCGAGGAGCGGCCGAAAGGGTGGTTTTTTTCGTTCGATTTTAAAAATTTCGGTTCCAATGTAAAGAGGGATGTTGATTCCAAGTGTGGTTCGAATTTTAATTTTTTTGGACCTCCCCGTCACTTTGAAAAAAATTTCCGAAAATGGTCGATATTTATTGCTTTTTTTCGAGTTTTCGGCGGCGTTAATTTTGAAAAATTGAAACTCCGTCGGATTCTAAAGGGAAGCGATGAAATTTGGCCCCTTTTATTCTAACATCCTGGGGATTACCGTTACTGATTTTTAAGCCCCCAGCGCAAAGGTGTGACGTCACGGCCCCGAAACGCAAACTGTACAATTCTACCGTTTTTTCGGAAAGAAAAAGTACCAAAACTTTTTGGCTTCGATTAGAAGTTCGCCAGGAAGAAAAAAATCGCGGTTATTATATTTCTCATCTAAATTCCACGATTTACCTTAAAACGGGAGTTTTTTTTGATGCGTTTACTCTTTATGTCGTTTTGGTGCCCCCAAAGTGACGCTTTATTTTTCGCGCTATTTTAACGCGAACTTTGAAAATTCGTAACTTTTCATCGGAACAACCTATAATACTCGAATATTTTTTATTTTACTTATTTGGTATTTACTTATGAGAAAAAAAATCAGCACCTTGAAATTTTTACCCTGGACCTTGGAAAAAATTCGAACATAAAATGTTAAAAAAATCGGGTAAAACGCGGTCCAATCTGAGCCCATCTGGCTCCCGCAGTTTTAAAAATTTTTGCAACTTTCTCTGGCAACTTTAAAAAGGAATATTTTTTACAGTGTATAGACTACTCAGATTTTTTATATTTGGTTGGGTTGGGAAATTACGTACAAATAAAGTCAAAATTTTGATTTTAGGAGTGAGTGGCTTCCGCCGGGGTCACTTTTTAACGGATTTTCAATTTTAAAATCACTTTAGAATCTACTCTTTGACCCGAAAGCTCCCACGTATATGGTATTTTAAATTTCGAAAAAATAACGAAAAAAATTTTTTTTTATATCGCATTTTTAAAAGTAAGCCAAATTCACCCTTCAAATTACATTTCAACCCTACTTTATGCATCTTCCCCAAAAGCTCTTTAGGTCCACTTTACGTCAAAAAAAGAATCACATCGCTATCTCTTTCCGTTTTCGAGTTATCACCGAAAATGTAGCTAAAATAAGCAAAATCTCCGTTTGGAGCCAATATTTCGGTCTGAAATTTTTCGCTTTTCACAAAATAATTAATATCTTCGAAATTATTAGCACCACCGAGACATTTAATAACTTAAAATTCGCACAGTCATCTCCTCCACCAAATTCCGTGAAAGTTTTAATTTTCGGTTTAAAATTGCGCCGTCCAGAACCCTATTTGTACCAAAATTTTGCCAAAACTTTACGAATTTTTTCCAAAAAAACTATTTAACCGATTTTAACCAAATATTTTTTAAAACGCGTCTATCTACGGTGTTTACCTTTGGTAAAAATTTGAAAGCGGTAACTTTTATAGTTTTTGAGAAAAAAAATAAAAACCGATTTCCATTAAAAATTTCAAACCGTACCTTAAAAATATCTCAAAAATTTTTTTTCGCATTTTTTCAAAATCAACCCCGCAAATGAGAGATAATAAAAAATGGATGAAATGTACACCCCCCCCCCCAAAAAAAAAATTTTCTCCAGAAAAACTCAAAAAAATCAAAAACTTTTTAGGTAATGTATCTTAAAAAATAATTAAATTTAAAAAAATTTATTATGTTAATATCAGTAATTTTAAGTAATTTGTCTGTACGAATTCTTGTTTCTTAATTTTAGTTATTAAGCGAAATACGAATTTTTCAAAATACTTTACTCATTTACCAGAATTTTATATAAAAATTAATAACTTTTGAACGAAACATCGTAGAGACTTGATTTTTTTAATTTTTTTTTCTACTTTCTCTATACTTTAAATATAAATTATTAACTTTGAAATTTTTAATTTGAAACGCTGCACCCTTATATTACTAAGTAATTACAAGCTTTTTCAGGCACCAATCAAAGTTCATTTCATTTAAATCGTTCTGAAACTTAATGAGTATTAGTCCTTTTTATAAAAACTTTAATTAAATATCTGCGAGTTGCAGGAAGATAAATTGTAAGAAAAACAAAATTATAAAACTTAATTAAATTTCAAGTATTTTTTGAGCATAATGTTTATTAGTAAGTTAGTTTGATTAAAATGTAGTATTCTCATTGATATTTGTGCAAAGTTGTATTTATATTTTATCAAATATTTTTTCTTATCATTGATGTTATAAAATTATTATATCATCTGGTAACTTTTATATAATTACCCAATTTGCACTTATGTATTTCATAATTGTAGGCTTAATCGTAGTTCCCAATTATGTGTCAATAATAAATATGTGAATTTAGGTGTATTTTGGAGTTTGGAGGATAAAAATATTTTCATTGCAATGATAACGTAGGGTGTAATCTCTGGTGAAATGGACTATAGCACTATGGGATATCTTGACGACCGCATGTGCTGTATGTTTTTTCAGCTAAATAAACAGTAGATAGTGAATAATGGCATTTATTTTCGGATTTTGAAAACAACTTTTAATTATACTTGTGATGAATTATTAAAAAAAAACAAATAAACGCGTTGTTTAATGGAAAAAAGTGATTTCTTATCAAATAAAATATAGTATAGTAAGTAAAATATTTCAGTAGTAATTTAGTCATTGAATTAAAAGTTCGAATGAATTAGATTTGCCAATTTTATGCCGGCAATTACAAGTACTAAGATTTTACGTTAATTCGCGTCATTTATAGTTGGACTACGAAAGCTTCTGAAAATGGTCCAATGTTTTATTTAAAAGCTTCAATTTATAAAGCTAGTGCCAATCATACTAAACATACGAAATTTAAATAAATATAGCAGTGCTTTTCAGCAGTGCTACACACTACACCACAGTCAAAAGGTATTAATTAGGTAAATAATTAATCCATTGTAATTGCAATCATTGGCCATTTAATAAAATAAAATAATTTGATACAATTTTAGGATTTATGCAATTTCGAGTGATTTTCAAATCCTCATTAACTACCATTCACATCCAATTACCTTTAACATTATCATCCAATAATTCATGTACTTGTACATCAATCCGCTTTAATTAACTGCATGATGTTTTAATTACTTTTTTCAAAAATTTGTTTTTGGAGTTAGATCTTATCTATGTAACAAAATGTACATATTAAAGTATAAATCTATTTTTAAACAATACGTAGTTACTTGTTTACTTCTATAGCATTTATAATTATTAGTTTATCTAATTTTATTCACGTAAACACAATTATATTTTGATGCAAAAAACAATTTATTCAGTTTATTGAATAATTGTACTAATTTATTTGTTCAGTAACAAAACATATCCCACTGAAAAGAACCAAATACAAAAAAATAAATTGTCTAATTTATGATTACATAATAAAATGCTTATTAAATTTTGGCAAGAAAAATGGGAAAATAACATTGACAGTGAAATTGTTCTAAAATTACCACGTGTAAAATAAAATTCACTATAATTTTTGGCAGGGAATATTCTATTATTTAAAAATAAATAGCTAATTTAATAAAGCTCTTCAATTTGTGTCCAAATTGAGGATATACTCGTGTTTGAACAGGTATACTTGAGATTTAAACCAGGTAGTTCACGAAAATCCCAGACATCCCTTGTAAAATCTCCAACAAAGACCACGATTCACCTTTAGATCTGGCTTTTCCAACCAACAACACAATGACACCAAGTCCTCTTTCAAAATTTCTGCAGAATGTTCCTACTTTTATACCATTCACCTTGAATTAGTTTATAAATTATACAACAACAAAGCGTTTTTTGCACACATTTTTCATGCTACGATGAACGCTACAGTTCAAACGAATTAACAATAATTCCACTAATTAATTATAATTCTAATTTATAAATTTGTACATAAAATTATTCAATCATTTTCATTCTCTTACAATTTCACAGTTTTGAATTAACTACGTTTTCTGACTAAACAAATTTTAAAGACCCAACAAGAAAACTTTTTTAATGGAAATCGTTTTTTTTTTTTTTTTCGAAAACTATAAAAGCTATCGGTTTCAAATTTTTACCAAAAGTAAACACCGTGGATAGACGCGTTTTAAAAAATATTTGGTTAAAATCGGTTAAATAGTTTTTTTGGAAAAAATTCGCAAAGTTTTGGCAAAATTTTGGTACAAATACGGTTCTGGACGGCGCAATTTTAAACCGAAAATTAAAACTTTCACGGAATTTGGTGGAGGAGGTGACTGTGCGAATTTTAAGCTATTAAACGTCTCGGTGGTGCTAATAATTTCGAAAATATTAATTATTTTGTGAAAAGTGAAAAATTTCAGCCGAAATTTTGGCTCCAAACGGAGATTTTGCTTATTTTAGCTACATTTTCGGTGATAACTCGAAAACGGTAAGAGATAGCGAAGTGATTCTTTTTTTGACGTAAAGTGGACTTAAAGAGCTTTTAAGGAAGGTACATAAAGTTGGGTTTAAATGTAATTTGAAGGGGGAATTCGACCCATAAATACGACTTTTAAAAATGCGATATAAAAAAAATTTTTTTTCGTTAGTTTTTCGAAATTTAAAACACCTTATGTGTGGGAGCTTTCGGTTTAAAGAGTTTTTAAAATTTAAAATCCGTTAAAAAGTGACCCGGCGAGAGCCACTCACCCCTAAAATCAAAATTTCGAGTTTATTTATACGTAATTTCCTAACCCTACCAAATGTAAAAAATATGAGTAGCTTATACACTGTAAAAAATATTCCTTTTTAAAGCTGCGAAAAAAAATTGCAAAAATTTGAAAAACTACGGGAGTCAGATGTGTTGGACCGCGTTTTATCCGATTTTTTTAACATTTTACGTTCGATTTTTTTCCAAGGTCCATGGTGAAAATTTCAAGGTGCCGAATTTTTTTCTCATAAGTAAATACCAATTAAGTAAAATAAAAAATATTCGAGTATTATAGGTTGTTCCAATGAAAAGTTACGAATTTTTAAAGTCCGCGTCAAAATATCGCGAAAAATAAAACGTCACTTTGGGGGCACCAAAACGACATAAAGAGTAAACGCATCAAAAAAAACTCCGGTTAAAACGTGGAATTTAGATGAGGAATAAAGCAATCGCCATTTTTTTCCTCGTGCCGAACTTCTAATCGAAGCTAAAAAGTTTTGGTACTTTTTCCTTCCGAAAAAACGGTAGAATTGTACAGTTTGCGTCTCGGGGCCGTGACGTCACACCTTTGCGCTGGGGGGCTTAAAAATCGATACCGGAAATCCCCAGGATGTTAGAATAAAAGGGGACAAATTTCATCGCTTCCCTTTAGAATCCGACGGAGTTGCAATTTTTCAAAATTAACGCCGCCGAAAACTCGAAAAAAAGCAATAAATATCGACCATTTTCGGGATTTTTTTTAAAAGTGTCGGGGAGGTCCAAAAAATTTAAAATTCGAACCACACTTGGAATCAACATCCCTATTTACATTGGAACCGGAATTTTTAAAATCGGATGAAAAAAATCACCCTTTCGGCCGATCCTCGCGAAAAACGTCCGAATTCGGGATAAAAATACAAAATGGGTCGTATCATTTCTTAAACTTCAAACAAATTTTGCAACAAAATTTTTATGATTTTTATTGTTTTATACATAAGCATTAAATAAAAGTCTAAACCAACTAAATAAAGGTCATATAACATCTTGTTCATTTTAAAAATCAAAAACTAGGTGTAGCAATTTAGAAATTTCAACATTTGATATAAAAATGAGTGATGTTGTTTTAAAATTATATTTATTAATGTTTAGAGCAAAATACTAAACGCAAAATAATAAATACTTCAATACAAAAATGGTGACTTTAATCAACAAATTTTATTCAAAAATTTTTGGTCATAAAAAATCGTTTATTTTAATTATTGTAAATTCGTTATAAAAGTAATTTATGTTAAAAAAATTAAAAATCAACACGTGCATTTTGGTTTAATTTTTTTAGAATTATAATAAATTTGTTATTTAACAAAATTATACCAAAAATTATAAGTTTAAGCAAGCAATTGTAACAAATTTAATATTGTTGGAGCAAAAAATGGTTTTAATTTAATATTTTGTTGAGCAAATTTTAAAATTGGCAAATTTATATTAAATTTTAGTTTAAAACTTGCAGCAAACGTGGTTTAATTTTTTATTTTCAAAGCAATGACCAAATTTTTGATCAAATCAAAAATTATAGTAGTAAACGTGCATGTTTTAGTACAAGTTATAAACCTTGGCACTGTTCGTAATTACTATTAATTGCAGATGTTAACTGGTGATACAAGTGAAACAAATGCACAATAATTCTTCCAATTCAAATTAATCACTCTTCTGAATTTATTAATTAGGAGATTTAAATAACGTCTAGTGATTATTTACTATAACTACAGTGATTAGTAAAATCATGCGCCTAATAAAATTACAAACAATAATTTACTTTATTATTAAACCAAATTAAATCAAAAATACTTTATAAAAAAGTAAAAATTATAATAAACATTAGTTATATCAACAAATCAATAATTATAATAAATAATTTAAAAGAAAATCGCATTAAATATGTCTAAAACCTTAATTTATTAATAATTCTTTTTAACCTAAAATATTAAAAAAACGCACGAGAATAATCAAGACTGAATTTTTTTAAGTATTAAAAATGAGGAATTCGGCTTTTATTTTTGATTTTTTAATGCGAAATTAATAAAAAAATTAATATAAAAAACGAAAATTACTATAAAAATCTTCTTGAAATTTACCATAAAAATTAAACACAAATTATTGATTTTTGCATTAAATTATTTATAAATCATCATATATTTTTTATTAAAAGTCTTATCATTTCATTAAAACCATATTTTTTATATTTTCATCATTTCATGATATTTTCTACAACTAAAAATAAAATTTCACCAAAAATTATTAATTAATTTAATTGTTTTATATCATCAATATTTTCTGAAATATTTACCACTACAATCGCTTCAAAAAAAAATTAAAAATTTCGTCGTGATTTTATAATTATTTTTAATGGAAATAACGCAATTTGATTTTTAACATTATTTTTATTTTCCAAAATTGCTATTATAATCGTTTAATATTTTAAACACCAATTATTATGAATTGATGGGGAATACTCGCGAAATTTTAAAAAATTAAATTTTATTACTTTTATTTTTAATACGTTGGTGGTTTTAAAACAGTGTTATGACCAACATAAATGTTGCACATATGTACCATCACTCTTATTTAATTTAATAACTATTTTTGTTTTTTATGTATAAATATTGGTTATAACTGCACTTTAAAGAATTTCTAAACGATAAATACACCCTCGTCCGGGTGAGTATTTCGCGTTTACCAATTTTGGAATATAAGTAGGTACCATAATTGCAAACCTTAAAACATGGATGATACCCCCACCCCGGAGGAAGAATTGAAGCAACATGAAAAAAATCTACAGAACAATAGATCTCTTTAAATTTGATCACCACAAGAACAACATGGTTTTGGTAATTCCAACCATGAGAAGAACAACATCTCATTTTTCTAACCGTCGACACTAAGCTTTTTATAATAATTTGATACTAGTAACATGCAAGAAATAATCAAGTGAAATTCGTCCGAGTTCTTTCGATTTAGTATCAACCTTCAACCCTTAGTTTTAAGTAACAAATTTATCTCAAAACCACACCTGAAGTTGTATCCACGAAGTGGTTACAACAACAGGTATAATTTTTTTTAACCCAAATATTTATTTATACAGTCAAACTTCCCTAACTCAAATCTTCAAGGGACTTTAAAAAAATTCGAGATATAGAAATTATTTCGCAAAGTTAAAAATGAATATTTTTACAAACACATTACATACAAAATTCGAGTTATGGAAGTTCGACTGTATTTTGTAATTCCAAAATTTTAAATCAAACGGCTTTAAATCAATAGCAAAAATTAGTATTCAAATAACACCGATGTATGTACAAGCTTTTATATTTTGGGACGATTAAAATCATTAATTATAGCTTTAATTTGATAGAATTTTGATAATCAAACACGCCATTATTAATTTGTTATCCCAAATGTTTATGCTTTTCATCAAAATTCGCAATTATAAAATCCAGGAGCAGTAATAATACGATGTTGATTCACACTTTTTGATGTACAATCATGTGCAACGATATCGAGGACACAAAAGAAATATTCTGGCCCAATAGTAAACGATTGTGTGAAGGCGTCCTCGATACATTTGCGTGTGATTGTACAATTTGAGTAGATTTTTAATTCTAATTTAAGGCAACTTAAATAGTGATTGTGTAAAATCATATTTAGTAGTTGGTTTATTGTAGTTATTAAAGATAATCACGCGTGATGATTGTTATTTCCCAATTGATCGCGCAATTTAGCCAATGTCATGACATAATCCAATCACTGTTTGTGCAGTGTATTATTTGTACATTGTTGACCTTTAGTTGACGTGTGGGGTAAGAAACATGTCCCTCGTTATTATCACAATTAACACGTATGAATCTCTAAAATTACACATAAATTATTTATTAAAACCTTTGTATTTTAATATAATGTTCAGTAATTGGAAAAGTGAGAACAATTAGGTCGTTACTCGTTGTTGAGTTGAGTTATGTAAGCGCAGATTGATTGCTTCAAAGGGTTGAAAGTTGAAAGCTCTATAACATTTCATAAAATATCGTGCACGTGTTTGCAAAAATAATTAAAAATTATTAAACTACAAAGTGAAAATTGGTAATTAAGAACAAAGGTTTACATAAGCTTAATTTATTTATACGTTTTTTGAAATAAATGCAGTAACTTTTTTTAATAATTGAATTTTTTTATCTGTGATATTAAGAAATAATTTCCATCTTAAATTACATTTAACTTACTAAGAAATTCTAGACCAATTTAGGATATTTAATCATACATGACATTTATTCATATCAATTTCAAACTCCCACAATGATCAAGCTGAAAAAAAAACTAGATCAGCCTTTTGCATCAGTCTTTTATTAACTACTAGACAATCCACACAATAAAGTAAGTCGTTCATAAATTTATTACAATTATTAATTTATAGTGATAATTTTAATCCCACGAGATAATAAAACCACCAATTCGTTCATTTACTATCAAATAGTACTATTTTCCTGGAATTTAGCTATCATTAAAAATATTTCAGGTTTTTACTTTGGTGGGGATAAAACTCGTATTATTCTATTTTGGGTGAAGCTTAAAACTACCTGCTAAACAACCCCTAGTTGCAAGGGGCGCATAAATAAGTATTCCATACTTAAGTGAACTCGTCTTTGAAGTTTCAATAAAATAAATTACAACGCTCTTCCCTTGGGAAATTTAATATTAATATTAAAATTTTTGAATGAATTCTATATTTGGAGTAAGTTGCTTATTGAAAAATTTATTTATAATTTTTAAAGCATGTCTTGTTTTCTAACATGAGCAAAAGTAGTAAATCGATAATTTTTGTAGTATCGATAATCCTTAAGTATTATCATAAATTTCTATAGATAATACCATAACGACCGTATTTAGAAATTCGGGGAATTTTGAATGTCCTTCGAACTTCACCCCAACTTATTAGTCCCCTCCACTTTAGCTCAGTGACATTCAATAATTCAGCTAAGCCCACATTCATAGCTACATTCGAGACTAGCACTAGTACAGTGATTTAAATATCAATAGTTGTGAATAGCATTTTGATGTTTATAAAATTAATGGTGAGTTACATTATTTTGTAATAAAATTGTTTTAATTGCAATTATATAATTATTTCGGGTTGATTTATTTGATTTAATCGGATAATTTTTATTATTAAGTGCAGTAGGTGGCCGGAAGTGCTGCTTTTATCTTGATAAAAATAGGTATATGTGGAAGGAAAATTCAATTACGAAGTTTTTAATAAAATTTTTATTTTTAAAAAAATTTAAAACGGATTTTGCTACTGGACTGGAATTAACTTTTATTGCTTTCACCTTCGGAATCATAGATAACAAATATTTTCCTAAGCTATTTTGCTGATATCTTATTGTTTTTAATCCCAACCTAACCTTACTTAACTTTGTTTGAGTTAAACTTTAGCTAATATTTAATTTGTTTTAAATTTTAAATACCACACTGCATTTAAACCATTAGATTTATTTTTTGGTATTGGTATATTTGCACAACCCACTGGGTTTATCTACTATTTACACTCATTAAAATTTAAATTGCGTTTTAATTTTATTTTTATGAATTCTATGCGCTATTTTTGTATGAAAATATTCTTCAATCAAGTTACCATTTTTCATTTCGCATTGTTTGAAATTACATTATTTTTTTTAACAAAAATAAAAAAATAATTCAATCACAGTTTTTCTAAAATTAACTTTGAAATTTTATTACAAAATTTTCATTATTAAAAAATGATAATATTATAAACGATTGTACAGAATTTTGTAAAAATATTTATAAAAATAAAAAAGTAATTAACAATTTTGTGACTTAAGTTTCAAAAATATTAATGATTAAAATACGAAATAATTTATAAAATCAAGTTTTTTTTGGAATTTTCCGAAAAAAATACCATTACTAAGTAACATGAATATATGTATAAAATTTTGTAAAAATATCTGGAACAATAAAAAAGTTATTAACAATTTTGTGAATTAAGTTCCAAAAATATTAATGACTAAAATACGAAATATATTATAAACACATGTTTCCTTTGGAATTTTCCGAAAAAAATACCATTACTAAGTAACATGAATATATGTATAAAATTTTGTAAAAATATCTGGAACAATAAAAAAGTTATTAACAATTTTGTGAATTAAGTTCCAAAAATATTAATAACTAAAATACGAAATATATTATAAAATCAAGTTTCTTTTGGAATTTTCCGAAAAAAATACCATTACTAAGTAACATGAATATATGTATAAAATTTTGTAAAAATATCTGGAACAATAAAAAAGTTATTAACAATTTTGTGAATTAAGTTCCAAAAATATTAATGACTAAAATGCGAAATATATTATAAAATCAAGTTTCTTTTGGAATTTTCCGAAAAAAATACCATTACTAAGTAACATGAATATATATATAAAATTTTGTAAAAATATCTGGAACAATAAAAAAGTTATTAACAATTTTGTGAATTAAGTTCCAAAAATATTAATAACTAAAATACGAAATATATTATAAAATCAAGTTTCTTTTGGAATTTTCCGAAAAAAATACCATTACTAAGTAACATGAATATATATATAAAATTTTGTAAAAATATCTGGAACAATAAAAAAGTTATTAACAATTTTGTGAATTAAGTTCCAAAAATATTAATGACTAAAATACGAAATATATTATCAAATCAAGTTTCTTTTGGAATTTTCCGAAAAAAAATACCATTACTAAGTAACATGAATATATGTATAAAATTTTGTAAAAATATCTGGAACAATAAAAAAGTTATTAACAATTTTGTGAATTCAGTTCCAAAAATATTAATAACTAAAATACGAAATATATTATAAAATCAAGTTTCTTTTGGAATTTTCCGAAAAAAATACCATTACTAAGTAACATGAATATATATATAAAATTTTGTAAAAATATCTGGAACAATAAAAAAGTTATTAACAATTTTGTGAATTAAGTTCCAAAAATATTAATGACTAAAATACGAAATATATTATCAAATCAAGTTTCTTTTGGAATTTTCCGAAAAAAAATACCATTACTAAGTAACATGAATATATGTATAAAATTTTGTAAAAATATCTGGAACAATAAAAAAGTTATTAACAATTTTGTGAATTAAGTTCCAAAAATATTAATAACTAAAATACGAAATATATTATAAAATCAAGTTTCTTTTGAAATTTTCCGAAAAAAATACCATTACTAAGTAACATGAATATATGTATAAAATTTTGTAAAAGTATCTGGAACAATAAAAAAGTTATTAACAATTTTGTGAATTAAGTTCCAAAAATATTAATGACTAAAATACGAAATATATTATAAAATCAAGTTTCTTTTGGAATTTTCCGAAAAAAATACCATTACTAAGTAACATGAATATATGTATAAAATTTTGTAAAAATATCTGGAACAATAAAAAAGTTATTAACAATTTTGTGAATTCAGTTCCAAAAATATTAATAACTAAAGTACGAAATATATTATAAAATCAAGTTTCTTTTGGAATTTTCCGAAAAAAATACCATTACTAAGTAACATGAATATATGTATAAAATTTTGTAAAAATATCTGGAACAATAAAAAAGTTATTAACAATTTTGTAACTCGAGTATCAAAACTAAAATGAATAAAAATACGAAATAATTTCGAAAATCATGAATTTTTCCATATTTCCCTTGGAATTTTCCGACAAAAATTTTACGGTTATTAAATAGTAGTACTATGAATACACTTGCAAAATTTGGTATAAATATTAGCAAGAATAAAAAAGTTATTAACAATTTAATAAGTCGAGTCGTTTTGTAACTCAAATTCCAAAAATAAAATACGAAATTACTTATAAAATCATGAATTTTTCAAGTTTTTTCAAGAAATTCGGCAGGAGAAAAAAAATCGCGGTTGCTTTATTCCTCATCTAAATTCCACGTTTTACCTTAAAACGGGAGTTTTTTTTGATGCGTTTACTCTTTATGTCATTTTGATGTCCCCAAAGTGACGCTTTATTTTTCGTGCTATTTTGACGCGGACTTTGAAAATTCGTAACTGTTCATTGGAACAACCTGTAATACTCGAATATTTTTTATATTACTTATTTGGTATTTACTTATGAGAGAAAAAATCGGCACCTTGAAATTTTGCCCCCGGACCTTGGAAAAAAATTAAACGTAAAATGTTAAAAAAATCGGGTAAAACGCTGTCCAACCTGGGCCCATCTGGCTCCTGCAGTTTTCCAAATTTTTGCAACTTTCTTTCGCAACTTTAAAAAGGAATATTTTTTAAAGTGTATAGGCTTCTCAGTTTTTTTATATTTGGTAGGGTTGGGAAATTACGTACAAATAAACTCGAAATTTTGATTTTAGGGGTGAGTGGCCCCCGCCGGGTCACTTTTTAACGGATTTTCAATTTTAAAATCACTTTAAAATCTACTCTTCGAACCAAAAGCTTCCAAGCATAGGGTATTTTAAATTTCAAAAAAATAACGAAAAAATTTTTTTTTTAATATTTAATCGTATTTATGGGTCAAATTCACCCTTCAAATTACATTTCAACCCAACTTTATGCACCTTCCCTAAAAGCTCTTTCGGACCACTTTACGTCAAAAAAAGAATCACTTTGCTATCTCTTTCCGTTTTCGAGTTATCACTGAAAATGTACTAAAATAAGCAAAATCTCCGTTTGGAGCCAAAATTTTGCTCTGAAATTTTTCACTTTTCACAAAATAATTAATATCTTCGAAACTATTAGCACCACCGAGACGTTTAATAGCTTAAAATTCGCACAGTCACCTCCTCCATCAAATTCCGTGAAAGTTTTAATTTTCGGTTTAAAATTGCGCCGCCCAGAACCGTATTTGTACCAAAATTTTGCCAAAACTTTGCGAATTTTTTCCAAAAAAACTATTTAACCGATTTTAACCAAATATTTTTTAAAACGCGTCTATCCACGGTGTTTACTTTTGGTAAAAATTTGAAACCGGTAACTTATAGTTTTCGAGAAAAAAAATAAAAACCGATTTCCATTAAAAATTTCCAGCTTAAAAAAATATCTCAAAAAAAATTTTTTTTTCGAATTTTTTCAAAATCGACCCCGCAAATGAAAGATAATAAAAAATGGATGAAATGTAGGGGTTCAACTGCCCTCTACACCCCCCAAAAAAATTTTATTTCCCAAAAACTCAAAAAAATCAACATTTTTTTAGGTAATGTATCTCAAAACATAATTAAATTTAAAAAAATTTAATATGTTAATATCAGTAATTTTTAGATATTTATCTGTACGAATTTTTAGATATTTATGTGTACGAATTTTTGTTTCTTAATTTTAGTTATTGTGCGAAAAATTAATTTTTCAAAATACAAAATACCAGAATACCATATTTTATATAAAAATTCATAACTTTTGAACGAAACATCATAGAGACATAATTTTTTTTTTATTTTTTTTCTACTTTCTTTGTACTTTAAATATAAATTATTAACTTTCAAATTTTTAATTTGAAACGGAACACACTTGTTTATTGCTAATGTAGATGTTGTTTATTTAATAATGTAGGAAATAAATTTGAATTGAGTTATTTATATTAATTGATTTAAAATTGTTTCAGCTTTTTGGTGAGGCAGTGCAGGAATACATGGATTTCCAGTTTGACAGCGCAGAGTACTGCCAGGCACAACACAAATAAATCTGCCATAAAAAATAATATTTATATACACATATACATTTTAAATCAATCATACGTACCCAAATTTAGCAAACATTATGTAAAATAGTGATCTTAATTTAAAATTAGTTTTCATTATATTTAAAAGTAATTGTTTTATTCTCTTATAATTTATGCTTTATTTCACCAAGAAATCAAGGAAATTTTAAATATACATATACACCTACATAGATTATATACATATATTTAGAAATATATGTATAAACGCATATCAATTTAAGTGCATATATAGACAATTTTATTACATCAAATTAGTTACAAAGGAAAACAACTAAGAAGACTGATTACTTTTATTATTATTATTACTAGATTATTACACAATTTTATTGTTTTGTTGGCTAAGACTTCAGTCTATACAAAGCAACAATTACTTCAAAATTTTTCAATTTCTTCAACCTCATTTGTTAGTGACCTTATTACAACAAAAGATATTCTAAATATTTTTACTGTGTATGTGCAATGAACAACATTGGAATGAGAACTAAGGATATTAGACCGGCTCCCGCCGAAATTGTCTACAAAGGATTCAAATTCCTAATCACCGATAGGCCATCTGACCAAACAATTTCTGGCTATATTCAGGTAAGATTAACTTTTTATTAAAAATTTTTTACTCATCATCAATCCCCTATTTTGAGATTTTTTAGTTGGAAATAAAACATTTTGTGTACAATTGATGTTAGACTTCACAAAATACAAATTTGCAATTTTCTAGATTTAACCTATTCAAAAATTATTTAAATTAATCCTAAAATATGGGGATTTTACAGAATTGTAGACAAAATTATTTGGTCCACAAAATATCTCATAATTTGAGATTAAATATGTAGATTGTAGATTTTGAAATCAAGTTGATACTTGAATTTTTGGTCATAATAAATTTTCCATCCAAGTTTTTTTAATATTTCTTTTTTTTTTGGTGTATTCAAAAGTCTTGCAGCTATTTTATTGAGGAAGCAATAAAAAGAGTTTTTTACTGTTTTAGAAAATTTGAAAAAAAAAGTGATAACATACAGGGTGAGTCGAAATTAAACCACCAAATTTTTTAAGCCTATTCTATGACTAATTTTAAGATAAAAACTTCAAATTAACATGTACGATTTTGCTTCCTAAGGGAGCTACAGCCCTTCAAAGGTGTTGATGAAAAAAAAAAGGTTATAAAAATTAAAAATACCCTTAATTTAATTAAAATATTCAAAATAATCAAATAAAGACAGATTTTATTAGGTACCTAATAATAAAAGACGTGTATTGTAGAAAAAAGTAGATACCTAACGTGCCGTGATTATGTGCATTTTTCTCTAAAATGGTGCATTCTACAGAATTCGTACAAGAATACCTTTTTTATCTGAAATTGTTTGGCGAATATTATTTTGAAAAAAAAAATCATAAAAAATAAACCCCTAAAAAGTTATCACAGTTTTTAGTACCATCCTTCGCCAAAACTACCCTTTAGAAGCATCCAAAAAAATTCAAAAAAATCAGGGAAACACATCTAAAGCGTATTATGGTTCACACCAAATTTGAAGTTTCTACTATAAAGCGTTTTCAAATAAACCTACAAAAACCTCCTTTTTTACAACATCTTTGAAGGGCTGTATTTCCCTTAGGAAGCGAAATCGAACATATATTAATTTGAAGTTTTTATCTTAAAATTAGTCATAGAATCGGCTTAAGAAATTTGGCGGTTTAATTTTGACTCACCCTGTATATTTCTGAAATTTTGGAGAAAATACTTCATCACAAAGCTTAACACAGTCTTTTGTAGTTAAGTGCTTTTATTATAAAATTTAAAATAAAAAATAAGTTGTTATAAAAATACAAAAAAAAACAAAAAAGGTCTTGTTGTCTTTGCAGCATTTTCTACAAAGTAGCATAAAAATATGGAATAATTTTTTGTTTTTTTTTTTCTTAATTTTTAAAATAGTCTAAAGCACGCAATTTTTACAAAGTACTCTTTTTTGGTTTACCCCACCAAGACAAAAATTGCATTAAATAATAGCCAAAAAAAAAGAAAATTAAAAAATCATGAGAAGAAAAAAGTTATTACTAAAAGTTATTATCCATGTTAGTGCTAACCAAACCTGAATTTTTTGATGTTCGAACTAAATTTTAAATTCGAATTTGATGAAGTACGAACCGAAAATTAATTAAATTGCTTTTAAAAGTGATTCAAAAATTTTGATTACTTAATTCTGTTGATCTAAAAATGTGATTTAGATGTTGATGATGATGTTTTTAAACGTTTTAAAAATTTGTGTTTTTTTATACAGGGTGTCCCGTTAGTGGTTCACCAAACGTCAAGGTTAGAAAGTAGAGCAAATTTTATCAAGAAAAAACCAAAAAAGTCCTGTAACTTTCAAACCATAAAAGATAGACCCCTATTTTTTTGGTTTTTTCTTGATAAAATTTACTCTTGACGTTTGGTGAACCACGAATGGGTCACCCTGTATTTTTACCAATTTTTGAAGTACTTATTTAAAAAAATAAATTTTTATTGATTAGTGATTTTTGAAGTATTACACATAAAAACCAATTTTTTCTTGATTTTCGTTATATTTTGTAAACTCGGTATTTTTTTGTTATCATTTTTAAACGCCTACACATTTTGATGACGGTTATTACCTGTAAATTTTAATGACGCGTTAAATGGGACACAATGCACTATTATTTTTATATTGTCCTTGATGTTATCTTAATATTGTTCACGTAATAAAGTTTTTTTCGCAAAATATATACTAATATGACGAATTTGGGTTTTACCATTTATCATAACCGACAATAGCAAAGTAGGTCAAATTTTTACACATTAAAAAATACCGTTATTGAACCTACTTTAAGCTACAATGATACAAATATTTTTAATTTAAAAAAAAAAATTGTTCTACAGCTCGTTTTGTTTTATTTTTAAGAAACGTTTTTTCGTAAAAATAACGTTTTTATGTGATAATTTCGGAATAAATTTCTTATTCATTAGATTTCATGAAAATACAGGAAATGAAACAGTTTTCTAAGGATTTTATCGAAAAACAAAAAAAAATCATTTCGCATTATTTGAAATTGTATTAAAATTTTTTTCAACAAAAATAAAAAATAATTTAAACAGTTTCAAAAATTTTACTATTATTAAGTAGTAGTATCATGAATGCTTGCACAAAATTTTGTAAAAATGTCTATAACAATAACAAAGTTATTAAAAATTTTGTTATTCCAGTCGCTAAAAAATAGGTCACAACTCATAAAATTTTACTAATGATAAATTGGAGTATCATAAACAAATGTACAACATTTTCCATAAATATTAATAAAAATAGAAAAGCTATTAACAATTTTATAACTAAAAACTTTTAAAAATAATGACTAAAATACGAAATTACTTATAAAATCATGGATTTTCTCAAGTTTCCATTGAAATTTTCCATCATAAATTTAACCATTATTAAATAGTGGTATCATGAATTCATACACAAAATTTTGTAAAAATATCAGCAGCAATAAAAAAGTTATTAACAATTTTCTAGCTCAAATCCGAAAATTCGTACCTAAAATTTATTCAGAAAAATTTTATACAGGGTGAGTTTAAAGTAACGCATAAAATTCATAACTATCTAATTTTTTGGATTTTTTAAAAACGGTGAAAGATGTGTCGCGTTGTTTTTAAAAAACTTTATTTTGAACTCAACAAAAGTTTTTTTTCGGTTGGCATGTCGTCACTATGACGTCATCAATCTTTTTTTTAAATGGATTGATATGGTTTTAATATCATAAAACAATACCTTATTAAGAGTGTTTTACAACGGTACCAAAAAGTTTATACATTATGCCATCTAGATGTCATTAAAAAAATTATTAAATTTCATCTTAAAGGATAATTTTAAGTAACGCATAAAATTCATAACTACCTTAGTTTTTGGAATTTAAAAAAACGGTAAAAAAAATTTCGCACTGTTTTTGAAAAACTTTATTTTGAACTCAACAAAAAAAATTCTCGGTTGACGTGACGTCACTACGACGTCATGAAACTTTTTTTAAATAGATTGATATGGTTTTTATACCGTAAAACAATACCTTATTAAGATTGTTTTACAATGGTACCAAAAAGTTTATACTAGCGCCATCTAGATGTATTTAAAAAATTATTAAATTTTCCCGTAAACGATAGGTTAGTTTAAAGTAACGCATAAAAATCAAAACCTTATTTTTTCCAATTTTCAAAAACCGCAATGGAGGACGTGTCGCATTGTTTTTGAAAAACTTTATTAAGAAATCAACAAAAAAATTTATCGGTTGACATGAGGTTACTTTAAACTTTAAAATATACTTTAAGGTGAAATTTAATAAATTTTTTAATGACATCTAGATGGCGCTAGTGTATACTTTTTGGTACCGTTGTAAAACACTCTTAGTAAGGTATTGTAATATCATATAAAAACCATATCATTCTATTTTTAAAAAATTGATGATGTCGTAGTGACGTCATGTCAAACGAGACATTGAGTTCAAAATAAAGTTTTTCAAAACCATTTTTTTAAATTCCAAAAAATAAGAGAGTTATGAATTTTATGCTTTACTATTCTTTAAGGTGAAATTTTTTTTTTAATGACATCTAGATAGCACTAGTATAAAGTTTTTGGTACCGTTGTAGAACACTCTTAATAAGGTATTATTTTATGATATAAAAACCATATCAATGTATTTAAAAAAAAATTGATGACGTCATAGTGACGTCAAGCCAACCGAAATTTTTTTTTCTTGAGTTCAAAATACAGTTTTTTAAAAACAATGCGACACATCTTTTACCGTTTTTCAAAATTTCAAAAAATAATACAGTTATGATTTTTATGCGTTACTTTAAACTCACCCTGTATATTTATACAGGTTGTCTCAC
The DNA here is from genome assembly GCA_963971135.1 of Stenus bimaculatus. Classification (NCBI taxonomy): domain Eukaryota; kingdom Metazoa; phylum Arthropoda; class Insecta; order Coleoptera; family Staphylinidae; genus Stenus; species Stenus bimaculatus. Next base: position 2,644,619 of record OZ020184.1, read on the forward strand.
TTTTTTTCCAGCAAAAATATTTTTAAATAGTAAATGTCATTCTGAACAAAAAAATTCCTATGAACTATTATGTTTTTTCGACTCCTTAAAAAGTTACAGCAATATATACAGGGTGTCTCAGACCACCCGTCCACCACTTTTATTTTGAGAACGCCTTGTCGTACATGGCTGAAATAAAAAAAAATATTACCAAAGCAAATCCGAAGAACGTATTGGTGCACTTATTTTTTTCCGGAATAATCCGGAAGTGCCCGGAACCGGAAGTCACTTTCAATTTTTAAATGGCAACATAGGTCGAGTATAGTATCATTTGAAAGGTCTTTTAAAAAGAAACAACTTTTATTAAAATATTTTTTTAATATCTTTCATAATTAACAAATTAAACAAAAAACAAAAGCAAACAAGTGAAAAATGGTTTCTTAAATTATGGAAAAACTAAAACACTACCATCATCCTCAATGGGTAAGGGTAGAGGCAATTATGATTTTTTTAAATGGAAACATGTATTTTTTGTTTCGCTTGTTAAAAATAATCAACTTTTTTAGGTTATGTATTTACCTTAATTCAAAAAATAAAAAAAAGTTGATTATTTTTAACGAATAAAGCGATAAACGCAAAAGAGTTTCAATTAAAAAAATATCTCTCTTGTCCATTTGTGGATGATTGTAACGATTTAATTTTTCCATAATTTAAGAGACCAATGGTCACTTGTTTGCATATTTTTTTTTCGTTTAATTTGTTAATTATGCAAGATATTACAAAAATATTTTAATAAAAGTTGTTTCTTTTTAAAAGACCTTTCAAACGATACCATACTCGACCAATGTTGCCATTTAAAAATCGAAAGTTACTTCCGGTTCCGGGTACTTCCGGATTGTTCCGGAAAAAAATAAGTGCACCAATGGATTCTTCGGGTTGGCTTTGGTAATAATTTTTTTATTTCAGCTTTGTACGACAAGGTGTTCTCAAAATAAAAAGGGTGGACGGGTGGTCTGAGACACCCTGTATACAGGGTGTCCCATTTGACGTTGGACTGTATGGGTAACTTTGTTATTATTGGAGATAGAAAGTCGGTTAAATGGACAAAGTAGTAGAGATTTTTTTGAATATTAATAATTCGTTTACAAAAAAATTGAATATCGCATCGTTCCAACGCTATCTTGAGAAAACAAAAAAATGCGATTTTTAAAATATGGCTATAACTTCGTTATTTTCGATGGTGCCAAAAAAGTTTTTTGATATAATACAGACAATTTTTTGTGTAAAATGCACTAAAACAAATGAATATTTTTTTTCTCTGGCGGATTGACCGGAAATGAACCAAACTTATTTTTTTCTTATGGCAGCCATATTGGAAGTACACATATTTGGACTTAAATGGAAGTAGAAATACATTTGTTATTGCAGCCCCCTTTAAAAAATTCTGGGTACGCCAGTGATGTTGATGTAAAAATGTAATTTTGTATAAAAATATTTTTGAGTGAATTTCTTTTGTATCTGAAAGAATTATCAGTGGTAATTTCCCGAGGGTTGTAATAATTTTATCGCAGAATCTGTGATAAATTTGTTTTAAATTCGTGGATATTTCTAAGGTTTTTTCTTGGAAGATTGGAGAGAAAAGAGGATGGGTGTTGTGCGGTCATTACACTTCCAGGGAGCGATGACGTTGGAGTTCGAGCAATTCGCCGACCCTACCAGAATAAAACCACGTCACATAAATCCAACCCCACCCTACAATTTTAATTCGTGCTAAACTACCCTTTACTAAGTATCATTACTTTAATTGATTTTGCATTTGTTTTGCGTGTGTTAATTCCCTTAGAAAATAGAAATTATCAATCAAATAAGCTCGACCTACTAATTAATTAAAGCATTAATATGACGAGGACGAGGCCTTGAAATGAAGTTTATTGATAAGGGTTTTGTCGTAAATTCAAGCAGGTACACAAACTTCCTCTTAGATAAGGTATCTTCAGGTAATTTTTATTTTCCGAGTAAGTACTGATCTCTTCAAATATTCCAACGACTTATTGTTAAGCCCCTGCCTTATAATGTCCATAAATTTGATCCATTAACAACCGGTTTTAGGTAACTTACCTGGATGTTATTTAAATATTCATTAATTCTCGAAATAACCTTAACTAATCAATACTCTCTTTTTAAATTCCAAGCAAAATCACATTTATTTACCGGCGAGAAGTTAGCCATTAAATTTCCAGCCACAATTTTTTACATGTATTCTCCATAAGAAGAAAAATCATTATAACTTATTTATTTTACATTTTATAACAAAACTAATTATACCACTAGAAAGCTCAAAGAAATATCTATATAACAGTACTACTGTCAAAACTTGCCTCGTAATAATAAATCCGCAATTTGCATTTAATCAGATGACTACCTCAAAATATCAAAAACACTTAAATGGGTGTAACTTCTATTAAAATAAACTGATAACTAAAATAAAATAATCAGTAGAATCTGTATTAAATTCCCTACATTCTCATGTATAAAACAATGTCAGCCACTAATTATTAACGTATTAATTAACCAAAAACACTAATTTTTGAGTAATTTGTGGTTCTAATGGCTACCAAAAACCGGCCATAAAAAAGTTATTGATTCCATTTGATAGAAAATTTAATAAGCTTTCCAACGATATATCACACAATGCATCATGATAAATAAAAATTTAAACTTTTAATTAAATTCGCCGCGAAAACTAAATAATGCATTATCGTGATGAGGCTAGCAAAGTTTAAATATTTAATTATCGTGATGAGGCTAGCATTGAGTGATACACCGTTGGAAAGCTTATTAAATTTCCTATCAAATGAAATCAATAACTTTTTTATGGCCGTTTTTTGGTAGCCATTAGAACCAAAAATTACTCAAAAATTAGTGTTTTTGGTTAATTAATACGTTAATAATTAGTGGCTGACATTGTTTTATACATGAGAATGTAGGGAATTTAATACAGATTCTACTGATTATTTTATTTTAGTTGTCAGTTTATTTTAATAGAAGTTACACCCATTTAAGTGTTTTTGATATTTTGAGGTAGTCATCTGATTAAATGCAAATTGCGGATTTATTATTATGAGGCAAGCATTGACAGTAGTACTGTTATATAGATGTTTCTTTGAGTTTTCCAGTGGTATAATTAGTTTTGTTATAAAATGTAAAATAAAGAAGTTATAATGATTTTTCTTCTTATGGAGAAATACATGTAAAAAACTGTGGCTGGAAATTTTATGGCTAACTTCTCGCCGGTCATTTATTTTGCGCATAACTTCAATATAAAACTTACATAAATAAATCAACAAGTAGTTATTACAACAAATTAGTTTCAAGAATCATTTGTATGATGATTTAGTTATTTCTTGTATAAATTTGATCAAATAGTCAATTGGTGTGAATTGCTAAAGATGCAATTTTTGAGGCGCCACAGAGGCGCTGTTTAAAATTAGTTTATTTACATAAAGCTTTGAGCGCAAATAAACAAATGTAAGTCCCAGTTTTATTATGATGCCGCTAAGAAAAAATTATTTTTTGCACGTTTTGCGAACAACAAGTTTCTCATCACCCTTTATAAATAAACAGATCAATCAAGTAAACGAAAAGCTAACGAATTAAGTGTTAAAACGATTGAAATTTAAAATAATTTAGTCTGCGTTAGATAAGATACGATTGCATAAGTTACACGTATTTCCAATGAAAATTTATGAGTTGTTTTGGCTTTTGCTTGTTTTATTTTCGATGCCCAATACAAACTTGTTGCACTATATTTATGGATTCATTTTCGGGCTATTTTTGAAAATGTTCAATCCTATTATAAATCTAAATTTCCATTATACGATCCCAGACATGCAAATTTTATTTGTTTCATAAATCTCTGCTGTAATTACAAATCAAGGACGAAACTTCTAAACTTGTATAATAATTCCGTTTAATTTTTTATATGCCTATTTTTGGTTTAATAAACATGGCGCACGTGAAATTATATTGAATTATGTTATTATTGATCGCTTTTATAGTTTAAACAGCAATATACGTACATGTATGATCAGAGAAAAACCTTAAAATCATGTAAATTACGTAATATTACGATAAGCGCACGTACGCAAATAACTTGACGAGAATTGCGCAAGTTAATTTAATCCATGAATATTTTTAAATTTATTTACAACTTATTATTAAGTATTATCCTTCTATATTTATTCAACTTTATTATTTTATCCACCAAATTTTCAATAAAATCACTATAAACAGTCTATAAACTAAAACTTTCAAATTAACAATTTGTATTTCCTTAATTTTATTTATGGAAATAGGCGTTTTTTGTTTCATCCGAATTCGCTTTTTTGACAACTGCTACACTTTTTTATTCAAAATTTGGGTAATCTAATCAAGGTATATTGTGTTTAGGACCAGTTGGTAGTTTAGAAGTATCGTGGCAGGATAATATACTTATATAAATTGATTCAGAGAAAATCTACAGAGTAACCATGGAAACCCTCCTTTGCCACCCTTAAAACAAACGCCATAAATAAGAGTAGACGTGGTTTCTAAGATTCATGGTATTAACGCAAAAAATTATATGAGTAGTAAAATTGATTGGGCAGTAGCACACTAAAATAAATAAAATTATTCATGCGATAAATTTTGGTAATATTAATTAAAAAACCGCAATATTTTTGGAACCAATTATGATAACGTATTCGTTCTTATACTGTTATAAAGCTAGATTTTCCAGGTTTTTAGAGATATCAAAATTAACGTTATTGCTTTTTAAATGTTTCTTTTATAAGCAAAAAGCTCTCAACTTAATAAAACTGTTTAAACTTATTTTTACAAAAAGCTACTGGTTAGATTTTTATAAAATAAGTCATTTTTTAAATCTTATTTACTCATCTTAATGTAGGTAAAATTTGAAATTATTCGTGCGGTTAGTTTAGGAAATATTAATCAAAACAATTCAGAGTTTTAAAATTCTGTATTCCCAAAATTCAGCTCTTAACGTTGCGCGTCGTTACTTAAAAAACCCACAATATTTTTGGAACCAATTAAGATACCGTATTCGTTCTTGTACTGTTAAATAGGTGAATTTTCCAGGTTTTTAAAGATATCAAAATTAAACTTATTGCTTTTTAAATGTTTCTTTTATAAGCAAAAAGCTCGCAACTTAATAAAAATATTTAAACTTATTTTTACAAAAAACTACTGGTTAGATTTTTATAAAATAAGCCATTTTTTAAAACTCATTTACTCATCTTTATGTAGGTAAAATTTAAAATTATTCCTGCGGTTAGTTTTGGAAATATTAATTAAAACAATTCCGAGTTTTAAAATTCTATATTCCCAAAATTCAGCTCTTAACGTTGCGCGTCGTTACTTAAAAAACCCACAATATTTTTGGAACCAATTATGATACCGTATTCGTTCTTGTACTGTTAAATAGGTGAATTTTCCAGGTTCTTAAAGATATCAAAATTAAACGTATTGCTTTTTAAATGTTTCTTTTATAAGCAAAAAGCTCGCAACTTAATAAAAATATTTAAACTTATTTTTACAAAAAACTGCTGGTTAGATTTTTATAAAATAAGCCATTTTTTAAAGCTTATTTACTCATCTTTATGTAGGTAAAATTTAAAATTATTCCTGCGGTTAGTTTTGGAAATATTGATTAAAACAATTCCGAGTTTTAAAATTCTATATTCCCAAAATTCAGCTCTTAACGTTGCGCGTCGTTACTTAAAAAACCCACAATATTTTTGGAACCAATTAAGATACCGTATTCGTTCTTGTACTGTTACAAAGCTAAATTTTCCAGCTTTTTAGAGATATCAAAAATAACGTTATTACTTTTTAAATATTTTTGTTATAAGCAAAAAGCTCTCAAGTTAATAAAAATATTTAAACTTGTTTTGACAAAAAATTACTGAATAGATTTTTATAAAATAAGTCATTTTTTAAAGCTTATTTACTTATTTTAATGTAGGTCAAATTTGAAATTATTCGTGCGGTTAGTTTTAAAAATATTAATTAAAACAATTCCGAGTTTTAAAATTCTGTATTCCAAAAATTCAGCTCTTAACTTTGCGCGTCGTTACTTAAAAAAACCGCAATATTTTTTGAACCAATTATTTTACCGTATTCGTTCTTATACTGTTATAAAGCTAAATCTTCAAGCTTTCTAGAGATATCAAAATTAACGTTATTACTTTTTAAATATTTTTGTTATAAGCAAAAAGCTCTCAAGTTAATAAAAATGTTGAAATTCATTTTTACAAAAAACTACTCGTTAGATTTTTATAAAATAAGTCATTTTTGAAAGTTAAGTTACTCATCTTAATGTAGATAAAATTTGAAATAAATCGTTCGGTTAATTTTGGAATTATTATTAATAATACTGCCAAGTTTAAATGAAATTTATAAAATGTCATAATAATAAAAATTCCTTTTAATAAAAGTTTTAAACTATGCATCTGAAGATGCAATAAAGAGCGAAACATTTCACGAATACCAAACTTTAAGTCGAGCAAGAGGAATTTCTTTATTTTACTTAAAATTAAGACTATAATAATTGATTAATACAGCATAGAGCAATGACAAATAGTTTCAAGTACGCCAGCAATTAAGGGGTTAATGCCACGTTTAATTTGTGATCTTTTTAACAGCAGTGGCGTGTTTGTTATTAGCTATTACTGAATCGATTTTATAATTAACGAAGTGAACAGATAAAGGCATTTCGTGTTGTTTATTTTAATCACCAGCACACACTTTTTTTTATTTTATGCGAAACGCAACATCCATTTTATCAATTGCGGGTTTCCATTTAAAAGCATCACCGGTAAATATTTAAAAGCGCACTTTGTTTAGGAATTTATAGTTTGCATTATTTAAATTAAACGTTAACTTAGTTATTTAATATATAATCCCATAAATGTGTAATAAAATTAGGTCTAAAAATATGTACAGGATATACCACCAACGTGGTTAAGGTACAAAAATAAATCGTGAAAACATTTATAAATTTATAATAATTGTTATCTGATATGTGTAGGTGTTTGAACCTAAATTTTTAATTCCGCCATTATTGAATAATCGATATTTATTTCCGTATTTATTTAATTTGTTTGTTATTTTGGAATGAAGGGGTAAATTAGTAGAGTCACCAGTCACCTAGATAAACCTAGAAACAATTTCATAATCGATAGGTTGGAGGCTTCAGCTTCAGGCTACGTATGAACCTGGTGGAGATAAAAAGTGCGACTAGACAGGCAGGGACAGGCTAACGCACTGAATCGCGGTTATCGCTCCCGCTTTCACAAATTCGCCTGCAAATGATTTCACCGGCTCAAATTTTATGCACATTATTCTAAATTGCGGATTCTAGACGCTAGACTAGGAATTAATATCCAACCAATAAAAAGTAAGCCTCGCCAAGTTGTTACACGAGTCCTTGACCGTCTTGGGGGTCGTCTATCGCCTACTCAGAAAAATTCGGACGTATACATGAATCATCCACGATTTCGAAATATGTCACTTAATTACCATTTTATAGTGATTTAGGACAATCACATTAATCCATTCAAATTACTTCCTCAAGAATTTTTCAATACGACTTTTACAAACTTGTGAAAAAAGTATGGAAATTTTACATTTTTTTTTAGCTTAATGAACTATTTATTAGGTGCTTAAAATAAAATTACACGAATAGAAAGGCTCATTTTAGTCATTTGCTTTTACCAAACAAAAAAGTAAAATCAACCTAATTATCATTAACTACACCCAAATTAAAAAAAATGATGTACCGAAAGTGATTAATAGGTGATTGTTGTGGCCACACCATTTGGAAAAATTTCTGCAGACTAGTAATAGGAGTTAATAGGATAAAACAAAAAAATTATAACGTATACAAGATAAAGCGAAGCAGTCTTTTCATCATTCGATGTATAAGGAGCTTATTTTTTTTCTTGCTATTAATTAGGTACTAAAACTAAGATTTATTGCGTTTGATGTAAACATGCCTCAACTTTTATGACAATTACGATCCAGATTGCAGGTTTTTATACCACTTGATCGGCGAGCACAAACTTTTTTAGTTCCAAAATAGGCTTAATAAAAGCACAAAAAATTAACTACTTTATAATTTAATCCTCCAAGTTTTTAATTAAAAATTTAACAGTTTGTTCCCATTTTTTTATTAATTATTAGCATCCCGACAAATAAACTTCATGATTTTATTTTAAATAAAACAAAATAATATAATTATCGATTACTCATTCAAACACTTTTTGGGTTAATAGAGAAATTGGGGAAACCATTTTTAGCAAAGCAGTTAAAGATAAAATAACAATTATGTCGTCAGATGATTTTCAAGATGGTTTCATCTCAGGCCGATGCACGACAACAGCATTATATAACTTCGTTGAAGAAATAATAGGCATATTGAAAAAAAAAAGAAGTACCATGTGGTATTTTTATAGATTTATCAAAAGCATTTGATACCCTAAACCATGCAACATTTTTTGATAAATTTGACATCATAGGTATACGAGGTAAAAAATTTATTAGCCTCTTTTCTATCGGATAGAAAGCAACAAGTAATTATCAGAAATAAAGGGAATATTTATGAATCTAAAAAAACAATGCGTGGATAACATTGGGGTCCCTCAGGAAAGCATTCTTGGACCCATTCTATTTATATATATCTGGAAAATAAATGTGGTTTAGATAACTATACCGATGACTCGAATGTGTTGATATCAGGCAAAACTGTAACAGAAACTGTAAATAATGCGGATGCAACAGTAAGTCATGTCCTACATTGGCTCGACTTGAACGGACTGATAATGAATAAAGAATCAAATAGTGTCATTTTCAAAACAACAAAAAGTAGATTTGAATTTCCTGAAGAGCTGAAACTCACTGAGTGTTTGTTAAAGGTCTCAACACACAATGGTTCTAGGTGTAATTTTAGACGAAAACCTAAAGTGCCACACATATCGATTGGCTATAAAACATACTCAATCAGGTTTGTTTTGCATTAAGATCACTAGCCAGATTTTTAGACACAAATGTACTGCATATTTTGGTCAATACCAATCATTTTTACAGTATCGAATAGTTGTTTGGGGAGGTTCTTCCAGAATGAGTGTTATAGTTCAAAAAAGAGCTATCCGAATAGTGTTCAAACTACCTTTAGGGTTAGGAAGTTGCCTTAATCGTGTTCCCATCTCGGTTCCCATGTCCCACATATGTTCAATGGGATTGAGATCTGGAGACTCCTCAGTGGCCAAATCATGGCATGAATCCAACCTTTTGTCGATGCTGTTGCACAATTCTAGCTACACGAGGTCAAACATTATCTTGCATTAGTAGGAAATTCTGTCCAAATGGGACATGTTCTTCAAGATTTTACCTATGTGTTGTTAGACGTCCTCCATCATTGATCTCTAAGTCGGTTCGAGCCTCCAATTTATTCCAGCTCAAACCATAACTGACCCGCCATCATAACCTACAGTTTCAAAGATTTTACACAGCGCATATCTCTCATCTGGTCTTCTGTACACTCTATTCCGCCTATCATCAGAGCAAAGACAAAACCTGGACTAATCCGAGAACAAAACTCTTCCCCAATCCTCATTTTCCCAACCAACATGTTCACACCGGTGGCTGCCCTTGCAAGTCTTCTCCTCTTAGTACTTTGGCTTATTCTGAAGTTGTAACGGTCCACAAATTCATTTTGCAAAAAATAACTTGTTACGAACATTTGCCAAAATTTGCGATTTCTCCAAAAACGGTCTTCTAACTCTTCCACAACCCTGTTCTAGTCTTCTTATGTTATGTGTAGTTTCCACAAACCGCCTTAGTACTCTGGATATGGTAGATTGATTTACATTAAACCGTTGTGCAACCTGAAGCTGTGTGTAGCCTTCTTCGTGAAACTTACTATTCCTACGACAAAGTTCACTACTAAAATGTTAATAACAAAAGCATTTCTCAACTTTTGGTAATAATCATGTGTACTTCCATGAAGGAACTAATTAAGAATCTTCAGTTAAAATTTGAAACCAATCGGATAAAATTTGCTCGAGTTATACTGCTAGCCGATTTGAAAACCATAGTTTTGAGAAAAACACGTTAAAACTTTTACTGGCATGATTTCCTGCATACCTTCCTACTTACATTTTCGCAACGGCGTTCAAGACTTTAGTTTGTTATTTGGGTATACAAACTATTGTCACTTATTTTTGAAACAATAATGTAACTTTTTGACCAAAAATTGTTTTTCAATTATCCATCCGCTCGTTCTACTGTGTTACCACTTAAGGAGGCATCCAAAAAACGAAAACTTTTTTAATCCCAAATAAACTTGATTTTATTTTACAAAAAACTAAATGATATTATTATTGTCGATTACTCATTCCATTGCCATAATATGGCGCCAAAATCACAAAAACTTATTTACTATTTTTAATCCCTCGAAATTATTTAGGTAAAATTTTTTTTAATGATTGCGTGTGAACGGTTATACTTACTTGCAAAGAAAAAATCCCACAGCCGAGTAACTTACTCTTAAAAAATAATAAATGTCTTCTTAATCTATGATTAATGAAAATTCTGATTCTTTTCTATTCGCATCATAGCAAATAAACTTGAATTTATTTTACATAAAACAAAATAATAATATAATTATAGTCGATTATTCATTCCATCGCCACAAGATGGCGCCAGAAAGACAAAAACTTAGTATCTATTTTTTGTCCCTCGAAACTATTACTTTTTGGGTTAATATTGAAATTGTATGTGAACAGTTATGCTTGCGAAGAAAAAAACCCACAGTCTCTTAAAAAATAAAAGAATTGTATCGTCTGTCTTGTCTAAATTTTTAAAACAATTATTTTGTCTTTTAGGAACTCCGAAAGCATAATGTAACGGCTGTAGTAAGAGTTTGTGAACCATCATACAAAACTGAAGAATTGCAAGATGCGGGCATAACAGTTTTCGATCTGGAATACAATGATGGGACTTTTCCACCGAATGAAATCACCGAAGAGTGGTTTAAAGTATTAAAAAAACAATTCCATGACAACCCGGATGCATGTGTTGCTGTCCACTGTGTCGCTGGTTTAGGTAGAGCTCCTGTCATGGTAGCACTCGCTTTGGTTGAACTAGGTCTTAAATATGAAGAAGCTGTAGAACTTATTAGAGAGTAAGTACAAGTAAACCAATAAAAAAAAAACATAACTTTCAGTTTTTTATTCGTCACACAAAATGCAAACCATGTAACGAAAGTATCAAATAACTTTTTTATACAAAAAATTAGCTAACTTTTGTAAACACAGTGTGATACTTTAGTTACAAGTTATTAGGTGCTAAAATCCTTTATTAGGATTAAAAAAGGAATAAATGGTGTATCTGGTTGGTGGAGCGAAGTAAAAATGTGTTGTTATTTTATTAGGTGATTAATTTTAATTTTCCGTTTGCAGGAAACGTCGCGGTGCGATAAATTCGAAGCAGCTGGGATTTTTACAGAAATACCGTCCCAAATCGAGACTCAAGCTAAAAAATGGTCACAAAAACTCCTGCTGTGTCCAGTGAGAGAACTATATACTTTAATTTGCTCGAAAACGAAATTGAAATAATAAAATAAGTAATAATGGATAATTCATTCCTACCGCAATCGCCATGTTTACTTTTTCTATAAAAATATAATCGAATTTATTGGATAGCGCTGGAATTAAGAATTTCGTTTTTGAATCTTTTCTTTTGTGACAAAACATGTACACGTATATATTTTTTTAATTGTTTGACAGGTATTTATTAAGAAATGGAAACTTTAATTTTCTTTTAATGTTTAATAATTTTTTTTTTGAATAGCGGCTTACATGTTTTCCAATTGTTGCTACATGTAAAGACATTTTTAAAATACTAATAATCCTTTAATTTAATTTTTGCAATCATTTTTGAAAAATTTAATAAACGCAAATATTTGTATAATTATTTTTATTTGAAACCACATAATCCTATATACCATTACAGGCAGTGTTGTGACGTAGACTATCACATGTATTTTACACGGATATTCAATCCCTCCTATCTTTCCAATTTTTGCTATTTACCTGCATACCGTATTGTTTCTGTTTACGTTCTTGGTAGTTTATTCCAGTTTGTCAAATTTGAATTGGCGCATGCCCGTAGAAAGAGATGGGGCGAATAACTAAAGATAGAAATTGGCTAGAACCAAAGATCTATGATGTTATTCGAATGCAGTTGGTCCAAATATGACAGACCTATCTAAGAACCAAAGCCATTTGAAATCGTTTATAGATTAAATATTCTACATTGAAACATAGACAAACTTCGTTGACGAGTAAATGTCCAACACTGATTACAGGTACAAAATAATAAAAAAATTAAGGCATTTTAAATTTTTATTGAGGCACATTAACAACTGGAAGTAGGTACATACAATACAAAATAAAATTGACTTGATGTATGTATGTTGTAATCACAACATGTGTTTAAACACAGTGCTTATTGTTTTTTTATAAAAATTTACAGTCTTATATAAGCACGTAACAGAAGTGTTGAAAGTTAATTACAATTGTAAAACGTCAATTAAGAAATTCAACTGAAATTTTTGTAATAAAACATGTGATACGAGTATTAAAAAAATAGATTATTTAAATTAACTTACAATACATTTACATAAATATACCTGAATATTTTAATCCTGTTTTATGTTCCTAAACAGAACAGTCGTCAATATTTGTTAGGAAAAAAATATGCTTAGGAACTTCGCTTTTATAAAATACCCGGATTAAATATTCAACCTAACTCAACAAAAAATCACAAGAATAAGTTGTACTAAATATTTTGAAAAATTGTTAAATTCATCAAAACGCTAATAAAATTTGTTAAAAATAATAATATCTAAGTTGACTTGGAATATTGGCACCATTTTGTAAAAGCGCGTTAACATCAAAAGGTAAAGAAATTTAACACAGTTGTAGCAACAAAATCATTAAAAACTAGCACTACTTAGATTTTCCCCAGGAAATTATATTTCCGAGAAGTCCAGATACGCCGGTGTTGGTGCAGTCTTCATTCATAATATACCTGAACCCAACTGATTTGTCATAACTGCGTATAAACAACTCCCGTACTTTGAGCAATCTACTTCGTCTCCTAAAGATTTAAATCATTATTATCTAGCATAAACCAACAAATGATTTTACTTACTCGGAACAATTTTCTGTCCCTGGATCGTTATCATAATTGTTAGCTGCATCATGCATCCCATTCCCACTAAAAAATTTAACTTAAATCTCTGGAAGATTTATTATAAATCAACTTACTTCATATTCAAACCATTTGTATCAATCTCTGATGAATCACGAACGGAGCCAGTAGTTGTAATAAACGCCCAACTATTCCCAGAGGAACCAGAATCATGACGCTGCCGTGATTTGCTACCTGGAACGGATACAGGCGAAGTGCTTTTTGATGTTGAAGATTTTAATGATTTTGGAGATCTTGAGGATGGATTTGTGTTCAATACATTACTACAATAAAAAATTATAGCCACTTTTAAAAAATTACTTTCTTAAAATTTACCCATTTTGTGAATTAATTTCTAATAATTCTTCATCTGAATTCGGATTGCAAGGTTGAGGGTTGGTACTATTGGACGAACTCGCTGATTTAGGGCTACCATTTGATGCAGATGAATCGGTATCCTCTATAAATGTAGCCAAGAAACTATCCGCTTCACCTAAATTTGTCACCCTCGAACTTTTTTCATTCTTATTTTTATTCCTAAAAAACCCAATTTAATATGCAACAAACATCATAAATTTTAACTTACTTCGCTTGATTAATGCTGTAGTCTTCAGAAACGATGTGTTTCAACATATCAAAGGCAAAGTAAAATATTACCTCCCCTTTTGCAAGACGATCACTCAAGTGATGTCCAAAAAGCACCCAGTCGTAAGCGATTGTCAAGTATAAAATTTGTTGTGCATCAAGGCTTTGGTGAATCACACCATCAGCCCATAAACTTAATCTCAGTAAACTAATAAATAAAGGGGTGCGATCCCAACCACTAATGCAATGGACTAAAATACCTGAGTAGCCTTCCTAAAAATTAAAAAGCTACGTTTAAACATGCTTCATTTTGAAATAAAAAAATTGCTTACCCCAAAGTGCTTCAGAATTAATTTTAAATAATTCTGTGTCAAACAAAGTAAGTCCCAAGTCTTGTATTCTTCCCATGGAATACCTAACTGAGAAGTAATAGGGTCTTCAGGTACAAAAAGGTCGGCATCAACAAAAGATTGTGTCCAGTCAAAAACTAGATTGTTGGCAGTATAATTATTTTCACGGTAGTTTTTGAAGAATTCACATCCTGGATATGGCAGTGATATTATGTTGAATTCTTTATATCTATTTTCTTCATCAACTTTTTCAGATGAAGTAACACTAAAAAAAAAGTCATGATAGTTATTTATTTTAATTTTAACGAAAGGTGGTTCGCCGTTTTATTTCCCGAACAGCAGTCCAGGATTTTTTGCTAAGGGACTGCAATCTCATCGTCCTCCATGCATCCACCGCTATAAGGGACTCGTCTTCTGTCTGATTCTATGCATATGTTTGGTCAGACCACAGAGACCAGCTATCAATTCTGTGAGTTTGCACAGTTGCATTGATTCAAACATTTGAGCGTTTTATTGGTCATTGATTGCTGTTTTCGTTTATTTGAGCTTCAAGATCTAGGGCCTAAAGCTCTGGCGATGTCGTTGTTGTAGGTAAACGAACAGCCACAAATAACATCGGGGCTTGATGCACCAACAAAAAGGTTGGTGCATCAGCTCCGGCGAAGTGTCACACTCCTCCAAATCGAACAGAATTTAATAGCTGTACAGAGCAGCTAGGAGTGAATAAACGAAAACAGCGGAAGCATGTAATCTGCATCATTCGCGGAATGTTGTTTCATAGATTCGAGTTGCAAGTATACCCAAGTCTGTTTTTACATGGTAGAGACGTTCCGTGTAAAAAAATCATGTAAAAAAATAAACTACTGGAAAAATAGAATAATTTTATATTCTTGTTAAACCAAACAGATCGTGTAAAATAATTCGTGTTAAATCAAACTAGTGTAAAAATAAACTTGGGTGAATTTAATTTCCGATCTCATCGTCACAGTAGATCCATACATACTTATTAGTAAAACATGTATTTTATTATTACTACATAAATAGCGTTTTAATGTTAATTGCACTCAGTTTCGGTTCACTTGCGGGGTAATTTTTAGTGCAACTTTACTTAACCCGCGCAAGCAAAGGAAATAAGCCATTTATATTGAAAGATTCAATCTCCGCATCGAGAAAATAACCTTTGAAATTCAAATTTAACAGTGAAAATATACTCAGTGCAAATAATACAAAAACGCTATAAGTTTCATTATGTTACTTACGGCACTCCACACTTTACTTTCTTTTTTTCGACCATTAAATCAACAATAATGCCAACGTTGACGGATTTTAATAAATCAATGTCCAGACCTCTATGTTCGTTATAGATATCAGAACAAAAATTTGATACACCTTCGATTGTGTTGAATATTAAATTATAGCCTAAGCGACCAAACATTTCAGGCCCACCAGATATAGTACTTGAGCGGCAAATGTATTTTCCCTTATAAAAAATAACTGGCACAGGAAAACGAGTTCTACACCTAAATAAAAAGTAAAAAAGTTAATTATATAATCTACTAAAATGAAAAGACGATTTCGAAAAGCGTTTGTTGATATTTAGTTTATAAATTGGTGCTGCTCTACAGGTGTGTGATTTACCGCCGGTTGTTTATCAAAGTACGCAGTTCGCAAACGTTACCATGTTAAGAAAATACAATGTGTTATATTACCTGGCAAAAGAAGCTTTAGACTCGTACACTAATCTACAATATTCAGCTTCATCAACGGTGGCTTCATAAATGATGTTGTCCATCCATCGATTTGTCACGTTTTTTAATAACGGCATCTGACTAGGGTAATTGGTGCTCAATTCTCCATTGTCGTTGTGTAAAAGAGACACTTCGTAATCCGATTTAAATAACCGGATACTTTTATTCATAACTGTCTCGAGCTAAAGGAAGAAAATTAAATAACGTTTTGGAACGTTAAATTAAAACTTACGTAGAAGTCTTTATCTTTGGGCTTGTAGGTGTTTTTTACAAAATATCTCAACAAGTCGGTGACATCTTTAAATGCCACTATATCATTGCTGATAGTGTCTTCTTGGTCTTCATTTTTTTTTTGGTTTTCATTTTCTTCATCCATTTTTGGGAAAAGGTTTCCTAACGCTAAATAAACAATTTACACTCGATAAAACAGAACGTATATAAGGCTAACAAGTTTTGCTAAAGCTTAAGTCTAAATTTGTAGCGAACATCACCGATTACCGAATGTTTCATTTGTTTTGTATATTCGCACAAATATACAGCATGACAGGTTATCAACACTCATCAATGTTTTAATAATGTTTTTTAATCTATTCACAACCTACAAGAACACGCCACACGCCACAACCACAACACTTTTCTTTTAAAATGTGACATTTGACGTATGTGGTGTTTGACCATAGAAAGTAACTTGAAATACGGTGCTTGGGAGTGTTACATTCAAGATGCCTTTAGTACATTTAATTTGGAAAAAAAATCTCAAAAGAGTTTAATTTTTATTATAAAAGATATTAATTTCAAACTTTTATAGATGTTTGTTTATTAAAAAATAAATTAGGTTTAAATTAAATTAAAACGCGAATAGGTAATATTTTATAAAAATTCTATGTAGTGTCATTACACAAGGAATCATGCATTAATTTTCCTGCATAAATTATACTAATTAATTATAAACCATAATTACCATTAATAATATATTCCATATTATACACTTTAACTTTTCAACTTTCAGGAAAATAATTTATAGATGCACTAACATGACAAGAGACACCTTCTCAATTCTCAACTGATTTAATTTTGAAACACATGGCACACCATGATTTAAAAAAAAAAAACTAAAGCGCCATCTACCCGCCTTTTACTAACTAATAAATTTCATTAATCAATTTTATTTAAAAAAACGTTTCATTTAGACATTTTAGTAATTTTTAGTAAATTATTAATTAGTATTTTAGTGTCATTACACTAGGAATCATGCATTAATTTTCCTGTATATAGATGGCTCTATAAATGGAGGATATTCGGTATTTGTCATTGATAAAAATTGTGTTTAAAATGCATTCTTGTACCTTATAACTACGTATTCAACAAAACACAAATAGATTTATCATTTAAAGCTTCAGTAAATCTCAAAAAACATGTACCAATGCGTTAAATCAAAAACGTATGTACCGAATACCGAAGTTCATATTTTGCCACCATAGGGCGAGCGGAATTTACAAATACCCAATACTAATTAATTATAAAACATAATTACCATTAATTATATCTTCCATATTATACACTTTAACTTTTCAACTTTCAGGAAAATAATTTATAGATGCACTAACTTTAACAAGAGACACCTTCTCAACTGATTTAATTTTGAAGCACATGGCACACCATGATTTAAAAAAAAACTAAAGCGCCATCTACCCGCCTTCTACTAAACCAATAAATTTCATTAATCGATTTTATTTAAAAAAACGTTTCATTTAGACATTTTAGTAATTTTTAGTAAATTATTAATTAGTATTTTAGTGTCATTACACTAGGAATCATGCATTAATTTTCCTGTATATAGATGGCTCTATAAATGGAGGATATTCGGTATTTGTCATTGATAAAAATTGTGTTTAAAATGCATTCTTGTACCTTATAACTACTTATTCAACAAAACACAAATAGATTTATCATTTAAAGCTTCAGTAAATCTCAAAAAACATGTACCAATACGTTAAATCAAAAACGTAAGTACCGAATATCGAAGTTCATATTTTGACACCATAGGGCGAGCGGAATTTAAAAATACCCAATACTATTTAATTATAAAACATAATTACCATTAATTATATCTTCCATATTATACACTTTAATTTTTCAACTTTCAGGAAAATAATTTATAGATGCACTAACATGACAAGAGACACCTTCTCAACTGATTTAATTTTGAAGCACATGGCACACCATGATTTAAAAAAAAAAACTAAAGCGCCATCTACCCGCCTTCTACTAAACCAATAAATTTCATTAATCGATTTTATTTAAAAAAACGTTTCATTTACACATTTTAGTAATTTTTAGTAAATTATTAATTAGTATTTTAGTCTCATTACACTAGGAATCATGCATTAATTTTCCTGTATATAGATGGCACTATAAATGGAGGATATTCGGTACTTGTCATTGACAAAAATTGTGTTTAAAAGGCATTCTTGTACCTTATAACTACGTATTCAACAAAACACAAATAGATTTATCATTTAAAGCTTCAGTAAATTTCAAAAAACATGTACCAATACGTTAAATCAAAAACGTAAGTACCGAATATCGAAGTTCATATTTTGACACCATAGGGCGAGCGGAATTTAAAAATACCCAATACTATTTAATTATAAAACATAATTACCATTAATAATATATTCCATATTATACACTTTAACGTTTCAACTTTCAGGAAAATAATTTATAGATGCACTAACATGACAAGAGACACCTTCTCAACTGATTTAATTTTGAAGCACATGGCACACCATGATTTAAAAAAAAACTAAAGCGCCATCTACCCGCCTTCTACTAAACCAATAAATTTCATTAATCGATTTTATTTAAAAAAACGTTTCATTTAGACATTTTAGTAATTTTTAGTAAATTATTAATTAGTATTTTAGTGTCATTACACTAGGAATCATGCATTAATTTTCCTGTATATAGATGGCTCTATAAATGGAGGATATTCGGTATTTGTCATTGATAAAAATTGTGTTTAAAATGCATTCTTGTACCTTATAACTACTTATTCAACAAAACACAAATAGATTTATCATTTAAAGCTTCAGTAAATCTCAAAAAACATGTATCAATGCGTTAAATCAAAAACGTAAGTACCGAATATCGAAGTTCATATTTTGACACCATAGGGCGAGCGGAATTTAAAAATACCCAATACTAATTAATTATAAAACATAATTACCATTAATTATATCTTCCATATTATACACTTTAACTTTTCAACTTTCAGGAAAATAATTTATAGATGCACTAACTTTGACAAGAGACACCTTCTCAATTCTCAACTGATTCAATTTTGAAACACATGGCACACCATGATTTAAAAAAAAAACTAAAGCGCCATCTACCCGCCTTTTACTAAACTAATAAATTTCATTAACCAATTTTATTTAAAAAAACGTTTATTTAGACATTTTAGTAATTTTTAGTAAATTATTAATTAGTATTTTAGTGTCATTACACTAGGAATCATGCATTAATTTTCCTGTATATAGATGGCACTATAAATGAAGGATATTCGGTACTTGTCATTGACAAAAATTGTGTTTAAAATGCATTCTTGTACCTTATAACTACGTATTCAACAAAACACAAATAGATTTATCATTTAAAGCTTCAGTAAATCTCAAAAAACATGTACCAATGCGTTAAATCAAAAACGTATGTACCGAATACCGAAGTTCATATTTTGCCACCATAGGGCGAGCGGAATTTAAAAATACCCAATACTAATTAATTATAAAACATAATTACCATTAATTATATCTTCCATATTATACACTTTAACTTTTCAACTTTCAGGAAAATAATTTATAGATGCACTAACATGACAAGAGACACCTTCTCAACTGATTTAATTTTGAAGCACATGGCACACCATGATTTAAAAAAAAACTAAAGCGCCATCTAACCGCCTTCTACTAAACCAATAAATTTCATTAATCGATTAATTTAAAAAAACGTTTCATTTAGACATTTTAGTAATTTTTAGTAAATTATTAATTAGTATTTTAGTGTCATTACACTAGGAATCATGCATTAATTTTCCTGTATATAGATGGCACTATAAATGGAGGATATTCGGTACTTGTCATTGACAAAAATTGTGTTTAAAATGCATTCTTGTACCTTATAACTACGTATTCAACAAAACACAAATAGATTTATCATTTAAAGCTTCAGTAAATCTCAAAAAACATGTACCAATGCGTTAAATCAAAAACGTAAGTACCGAATATCGAAGTTCATATTTTGACACCATAGGGCGAGCGGAATTTACAAATACCCAATACTAATTAATTATAAAACATAATTACCATTAATTATATCTTCCATATTATACACTTTAACTTTTCAACTTTCAGGAAAATAATTTATAGATGCACTAACTTTGACAAGAGATACCTTCTCAATTCTCAACTGATTCAATTTTGAAACACATGGCACACCATGATTTAAAAAAATAACTAAAGCGCCATCTACCCGCCTTTTACTAAACTAATAAATTTCATTAATCAATTTTATTTAAAAAAACGTTTCATTTAGACATTTTAGTAATTTTTAATAAATTATTAATTAGTATTTTAGTGTCATTACACTAGGAATCATGCATTAATTTTCCTGTATATAGATGGCACTATAAATGGAGGATATTCGGTAGCGAGCGGAATTTAAAAATATCCAATAAAAATTAATTATTAAACATAATTACCATTAATTATATCTTCCATATTATACTCTTTAACTTTTCAACTTTCAGGAAAATAATTTATAGATGCACTAAGTGTAATTCTATCTGTTAAATTATTTCTGTGGTCGAAAAGAAAATGGTTTCTCACGCATGTAGGAAAAAATAGTCAATCGTAATACTGCTAAAAGCACTTTATCTACCTGTGTAATCTATTTAGTTGGTGTAATTATAAAAAATGCAGCCTCTTACTTCAGTGGCTGGTAATATACCAGCATTTTTAAGCAAATTATGGAAAATTGTTAATGATCCAAATACAAATCATTTGATAAAGTGGGGCCAAGTAAGTCTGGTTTGATTTTAAAATTCAGCGTTTTTATTTGTATATTTTAAGGGAGGAACAAATTTCGTGATAGAAAATAAGATTCAGTTCTGGTACGAGCTGCTTCCCACACATTATAAGCACAATAACATGAGTAGTTTCGTTCGCCAGTTGAATATGTGTACGTATATTATTATTTACTAAATAATTGTTGACTCATCAATAATGTTCTAGATGGTTTTCATAAAGTTTCGTCTGAAAACCGTACAGAAGCTGATAAAGACGAGCTAATATTTTACCACCCGTATTTCAAGAAAGGAAGTCCGGAACTATTAAAGTTTATTAAGCGTAAAAATACAAATGGTCCTAAAACGTGCGAGAATAAAAGCGTTGTTAATAATGAGGAGCCTAAAAGTGCTGAGTTAGCCAAGGTATTGATTGATGTTGCACAATTAAAAGGAAAACAAGGTAGTGTAGATAACCAGTTGGATGCCTTAAAACAGGAGAATGCTGTTTTGTGGAGGGAGTTAGCGTTGCTACGTCAAAAGCATTTAAAACAGCAACAAATCGTTAATAAGGTGATTTTTTATTTACTGAAATTATTCGCCTTAAATGGTTTAAAACATTTAGATATAATTTATTGAAATATTTCAGTTAATACAATTTCTGGTTACCATTGTTCAACCATCTAGGATGGGTGGACTAGGAGTTAAAAGATCGTTCCCTCTAATGCTTAGTCAAACTCCTCCGAGGAAATCTAAAATCTCTAAACCAAACTCAACCACATCCGATGAAGGCCCTACTATTCATGAATTAGAATCTGAAGCTCTTCCTGATGAATTGTTTGCTGAAGCTGTGTCCGAAGTAAGTTTTTATATTTCACACTTTATAATACAGTTGAACTTCCCTATAACGAACTTCCATATAACGAATTTCTCTATATAACGAATTATTTTTGAGAATCTTCACCTTGAAGGCGTTTTTAATGTATTTTTTACTCCTTATAACAAATTAAAATTTCCGTATAACGAATTTTTGTTACGTAAATATTAGAATCTTTTATAAATTTTAGTCAATGGGTGGCTAATTTTAAAAATTTCGGAGAATTTTATATTAGATTAGTGTAAAGAATAATAGAAAATCAGGTAGGTAATTAGAATTTTTAGAAATGAACATAAATTCCGAATCTTTTTATAAGGTTTACTTATAAGTTACACCTCCAACTTGGTGCAAATTAGTTTTTGTAAAACAAGCGCATTAAAACAACGCCTTTTCATATTTTTAGTTAAAATAAAGAGCTCTATAAAGTAAATAACAAATTTTTTTATATCAAAATTACGAATTTCTATATAGCGAATTTTCTATATAACGAATTTTTTTAAGGTTCCCGTGATGAAACGTTATATAGAAGTTCGACTGTACTTTGAAGCTTATTTCAAATGCGGTGGATAACAGAATTAACCAACAAGATTTTTTAATTTTAGGATGCTGAGATCAAAGGTGACTCTGATGAAACTGACCCGGATATCTATTTAGAACCTGATTATCCTAATATCTCGTCAGTTGATGAGCTTATTTCAAAAGAGTTACCGATAACCACTGCTGTTGAACCTGACGATGGCATTAAGAAAGTATTCCTAAATCCTACATCACAAGATACTTTATTGAGCAACTTAATGAATGGTAATTACAACTTCAATACCATGAAGGATATTAAAGTTGCCAATGCTGGAAGTTCTAAAAAGATTGACACCTCTGATGGAAATGAAAAAATGACAGTTGCAACTCGAGATCCTAAACCGATGCTACAAAGACTTAATTCCATGTAAGTTACCTACTTTATTAAGTAATTTACTGAGTTTCATGCTTAAATAGAAATATAATCGATCATCATAATTATGAGTTCCACGGGCAATTAGGCCACCATAATTGGGCTCATTTTACCAACTCCCCTCCGTTCAGTAAGCTTCCTTCCCGGCCATCCAATTGTTTTGGCTAGCCTGAGAAGATCTCCAGGTGGAATCTCACTGATGTCGGCCATACTTGTCCAGCAGTCCCCAAGCATGGATCCTCTGATTGATGATAGTGCGGGGCAGTAGCAGAGCAAGTGCTCTACTCTTTCATCTTCTCTTTCACATCTGTGACAGCTGGGATCTTTGGTTATTCCCAGCTGATGTAGGTAGTTGTTCACATGTCAGTGCCTGGTCCATATTCCTATGAGCTTTCTGAGTTTATCCCTCGTTAGCTGTAGGCAGTAGTTTGCTGTTTTCAGGTGCTCATATTAGCATCTTACTCTGTCTGCAGCCTTCTGTAGCCTCTTTTATCAAGGCATTGATAGTGGACTTCGCTAGGGGCATTGAAAGCTGTAGCTCAACTAATTGCTGGGTGGCACTACTTCGAGGTAGTTCGTCCGCCTTCTCATTGCCTTGGTGTCCTGAGTGTCCTTTAATCCAGAAGATTTCTACAGAGTTGTTTATCGCTAGGGTCTCCAGCATTTGGTGGCGTTCTGTTACCAGCCAAGAGGTGACTTTTGGTCTCCCCAAGGCTAGCATTGCCGCCCTGCTGTCTGTCCACAAGCGAATCACTTTATTGCGTAGTTCTTTCACCGTTGCTTCTCTGGCAACTTGCCTTCAGGAGTTTTCCTTCTGGCAGTCTTAGAAGAGAGTGTAGTGCCATCTCCTCCATAAAGATATCTAAGGTAGGGACAGCGCTGCCTCCGTTGCTGCGGTGGGAGTTGTTTTCATGGCTCTGTTCTTTGCACCAACCATCGAGAGTACTTCATATAATGATATAATCACAAAAAATATATGAGGATGTGATATATCGAGTGTAGCAGGGCTACGTCGGTTTGAGAAAAGAATGAAGTCTTCGCAAATCGTCATGGAAAAATTGAAAGTAGATTCAACATTGCTTGTATCGCAGGGATTGCTCCATAATTGGTGGAATGAAAGGAAATACTGAAGGTAGTCTTGGTGTCAAATTTTTTATTTCCCTTGGAAACTATGTGTCATAGTAGGTCATGTGACGTTACCTTACACCAAATTGAAGGACGGCTTTTGGGGACGTATATCAACTGATTTTAAAATCAACATTTATAATTTCAATTAATTAATTGATGTGTTTCTTTGAGGCTTAAAATATTTTCCATTTTATTATAAAGAAATATAAAACACAAAAGCAGTGAATAAAAATTACAAGGTTATGTTGTAATTTGTTTGGATTTTTTGAAATAAAAATGTTGAAATGTAAGAAAATAATAAATTTACCAAATGAAAAACAACCAAAAATTAAATAAGTAATCACGTTTGGCAAAAGTTACATACAAAGAGTCTGGCTTGTTATTCTGTCCTAATGGGTTAAAATTAAACGTTGTGCTGCTCACTTCTCTAGCAATAAGTTACGTTGATTACGTCATACAGTTAACTGATGAGTTCTCAGTTGGATTATTGTTGTAGTATTTGGAAGATAGGTCATATCCACTCAATGAAATAATTTTCCCAAGAAAAATAGGAAAAATAAAAATTTACCAATTAATTTATGCAAATTATATATTTATTTTATATGTTACTGTTAAATTTTTAAACATTCTTCTGTATAATGCAACTTTTTCAAAGTTGTTTCAGGTTACTTGCTTAGTTTGAGAAATTATAGTATAATGTTTACATAACTTACGGAACTTTTTGTGACAGATTTTTCTTTATTTTTAAGTGAGGAATTGGATATGCACGTGGAAAGTACTGAAACTGAGCTAAACCAATTAAAAGAATTATTGAATGGATATACTTCATTTGATGCAAACGCTCTACTAGGGGTAAATTAGTTTTTTCATTTTATTAAATTTCTTTAAATGTGTGAAGCTGTTATTGGAGTAAAAAGTTCTGACACTTAAATTTTAATGAATTATGGTTATTTTAAACAATTCAATTTTATTATAATTAAAATAAGTCAATAGATTTTGAAATATGATTAAATGAGAACTTTTTACTTTCATAGTGGTATTGCTTGATTAAAATTAAAGTGCACCTGCGAAGCTAGCACTAATTTATCGTACTTAAGTTATTTAGCTTCTCAATTTAGGAAAATGGTTGAGTTGTATTTTTTTTAAACACTCCAAATACCCTAAC
Organism: Stenus bimaculatus; assembly: GCA_963971135.1. Lineage (NCBI taxonomy): Eukaryota > Metazoa > Arthropoda > Insecta > Coleoptera > Staphylinidae > Stenus > Stenus bimaculatus. Next base: position 2,669,776 of record OZ020184.1, read on the forward strand.
TTCCTACTTCTTTCCCTTTTATTATGGCCTCAAAATTAATTCTTGTCTACTTGCATTTTAATTGCTGCTTAGGGTTAAACAATTTTGGTTTTAAAGCAATAAATTACTATCTCTAGAATTTTGAGAATCCTTCCGAATCATTTACATAAAATTAAATTCTAAAACATTTTGTTTTAAATTTCTATGAAAAAACAATTTGTCATAATTTAATTTTAATAAATGACAATTTTAGCTATTTAACGACGAGTCTCCGGAATATCATTTAAGTTACGATAAAAGTCAAGATGTTCAAGGGAACAAAGGAGGTTTGACATGTTATTATTGATTGTAAATAAAAATATTATATAATTTTATTTTACAGATCCTCTAGTTTCCGGCTCAGAATTAACTACTTATGAGCCCACCTTGGATTACAGCCAGTTATTTAATGATTCTTCTGATGAAATATCACAACCTGAAACAATTACAGCCAAAGTAGATCCTTTTACTATCGTGACACCACAATTTATATGCGATGAACCAAAGTTTCCTGAACCACCTTCTAGCATTGCTGAAAAATAAAATGACCTTAATATATAGATTATCTTAAGGTTTATTGCACCACTTAAAATTTAAGCAAAACTTAAATTAAAAAAATCGATTTAAGTGATGCAACCAGCCATTAAAATAGCGAATTTGTATCAGTTTTAAGCTTTTAATTCACTTGTATGTATTTACATAATAATTAATACATAATATTAATGTATTAATAAGTATGTGTTTTCGTTTTACGCATTTAAATAATTACAACCAAATATAATACTTAAAATCATATTTGAAGGTGGAATTGAGGAAAAAAAGAAGCAAGAAGGTTGATATGGACGTGGTTTGAGGTTTAGATTATCATTCATTCATTTGCTTCTTTTTTAATCGTATTCGCGATTTCGACTACCTTTAGGAAGGGGGGGGTCTGTTTTGAAACAAATGATTTGGTAAAATTTACCTATTTTATTTATAATTTACATAAAACCGGGCGACCGGAATTTCGAAATCGCGAATACGAACACTGTTGAATTTTCAAATGCTAAAATTAGGATCTAATATTTTTAGTTTGATTTTGTATTTAATGTTAACACTGGTTTTACGGTTTCGCAAAGCTAATTATTTTCTTTATTCGTCATACCTTTTTGGGTAAGGGCTACAATATTTGAAGATTTAATAAATGCTCTGTATTTAAGGCTGTGAGGTACTTGTGTAAATTTACAAGCCACAATTGATATACCTTGTAGTCATTTTTTATTTTAATTATACAATTATTTTTAACCAATGTTTACTATCGAAGTAATAAGTTCTGAGAATTTACTTTAAAAGCAAAATAATTGAATTAATTTTATTTAAATGAATCTTATTTTTTGTGAGTTTTTTAAAAGTTATCTCAGAAATTTTTACTACAATTGTAAAATACACCCTTTTATATACCAGTGTTAATTTTATAACTTTATACTAAGTAGAGGGATCATGCTGTAAGCATTCCTGGTGAGCTGTTAATTTTAAGTAATTAACCCTAAAAGCACAACTCTATTTTGGGGTCCCTGAAGGACTCCACGTTTAAGAGTTAAAAAAAACTAATAAAATCTGTTAGAACTAAGAGATTATTTTTTAAAAATGGATCCAAGGACAAAAAAATATACTTTCTAATATCCATTTCTTTAATAAATCACCCTTTTGTCTCGCTCATACTTAAGAAAAAGTAGTAGGTAAGAGTGAAACAAAAAAGGTGATTTATAAAAGAAATGAACCATATTTTGACCTTTTGCCATTTAATTTAAATTATTCAAATTTATTTTTTTGTTTTTGGTATATTTTTAGGTTCTCAATTAAGTATGTTTTTGTAATTATGATATTTTAGTTCCTTGCACTCTTGTTTATAATACACTTATAGTTAGTCAACCTTACGGGTTAAGAGCAATTTCCTAAACGGAAAATATAGTGGTTTAGTTCTGGAATCATAAAAGCTAGTACGAACAACATTTTTGTATAATTTTTTTTGTAGATGATTTAGAAGTCATTTCTTTAATTTTTGCCAGAAGTAAAAAAAATTGGAGAATGTACAAAAAAAAATATAATGATCTAAAAGTACCTTAACTTTGTACCCCTCTAATTAATTTTGTGCTAGGTTGCTGAAGGTAACTCTCTGGCAAGATGTAGCCTAATCAATTTAGATTATAAATCTGAAAAAAAATTGAAAATCTAACGAGGGAAACTTGAGTTATGACTGCAGAACTAATGCTCGATTTCGTGATTTTTCACAATTTTTCCTCCCAAACTCGCGTGCCCTCTAGGGATTCGCATTAATTATCAGTTATTTGATCATAATTTGCAAAGAAGCTCCAGAAAAGTGGGATGGACTTTCTATTCCTTGTTATTATCTCCAACGGAAAATTTATCGCGGCTGTCTAGGAAGATGCTCTTAAAAAGGAAACCAAAAAAGCGTAAAAACAATGACGTTAAATGTTGGTGCATTGATGAAATCGAATCTCCTTGCAGAAACTGTAACAACAAAAAAGATTTTTCCTATGTACCATATACTTTATGATAATGTGGGACACAAAAGAAATGCTTAGGACGCTTTCGTTCGGCTTGGAACATCCCTTAATCTTGCCACACCTTTTGTCGGTGGTGGGATTAACTAGGCACTCCCCGACTTAGCGATTCAAACAACTTCACTTAGAAATGGCGGAGACTAAGGGATATTCAAGCCGCACGAAAGCTTATTGGCGTTAAGATTTCTTTTGTGTCCCACATTATCATGGAGTATATCGTACTCTTGTTTTGTCTACCAACGCCCTATCACCTTGGTGTCCACTCTAAAACAATACTTCTTTTATACATGTGCATTATATAACTATAAGTATACTATAATCAATGCTTGCACTCTCCTTTTATGAATAAACTGGAGTTATTCAATAAGTGGAGAATAGTTTGGTAAAAAACAGAGAAAACTGAATTTCTCTATCCCGATTATAGTGTAAATATTGTTTTTAATTTTATTGTTATTTTATTGCGACTACAAACATGTTTAACTTTATGTCAAATTAAAACACCTAATTCATTAATTATTGCATTTTATTTTCCTACAATTACATTAACCTTCGTAGGTCTGGACTCATTAATAACACATCGGTCCGAATGGAGTGCATTTGCACCCCACAAGTAATTTGGTATTAAAATATAAATTTTAATCTAATACTTTTGTATTTGTAAAAAAACAATAAAAAATAACATTCTTTAAAAATTCTTCTGAAGTTTCTTCAGCACACTTTTGGCATCGAAGTCTGCTATCAAGAAGTTATAAACCATATTATCGATACTCTACAAAAAATATTACCTTGGGGTGCATTTGCACCCCACTTGGACCTATGAATACAGAGTTTTGTTATAATTTTAAATTATATTTTTGCATAATTATCTCTAAAATTTAAAAATGTTTTCTATATATTTGGGACACCCTATATATGAGTTTTAGTTAGGTTGGTATCCCTTGTTCATGAACATCATCGATTTCTAGAAACGTCATTCGGCATTCGCTGTGAAACTTTAGTGCGTCTGCGTCGTAATCGTAGTTATTTCAAGAAATTTCCCGCGAAATTGCTTAAAATGTTATGTAAAGGGACTTTTGGTAAAAAAAACCTATTACCAAAACCGAAACCCGGTTTTAAAGAACAACGCATAGTGGTTTTCGCAAGGGTCCGGTAAGTGAATTTATTTCTTTATTATTACACGTCTTAAACCGTTCAAAATGGCCGCCATAATTTACAATTACCAGTAAAGACCTTACAAACAGTAACGAAATTATGCGTTGAGTTTAAATTTTATTTTAAATAATGTAAATAAATTATTAATATTATATTATTATTATATAATTTAATAATGTAAATCCTTTGGAATTTCTTGAATAAGTTTTAAGTTGGTACCCCGTTTCCCTAAATTTAAGTTGGTATCCATGTTCCGCAAGCCTACTTCGGCGTAGTAGTTGATAGCGTTAGTGCGGCTGCGTTCTAACTACTTTCAAGAAGCTCCCGCGAAATAGCGTTTAATTCTCGATTTAAATATGTATCGGATTAAGGGATATATAAGTCCATTCCAACGATTGAAACCCAAGAAAGAGAAGCTCGAACCCGAACAACGCGTTAGAATATTCGCAAGAGCCAGGCAAGTGAAATGTTTTACCTAATTTTTCCTAAATCTAGTAGCTGTCAAAATAGGGTTGTTTCTAATATGTATGAGCTCAAAAAATTTGTTATTTTTACTGAGATTAATTTAAATTTTATTTTAAATAATGTAAATAAATTTTTAATATTATATTATTATTATATAATTTAATAATGTAAGTCCTTTGGAATTTCTTGAATAAGTTTTAAGTTGGTATCCCGTTTCCCTAAATTTACGTTGGTATCCAAGTTCCCCAAAGTTTACTTCCTGCGCAGTAGTTGATACCGGCTGCGTCCTTCCTAACTGCTTGCAAGAAGCTCTCCCGCGAATTTGCTTTTAATTCTCGATTTAAATATGCTACGGGTTATGGAACATCAACTGCAAAGATTGAAACACAAGGTAGAAGAGCCCCAGCAACGGATTAAAATATTCGCAAGGCCCAGGCAAGTGATGTTTTACATAATTTTTCCTAAATCTAGTAGCTGTCAAAATGGGGTTGTTTCTAATATGTATGAGCTCAAAAAATTTGGTATTTTTACTGAGATTAATTTAAATTTTATTTTAAATAATGTAAATAAATTATTAATATTATATTATTATTATATAATTTAATAATGTAAATCCTTTGGAATTTCTTGAATAAGTTTTAAGTTGGTATCCCGTTTCCCTAAATTTAAGTTGGTATCCAAGTTCCCCAAAGTTTACTTCCTGCGCAGTAGTTGATACCGGCTGCGTCCTTCCTAACTGCTTGCAAGAAGCTCTCCCGCGAAATTGCTTTTAATTCTCGATTTAAATATGCTACGGGTTATGGAACATCAACTGCAAAGATTGAAACACAAGGTAGAAGAGCCCCAGCAACGGATTAAAATATTCGCAAGGCCCAGGCAAGTGATGTTTTACATAATTTTTCCTAAATCTAGTAGCTGTCAAAATGGGGTTGTTTCTAATATGTAAGAGCTCAAAAAATTTGCTATTTTTACTGCGATTAATTTAAATTTTATTTTAAATAATGTAAATAAATTATTAATATTATATTATTATTATATAATTTAATAATGTAAATCCTTTGGAATTTCTTGAATAAGTTTTAAGTTGGTATCCCGTTTCCCTAAATTTAAGTTGGTATCCAATTTCCCCAAAGTTTACTTCCTGCGCAGTAGTTGATACCGGCTGCGTCCTTCCTAACTGCTTGCAAGAAGCTCTCTCGCGAAATTGCTTTTAATTCTCGATTTCAATATGCTACGGGTTAAGGAACATCAACTGCAAAGAATGAAACACAAGGTAGAAGAGCCCCAGCAACGGATTAAAATATTCGCAAGGCCCAGGCAAGTGATGTTTTACATAATTTTTCCTAAATCTAGTAGGCGTCAAAATGGCGGTCTTTCTGATAATATATAAACGCGCGAAAACTTTGCTATTCGTGTTAAGATTAATCCAATTGTTTCTGTAGAGTTGTTCGAACTTAATATAAAGCTCGAACATAACATTGTTAAATTTTTGACAGGGATCGAGCAGCCGATGTTCCGAATCTCAGTAAATTTTTATCGAATAATTAGATTTTTTCAACGAGGCGGCGTCCATTAATGATGTTACAGGTTTTTTGTGAAATTTTCGCCCATTCCCCTTTTATTACAAGGTGTCAGGCGTCGGTTGGGGGAGAGGGGGAGAGTCTCCCCTTATTCGAACGTCAAGTCACAGAACCAAAACCACTTGTTGTGAATATTCCCAGTAAACAAAATAACATTGAAATAACATATTATAGAATGTTTTCTGGAAACATGCAACGTTACCATGTTTTGAGACAATTACGTTGAATTAACGTTTCATAAATGGTTGCAGGTCGTAGCGCAACAACGTTGACGCGGAATCGTTTCAAATTAAACATTTGTTAAATATTTTAAATAAATATCATAGAAACGCTTAAAATTAAACATTTGTTAAATATTTTAAATAAATATCATAGAAACACTTAAAATTAATAATTTATAAACGTTGATAAAACAGAAATTGCTTATTTCAATAAAAGCGATACTTAAATTCAAAGAAGGGTGGATTTTCAAAAAAAAGACATTGTTATATAAAAATTACATTATATTTTTGAAATATTCTATAAATATGTATAAAAATAAAATTTTACTCATAAATTTTCATAAAACAACATACATGGGTATATTAAAACAGTTATTCCTTGAAATGGACTTAAACCTGCGTTTTTAATCTTTCTCTTCTTAATTTAGAATATCGAAACCAGTTCATTATAATAGTTTCAAAATCTTCATCATTTGTTGGAAAATCCTGTCGTACACATTCTGCAAAACAAATATATGGTTAATAAAAGTTTTTTTTTTTTTTTTTTACGAGGACGATACACTTTGGTCTTGGTCCGAAGACCCAGTACGACCAGTCACAAATCGAGAGAGAGATAAATATCAATTACTAAATCTAAACATCCATGAGCAGATTGCGGGATTCGAACCTGTACCGTCAGCGACCACACTCTTGGATACTATCGATCCAAGCCATGTGGCCACCGAGGCCTCCTTTAATAAAAGTTATTTATATAATTGCATTTATGTCCAAACTATATCTTTTATAATTTCCGTTAATTTTAAATCTTTTAATTTAAAATTGGACTTTTAGCCAGTCCATAAAAATTTTTCACGAAATTCATTGGTAAACGATCTTTGTAATATATTCTTATAAGCAGGTTAGTTACATCGGTACCTCCAGCACTTGATAAAAACAATATCTAAAATAAAAAAAAGACCTAAGTTCAAAATCTTAAAATATTTACTACTATTAGAATAAAAATTTTATTCTATTCTATTTAGTTTAACTAAAATAATAACATTCTCTTTAATTTTACAATATATGCTACTATATAGTTAAACCGCGCAGCAAACAGGAATTCCAACCTAATTGACATTGAATCAATTCAGCGACGCTGAATTTTCCTACACATGCTCAAAAGTTGTATATTAGTTGTGGTCTCTACTACAACCCTCTACTAGTTGTAGTAGTCCCTACTACAACCCCCCAGCATGGGTAAAAAATTCAGTGTCGTTGATTTAGCTCAATCTTAGTTAGGCTGGAATTCTTGTTTGCTGGCCGGTCCTACTATACTAAAAAATATACCAATTCATTTTTGAAGTCTTCTTAACTTAAAACGTCTTCTCCAAGAAGACTTTTAATTCTTCTATTGCACTTAGAGGAAACTTGTTGTAAAAACATCATTTCACAACAACTCTTCACCACTTTCGGAATCATCATGGTGAAGTTTCCTTCTTCTTTTACATTTTACCAGCAGCTACTCATTTTCAGATTTGGAAGTTATGGAACAATGATTAATGAGTTATTTTTTCCTAGCACCTTTATAATTGCCTAATAATGTAAATAAAGGAGCATAAGTGTAAAATAATTTTAATGAAAATTAATTTAAAAATCTATGTGTTTCTTTATAAAACTTACTAAACGTTCCATTTATCGACACTTGGTGTAGATCCAAATAAATTTCACTTGGTTGTAATTCTTGAATATATTTTGCTGTGCATTTTTTGGCCAAAAACACCAATGTTTATTTTTTTCTCTCCACAATCCATCTACGTGTAACTATCAGAAGTTACGATGAAAGTGACAACTGCATAAATTTCCTAAAATAATGTTTAATTTAATTTATTCCAAATATAACTATGAAATCAAAATAAGTAAAAAGACACCGATTCAGTACGTAAGAGAAAATAAGATACAAAAGTTTCTTAATTTTAAAATCAAATTTTTAGTACCTATTATTTACTTTTATATTGCAAGTAAATATATATTTTGAAATCCCACGGGTGGCAATATAAATTTTATTTATGCAAAAACTTATTAAAAGGGAATATTATTGGAACCAAAATATGTATCAGAACATACCGGGTGGAAATGAAACTAGGGCCACCCCTGGCATTTCTTTATTTATGAAAATAAAAAATTAGAATTTTAGTATCTTATATGATTTAAGAAAACAAATTTTATGGATCGAATAAATCTTTCATTTTACTTCCGGTTTATCAGGAAATGGCACCCACTTTCTTATTTTAAATGTAACCCCCTGATTTTTTCTACGTAAAATCAAACATTGGATAGTTTTAAGTATGTTTATGACAAAAAAATTTGAATTTTTTTTTGGTAAAAAATTTGAGTAAAACCTACAAAAACTAATTTTTTAATAAAATGCTGTGGTGCACTAGGTCAAAGGCTTTTTGGTAGTCCAGGAATAAACACCTGACTTGCTCCCCTCTATCAAGGCATTGATTTAAGTATTCAAATAAATTTGTAATAGCTGTGTAGGAACTTTTATTTTGAAGAAAACCATTCTGTTTATTGAAATTAAAATTGATGACATTAAGATATTCCCGAAGTCGCATTTGTATAATTTTTTCAAATATTTTAGAGAATGTTGTTAATACCGATATTGGTCTGTAGTTATTTGGACTGATCTTACTATTAGCTTTATAGATCGGTGTTACCTTTGCGACTTTTAATTCGTTAGGGAATTCTCCCAGTTTAATGTATTTGTTAATTATTTTTACCAGATGTGGTGCTAACGTATCTAGTATATTTTTTATTTGTTTGGTTTTTATGTTGTCATATGCTGGTGTTGCATTGGGTTTTAGATCTGTAATAATTTTTTTTATTTCATTGACATTAGTAAGCCTACAATAGGCGGAAGTTATAGGAAATTCTTGAGTTAATTGATCGATTCTTGTTTTAGATGCTTGATTAGTATTACTTTTTAATTTCAGTATGCCATCTGTAAAGTTATTTAAAATTTCAGCAATTTCTAAGTTGTCATTAATGATTGTACCATTATCATCTTCTATTGCATTTATAGGTAGAGTGTGGTTTTCAGTGTTCGTTATTTTCTTTATAATTTTCCATGTATCTTTAATAGATTGCAAGTAAATATATATTTTGGAATCCCACGGGTGGCAATATAAATTTTATTTATGCAAATACCTATTAAAAGGGAATATTATTGGAACCAAAATATGTATCAGAACATATATTATCTGTGAACTCTTCCCTGCTCGATAAAACTAAGTCCATCTGTACTTTCTTTGACTACGTTTATATCGAGCAACTCAACCCAGCTTGAATTCGGCTTGGCTTGACCTCTACACCATTTGAAGTACATGTAAAAAGTCAAATCAAACCCAAATTCAAACTGGCTTGACCTGCTCGAGCTAAACGTAGTCTTTACTTTAATTATTTTATTACTAATTTTATTATTTATTTTAAAATACACATATCAAAATTGTTTCAACAAAGAAAATAAAAGTTGAAAATCTTTATTTTAATAAACATTAGTTTATTTTTTTTTATTTATACAGCTACTGCAAAGTTTAAAAAAAATTATGACTTAACCTTAAAAGTTAAAGGGCAATTCCAGAAAAAATAGTTAGGAAATGTTTTTTTTATGCTTTTAGCTTGCTTTTCTAGCTCTAATATTAATAACAATTATTAATTACCTTATTTCGGGCACTGCTTCCAGCAACAGATGCAGGTGTCGTTCCATCCAGTTCCATCATGTAACTTGATGTAACTGCCCGCTGGACGTAACCAGAATGTACCTACCGCGCCCCTATTTTGCTTGGCAAAATTTAAAAAATGTACAAGATTTCAATGTGATTTCAATGTTCATTGCAACGTTGCATTAATGTTGCAATGAAACGTTTAAAATACGTTATGTAACATTACACGTCTACTGAATAACATTTTTTCAATGTTTCATTGCAACGTTGTATTATTGTTGCTTTGAAACGTTTAAAATACATAATGAAACATTACATGTTTACTGGGATAAAATATTAGGAATACATGACTAACTTGGAAATTTCAGTAATTTGTAATTTCCTTTTCCCTCGAATATTAATTATTACCATAACAAGCCTGTGCTAGACTTTGGCCGAACTCTGTACACAATTCAAGCAAAGATGTTGGCTTCAATTATGTGAAGTTATCACGTAACTAGTTTAAGTTGGTAGTAGCTGTCAAATTAAGGTTGGCGTTATTTTTATGTCTGTCATCTGTCATGTCGTTCGTTTGGTTCGGTTTGGTTTTACTGGATTTTCCATTAATTTTGTTTTGAGTTTTAACAAGTAATTTTTATATTTATTTAAACAGTGTTTTAAACAAATTACGTTTAATATGGTTCCACCGAAGCCAAAAAAGGAGAAGGACACTCAACATATACAAGCTTTTGCTCGAATGAGGTACAAACATGAGTTGTTCTTAGAATTCCTTCACTATTATCATTAACAGCTACCAAAGCCTCTCTATTTACTTATTATAACCTAGAATTTGTTTCTAACTGCTTATAGGCTATTTACTAGAACTCGTAAAATGTGAACGAGTACTTTTATATCAAATATAACCGATTGTAAACCTTCCGATTAATATGTATGAGGTATTATTTTAAGGACGAGGCACTTTACTTATTACTTACTCAAAAAAAATTTTATGCATTGACTCGTTATATTTTTATATTAATAATAGTTGAAAATTTTAGGATTTAATATCGTTTTTAGAACCGATTATGTCTATGCAGTGATATTACTATTTTACACACTAACGATATGATCGGGACATATCCTAGCCGTTTTTTGTAGGATGGAAGCTTCGTTTTTAAAATTTATATAATTTGTTGCTTTTTTGCAGACCTTTCAATGGGCAGGAACTAGATTCTCATGCAAAGGAATGTGTTACTCTAACGGAAAAGGAGGTAGTCGTTAATTTACCCCACGGAAGCAAAAGATATGTATTTGACAAGGTGTTTGGCTCCCATTCCAAACAAAGAGATGTTTACAAGTCAGTTTGCGAACCTATTATTAAAGAGGTTCAATTGGGATACAACTGCACAATTTTCGCTTATGGTCAAACCGGTACCGGTAAAACCTACACCATGGTTGGAGAGGAAACGGGACCTGATGTAAACTATCTTGAGGTAATTAAATTTATTATTTTATTTAAATTTTGAGGTAAATATTATAGAAAAAATTGATAATTTAAGGTGGGTAGGTGGGTTACCAGTAGAAAAATTGATGTTTTTTGGGGCGAGTTTGTGGGTAATCGGTTTTTTTTTAATCATCCATCTCGGTGCTATGGCCTCTTCTTGATAGGTCTGCACGAAAATCATTCTTAAATGGTAGGCACTCTCCAGACTGAACAAAAAGTTTGAAAAATATAGGGTTTGGTTTTTTTAATGTTAAGGGATGTAATTCCGGTGTGAACCTCGGTCATTAAGCTGAGGCCAAGACAACTGCCTTCAAAATGCATATAATAATAAAACACGTTTAAAGTTTTTGGATCGTGTTATAATGACGGTTTAGATTCAATGGCGGGAGGGTTCATTCCGTTGGTAGGTCTGAAAGACCAAAAAGTGCAAAAGAAAAACTTTTTTCTTTGCCCGTTGTGCTGGTATCCCCCGTTAATTAATTATAAACATTTAAATTAACTCACTTTTGTTTTTAACAGGACTCTCACTCAGGAATAATTCCAAGAGCATTGGATCATTTATTCGACGGCTTGAAAAAAACTGAAGAGTATGATTTTACAGTTCGAGTTTCATACATGGAAATTTATAACGAAGTCCTAACAGATTTATTGAGCATAGATGAAGGCAAAACTTTGAAGTAAGTTATATTTATTATATTATTACTATACTTTAAAATTATATGAAAATCAATTTTTTATAAGAAATTTTAAAAATGAGATTGCAATATTTTCAGATAAAATCAACAATCTCTTTTTTTAAATCTTTCATATTCGAATCAAGGTTAAAAATTTAAGCGGTATCTTTACTCTTTTGCCATACGATGGTAGCGCTGATGGTATTCTTCTAATGAGTATTGAGTTAAGTACCTTTTTAAAATTTAAACAAATTCGTTTTTGTGGCACCCTTAAATGTTTTATTATTTTTTTTGCGCTTGCGCCGCTTGCTAGATTCTTATTACAGGTTTTTTATTTATTTAATGCTTAAGAATTTGAAAAATACTGGGTGTCCCAGATCACCCGTACCACCTCTTTGTTTACTTTCGTGGTAATTTTTTTTAAGATCAATGTACATAGGGTTCTCCAAGTAAAGAGGTGGTACGGGTGGTCTGGAACACCCTGTATATGCATGCTGAGTTATTTATTTATTTCTTGTGTTTAATATAAAATTCTTACCTAAATTATAATTAACTAATTAATATCTATAGGATATATGAGGACTCTAAATCTAAGGGGTCTGTCCAAATCCACGGTTTGGAAGAAGTGACTGTCTTTAATAAAAAAGAATTGCATAACATATTAAAGATAGGCTCCGAAAAGAAAAATATGGCGGCAACTGCTCTTAATCCTCAATCCAGCAGAAGCCATACTGTTTTTACTATCACAATTCATGGCCGAGAAACAACGCCTGATGGCGAAGAATTAGTAAGGACAGGAAAATTAAATTTAGTTGATTTAGCTGGAAGTGAAAATATAAATAAGTCTGGCGCTATTGATAAAAGAGCCAGAGAAGCAGGAAATATCAACCAATCATTGCTTACTCTCGGTAGAGTAATTAAAGCATTAGTCGATAAATCATCTCACGTCCCATACCGTGAATCTAAACTCACGAGAATTTTACAAGACAGTCTTGGTGGCAAAACAAAGACTACCATCATTGCAACTTTTACGCCAGCATCGACTAATATTGATGAAACAATTAGCACATTGGAGTACGCTTTTCGTGCCAGAAATATAACTATCCGTCCTGAAGTTAATCAAAAGGTATCCAAGACCGTTCTAGTCCAAAATTATTTGGAACAAATTGAGAGACTTAAAAAAGATTTAACAGCGGCACAGAGAAAAGAAGGAATCTACATGAATCCTGAAAATTACAATATATTTGTAACAGAAAAAGATAAGCTCCGAGACGAATTGTATAAATCAGTAGAAGAATGCTCAGGATTAGGTTACCGCATCCAAGAAATGGACCGCATCAATGAAGAATTACAAGCTGTGTATGGAACAAAGGAAATTCAGTTACAAGATGCTAATGATAAACTAAGTAAGTTTAAGAAAGGCTACAAGGATTTACGGAAACAAAGATGCATTCAACAAGTACTGATTGATCGTTATGACGACTCACAAACAGAATATATTAATTATTCCAAAGATCTCTCTGAAGCCCTCGATAAATATTTGTTTGAACATGGAGTTTTGAGAACAAAAGTCGATCATTTCTATACCATACAAAATGATAATGATAAATCAGTAAAAGTTTTATTTGACTCTTTTAATGAACAACGTATGAAAATGATGCTTACAATGACATCATGGACAGAAACCTTTGATTATGTTAGTACCTCTATTACGAAAGCCATGGAAGATTACATCGACAAAGAAGACAAAGTTCTTGACAAGTTTAAGGATGGATTTAACTCTAATCAAGGATCCATAACAAGTATTGCAAATGACATTGTATCTAACTTAAAATCAGAAATTGACAGATTTCAAGACTTTAAATCAGTACATCAAGAACATGTTAAAGTGGCAGCTAAAGATCTTATTGATAAAGTAATAAATGTTAATGGTAACAAAATTTTTAAATCATTGGAGAACATTGAATTATTTAAATTCGAAATGGAACAAAAAGTCTCTGAAAACGTATCAGATTTATCTAACTCTGTAAGTAATTTCCAACTATCACCTGTTTCTTGTTTTAAATAATTTAATAATTTTTAGTTGTCGGATCTAATGTCAAAAATTAAAACATCTTCCATGAAGATTCAACAGGAAAAAGAGGACCTTCAAGGCAAAATGGATAATGCTATAGACACCCTATTTGAGTATTCGAGGGGTATGTTGGCTAACCTTAGGAGTTTAGAAGAAAATAATTGTGAATATGCTGAGGTATGTAAAATTAACAAAACTATTAACAAATGATTTAATTTAAAATTACATTTTAGAAAATTGAAAGAATGATAACTCAGCAAGGAATGTTTTTGGACGAGTTAAAAAGTGCTCGCCCTAATGCAAGTGTCGGTAAGATGTTCCAAGAAAGTAAGAATCATTGTGTGAACATGGACGACAATTTACGAGATTTGCAAGGATTAAAAGAAAGCTTATGTGCCAGTATTGATAATAAGATTGAAGCAGATGAACAAGGTATACTGCAACTTACCCAAAGTTTTGAGTTAACAAAAGAAAAGACTTTCGACGAAATTAGTCGCTGCTCTCAATGTGTTTCACAAGAGTGCAATAAAATAAATTGCATATTAGAAAATGCGATGTCCGATTTCAAAACGGGTACGGAGAAGATTTTTGCAGAAGAAGAAGAGCATATAAATGAGCTCGAAGAGTACCTACAGACTTCTAAGAATAACCAAGAATTGCAAATTCAGGTAAGAAATGAAAATTTTAATAATTATTTTTTTTTAATTATAAAAATATTTTTAGCGTTTACAAGAGGCCAATTGTGAGCTAGAAATTGAAAGAGGTTCTTTATTGAATGAATTACAATTGTGTCGATCCTCTTTAACAGTTGATATTGATACTAATATTAATCAACTTAAAGCTGCTGACGTTACCCAAAAATCTATATTTCAAGATTGTATCGATAAACAGAAAGAAGATATGCAGATTTATTATTCTAATTTCAAAGTTGCTCCTCAAACTGGGCAAACTCCTAGTCGTGAAGGAAGTTTTGTTAAAAAGGAGATGCCCTCTAGAGTAACTAAGAAAACGGTTGCTACACTATTTCAATCCTTGGAAGAGGTAAGAGTTTTTCACATACTTTAAAAACGAAATTTTACTTTTTTGTTGTTTTAGGAGGGTGTAGATAGTGATAATTCAATGATCCTACCTGAGGATGAATTGACCGATATCGACAGTAGTGTATTAGAAACCGAAGATTCTGAGAAATCCATTTTAGAAGAAAATGGTTCAGAAGCTGGAAAAAAATCAGAAGATGACAAGCCAGCATAATGTATTTTATTATATATTTTATTGTAAATTGAATTAATTAATAGTAATAGTTTTAATGTTTCACAATTTAAAAAATTAATCAAAAAAAAAAAGTTATTTATTGTATCATTTAGTTTTAGAAAGTTATGGCCTTAATTGTAATTGTAATTCAATGTGCCATCATCAAATACTACCATTACATGTTACTTATGGTATATAATATTTATAACAACTACGTTCATTTATTAAAATTTTTATAAAATTAATTGTTTTCATTTATCTAACAATACACCCTGTCCCGTAAGCGGATGATCAAACGAAGTAAGCTGATAGAGGAGGTTATTTCAAATGAAAATATAACCACTTTTTTTGTTACAAAATGTGGTTCATGAGATTTCAGGTTTTGTATTTTTCAGAAATCGAGCGATGCGTTTACTAAAATAAAATTAAGAAGCTTCAATGAATTGTTTGGGTATTTTTATTTTGTGTCACGGTCCCTGAAGGTTGTATCTTTCAAATGGGCTTATTCGTTTCAGCATATTATGTGAACCATGGTATGATGGTTAGTGGATGGTATGTGTTTTTTGACATCGAACATCATCTCACATACCATTCCCACTATCCCACTTAATATACATGAACATGAAGCTTATTCGTTTCAGCATAATATGTGAATCGTGGAATGATAGTTAGTGTTTAATGCCATCTGACATCATCCCCACTTAATAGGCTTATTCGTTTCAGCATAATATTAAGTGAATCGTGGTATTGTCCATTAACTATCTTTAGTGGATGGTAAGTGTTTTTTGACATCAGACATTATCTCACTTACTTTTCCCACTTAATACAAATGGAGCATGGTTAGGTTAGGTTAGGTGTGACATACCACGATCACTTACCACTTCAAGCAAAAATGAATATGTAAAATTCACTTACTACTGCCAAACGAATAAGCCTATGGTTAGTGGTTTGACATACCACGATCACTTATCACTTACTACCACTTCAAGCGAAAATGAATAGTATGTGAAACTTCTCCACTTACCAGTGCCAAGTGAATCAGCCCTAATAAAAGCCTTTTCAGGAACTTTGTAATTATCTATCAAATAAAAAAGATTTTGTGAAAACTTTTGTTCACTAAAAATGTTATAGTTGATTTTCAAATTACCTTGGCAGAAAATATTGTACTAAAATAAAGTTGAACTTCTACCAGAGAAAGTTGCCTACTTCATGCAGAATCTGATAATTTATAATGCATGTAGGTAATCTGAACAGATTTTTTTAAATTGTTTTTTTTGACAAATAGTTCGTTTTTTATTATGGTCAGAAATAAAACAAAGTAAGTCAAGTAAAGATTTTTATTATACTAACCTTGCGATAAGTTCTAAAAATCATCTTTTATTTAAGATGAGAACTTGACGATGATTTGGGAGAGTAATAAAGGTAAAGGTGAATAATTCAAATCCCAACTTTTCAAAGATAGAAAATGTTTATTACATAAGTAGTGCAACCAGTTTCGCCTTCATAAGGGCATCATCAGGCAGATTAACAATTTGTATTTATAAATAAGACATACTAACGCAATCTGGTACTCGTCATACCGTGATCCTAGGGCTGTAATACGGAACGCCCAAACAACTATGAACGACTAAGCAACTAGGCTTTGTGAAGGACTGCCTAAGCAACTAGGCTTATAGTGAGCGCCTGAGCAACTAGGCTTATTAGTAAGCGCCTAAGCAACTAGGCTTATTAGTAAGCGCCGAAGCAACTAGGCTTATTAGTGAGTGCCTAACCAACTAGGCTTAATTTTATGGGGCGTCCAAACAACTAGGATTATTTTCTAGGAGTGCCTGTGTATCTGTGAAATACCAAAATCAGTGGATAAAAAGAAAGACCATTCTTATTAATTAACACTAATTTTATCCGTTGATGTATAAGGATACATGATTGATATTTTCAGCCCCTCTTGAATATTTTGGTCACTAACAACCTGTATACAATTTGGAATTGAATGTAAAAAAGTTTGGACATGTGGTTAAAAAATAACAACAATAAAATTATTTATATTTTATTATAATTACGTATTATCACATATAAAAGTAGGCACAACGTGATAGAGAGAATATTTTTAATGGGGAATTTAAGAATTTATTTGTTGGTGCTACTGTAAATTTGATTATTCACATTAGCCAACTTCTTTTTAATTTTAAAATGCGATGAAAATTTTTCAGCTTTGTTGTCTGATAAGAACAATTATTTTACATATTACAATTGACATTACATTTATACGCATAAAACACATTAAAAATGTAATAAATAATTAAAATCAAAGTCAATAAAAAGGTACCAATGAATAAAATTATTACCTTTTCATTCATAAAATTTAATTGACTATTGAAAATGAGTCCCTGATATAATGCTACATTGCAAATATCGTTTACAAATGTAGAATCTGATCATGAGGTAACAGGAACGGATTTAACATAAAACTTTTTAAAATTTTCACCAGATACACTTAAAAGTATAAAATAACAAAAACTCTTAAAAATTTAAAACAAAAACAATTCTAGGAGTATTTAATTTTACGCAAGTCCATATCGATTTAAATACTCCATTAAAATATAATAATTAATACTTTTTAGTGTACCTAAACAATCACAATAGAATCAAATGAACACACTTAAAATCCCCATTAAAATCACAAATACAACTTAATTTAAGCTGTTGATGGCCGAGGATGCCCTTCCCAGGCATCTATTTCACTTTGCTTCTGCGCCCGTTTTAATTCTAAAATAATTAATTTAATTAGCATTCAATGATTTAAGTGATTAAATAATTACCTTTCGCGATTCTTAAAGCTTCTCTTTCTTTTTGTTGCACTTCCCGGCTGATGGGGTTTTTCGCTCCAAGAGCTGTTGTAATCATTCGTCTAGCAGTTAACATCGTAGTTGGAGGTCGCTTCATTGCAGGCTTTAAATCACTTTTTATAGCAATTTGCGTTGCCACAGTTCCAGCCATTGTCATCGGGCGAGATTTGATAAAGTCATTTTGAAGCGCCAAGGCTCTTGTAGCTTAAATATATTTATTTACCATATTATTATTAATTGTATCAACTTATAGTTCTATCAATTTCTGATTCGAACACTTTACGTTTTATCATTTTATCATTCTAGCAATTACCGTTCTAACAATTAATCTGTCACTCTTTATATACAGGGTGTCCCGGAATAACTGTGACAAATTTTTTATGGTGATAGAAGAAGTGAAACTAAGCATTGTTTTTCAAATTCATATTTCTAGCTAAAAACTATAAAATCTACTTTTACTCCGAATTATTGGCCGAAAATGTGCATCCTTATGTGAAAAAACTGTGGCCAAAATTTCAAATTAATATCTCCTATAATATTTATTTTATTTACAAAAAAATATTTTTTTTGAAAATTTTTGAAGTGGTATAATTTTTTAAGGAAGCATTTCCGGACAATACTTTATAAGTAAAAAATGCTTGGCTTCACTTCCTCTATCACCATAAAAAAATTGTCACAGTTATTTCGGGACACCCTGTAGAATATCAAAACTGTTGTTATGGGTGGAAAGTACTGTTTATTTTATTTAACATACCTTGTATCGACGAGCCTAATATCAAAAGCGCGTGTGTTTCATCGCACCACTTTATGTACATACATTCTTTATTAATATCGTTATACGCTTGCATTAAATCTTGGGTTCTAAACGATGTAGGAAAATCGTATAATTCTATGACATGGTCAAGTTCTTGCATTTTGGGATTAATAACTTGTTTTTCGATTTCCGTATCGGGCTCTTCTTCAGATTCTTCTTTGAGCTAAAATAAACTTGACATGTAATAAATTATACAAAAGAGACCTTACCAATAAATACCATGTGTTTTTAGTTATTATATAATTTATTTTAAAAATTTATTGTAAACTTTACATCAAACACAAAATATTACACGCACTAAATTGGTTTTGGAAAAATCGAATTAATCTGCAAATATTTTTGTGGTTTGTGTTAAAAATTAAATTTTTTTATTATATAATGTTTAGTATTTGATGTAAAAATACCTATTTTAATAATCAAGAAGAGATAATTAAGCAATTTCAAACCGTTCATTAAGAATTAATAAAAATATTTTTTGTTAGATGTTAAAAATTTATTTTTGTATGAAAACTTTTTGGTTTGAATATACAGTATCGGATAAAAGTAGAACAACATTTAATTTTTTTAAAAAACGGGCTCTTTACAAAAAACGTTCGCTTAGCGGCGTTTTCCCCAAAAATAAAAAACTGATTTAAATAATATTTTTTTCCAACGCTATCAATAAGTTAAGGTATAAATGAAGAGTTTGACGTTTTGTTTTTTGTTTTAAGTATATTTTTATACTTTTTACTGCATCCCAAAAATTAAGTAATACAGTTGAACTTCCATAACTCGAACTTCTATAACACGAAATTTTCTATATTTTGAATTTTTTACGAAATGAGCATCTACATAGCATTTTACATGAAAATTTGATTCTATATCTCTATAATTTCTATAACTCGAATTTTTCTACATCTCGAAGAAATATTTGGAAATTTTGAGGTTGATTAACTTCCATAACTCGAATTTCATGCCTTGTTATTGTGTATTTATTCATTTTCCTAATATTCCTATTGTTTGCCACTTACAATAAGTACCTGCTTTAATTATCTTTAAGACCGATGTGCCATTAACAATGCGTGGCAAGTCATTACAATGAATCTTCTACTCTAGCATTCATAAAATGCAAGCGTACCATAAGTTAAAGAAATTAGTACATTTTCATTTAGTATTTTATTCGGAAGCACACGTTACAGTTGTGAAAATGAGTGATATTGTAAAAGAAAGATGAATGCACTATCGTTGTCAGACAAAGTGAGGGTGATCAGTGAAATTGACAAAGGGGTGAAGAAGAAGAAGGATATTGCTGCAGTACTCTTTCGACAATTATCAAAAGTCCTGAAAAAATCTTGGCCATAGCTGCAAATGGTGCCTTTTCTTTGCGGAATCATTGGGTTACCCTGATTTCATCGCCAGTGTTGGTTGGCTCGATAAATTTAAAAAAAGGCATAATATTATTCACAAAGTAATGAGCGGAGAAAGTGCAAGTGTTAATAACCATGACTGTGAAGATTGGAGAAACAATATTTTACCTGAAGGCCATATCACAAAAGACATTTTTAATGCAGACGAAACTGGTTTATTTTTTAAATGCTTACCTGATAAAACACTAACATTTAAAAACGAAAAGTGTTTTGGTGGGAAGAATACCAAGGAAAGAGTTACCGTCCTTATCGGTGCCAACATGTGTGGTACCGAGAAACTAAAACCATTGGATATTGGAAAATCAAAAAATTCAAGATGTTTCAAAGGGAAAAAATTTTTACCCGTTACATACAGAAGTAATAAGAAAGCTTGGATGACAAGCCCTCTTTATGAAGAATGGCTTTTGAATTTGGATAAAAAATTTCATGCTCAAAAACATAAAATCCTTTTGTTTGTGGATAACTGTCCAGCACATCCCAGGATAACCAAGACGCTTACATCTATCAATGTTGTTTTTCTTCCACCAACATCAAAGCTTCAACCCATGGACCAGGGAATTATTAATAATGTCAAATTACACTACTGTAAAAAAATATTAAAACAGATTGTAATTGCTCTAGAAGATAGAGATGAAACTAGTCAGATTACTCTATGGGGTGCGCTAATAAATTTATCTAAAGCGTGGGACAATGATCTACAGCAGGCAACTATAAAAAAAGGCTGATTTCAAGAAAAAAATTGAAAATAATTGGAGTGATGAAGATGATACGCCTTTATCACAAATGAAAACATTGTTTCAGTTGTACACGAAAAAAGTTGAGAGTAATGTGTCTTTGGATGAATATTTGGGTATAGATAATGATGTAATTGTGGAGGACTATCCAACGGATGCCGAGATTTTAGACAAAATCAGACAACAAGAAGAAGATGGTTTATCTGATGAGACAACTACAACAGTTCAAATTCCACATCCACCTTCCAATAAAAAAATGAGGAATATTCTTAAAAAGTGCAGCAAATATGTATATTCTAAAGACAGAACAACCGATAATGTGTATCACGCTTAGGAAAACTTTGTAGATAATTTTTTAATCTAACACAATAAAAAATTACAGATTTTTTTAAAAATTAATGTTTTGTGTAAGAATGTTCAGTCTATTTTGATTATACTTAGAATATTATATGTACATATTTATGTATACAATTTTTAAAAATAAATGTTAGTTTCTATAACTCGAATTTTGTATATCTCGATTTTTTTTTTAAGTCCCTTGAAGATTTGAGTTACGGAAGTTTGACTGTATTTTAAGAAATTTTTGGACAGCTGTAAAAAGTTTAAAAATATACTTAAAACAAAACATCAAACTCTTCGTTTATACCTTAACTTATTACAAGTGTTGGAAAAAAAATATTATTTCAATTAGTTTCTTATTTTTGGGGAAAACGCCACTAAGCGAACGTTTTTTATAAAGAGCCTGTTTTACTGTTGCTGTATGAGTATATGGTTTGACTTACTAAAATAAAAAAAGAAGAAATAGGTAGCCACAAAACTCATCTGTATACCAGAAAAAGAAATTTTAGAAAAGCTCCTCTGGAAAAAAGTTATGACAAAAACCGCAAATATCAAGAGAATTTCAAAATTGCCTATGCTAATTATCAAGCAATTATAAACTAAAAAAATTCTTGAATAACTCAAAAGCGTTTCGAACATTTGACTCTAACATCTTAATTTTGTAAGCAATAATTTAAAAAATTTAAATGTTGCTCTACTCTATTCCAATACTGTACTTGCGGATAGTTATAATTTATAATAATTGAAACTGTACCTTATACAAGATGAGATTTTAATGCGACATCCGATGATAACTCTTTTATTTATTCAAATAAAAAAGGTAATAAAAAAATGAGGTGATCCACTAAAAACCTATAATTATTATGAAATATACAAGTTACTACTCTAACTTTGGAACACACCTGCATAATTTACATTTTAAATCCAATTTTTTATCGGACACTTTTCGGGATAAAATTATTACAGAAAATAAATTAAAACAAAAATACTTAATTTAGTTTTTTTTTCAAATAAAAGAGTTATGGTGTAATGTCGTATTAAAAACTCACCCTGTATAACTTGAAGCGGTGATTAAAAATGAGCAAAAATGTTAAATAAAATCTCCGTAATTTACTTGTTCATTGTAACTATCCTCCTGGTCATCCTCGCAAAATAAATCTTCCCAATTGGCAACTTGGACAAGTTTAACGGGACTTTTTTTAATAGATTTATTTGAATGTTTTTTGACATCGAGTTGTAAAATAACATTGGCTTTCGGTGTTTTAATTAAAGGTTTAGATTTGCGGTTTACGTTTAAAGTGGGTGCCTCTTCTTTTTCCTTAATCTCAGGATCGCTTCTTAAATTAGATAACTTAATCACTAGATTATCCATCGTTTTTGTACTATTTGCTTCGTTATTTTCGTTGGTTTTATTTACAGATACTCTTTCATTCGACTCGATTTGTTGACTACAATATTCATTGGGGGAATCAGGTTTCACATTCTAAAAAATTATAAAATTATTTCAAAAAATGTGTTAAGGACATCGTCAAGGTAAAATATAAGGTCAGGTATTTGAATATCTTACTTCTATTGAATCGTTTGGTGGGGAAATATTAGCGTCTTTAATCGGTTCCCTAAAATTTTCATAATTATTTAAATGCGAAAATTATTTTTTTAAAAACTTACGTTTTATTTCTACCGGCTGGGGGTACGTATAGTCTTTGTGTAGGGCGATTTCTGCGTTTTAAATTGTATTCAGTTGCATCCATTTTTACTTATTTTTTATTGCACTAATTCACTATTAAAACATTTTAATTAATCGCATGTTGCTTCGGTTAAGAACATTTGATAAATACCTGAGTTGTAAGCTTCACATAAAAAGCATTGAAAGTAAATGGATTTTAAAATGAAAGTAAAACTGAGTGGTTTACATAACTTATAACATTACAAAATACTTTCTCTTCCAGGCATATGTAATAGTTCCTTCCTTGTTGCCTCTCAATGCAGTAATCAGCTATAAACAGTTTATGAGGAGCCTTATAACCATTTTTAGATTCAACTGTTTATTTATTTATAATTATAATAATATTTAGTTCGCGGTGTCAATCACACCAAAATTAACCCCCACAACTTTTCAACATACCCAATAATAATTTCTAAAAATTAATTCCTAAATTGGTCAATCTTCTTTAAAAATCAATAATAAACACGTGCACACGCCCTTAAACCACCCTCGCACACGTTTTTTTCCTATTAAACGGCACCAAAATCAAACAAAATTGTTAAAATACACAGGGTAGAAGAAGACAATTTCTATGGTTATATGATAATAGAAAACACCCCTTCACGCAAAATTAAGAAAGTCATGACGGTTTTTTCATGAAATATGACAACACGCCTACTATTAAAAATGTTCGTTTTTTAAATCTACACATTCCGTTAAAATTATAATTAAAACTTTACATATTAATAAATTATTACTCAAAACAATAAACAAATGAATAATTAATTTATTGCATTTATACCAACAAAAGATATGCAACCAAGTTTACGTAAATTTTTAATATTTCAAACAACTAAATACAAAAATATAATTTAAAATTATTATTATTTTTAAATGATAATTTATAGCAAAACCACGTTTTTTTTAATTATTTAATTTTAAATTTATCATCTAAAATTAATGGCAACGCTGTAGGGGTGGTATGTTGGTTGCGTGTTGCAATTACGATTTATAACCTCAATTAATTAAATCAGTTTTAAAAATAACAGTTTAAAAATCTAACAAAATGAGTAAAACTTTTTTATACTTCGCTTATGGTAGCAATTTATTAACAAAAAGAATACGGCTTAACAATCCTACAGCGGAAAGATTTGCTATTGGAAAAATTAAGGTAATTTTTTTAATTATTTTATCACCTGACTTTTTATTTATTTTAAAATCTACGCAGTAAATAATGCTTTATTAATTCTAAATATTAATTTATAAATTTGTGTTGCGTTTATTACTAATAAAATTATTGTAATTAATTATAATTATTTACTTATAACGCTTATGCAACTAAATGTACACGCATACTTGGTTGCCTATAGATTTTGTAAAATATTTTAATATACTGGGCGCTCCAAAAGTAACGTTTCATGGTTTAAATAATTATTTAAAAAAAATTATATGGTTATTAACTAAATTAACATAAATCTAAAAAGTACAATTTCAAATCATTTTTTTTTATTATTTGTGCAAGTGCAAGCTAAAATTCAAAGTTTGAGTATACAGGGTGCCCCATTTGACGTTATGGGTATCTTTGTTATTATTGGAGATAGAAAGTCGGTTAAATGGACAAAGTAGTAGAGATTTTTTCGAATATTAATAATTCATTTACAAATAATTTGAATATCGCATCGTTCTAACGCTATCTTGAAAAAACAAGAAAATGCGATTTTCTAAATATGGCTATAACTTCGTTAATTTCGGTGGTACCAAAAATTTTTTTTGACTTAATACAGACAATTTTTGTGTACAATGCAGTAAAACAAATGAATAATTTTTTTCGCCAACGGATTGACGGGAAATGAACCAAACTTATTTTTTTCTTATGGCAGCCATATTGGATTTATACATATTTGGAATTAGTGTATTTAGAGTAATTTGATATATCATATGCAATATTTTAAGAAAAATAAAAATAATTTTATTTTACTAACCAAAAATGGCCTTGAATAGATGTAAACTGCCAATACATATGTGTTAAGATTTATTTTACATTTAATATTTTAAATAGTTACATTTATGTTAATGACAATTTACATCTCTTAAAGTTCAATGTTAGTTTGCAAAATAAAATAATTTTATTACATATGGTATACCAAATTACTCAGAAAAAAATACTGATTCCGAATATGTGTAAATTCAATATGGCTGCCATAAGAAAAAAATAAGTTTGGTTCATTTCCGGTCAATCCGTTAGCGAAAAAAAATATTCATTTGTTTTACTGCATTGTACACAAAAAATTGTCTGTATTATGTCAAAAAACTTTTTTGGTACCACAGAAAATAAAGAAGTTATAGCCATATTTTAAGAATCGCATTTTCTTGTTTTTTCAAGATAGCGTTGGAACGATGCGATATTCAAATTTTTTGTAAATGAATTATTAATATTCGAAAAAATAATAACAAAGATACCCATACAGTCCAACGTCAAATGGTACACCCTGTATTTACAAAAAATGCTATTCCAGTTGAAATGTTTACAGCTTATTTAAGGTTATGTCGATGAAAGTGATGTATTGTCTATGAAACGGTATACAACCACTAATAATTCTTTGATAAAACATTTGAATTTCACATCGTTCCTCCGTTTCCATTCCATTTTCTACATATGTCTACAACCTTTTTACTTTGGGGACATGACCATGTTTTTTGACCAAATTATTCAGAAAAAAACATTACAAATGTGTATAAATCCAATATGGTTGGCATAAGAAGAAAATAAATTTGGTTAATTTGCAATTTTGAAGTCATCTTGTGATTGTCATCTTCTTTTTCAAAAAATTTGACATTTAACTGATTTTCAGTATGACCAATAGATTGTATAAATATCAGTGCCAAATGATAATTTTTCTGAACTTACGGACTTGCCCCGAAAACGCATCTTCCCCGATTTACCTTGCAATTCATTAGTGGTTTTCATTCAAAAATACCCCAGGGGGGAAATAGGCTTTAACCATCCGAAAAATATGATAATAAAAAAATTAGTTAATTTGCAACAGAATTACAGATTTGATTTTGCTGGGTATTCCGCGAGTTGGAAAGGTGCTTCAGCAACGATTGTTCCCACTGAAGGTAAAGAAGTTTGGGGTGCGGTATGGAAAATAGATGAATTAAACCGTGCTTCGTTAGACCAGTAAAGCAAGTAAGATTTTAGACTAGTTAAGTTTAATTAAATCTATTTACTTTAGGCAAGAAGGTGTTAGTATGAAAATTTATTTTACTTTTGATATTGATGTCACTTTATTGGACGGAAGTGTTTGTACTTGTAAAGTTTATCAACATACCATAACTCCTCCTGTTTACACGAGTATTCAAGAGCTTCCTGCAGATAGAAGACCTTCGGTTGCTTATTTAACCACAATCCAAAAAGGCGCAGAGGAATCTAAGTTACCCGTTGATTATATGGAGATGCTTAAAAATGTTCCACACAACAATTACGATGGTGAAGTTGAAATTAAATATTAATCACTTTTACTGTAGTTTTTTTATTGTTCAAAAGTAGTTTAAATATATATTTATATTAATAAATTGCAACATAATATTTATTTCTATATTCAACTTTTATTGTGAAATGTTTTGAAATTAAAAACATGAACCCTGGAAAAATTTGTGTTTTTATCTCCTCTACCGTACATTCACGTTCATGCGTAATAAATAAAACGTGTTCCATTAGAGACGTGACGGTGCAAGTTTGTTAGTTTTGTGACGCTAAGAAAACTCGTTGTTGGAACAAAGCTAATAACTACTATTTTGATGAAATAGAATTTGCAGAAACTATTTATGTACAATTTTTGAGTTTTACAAATAAGTAATTTACATATTGTCATGGAAAACCCATTTTTCAACGCACGTTACAAGGTTTTCCACTACGACACTTTTTAATCACACCATTGCATATGACGTTCGTTAGTCGTTAGTTTCGAACTTGAACATGAAAATCGCACGAATTGCTGGCTTCTTTTCCATATTTTATTTAATACTTAACAAAACTCCAAAAATTAAGTCCGGATGGAACTATCTTTTAAAATGAAGTGATTTGTTAGCCACTTAAAAAAAATGTTTAAAACTAAAGTGTCAAAAACCACAAGTTGCTTATTTCCACTAGAGTGTAGTTCCACAGCTTTGTGGTTAATAAAAAATAATGAAATGAAAATTTGGGATAAAATTTGTTTGAGAAGTTAATAATGGAAAAGGGAAGCGCACAAGGCAAAGTTAATATCGTGTAATAATTTTAGCAAGATGATTGTGAAATATGCTGAGATGGTGCATTTAAGTAGATTGTATTACAAAGAGGGAGAAAGGTTCGGAATCGTGTTAGAACAACAAAGATCTCCCTTTGGTTTTCGCACCTCGCATATAATGCGATTTCGAGAACTACTTTATATATGACCCGAGGACGGTGATTCAGGTCTGGGACTTGTAACGAGCTTTGTTTAAGTACTTACGTTATTACAAATTACGGTTTTCATTATGTCGCATCTCTTAAAACAGAATTTATAATGAGGTCTATTTAATCAGGGTCGGACCTAGAGATTTCAATGGAATAATAATAGTATTATAGTTAATCACTTTGAAAGGTTTGAGGATGTATATACGAAATACGAAACGAGAAAAAATCCGTTGGTGATCTTCCAAAATAGAAACAGTAAGTTAGTGAAAAAAATGGTAGATAGAAATTATATTACGGATAAAGTAGATAAAATATTAAAATCTTAATGCAGTAACTCCAAAAGCTTATGGTTTGCCCCAAACCCACAAACACTTAAATGATATTAAATTAAGGCCCGGTAACCACATGATTATTATCTCATATCATTGGCATTTCAAAAGAATTATTTATTAGGATGGTAACATTAATTTTTGAAAGTAATTGCGTTATGTATGATAAGGCCATTATATATACCCAATTTTCTTGGCATTGTTGATGCATAATTTGATAACAGAAAGTCTTAAAAAATAACCTTTCAAGTTAGTTTTCCATATACGGGGTGATTCATACCACCCGTGACACCCATTTATCTCGAGATCGCATAAAAAACTTAATTACCAAAGTGAGCCTAATAAAGAATCCATTGGTGAACTTATTTTTTTCCGGAACAACCCGGAACTATCCGGAACCGGAGGTAACTTTGATTTTTTAAATGGCAACATGGGTCAAGTTTGGTATGGTTTGATAGGTCTTTCAAAAACAAATAACTTTTATTAAAATATTTTTTTAATATTTTCCATAGTTTAGAATTTATCCGAAAAACAAAAAAAAATTGTTAAAAAAAAGTAAATAAAAATTATTGCATATTTTGAAGAATTTTATAAATTTATAAACTCTTTCTGCAAATTCTAATGTCATACTATTTCATCAAAATTCTTCAAAGTATGCAATAATTATTATTTACTTTTTTTACATTTTTTTTTGTTTTTCTAATAAATTCTAAAGTATGGAAAATATTAAAAAAATATTTTAATAAAAGTTGTTTATTTTGAAAAGACCTATCAAACCACACCAAACTCGACCTATGTTGCAATTTAAAAAATCAAAGTGATATCTGGTTCCGGATTGTTCCGGGTTGTTCCGGAAAAATATAAGTATGGTTTGATAGGTCTTTTAAGAACAAACAACTTTTATAAAAATATTTTTTTATTATTTTCCATAGTTTAGAATTTATTCGGAAAACAAAAAAAAAATTGTTAATAAAGGTAAATAAAAATTATTGCATATTTTGAAGAATTTTATAAATTTATAAACTCTTTTCTACAAATTCTAATATTTTACCAACTTTAAATATCATACTTGTCCATATTTCAACAAAATTCTTCAAAATATGCAATAATTTTTATTTACTTTTTTTAACAATTTTTTTTGTTTTTCGAATAAATTTTAAACTATGGAGATTTACGAAACATATTTCAAATTTTCAATACGCAAAGTTCGGCAACGTCGCTTTATTTATTTTGGAAATTAAGCATTTTACAGAAAATAATTTGAAATTAATTAACATGTATTTAAGGTTCGATAAAAATAAAAGAAAATTACGGTTAGTACTTAATTTTATTTTAGATTAAATTAAAAAAGTTTTACAAATTACACAAATTTTTGCAAAATTACCTATTAAAATTTAAATGTTTACACCTCCTTTTACAACTTTCCATTGAATACTCATCACAGGGTCCTCATTTTTAGAATCATGTGGATGATTAATATCTTTTACATGATTTTACCTGAAATAACAAATCATATTTGAATACTTAGATATTTTCTTCATAAATAATTTTTAAGAAAAAAAAAACAGATTGTAAAACGTCAATAATATCAACGATTATTTTATGACATTAATGTCAAATTTGAATAAGTTTGAAATTGGCTGTCACAAAAAATTGAAAAATGTTCGTTAAATAGTCCCTTAATTATGCACTCTTGTTCAAATTATAAGTCAAATATTTTTCATACATTACCACTCATGTCATTTGGGGTTAAAACTTAACCCAAAATGACATTCGTGGTATTACATATGATAATTTAATCTAAGAGAAATTACAATGTCACTAACCCAAAATTGTAAAGATTTTAGAAAATATTTAATAAGTTTTAATCTAATAAACTGAAATTATAAAAAAAAATATTTTTTGAATTAAAAAAAAATCTATATCGTGGGCTTGTAAGCAAAAGGCACTGAGTCAGAAATAGTAAATTGTTTAATTAGTTTCTAGATTCTAGATTAATTGGAGAATACCTTAGCATTGTGCAACTATTTTAAAAAAACGCTTTTTCGAAGGCTAGCAAACTTTGAAATTCAAATTACGCAAATCCAATTTTTTTGAATTAATGCCTTTTGCTTGCTAGCCCACGATATTTAAAATAATTGAATATCTTACTTTTTAAGCGTTGTTAAAGGCTCCTTATCAAGAATCCCTGTTTCGGGATTAATTGTTGTAATGATACATTGGAAGTATGTCAAAATTGGTGAATACAATATACAATCACAAATTTTCACAAACTCCCAATGATTTTCAGATCTAGCGTTAAGAAAAGCTCCTTCCACCAGTATATTAGGTCGAAAATTATCAGCGGTTACTTTATTTTCTAGTATTAAAGAATTTAGTTCCCCCAGAGAACTGTCGGAACTGTAAGTGTATAGCTGTTAAGTTCGCATACAATCCCTAAAAATATAAAAAGTGTTCAATGTAGGAACGTTAATAAAAAACTTTTTGAAGTGTTCAAAAAATAAAACTAAGAATTTTGCTTCTTTATTTCTTAGTGCCATATGAATATCGTTTTTAAAATTCTTCTTATTCAACAAAAAATTGATGTCTTAAAATGGACATTATCTTTTCATCGACATTACTTTTTCTTAGACAAGGACGTTTCATCAACATTACTGTTTCATCGACATATAACATATAGGTTTCATCGACATTACCTTTTCGCATCGACAAATATTTTCTTCGACAACCACGTTTCATCGACATTTCTTTTTCATCGACACAGACGTTGAAACGTCCGTGCCGATGAATTGGACATGTCGATGAAACGTCTGTGTCTATGAAACCGTCGTGTCGATGAAATGGGACAGTCCATCTGTAGAAAAATATAAAACAAAATCATGTGTATAAATACCGGATGAAGACCTAGATTTTAAATAAAACTTAAAAATCAATTAATTTATGTTTAGAATTCAAGATAATATACAGGGGGATTCAAACCACCCGTGCCACCCATTTATCTTGAGAACGCGTTATCGTACATTTTCGAAATAAAAAATTTTGCTACCAAAGTGAACCTAAAGAATCCATTGGTGAACTTATTTTTTTCCGGAACAACCCGGAAATATCCGGAACCGGAGGTAACTTTGATTTTTTAAATGGCAACATAGGTTGAATTTGGTATGGTTTGATAGGTCTTTCAAAAACAAATAACTTTTATTAAAATATTTTTTTAACATTTTCCATAGTTTAGAATTTATTCGAAAAACAAAAAAAAATGTTAAAATAAGTAAATAAAAATTATTGCATATTTTGGAGAATTTTGTTTAAATATGGACAAGTATGATATTTAAAGTTGGTAAAATATTAGAATTTGTAGAAAGAGATTATAAATTTATAAAATTCTTCAAAATATGCAATAATTTTTATTTACCTTTATTAACAATTTTTTTGTTTTTCGAATAAATTCTAAATTATGGAAAATATTTAAAAAATATTTTTATAAAAGTTGTTTGTTCTTAAAAGACCTATCAAACCATACTTATATTTTTCCGGAAGAACCCGGAACTATCCGGAACCGGATATCACTTTGATTTTTTTAATTGCAACATAGGTCGAGTTTGGTGTGGTTTGATAGGTCTTTTCAAAATAAACAACTTTTATTAAAATATTTTTTTAATATTTTCCATACTTTAGAATTTATTAGAAAAAACAAAAAAAAATGTAAAAAAAAGTAAATAATAATTATTGCATATTTTCAAGAATTTTGTTGAAATATGGACAAGTATGATATTTAAACTTGGTAAAACATTAGAATTTATAGAAAGAGTTTATAAATTTATAAAATTTTTCAAAATATGCAATAATTTTTATTTACTTTTTTTAACAATTTTTTTTTGTTTTTCGAATAAATTCTAAACTATGGAAAATATTAAAAAAATATTTTCATAAAAGTTATTTGTTTTTGAAAGACCTATAAAACCATACCAAACTCGACCTATGTTGCCATTTAAAAAATCAAAGTTACCTCCGGTTCCGGATAGTTCCGGGATGTTCCGGGATGTTCCGGAAAAAAATAAGTTCACCAATGGATTCTTTAGGTTCACTTTGGTAGTTAAGTTTTTTATTTTATTGATGTGCGATAACGCGTTCTCGAAATAAATGGGTGGTCTGAATCACCCTGTATACAAAACGTTTTAATAATTTTGAAAATAATCTTTTCAACTTTTTTGTTATCAAATTACTATTTTTAAGATGCCGGCGATTCAAATTAATTTTTCCTGCCAAAAGTGACGCAAAAGTAGTTCAAGCGCAACGACAGTGACAACTCCAAGTTAAGTAGTAACCATGATCTATTTTTGACATCACCACATTAGTTCTTTATTCTACCGCAAGAGGGAGATCGCTTAGCCAATAAAGTATATTTTGAAAATTAAAAAAAGCTTAAATTGTGATAATTGAATTACATATTTTAAATAGGCAATAAATTTTATTTTTTTTAAATACAAAAAATAATCATATATTACATACCGATTTTTTTCCAAAATTCGGAACTGGAATTGAAAGGGCATCCCTTTTATTTTCTTCAGGTAAATGATTATAACATAACACTTACCTGAAGAAAATAGAAGGGATGCGCAAAAGTGGATCTACTCCCTCTGCCGTTCCCAGAAGATAATCTCTAATCCATTTCGCCGCCTTATCTCCACAATCAAACCCAAATACTTTTTCATTCAACAAACTAAAATACAAGATTTTAAATCTTAATTGTTTCCAAAAAAATTAAATAAATGATTTTTTTTTGTTAGAAGGATTTTGACATTTTCTAGAATAAATTTAAATACATATTCTTCTTTTTTTCTTATTCCTATTTAAAAAAAAAATTACTTTGTATGTTTTAATGAACCCTCTATTTTCTTAATAAATAAATCTTCTTATATCTTCAAAATAAAAAAAGGTAAACATAAAAAATCACCCTGTATGGGAGTTATCCCATATTTCATGACGATAATAAATCAAAAAATAAAATTTGTTTTAAATCACCACGAAATTAAGTATTTTTGGGTAAAATTTACTGGGTAAATAAGAAAGCAATTTTGATTACAAAAAATAGAAAAAACCAAATTTGTAACATGTCAGCAATCAGTTGAAACATGATTTATGTAAAATTATTTATTTACCTTTCATGTAACATAAAGCCATTTTCTCCACGTTTCGCTAAACCAAAATTTGTAACCTCAGCCTTATCTAAATCCAATTTCTTTCCACTTTTAAGAGGGTATATGTTTAAGCTTTTTACCAATCCTACTGTTTTCCATGTTTCAGGTGGAATTGGTTTCCCTTTTTTTGGCGTTTTTGGTGAAAAAATATGTAACTAAAGCTAAAGCAAATATAGCTACAATGCCTGGAATAATAATAATAAGTGCAACTAAAACGTGAAATGCTAAAAGTTCGAAAATTACGTTTGCTTCATTTTCAAAGGCTTTTGATATGTAAATTAATTTTAATTTAAATATAGTCTTTGTAAACACATTTTGATATGAAATGAAATCTTGTTTGCAATTTTTAGTTTTACTTTAAAAATATTTTAAATAATATACAGGGTGAGTTTAAAGCAAGGAATAAAAATCATAACTACGTTATTTTTTGGAATTTTTAAAAACCGTAAAAGACATTTTGCATTGTTTTTGAAAACCTTTATTTTGAACCCAACAATATTTTTTTCTCAGTCGACATGATGTCACTATGACGTCATAAATATTTTTTAATGGATTGATATGGTTTTTATATCATAAAATAATACCTTATTACAACAGTATCAAAAATATTATACCAGCGCCATCTTCCGGTTTAAAAAAAAATATTAAATTTCCTCTTCTGAGCTAAGATATTAAAGAATTTAAAAAAAATATATAGATAGTCATATCGACATAGTTTTATGTCTACTATCTCCAGTTAAGCATTGTCGGTCGAATTTTGCGACACCCTGTGTACAGAGTCTCACTTTTTTTACAGTAAATTTTTTTTAGTTAGTAAATGTCATTCTGAACACAAAAATTAACCTAACCTAACATGTTTTTTAATTTTAATGATTTTTGTGGAACACCCTGTATAAATTTCATTTTGTTTTGAATTTTTAAATTAAACCAATTGTGCTTTGGATTTTGTCTTTATCATTTAGCCTGATCAGATTGATTGATTTTATTGTAGGAAATTTCACTTAATTTAAAAACAGCTAAAAAATACAATTTGGCAAAAACAAAATCCAAGTCATAATTGATTAAATCGTAAAAATTATAATAAGAAAGAAAATTATACAGGGTGTTCCACAAATGATGTTTTGTGTTCAGATAAATGACATTTACTATCTAAAAAAATCTGGAATAACGTTCATTTTTCCCCACTAAAGACTTAAATTTAAACTTTTTTTATGAAATATTTCTTGGACAAAATTTTTTTGCTTTAAGAGAAATTTTTTTTAAGGATTAAATCAAAAAGTTTTGGTGTTCAAGAAAGTTCTATTATTAAAAATAAATACAAAGACGCTATGATTAACCAAAATTTGTAATTAAAATAATTTTTTTCTTACATTATCCTTTTTTTATGTACATTTCAATTTTTTAAAGAATATCTCCAAATCAATTGGGAATCTAAAATATATGAGAAAGATTATCAATTCGTTTTTATTTTCATTGCGAAATTTATTTATTTCTATTCATTGCAAAGAAAATTTTGATTTTCACATTTTGCAAAAAGTTTTATGTTTTTAGAATTAGAATTATTTATTGGAATTTCAGAAATATATTTTGTACATTAATTCAAGTCAAAATTCATTAAATATAAAATTACAATTAAAAAATTAAACTTATCACTATTATAAAATTAAAAATAATTTCATGATGCACAAAGATCGTGTGGTGGTAGTTTTCTAAAAACGTGAGTCATGAATTTTTACTCTTCCAGTTTTTTGCAGTTCAGTATCAAATTTAAACTTTTTATAAATTCATAACTCTTCCAAAACGACTGAAGACTGAAACATGAAGAATGAAGACTGATTTTGGTTTTTTTGGTTTTGTTTTGTTTGGTTTTTTTGTTTTTTTTTGTTTTTTTTGTTGTTTTGTTTTTTTTTGGTTTTTTTTGATTTTTGTTTGTTTTTTTTTTGTTTTTTGTTTTGTTTTTTTTTTGTTTTTTTTTGTTTTTTTTTGTTTTTTTTTGTTTTTGTTCTTCGGTTCTTACCTCCCCATCCGAACGATAGAAAGAAAGGGGGCGAATAACCAAGAGCGAACAGTGCTCCCGAACACGGTTCATTTTTCGGTTAACCGCTTAATTTGACTTGAACCATTTGAAGCAAACAATCAATACTGTCAAATATTAGTTATTCGAACGCGGTTGGTTCAAATATGACACACCAATCTTGATGAAGAAGATAAAAATAAATTATCGAAACCGATCAGTACTTTTAAAGACGTAGTTTTATTAGTCGTAATCCCGTTGTGATTTGAAAATTTTAAGCTGGGAACGATCATACTATTTAGATTTAAAAAATTCTTTATTAGATGTTTTTTTCTCAACATCTCAAGAATGTCGGGTGAATGCGCCGGAAATTTAATGGTGAATGCGCCGGGAAGCGAAATGGTGAAGGCGCCGGGAAGTCAAATGATGAAGTATCCATACGATGGAATCTCGAGATGTTTCCATTTATATTAAGTTGCACAATTCAAAGGAGCTTATTGCTA
Organism: Stenus bimaculatus; assembly: GCA_963971135.1. Lineage (NCBI taxonomy): Eukaryota > Metazoa > Arthropoda > Insecta > Coleoptera > Staphylinidae > Stenus > Stenus bimaculatus. Next base: position 2,705,288 of record OZ020184.1, read on the forward strand.
TTTTTGAAAATTCATTATAATTTTGGATAAAACCTTGCTGCAGGGATAATCTTTATCGATCTCTTCAACTGAAAAACTGACCTTCCTCCGGAATAATCTTTTGAAAAGTGACCTTTCTTTAAAATAACCTTCCTCGTGAATAATCTTTTGGGATGTCTTCAACTGAAGAAGTGAACTTCCTCAGAAATAATCTTTTGGGATGTATTCAACTGAAGAAGTGACCTTCCTCTGGAATAATCTTTTGGGATGTCTTCCACTGAAGAAGTGGTGTTTCTCGGGAATAATCTTTTGAGATCTTTTGGGACCTTCTTTGGGAAGAATCTTTAGGGATGTGTCCAAGTGAAGAAGTGACGTTCCTGGAAAAGTTTTAGGAGTGTGGAGTACGGTCCTGTTGAAGGGTGGATGAAATGGGTTGTTTGGATTGTAAATGTTTATTTTTGGTGGTTATGATTAGATGAATTTGATTGAAGATAAGAGGATGTAGGATGAATATGAAGTTTTATTGTTGATAGGGGAAAGGTTTTGTGGGGGAATTCGCTGGGGATGGTAAGAAGGCCGGGAAAAGAGCAATTTCACAACACGGGTTTGTTTGTTGAATGTGGAAAAGTTAGTGTTAGTATATATATGTATATTGATTGAATCAACAGCTGGTGGGTGGTTGCGCAGGCGGTGAAGCGTCGGGTTTGGATTGGTGCGGCGTCGTGACGCAGGTAGAAAGGCCAGAGTATAAAATAATAGGGGTAGAAGCAGGAGTCTCCTGTTGTAAGCGGTCTCCGTCCCGAGTTGTGTTCCTGACCAGCCATGGCTCGCGTGGCGATGGCGCCGCACCCGCTACTGCTGGTCACGGTAGTGGTGGCCGTGTGCGCGGCCATCCCTCACGCTGTGATGGCCATAGATTTGAGTAGACTCTACGGCCACTTGAGCTCCAAACGCACTGGTAAGTCCCAAATTTCCCTTTTTTCGACCCCCAAAATCCAAGCTTTGTCCCCCCAGTGCCCCAGACCCCGGGCGCGGGCACTTGTTGGTGCTGCATCAACAGTTGATTCTGTCGCAGTGTATGTATGTTACTCGATCGATAAACCTTTTGCACCCTTTCATATTTTTGTTGTTTTTTTTACTCAAATCCCACAACGCGGGTGCGGCATTGTTTATTCCAATCATCCCCTATTCATTAAACTTCACTTAATTACGCAACACATCAACTGATGAACAAGCCACCACCACACATCAGTTTCTTTAATGATAAATTCAGAAACGCACGCGAACTTTTTCCACGAAACTACGCGAATCTTTAATAAACCCAACTTTTATTCCATCAACATTCACTTATTATTTAATTACTACTGTATAATTTACCATTTCATCCCTTGTGGAACTTTAAATAATTATATTAAACTTTCTCAAACTTCAACCAAAATTATTCCAACTTAATTACTTTCTTTCAAAAACTTAGCTTTAACATAAATTTATATTAAATCATAATGTTTTCAAACAAAACATTTTAGTCATTTTCAAATTTACTTGCTTTATCACGTTTCATAAGTTTTTTGAAAGAGGAAAAACTCCCCTACAAAGTCGAACGTTTCAATCGACCTATAGTAATTTTTCTAAAAATTAAGCAATACGAACCCAGCGCACGTAAAAGAAAATTACTTCATCGTCGTTATCAACTTCATTTGATGTCGTAAATATCAATTTTCGATTCCATTAAACCAAATAATTACAAAATTAAAAGCAACTCGATTAACGTAACGTTTATTCAATAACTCCAAAGAAAGTTCCAGTAGCAGTATTTTAAAATATACAGGGTGTCCCTAAAAGGTCTGTACAAAACGATACCACATACTCCTGAGACCAAAATATCCAAAAGTTCTTCGTTAAGTTGCTACAGATCATTAAAGTTCTTAAAACTATTTTGTTTTTTTTTTTAATTACTAAAAATTGGTTCATACCATCATAACAAAATTTGGTATGTGGCTATGTAATGAAAAAAGGTATTTCTAGACAATTTGTTTTTACATTTTCACGTTATGTAAGTAGTCAAAAATAGGTCGTCGACATGCAAATTTTCTTATAAGTTTTTAATGGCTGAATAAAAATTCATAAAACTTTACTTGTAGCTAAAAAATACAATTATAAATTTTTTTTGTCTCCTATAAAATTTTTATAACTCCTTTAGTTTAGGCAGAAAAAAAATATTTCCATGTGGTGCATAACCTAACTTTAGAAAAATATTTAAATTTTTCGCCAAAAGGTCTTTACAAAGTAACACCACATATTCCTGAGACAAAAATAAAATGATTTAACCAAACTTATTTTAATCCAAAAGTGCTTCGTTAAGTGTCTAGCCACCTTGAAAAATCTTATCTTTTGAAATAACTTTCATAGTCAATAATAGAGGCTTAAGAAAGTACTTTTGGATAAAGATAAAATTGGTTAAATCGTTCTATTTTTGTCTCAGGAATATGTGATGTTAGTTTGTACAAACCTTTTGGCGAAAAATTTAAATATTTTTCCAAAGTTAAATTATGTACCACATGGAAATATTTTTTTTCTGCCTAAAATAAAGGAGATAGAAAAATTTTGTAGGAGACAAAAAAAGTTTATAATTGCACTGTTTATTTAGAAGTAAAGTTTTATGAATTTTTATTTAGCCATTAAAAAGTTACAACAACTTTTGCATGTCGATGACCTATTTTTGACCACTTACATAACGTGAAAAAGTAAAAATAAATTGTCTACAAATACCTTTCTACATTACATAGCCACATACCAAATTTTATTATGATCGTATGAAATTTAGAAATTAAAAAAAAAAACAAAATAGTTTTAATTCTTTAATGGTCTATAGCACCTTAACGAAGCAGTTTTGGATAAAGATAAGTTTGGTTATATCTTATTTTGGTCTCAGGAGTATATGGTATAGTTTTGTACCGACCTTTTAGGGACACCCTGTATTTCTTAAAATTGCCTTTTTAGGAAAAATTTGCTGATTTTTGAAAATTTCGATCATAAAATCGGTTGTGTAGTGCGCAATTTTAGTCGAAGTATATTTGTTTTGACGTTTTTCGAAAGAGGAAACTCCCTTACAAAATTTAAGTCACCAAACGTCTCAATTAAATTATTAGTTTTTCTAAAATTAATTATATTCTAATTACCGAATATATTTTCTGTCAGAAATTATTTATATTTTGCCAATTTTTAGCCTCATAAAATTAATACCGAATTTAAGAGCACATTTTAAATGAACCACCGTGCTTTAAACGTAAAAGCTGCAATATAAATAAAAAAATCCTTTCAATTTTTTAAAGCAGCTTTAATTCTTTTCTCAGATTTTCGTTTGTGTTTAATAACTCAAAAGATAGTTTTAGTAGCAAAATTAAATTTATTAATCAAAATAAAGAAAGATTTTAAAACACAACTTTTTACAATCGATTAATTGTTTAAAAAAAAAATGGTTGTTTTTAAAAATTTTGGGCAGAAATCTGGTCCTGTACTGCGCAATTTTTGTTAGATCATATTTGTTTTGACGTTTTTTTTTCAATAAAAGAGATTCACAAAATCTAGTTCATCAAACGTTTCAATCGAATTAGTAGTTTGTTTTATATTAATTATTTATTAATTTAACCTAAATTACCAGGCAAATTTCTTGTCAGGAATTGTTTTTTTTTTTTTTCAATTTTCATCACTTTTTAATTCATAAAATAAATATCAAAACTAATCAAGTTTTGAATTAAAAAGCACCTTTAAAATGAACGAGATATCTTGAAGACAAAATAAATTTTTGATAAGATATTTTTGGTTAGCCGATTTTTTTTTAAATTGTCGAAATTTAAAATAACACACGCGGGCATTTTTAATTTCGGAAAAAAACGTTTTCAAGGCGTATTTTAGATCACCAATCTTTTTTCTCAAAAACCTTTAACGATTATTTTTTTTTTCAAGCGAAGTTGAAAAAACACTATTATAATTTTGGTGAGTTGGAGACGCAATAAAAAGCGATTTTAAAATCTTAAAACGAACTCGTTTAAAGAATTACTGTAAATTTCAGTCTAGCAATTTTTATTTTTTCTTTATTTTTTTCGAGTATCGCGCGCAAATTTTGGTTACACGCCTTTTTTTGGTGCTGTCTAATATTTTTCTGTGGTTTAAAAATAATTGATGCAAAAAATAAGCTACGTTTGATTATCATCGGTTAAATTTTGTAGTCGCTGCTAATTTTCAAATTGAAGCAATATTTCAGTGAAAATTTGTATGAACGAAATTTAAGAAATAAAAATAAATTTATTTAAAAATATGGTGAATGAGCCGGGCTATATTTTTTAATTAATATAATATTATTAACGCTGATTATTTTTAATATTTTCCAATTAATTTTAAATTTGCACAATAAGAAATAAATACCTTCACGTAGGTAGCTTTAAATAAATAAAATTTAAACGATACAATTAATCAAATAATATACTTTTAATACCGACGATAATTTAATGAATACTAAAAATTGGGTAAAAATTGGTGCTTTTAAAAACAATAATTAAATTTATTGATATGGACAATTAAATATTTATGGATGAAAATTTATAGCTATTATTCGCACTCAATTTTCATTCAGCACTTGAAATTTATTATTTTTAAAACAGTTGTTAAAAAAATAAATTAAAAATTAAAAAAATAGAGCAATTTGAGTTGGATGTTTAAAAAAAATGATTCCAGTGAAGTTTAAATAAAAAAATATTTTTAAATACAAATTTTGTAAAATATAAAAATACAATTTTTTTTTTTAATTTTAAAAATTAAAAAATTATTTATTTTGTTTTTAAGATTATTTAAATGCCTTTTCAAATTTTTAAATAAACTACTTTTATAGCAATTAATAAATTTAACATTTCTTATTTTATACTTTAATTACTTAAAAAACAGCGTTTTTTACAAATTTTAAATTGATCCAATTTTATGTGAAACGTTTGGTTAAATTACTTCGTAAAGGTTTTGAATTCCAAATCCCTTGGATGTGAAAACCTTTCGAAAAACTGCTGATTATTTAACAACGCTGGTAAAAAAAACAAGGAACTTTTATTTGCATTTAAGAAAGGCTTTAAACTTTAGCAATTTACACGACTGCAAATCGGTGTTACGAAAATTTCACATATTTCAACTAAAGCCTTTTAAAATGTCACTTTGCTGTGCTTTGTTAAAGTTTCGTAAAATGAGAGGATGGAAAGTTTTTAAAATAATTTATGGTTACTTTCGTGTTAAAATTATCGCGATTAATTAGTAAATCACATAAATATACAGTTGTCTTATAAATTATAATGTAAAAAAATATTGTAAGAATTTTAGGTTAATTAATTTTTAATTAAAAACAAGCTTTTCCTAAAATTCACGAACAAACATTTTTTTGGTAAATTAATCATTTTCTTTTAGAAAATAAGAGGCAGTAATTTATTACACGGTATTTTAATAATTAAATTTATCATTTTAAGATTGTACTTCTAAAATTGAGAACTTTTTTTGTGATCCTCAATACTCAAGGGTGGTTTAAAATGATTAAAATTCTTCCCCACAAATTCATCACTCTTAATCTCTCCTACTCGGGCAAGAAAATCAGTAAAGTTTTTTTGTTATTTCTCTTTAAATGTACATTATTTCACCAAAATATATTTTTTAGAATTTCTTATTAAATTCTTTTGGCATTTATCAGGTTTTTTAAGATGATTAATTTTAGTTGCTGCACGTTTCTTTATTTGTGAGTTAAAAGTTATTAAATTTTTTACCCTAGTTTAGAAGTTCGCCTTTTGTGGTTAAACTTTAATTAAACTTTTAAAAGAAATGTAAACTTTTTAAAGGCATAAAGAATTTTTAAATATATACGTGCAATAAAATTTATTTGATTTAAAAGTAATAAAAGCTACAAAGTAAAATGATAAAATCAAACATTACGCGTGCCAAAATATCTCAAGTTCTACAAGTCACTTTTTTATAATTTTTGTTAATTTATAAGCTCAATAAATTAAGCTAACTTTTGTCACAGCATTATGTTTAAAAAATTTATGTAAAATTAATTACAATGATTCAAAATATTTAGTATTTAGTTATTGATTTTTTTCTTTATGAATAAAGGCCAATATTACTAGAAGTTCAAATAAGGCTTCAAAATTAATGCGACCTAATTCTAGTTTGTGGGGTTACTAAATTCTGCAGATGTAAATACAACTTTATAGGCTGTTGATCACGTAAATACAATGCAGCATGAAAATTCGCCGAAGGCTTACACTGTTCTGATATGGTTTATGTAAAGCAATGAACAATGTGTATTAATTCAGTTCTAAAATTGCTTGAAATGCGAGACACTCCTAAAATTAAATCCGATTAAAGCTTATAGTAGTTGCATTTGCATCCAATTTGCATCCAATTTGCATATTAATTAGCAGACATAGGTGGATTGCCGATTAACTTGCTTTCAATAATTGAGATAAATTCGACTTAAGAAGACTTTCTTAATTTTATTAGTTCAAAAGTTTTTGCGATTATACAGGGTATCCCAGCGCTGCGAGGAAATTACATTACTCTAAAATGAAAAAAATATAGACCTACGGTTTTTAACAGAATTTCCATGTTTTTTGAAGAAACTCTTGGACAAATTCCCAAAAATGGTCGATTTATCTCGCTTTTTTTCGGATTTTCGGCGGCGTTAACTTTGAAAAATCGCAACTCCGTCTGATTCTAGAGGTAAGCGACGACATTTGGCCCCTTTTATTCTAACATCCTGGGGATTTCCATGACCGATTTTTAAGCCTCCCAGCGTAAAGGTGTGACGTCACGGCCCCGAGACGCAAACTGTACAATTCTACCGTTTTTTCGGACGGCAAAAGTACCAAAACTTTTTGGCTTCGATTAGAAGTTCGACAGGAGAAAAAAAATCGCGGTTGCTTTATTCCTCATCTAAAATCCACGTTTTACCTTAAAACGGGAGTTTTTTGATGCGTTTACTCTTTATGTCGTTTTGATGCCCCCAAAATGACGCATTATTTTTCGCGCTATTTTAACACGGACTTTGAAAATTCGTAACTTTTCAACGGAACAACCTGTAATACTCGAATATTTTTTATTTTACTTATTTGGTATTTACTTATAAGAGAAAAAATCGGCACCTTGAAATTTTGCCCCTGGACCTTGGAAAAAAATCGAACGTACAATGTTAAAAAAATCGTGAAAAACGCGGTCCAACCTGGGCCCATCTGGCTCCCGCAATATTCAAAATTTTTGCAATTTTCTTTCGCAACTTTAAAAAGGAATATTTTTTACATTCTATAGGCTACTCAGATTTTTTATATTTGGTAGGGTTAAGAAATTACGTACAAATAAACTTGAAATTTTTATTTTAGGGGTGAGTGGGTTCCGCCGGGTCACTTTTTAACGGATTTTCAATTTTAAAAGTACTTTAGAATCTACTCTTTGAACCGAAAGCTCCCACGCATAGGGTATTTTAAATTTCGAAAAAATAACGAAAACAGAAAAATTTTTTATGTCGCATTTTTAAAAGTCGTATTTATGGGTCAAATTCACCCTTCAAATTATATTTCAACCCTACTTTATGCACCTTCTCTAGAAGCTCTTTAAGTCCACTTTACGTCAAAAAAAGAATTACTTCACTATTTCTTTCCGTTTTCGAGTTATCACCGAAAATGTAGCGAAAATAAGCAAAATCTCCGTTTGGAGCCAAAATTTCGGTCTGAAATTTTTCACTTTTCACAAAATAATTAATATATTCAAAAATATTAGCACCACCGAAACGTTTAATAGCTTAAAATTCGCACAGTCACCTCCTACACCAAATTCCGTGAAAGTTTTAATTTTCGGTTTAAAATTGCGCCGTCCAGAACCGTATTTGTACCAAAATTTTGCAATTTTTTCCAAAAAAACTACTCAACCGATTTTAACCAAATATTTTTTAAAACGCGTCTATCTACGGTGTTTACTTTTGGTAAAAATTTGAAACCGGTAACCTTTATAGTTTTCGAGAAAAAAAAAATAAAAACCGATTTCTATAAAAAATTTCAAGCCGTAGCCTTAAAAATATCTTAAAATTTTATTTTTCGATTTTTTTCAAAATCGACCCTTCAAATGAAAGATAATAAAAAATGGATGAAATGTAGGGGTTCACCTGCCCTCTACACCCCCCCCCCCAAAAATTTTACTCCCCAAAAACTCAAAAAAATCAAAAATTTTTAGGTAATGTATCTCAAAAAATAATTAAATTTAAAAAAATTTAATATGTTAATATCAGTAATTTTTATAAATTTATCTGTACGAATTTTTGTTTCTTAATTTTAGTTATTTAGCGAAATATTAATTTTTCAAAATACACCTTTACTGATTTACCAGAATGCCAAATTTTATATAAAAATTCATAATTTTTGAACGAAACATCGTAGAGACTTGATTTTTTTTTATACTTTAAATGTAAATTACTAACTTTAAAATTTTTAATTTTAAAGGAAACACTCTTGTTATCTAGATGGTATTGGAAGGACACCCTGTATTAAATTTTATAAAAATTAAGTATAATTATGAAAATGTATGTAAATGAAGTCACTTTTCTAAAGTGGTTTTAGCAGTATAATTTTTTTATTAGTTTTTTATTAGGATATAATTTGCAGAACATAAATTTGTACAAAGTGCAAGCTTGAATGTTGAATAAATCACGAATATCACTTGTTTGTGTCACCGACAAAGAGATTTTATAAATTCAGCCAATTAGAACGTTGCTCAGTCACGCGATATTTCTATTATGTTTGGTTCAAGAGTGTGGTTTTATTATTTTTTAAAGATTTTTATTTGCATAGCCTGTTATTAATCAAAGTCATGACACTCGTGGTTTTTTAAAATTTAATACACATGAATTAATTTGGAGCACATGCTAAAATTTCACGAACGAGGGAGGGTTATTTCGCGATTTTTGGTAACGTTTATATTAGATTAGATTAAAAGCTCGTTGCCTGATAAAATAACTTAATTTTGCAGAAATTGATTAAACTCAAGATTAAAGTAATTTCGTATGTTAAGTACGTATTGCTTTAAAGCTCAATTGATCCCAGTTGGAAAATAGCACCCTCATAAAACATTCATTTCCAACTTGTATTTGAAATTACTTGAAATTCGAAAATTTCCCCCATTTAATTGAAGGATTATTCCAGGATTCGCTCCCGTCGTTCGAACTAATATCGGGTTTATGGTTTTAATCATTCGATTACAACAACTAGGCTAAAAGGTGAAATGTCAAACAACACATTAAAAATTTATTAAAGTCAGTTCAAATCCTGATATCAAAATAAAAGCGTGCAGTTTTAAATTATCAATATTCGTTTTATATTACATTTATTTATAACCATTTTATATCGTTATTTTTAATCAGAAAAATATTAAACAACTTGCTTTAATGAAAATTTAAATATTTCATATTTCCAACAAAACGACATTTTTTTATTAATTTTTTCACATTATATTTTATGGCCTTGTTGATGACTGTTCAACATCGACCAACGATTTTGCTAAGGTATTAATAAAAAAAAGCTTTCATCCCTTGAATTTAATGATGTGTAGTGGGTAGCTATTTATCTATCAGACACGACACAATCTGTGAAGATCAACAACTGCATTTACAAAGAAATTAATGCAACTTCTGGTGTTCCCCAAAATTTCCACTACGGCCCAATTTTGTTTAAAAGGCCCATACACTATCAAACAGTTTGCGTCAACATCCTTGAGGTCGAGTGTTGCGCAAACTTCAACACCATTTGTTGCGCAAATTGTTTGATGGTGACTTACCTGATTTTTTTTTCTTTCGGTGAAAGCTTACTATATGCTGATGATTTAAAGCTTTATTCCATTGTCAACTCTCATGAGATCAAGCCAGGTTTCAAAACGATCTCAACGCATTATTCAATTAATGCAATATCAACAAACTATATTTGAATATTTCAAAGTGGCTAACCATCTCATTTAGTCGCAAATCTGCAGCTCTTAATAGTAATTACAGCATTAACGGAACGTTGTTATCGGTAAGTAAAGTTAAATATTTGGAAATTACCTTCGATCATAAATTATTATTTCAAGATCACATAGAATGCATCTGCTCAAAAGGAATGAAAAAGCTTGGGTTTTATTTTAAGAGAACTATTGTACTTTTATACAAATCTTTGGTTCTCTTTCAACTTGAATATGATCAACGTTCCGAGAAAAAAGAAGTAAAATAAACAACATTTTGGATTGTTCTCGTAAAAGGTTGATGAAAAAATCCAACGTTATTCAACACGATTATAATTTTGATATATTCAGTCCATCACATCAATCATTTTACAAACATAAGAATGTGACAAAAGTTAGATGAATTCATTGAGCTTCTGCAGAATTTAGTAACTCCACAAACTAGGAATTAGGTCGCATAAATTTATAAACGTCATTTGAACTTCTCGTAACATTAGTCTTTATTCATAAAGAAGAAAATCAATAACCAAATACCAATATTTTGAACCGTTGTAATTAATTTTACATAAATTTTTAAAACATAATGCTGTGACAAAAGTTAGCTTAATTTATTGAGCTTATAAATCAACAAAAATTATAAAAAAGTGACTTGTAGAACTTGAGATATTTTGGCACGCGTAATGTTTGATTTTATCATTTTACTTTGTAGCTTTTATTACTTTTAAATCCAATAAATGTTGTTGCACGTATGCATTTAAAAATTCTTTATGCCTTTGAAAAGTTTACATTTCTTTTAAAAGTTTAATTAAAGTTTAACCACAAAAGGCGAACTTATAAACTAGGGTAAAAAATTTAATAACTTTTTAACTCACAAATAAAGAAACGTGCAGCTACTAAAATTAATCATCTTAAAAAAACCTGATAAACGCCAAGAATTTAATAAGAAATTCTAAAAAAATATATTTTGGTGAAATAATATACATTTAAAGAGAAATAACAAAAAAACTTTACTGATTTTCTTGCCTGAGTAGGAGAGATTAAGAGTGATGAATTAGTGGGATAGAATTTTAATCATCTTAAACCACCCTTGAGTATTGAGGATCACAAAAAAGTTCTCAATTTTAGAAGTACAATCTTAAAATGATAAATTTAATTATTAAAATGCCGTGTAATAAATTACTGCCTCTTATTTTCAAAAAGAAAATGATTAATTTACCAAAAAAATGTTTGTTCGTGAATTTTAGGAAAAGCTTGTTTTTAATTAAAAATTAATTAACCTAAAATTCTTACAATATTTTTTTACATTATAATTTATAATACAACTGTGTATTTATGTGATTTACTAATTAATCCCAATAATTTCAAAACGAAAGTAACCATAAATTATCCTAAAAACTTTCCATCCTCTTATTTTACGAAACTTTAACAAAGCACAGCAAAGTGACATTTTAAAAGGCTTTACTTCAAATATATAAAATTTTCGTAATATCGATTTGCAGTCGTGTAAATTGCTAAAGTTTAAAGCCTTTCTTAAATGCAAATAAAAGTCCCTTGTTTTTTTACCAGCGTTGTTAAATAATCAGCAGTTTTTCGAAAGGTTTTCACATCCAAGGGATTTGGAACTCAAAACCTTTACGAAGTAATTTAACCAAACGTTTCACATAAAATTAGATCAATTTTAAATTTGTAAAAAACGCTGTTTTTTAAGTATTTAAAGTATAAAATAAGAAAAGTTAAATTTATTAATTGCTATAAAAGTGGTTTATTTAAAAATTTGAAAAGGCATTTAAATAATCTTAAAAACAAGATAAATATCTTTTTAATTTTTAAAATTAAAAAAAAAATTCTATTTTTATTTTTTACAAAATTTGTATTTAAAAATATTTTTTTATTTAAATTTCACTGGAATTATTTTTTTAAACATCCAACTCAAATCGCTGTATTTTTTTAATTTGTAATTTTTTTTTAAAACAACTGTTTTAAAAATAATAAATTTCAAGTGCCGAATGAAAATTGAGTGCGAACAATAGCTATAAATTTTCATCCATAAATATTTAATTATCCATATCAATAAATTTAATATTTGTTTTTAAAAGCACCAATTTGTACCCAATTTTTAGTAATCATTAAATTATCGTCGGTATTAAAAGTATATTATTTGATTAATTGTATCGTTTAAATTTTATTTATTTAAAGCTATCTACGTGAAGGTATTTATTTTTTATTGTGCAAATTCAAAATTAAATGGAAAATATTAAAAATAATCAGCGTTAATATTATTATATTAATTAAAAAATATAGCCCGGCTCTTTCACCATATTTTTAAATAAATTTATTTTTATTTCTTAAATTTCGT